>WOXC01010485.1:0-600000 GCA_011680675.1 Gymnobelideus leadbeateri
AACTAAAAAAATTTGATTTAATTTAATTTAAAAAAGAAATAAAACTGCCTGTTCATGTCCTTTGTCTATTTATCAAACCAATTAGACTATAGTAGCATCCAAAGTTTCAAAACATCCCCCGAAACTTGGACATACTCTCCTCCCTACTTGGTTCCTGAGGAGAGTGGTCATTATAAGCATTTCCATTACTGAGTTCACTTTCAAGTGGTGAATAAATTGTTTCCTAGCTTTTAAAACATAGTATCTTAGCTGCCGGGTCATTCCATTGCTAGACTGGGTAAAGCAGGTCATTCTTCAGGTCCGACTACTTCTTGGGTTTAGCTATTGGACCTTTCTGATGGCCCTCCTGATCTTACAAACCTCACAAGGTTGTGGCCTAGGCAGTTTCATCTTTGATCCTTATTCACCTAAGATCAGCGAAGGAGAAACACAAGAGAGGCAGAAGAAACTGCAGCATTATGTATTCAAGGCCTCATGATAGCCAAGGTAGAAAAAAGAGGTTACTGTATTACCTCTTTCCCCACCCAGAGTTTTATGACAGTTTTTACTGGTCATTGGGAAAGAGATATCAGATTTCTAAGTGGGAGCTTTTTGTATGTATTCCTAGTCTTGGATCAGTAGCCAGTAAAAAAGGCTTTTCTTCATCGCTGTCACACAGTACAAGTGAATGCCATGAATCAGGAGCTTTGCATGTCATCTTCTATTACATGTAATTACCCATTCTGGAAGCAGGCTCAAGTAGACTGGCAGCAAATAGAACCCCTTTTGCACACTGTGAGGGCTTAGACTCCATTGACTGGTTTATTTTTTCCTATTTTCAGTCGTGTCTGACTCTTGGTTACCTCTTTTGGGTTTTTCTTGGCACAGATACTGGAATAGTTTGCCACTTCCTTCTCTAGCTCATTTTGCAGATGAGGAAACTAAGGCAAATGGGGTTAAGTGACTTGTCCAGGGTCACACTGCCAGTAAGTGTCAGGCCAGATTTAAACTTAGGAAGATGAGTCTTCCTTACTCCAAGACCAGTACTCTATTTACTGCTCTACCTAGTTGTCCCACTCTCTTACCTGATTCTATAATAATCTGTATTTGCTTAACTATTCCCCAGTCTATAGGTACTTCATTTTCTATTCTTTGTTATCCCTAATATTCCTGGAGTGAATATTTTGTTATATATAGAACCTTTCTGTCTTTAAACTCCTTGGAGAGGCAGATAGGTGGATAGAGTGCTAGACCTGGTCTTACTAGCTGTGTGATACTGGGCAAGTCATTACCTCAGTTTCCTTAGCTGTAAAATATAGATCATAATAGTTTTGTGAGGATTAAATGAGATAATGTTTTTAAAACAATTAGTACAGTGTTTGGCATATAGTAGGCATTTAATAAGTGCTTGGTTCTTTCCTTCCTCACTTGGGGTATAAACTCAACAGTGGGATTTTCAGGGCTAAAGGCACCATTGTTTCTTCTTCTTCTTCCTTTTTTTTGGGTAGGCAACAAATAGACTTTCTTTTAAATGCTCTATTTTATTAGGTTGAAAATTCAATCTTTTTGCCTACGGTTATGGAAACTTAATGGGGGAGGAAGGGAATCTCATTGAGGCAAAAATCTAGGCAAAAATTGAATAAAGCTACTCTCCTCTGGTCTTTTGTTTATTTTAATCCTCTGTTTCCCTCAGTAACAATCCCCCACTTTTCCTCCTCCTTTCCCTCTTTCTGGTCATGTCCTGTTGCCAGACACTGGCAGAATCCATCTAAACTAAGAATACCCTGGAGTCAGTTGACAAGTGATAAGAAGTGATTAGCTTGCCTGCCTCTAAGGACCAGCAGGCATTTAGCCCTATTGTAAATGTCGGTAGATTAGAAACTTGGGCAAACATAGCCCAGTTTATTTTAAAGAAATGTTTTCATTCCAATGGAAAGCTTGGGTATGCAAGTTCTTTCTGTGCCTCTTTTCCCTCTCTACTTTCCCCTCTGAGGGGAAAACCTGTGACTTCCTTTTTTCCTTCCCCCTTCCCAGTTACAAAGGACCAAGTATAATTATTTTTGTCCATCAGTCAACAAGCATTTATTAAGTGCTTATTATGTTCCTGCTTCATTAAAGTGTTCCTTTTCATATAGCAATATCACTTCAGCTATTGGAACTTTGCTCTCACTGCTAAATGCTCTCAAAGAAAGGTAGGCAATGTCATGTAGAAAACTGACAGCTTTGGTAGGATGATGACTTGATCTCCATGTTGTCTGTCACTTAAATACGTGTCACCCATAGGACCTGCCTAGGGAAACAAATAATGAACTGTGGAGAAGTGAATCTTCTTTACCCTCTTTCAGGAGTCCAGCTCTGCTTTCCCAGTAACTGCCCTTCCTGGTTCCTCTTCTTTTTCATCAACTATTGTCTTCTTCCTCATCCTCCATCATCCTTATCACCCATCATCTTCACTCTTCTCCTTTTCCCCCTTCTCTTCTTCCTCCTTCTCTTTCTCCTCCTCCTTCATATGTCCTCTTCCTCCTCACTATCAGTATCAGTCAGATCTCTTCACTCACATTTCTATAGGACTTGAAGGTTTTTGTCACTCACAGTAACCAAAATAGAGTGATAGTATAGACATGTTTACCTCCTTTATACAGAGATAGAAATCAAGGCGTGTGTGTGTGTGTGTGTGTGTGTGTGTGTGTGTGTGTGTGTATAATGACTTGTACATCAATGAATGGAAGAAAATGGAAAGGTACTTAGGCTTATTATATGCCAAATGCTCTGCCAAATGTTGGGGCACAGTTTATAATTGTCATTCACATTGGGTGAGACAATGCATGGAGGAGAAGGGGCATGGTGGAGTGTTTTGGTTTGGAAAATAAGAGAATGGTGAGTGAAGCCAAAGGGAAGTATATGTGCCAATTCTAGTATCTGAGGCAATACTGATTTGATTATGGTTTCAGAATAGGAAAATCTTGGTTCAAGAGCGGGGGGAAAGAAGGCTGGCAAGACAGCTGTGGAAAATAGGAGTGGGGAGACTGAAATGAAGTATGGCTCGAACATCTAGACTGATATAGTCATGCCGTATCAGGAGGGAATTCCAGAAACAGAAGATTTAAGTCTTTCAGGGTTGGTCTTTAGTAAGGTGTTGGATGAGGTGGGACAAGGCATTAAGAAGATAGAAAGTACATAAAATGAACCATGGCTAGAGCAGCCAGCTTGATATAATTACCAGTCTAGTGTTACAATTGGGGTTTGAACCCAAGAATTTCAGAATTCACTGAATTCTTTCCATGACACCATGCTTCCTCCCTGATCTCTCTCCCAGTAACTGTTAGCTTCAGACTCTGACAGCACTCAGTGACTTACTGAAGTAGTTATGCAATCAGTAAATTAGAGATGAGCTGCCTTCTTTTAAAGGGCTAGGAAGCACTGAGCTCTACAATACCTGTCTTATAGAGTAGAGGAGAAAGCTATTTCGGTGCTATGGCAAAGAGCAGAGTAGACTTCTTAGATGCTCAGAGCTGGAAAGCACCCTAGAGACTGTTTCACTTGATCCTTTTATTGTACAGATGAGGAAATCGAGGGTCAGGGAAATTAATCTGACTAAATGGCAAATTCCTTGGGGCCAGGGATGTATTTGCTTCAGAGCTACACACTGGACAGGACATTACACAAAATAGGGATGAAGTATATACTTTGTGAGTGAGTGAATGGATATTAAGTAACTTTCCCAGACCTCAAAAATCTTCTTTCAGATCCCTGTGTGACCCTGATCTAGAAGTCAGGAGATCTTGGTTCTCAGCTTGGTTTTGCCATTAGCTCACTGTGTGACCTTAAACTAGTCACTTAATATCTTGATGGTTAAGATGACAAAGAGATGCCCAGAGTCCCAACTGACAAACCACTTAATTTTGAAATTCCACTGATAACACAACAATTCTTGAACCACACAACAATTTGGACATTTTGAGATGAGATTATTACTTTATCTGTTATTGGTGATAGAGTCACAGGTGAGAAAATGAAATGCCTTTCTAGGTTCTCTTCTTGCTCATCAGAACTCTGACTCCAGGGTTGCTTTCTGCCATGGCTTTTGGAAAAACAAAATGAATAGATCAATTCCTGGATTTACGAGTTGCTTTGCTTTAACTTTTGTCCTCAAGTAAAAATCTCTTTGCCCTATCATCACAGCATTAAAAATATTGACTTTCACCACATACACTTGGCAAGATGGAAACTCTCCATTCCTCTTGTCATTAGCAGAGATCTAGGAGAGTGAGTCATACCACCCTAGTGGCCTTGCTTTGTTACACATCTCTGTAAAGGATGGAGAAGGAAAGCCTATGGGAATCTTTCCCACTGTAGATGGAATGTCTTTCCTGTTGAAACTTCTGTTTTTGCTGGTTATAAGAGGAAAGGGAGGGGGGAGAAGAGAAAAAAGAAGTAGATAATCCAAAATGGGAAGTGGAAAAAAGCTTTTTTTCCTTGAGGCAAGTGTACTTGTGACACTCCATTAACAAAAAGTGACATCTTCCTCCATTTAGGAGAAATCAACAGAATGCTCAAATTAACCATTCGTAGAGGATTGTAGAAGGAACTTGTCAGTTTCCATCCCATCACTGTTTTACGTGCAAACAGGGAGACACATTTCAGCTAAAAAAATGTACTTTCTAACAACTAGGGCTATTCAAAAAATAGAAGGGATGGTAGTGAATTCCCTATAACTGAAGGTATTCAAGCAGACTTGAACCAGTAACTGGTTTTTGGCAATGTTGTAGAAACGATTCATGAGTCATATAGGATTTGGACTGGATGGTTTCTGTGATTCCTTTCAACCTTGTGGTTCTATAATTTTGCAAGTCTGTAAAATATAATGTTCTTTAAGTTCCACTAGGAAAAAATCAGTCATTCCTTAAATGCGCTAATTTGCTCATTTGTGATATACATCATAGCCCATGAGCTACATAACTACTAGATAATATATCAAAATATTTACTGATTATACTTACCCACCATCAACTTCTGATTATCTGAATGTAGATCATCCATGCCCTTTATACCTTAGCACACTTTGAGCTGCCATAAAGAGCTGCCTCCTTTGTGAGCTTCAGTAACTTTAGTAAAGAAATAGTCAGTCATCCAGTAACTACAAAGCAAACTTTTCTATGCCCATAGATAGACTTCTGTCATATCCTTCTGTGAGCATCCTTTTTTCCTCCCTTTTTGTAAAAATGGACATGATAATTCCAGCTACATTTCTTCATGAACCTTTAAAATTACATGTAAACATGACTCAGTTATAGGGCAGCTACATGGCAGAGTGGCAAAAGTGCTAGACCTGAAGTCAGGAAGACTCCTCATCTGGAGTTCAAATCTGGTCTTAGACAATTAGGAGCTGTGTGACCCTGAGCAAGTCACTTCACCCTGTTTGCTTCAGTTTCCTCATCTATAAAATGAGGTGGAGAAGGAAATAGCAAACCACTCTAGTATCTTTCTCAAGAAAACCCAAAATGGGTTCATGAAGAGTCAGACTTGAATGAAAAATGACTAAACAAGACTTGACAACTTTTTGGGGGAAGATCAGCACCTATATACCTTTGTGAACAATCACATAACCTTTTAGGATTTAGAGCTTAGTGGTCATCAACTCATATGCTCATGAATTTAGAGCCTAAAGGGACCTCAGGGGCCATATGATACAGCCTCCCTCATTCTACAGATGGGAAGGCAACTGACACCCACATAGGGAGTAAACATCAGAGGCAGAATTTGGAATCACGTTCTCTGACTCCAAGCCTTCTGCTTTCTCTACTACATCACTTGAATTTGTTTTGCTTACTGCAGTTTTCTCTTTCTCTTCATTTCTCTTTGTGTTGCTCAAATATAATGGGAAACAGAAGAAGACATTGCTTTGCTGTTGTTTCCATCCTTGATTATAAAATTACATACTGTATATAGTTGCCATTAATAGTGGCATGATTTTGTTAATAGGAGGATTACTAGCCTTGGACTAGAGGGGCTCTCATGCTGCTTTTTCATTTTAGAAAGCATGGTAAGGCTGATTTTGATTCAGTTAGCCATCTAGAAATAAAACGATAATAGATAACATTCTCCCAGTCTTCTGTGCCACATTGAGGGGCACCTACAGTTTGTAGAACTGGTAGCAGTGCTCAGGTTTATGAAGCACTTAGCCCTGGTTTAAAAATGAGGAATGCCAACATAGGGAAGGAGTTGTCTATATTCATTGCCTCCAATTCCTTATCTCTTACTTCTTAGCCTTTTGTTTCCTGTCTTACAACTTTGTCACTCAACTGAGACTGCTCTTCCCAAAGTTACCAGTGGTTTCTTAACAGCCAAATACAAAGGTATTTTCTTAATCCTCTTCTTGAATTCTCTTCAGTACTTGAGATGGTGGATCATCTACTTTTCCTGGGTAATGTCTATGCTTTTGCTTTTCATGACACTGTTCTCTCTTGGTTTTTCTCTTACTTTTCTGGCTGCTCATTTGCTGGATCCTTTGTTAAATCACCAACCATGATTTGCCTTCTATCTGTGGGTGTATTGTAAGTAAGGCTTTGTCCTGGGTCTCATATCTCATGGGCTCATTTCTGCAAACCCCTGCCAAGATGCTCTCCTGATGCTCAGTTTCAGTAGCATATCTCTAAATGTCTATTGGATCTTTCCAACTGGCTGCCCCATAGGCATCTCAATCTCAACATGTCTAAAATAGAATTCTCTTCCCCCATGTTCACCCTTTGGTTCCTCCATAATTCCCTACTTCTGTTGAGGGTAATAGTTTTCTAGTCACCCAGTTTTCATTATCAGTGAATTAATCTTTGTCTTCCCATTCTCTCCCATTGCTCATATACATCCACTTACCAAGTCTTCTTGGTCCTAACTGCACATCTTTTGTGCCCATCCCCTTCTCTCCACTCGTGTGGCCACCATCCTAGTTCAGGCCTCCATCCCCTCTTGTAATAGCCTCTTAATTTGTCTTTCAGCCTTAAGTCTCTTACCTCTCCAAAATAACCTCTCTACAGATGGCAAAGTGATATTCCCAAGTCACAGTTTGACAATGTCCCTCTAATACTCACAGAGTTCTGGTGCCTTCCTAGCACTTTTTAATTAAAATACAAAGTCTTGGCATTTAAAGTACTACAAAATCGAGTCCATTTAGGTACTCCACAGTCCAGCAACTGTACAGCTTGCTGCCTCTCTCATATTACTGTACATCTCTCACCTTCCTGACTTCCTTCAAAGTTCTACTTACAGGTTATCAGCTACATGGGATCTTTCCTGATTTCCTCAGATTAAAGTGCCTCTTCCACCCAAATGACCTTGCATTTACTTTGTGTATAGTTTATATTTACTTATTTTTGTGCATATTTCTTTAGATAGATTAGAAGAGAAGATATTATTATAAGTAATTATCAGAGAAGGCAGGGACACTTTTTCCAGTCTTTGCACAGAGCCTGGTTCATGGTATATGTTTAATAGATGCTTTCTAGATTTAGTCAACTGACACTGCTTTTTCCAAGATTACCAATCACCTCTTAATTCCTAAATGCATTGACTTTTTCTAGGTGCTTATCCTTTCCACTCCACTGATAGAATGTAAGCTCTCTGAGGGCAGGAATTAGTGTGTGTGTGTGTGTGTGTGTGTGTATGTGTGTGTGTGTGTGTGTGTGTGCATGCATGCTGAGTATCAAATATGGTATATGGCATATAATAGGTACTTAGTAGATACTTAATGATTAATAGATCTCTCTCCAGTATTTGCTCTCATAGACTACTACTTTCTCTTGGTGGTTTTTTTGAGGTGCTATTCTCTCCTGGCTTTTCTTCTGCTTTTTTGACCTCCTTAGTAATTTTTACTGGATCGTTATCTGTACCTTATTCCTTAACTCCTCAGATCCCAATGTGAAATGTCTACAAAGTTTCTGCCTTCATTTTTTTTTTTTGCCATTTTCCTTTGTCTAGCTCTTAATGACTCCTTTTGGGATCTTCAATCTGTGTTAGGTCAAATACTTAGCTGGATGAGACTTCTGGGTTTTAGTTTGACAGTTCACTCATTGGGACCTTGGTGTAGGGTCAGCTGGCTTCAATAGCCTGCATGGACTTTAGCCTCCAGATTTCTGGTAGCTAGTCATGCTGAGCTCATCATAACTGTTGACCATATTCCTTCACCAAAAATGAGGAAAGAACAAACAGAAAGGCAAAAAACAAAGCCCCATGTTCCTGAGCTACACATAGGACCCACATGGAAAGAGCCTGTGACCTCTCCCCATTCAGAGGCTTACAGCATGCCCATCTCCTCAAATGCTGCTAGAGAGGAAAAGAGCTTGAGGAAGAAACATCATGTGCCATTTGTGAAGGGAAGCCCTTTACTGATTCATTTATTAGCGAGATTTATCTGTTTGTACATTGTTTCCTCACCTTAACAGTTTCTGAGATCCTAGATAGTGGGTCTGTTTTTTACTTTATTTTTCTATACCCAGGACAGGGGATCTTAATTTTTCTTGTATCATAGACCTCTTTGGCAACTTTGTGAAGCTTATGGACACTTTGAGAATGATATTTTTGAATTAATAAAATAAAACATGTCAGATTATAAAGGAAATTAATTATAGTAAAATAAAGATTTTTTTTTCTGATCCAAGTTCATACATAGATCCTCTGACTCAGTTCCTAGCTTAGTGTCATCTATATAGAAAACATGTAATAAATGCTTGCTGCACTAGACTAGAGCATTAGATGACATTCTTGACTATTTTTGTTGTGTTTTTTAAATAAGCTTTATGGTTTTACTGGGCCTTATGCAGCTAGGTGGTACCTTTTGCCTGCCTCTGTTTCCTTATCTGTAAAACAAGACTAATTATAGCCTCCCAGTACTGTTGTAAGTATAAAATGAGATAGTATTTGTAAAATGTTTAGCTAGAGACTAGTTCCTTAAATTCTTCATCTGTAAAATGAAGGGGTTCGGCTAAATTATGGTGTCAAACTCAGAAACGGGGACCACAAATCCATACATAAGTATCCCTTTGGCCATATGC
The DNA here is from genome assembly GCA_011680675.1 of Gymnobelideus leadbeateri. NCBI lineage: Eukaryota > Metazoa > Chordata > Mammalia > Diprotodontia > Petauridae > Gymnobelideus > Gymnobelideus leadbeateri. The sequence goes on from WOXC01010485.1 coordinate 9,024, forward strand.
TGACTTAACTTTAAAATATATAATTTTAAGTCTGTTTATTGTTTTTACTTTGTTAACTGTTTCTCAATGACATTTTAATCTGGTTCAGGCTGCATTAAAGTGTGTTGTGGGCCCTGTGTTTGGGACTCTAGCCTAGATAATCCCCAAGTTCCCTCCCACCTGGAGCATCCTATGTTCTAAAATGTTTTTTTTAGCTTTCCCATTCCGTTCTCTCCTAGATCTGACATTCTACATCCCAAGGCCTCCTCTAGTTTGGACGTTCTGTAACTCTGTTCTCTCTGCCCTAGTGAATTCTCTGTTGTGTCTTTCTCAGAGTAGAAGCTCCATCATTGTCTTCATCATAGCCTTAATCAATTTATATTTACTGATTATTCAGGCCAATATTGAACTGGATGAAGAGACAGAAGATATGACTATGAAAGAGCTTACATTCTGATGTTTGATATTCTATGTCCAGGGGAGGCACCTCATAGTTGTGTTATTGTTTTTTTTAAATAAATTTCATCAGAGAGAAGTGTGATTTATATGCATCCTCATTTGTATGCGGCTCTTGTGATTAGTGGTGAACTTCTCTTAGGACACTTGCATGAATGATTACAACAAATGAGGTGTCATTTAAGAGCTTATGATATGAAGATTGTAAGTATTGGGATGAATGTATAAAATATTAATTGATAAAAAGTAATTAATGAAAAACTAATTAAAATAGACAGTCCAAGGCAGAATTCTCCTAGAACCCTGGACTGGTTTCAATTAATGAGTCTCCAATGAGCTTATAATATGTAATTTGTAAGTATTACCCCTAACATACAATATTACTACAAAATTAATTAATGAAAAAGCAAATTAAATCTGAGTTCCCTAAAAATTTCCAAAGAGCAATGTATTGAACTAAAGCTTCAAGTGTTAGACAGGATGTGAATTCATGAAGCCTCTCCTGATGACAATGACAGTAGCACCAGACTGACAATAAATACAACATTGTACCAGGGGAAACTCACCCAGGGAATTTATCTCTGTAGTGTATCAACAGACTTCAGCCAGAAAACAACCAAGAGAGATAAAGAACTGTGAGCCTGGGGAAAATGCTTAGTGGGAAAGTAAATGGGACATTTTCAGTTCCTCTGACTAGGAGAGGATGATGTTTTTGGTGTTTAATAAAAACAATAATAGCCCATACTTTCTTTTGCAGTTTATGTGAGGCACTTTCCTCTCTATCGCTTTGTAAAGAACGTGCAAATGTTATTTATCTCTGTTTTACAGATGAGGAAACTCAAGCTCAGAGAGAAGGGATGACTTGTCCATTCACACAAGTCAACAGGACTCAAGTTGGGGTCTTCCTGCTTCCAGATCAGGGTTCTTCCTACTAGAGCCCACTGCCACTCCAAGACCTTTTCCCTCAGTCACCAGAAAAGAGTCCCTAGGAGGGACCCTATAAGTCATATAGTCTAGCACCCTCATTTTGCAAATGAGGAAACTGAGACTTGTCTTAGATCTCACATTTAAAGGACAAACCAAGGCTTCAGTCCTATGTGCCATTTTAGCTATAGTGTCTCTCAAGGGGAAGAAACAAAACCCAAGCAAACCGGAATTTGTTTTTCACCTTGTCTAAGAGAAGCAGACCAGGAAATCAATGTAGATAGAGCAGGAGATTAAAAATAAATATACTTTTCAGAAAGCCTTGTGAAAAATTAACTCTCTCGGGTAGCTGGAAGACAGTTTTTTTTTTTTAAATAAAGTTTTGTGAGGAAGACGGTTCTCTGATGATCCCTACTAACATTGACTTGCCATGTGCCCATTGCTTGTCATTTGGTGGGACTAAATTTGATTTGTTAATCTGCAATTGATCTTTTTTTGTTTTAAATGTATTACCTTTGAATACCTTAGGCATTGGGATTCTAGCTTTGGAAAAAACCAAATCAGTAGAACCCTTTCCGTCTTGCCACTGGGTATTTGAACAGTTCCAACCCCAGTGTTCAGTGGATTCTCATCTCTACTATCTGTATGTGAACATTTGGACTAGATACTCACAAGGGAGAGGCTGAGCTTTTGCCTTTAATCCACAGGTTTTCATGGGATCCTAGAGCTATGGGGAAGCTTATCTAATCCAAAGTCCTATCTGAAGTTTCCCTCTCCTACAGCCTTTTGGGCATCCAAATGAAACAACTTTAATGATGGGGGAGAATTATTTCACCAAGCAGCCTATTTCATTGTTTGTTTTGGTCTGGATCTATTATTTAATTTGAATAAGGAGCCCCCAGCACGAAAATTACAGACAGCTACAAGTGCTATGCTTGTATGTTGAGAGCTGACAGACACCTCAGTGGTCATCTTATCCAACCTATCTATCAAAGAAATCCCCACTATACATAACTACAACTGATTATCCAGCTTCTTCTTCAAGACCTCTGTGGAGTGAGAATCTACCACCTCTCAAGATAGCCCTTTTGTCTTTTGTGCAAATCTAATTATTGGGAATTTTTCTTGATATTAGCCGAAGTTTGCATCTTTGCAGTTGCCACCATTACTCCCATTTATGCCTTCCAGATCTAAATAGAACTAATGTAATCCTTCTCTGCATGATCACCTTTCAGATACTTGAGTTATAGCTATCTTGTTCTCCACCACCCCTAGTATTTCTTTATCCAATCTGAGCATCTCCAATTCCTTCTACGAATTCCTGTATCATAAAATCTTCAGCCCTGTAACTTCAACCTACTCTTCCTAGTTCTGTCCCTCTCCCACAGCCATATAATCTTGGTCAGACTCTCTTCCTAATGAAAGACTTTCATATATTTGAAGGCAATTTATCAAATCCTCCTTAAATCTTTTCTCTAGGCTAAATGTCCCTTCCTGAGTTCTTTTATGATCTCCAGTCCCCTCCCTGTTCTGATTGTCCTCCTCAGGATGTGCTAGTTTGTTGATCCAGAACTGACCATGAATTGATAATTAATTTATGAAATTAGGAAATAGGGGCAGGCATGCCCAGTTCTTTGGGTACTTGCTGGGAAAAACCATTAGTAGCAGTGGGAAACAGGGCAGCAATCACACTTTTTTTTAATTAATGAATTTATTTTTAGTTTAGAACATTCAGTTCCATAAGCTTTTGAGTTTTACATTTTCTTCCCCTCCCTTCTGCCCTCTCCTAGATGGTGTGTAATCTGATATAGGCTCTACATATACATTCATATTAAATATATTACATTAGTTATGTTGTAAAGAAGAATTATAACCAATGGAATGAGTCATGAGAAAGACAAAACAAAACAAAACAAAAAGGAGAGAGAGCAAATAGTATGTTTTGATCTTCATTCAGACTCTATAATTCTTTCTCTGGTTGTGGATAGCATTTTCCATTTTCCATCATGAGCCTTTTGGAGTTGACTTATAACTTTGCATTGCTGAGAAGAGCCAAGTCCATCAAAGTTAGTCATGGCACAATGTGGCTGTAACTGTTTAAAATGTTTTCCTAGTTCTGCTTTCCTCATTCAGCATCAGTTTATATAAGTCTTTCCAGGTTTTTCTGAAGTCTGCCTGCTCATCATTTCTTATAGTACAGTGATATTCCGTTACATTTATATACCACAACTTGTTCAGCTATTCCCTAATGAATGCGCATTCTCTCAATTTCCAGTTCTTTGCTGCATGTACATGTGGGTCCTTTTACCATTTGTGTGATCTCTTTGGGTTACAGTCCTAGAAGTGGTATTGCTAGGTCAAAGGGTATGTACATTTTTATAGCCCTATGGGCATAATTCCAAAAATAATCACACTTTAATTAGACAAAAAGGGTATGGGGACAAAAAGCACAGAAAGGTGGAGACTAGTGGTGAAAAGTGATAACTGAGGAAGATGGTGGTGTGGGAACAGGGTATGGAATGGCAAAGGAAGGCTTGCAGCATGGGGGAAAGGGTGGGGAGGGCAGAGGCAGAGAGCATCACTCTTGTAACCATGCATTTAAATTAGGAGCACTAGGCACCATGGATCTCATGGAGATGGAAGAGTGTTGAGGGGGAAGGGCAAGAGTTTGAGGTCTCATTTTTATATGTTTTTGTTTTGTTTTGTTTTGTTTTTTGGTGGGGAGAAACAGACCAAATCCTCTCTGTATCACCTTGGGGTTAGCTCATTAACATATCCAAATCATCTCAAACTTGTCAGTAAACTCTACAGTCACCATCTCAAAGTTCTTGGCCCCTTTTTGATGTTCTGCTCATCTGGAGCCTTGAAGGTCTGTATTTTTGTCTGGAATTTACACATCATAGAACCAGAAACTTCACAAGCAGCACCTAGATGGTTTACCCTGATTCACCACATATTACCAGCATGTGAATTTTAGTTAATATAGGATACAATGTGAAAATTGTGTTCATTTGATCTTTGAGATAGTTCATACCATGATTTCTAGCTTCCCCTTTGCAATCTTTGTTTCTGTTCTTGCCCCTTTGTACTGGCTCCTTATAAATTTACTCCACTGACTGGGGTGGGAGCACGGTCAGGAGGACCAGAACAAGATACAGTTTTCTCGTATACAATATAATTTTGCTACAATTCTTGAAATGTGGTCCCCCCAGTAAGGAATATAGGGGAGCTGTCATCTTTTTTTATCTTGGGAAGTTGAATTCTGTTTGTGCTGCCTAAGTTTACATTCGTAAGACTTCAGTGCTTGGACTGAATAAGGCATTGATCTCATTGTATCCTGCACTGTTAGACCCTATCCAGGGAGCCTAAACTCTTTGTTAATTAGAAAGACAGGTGACAAATCAGCAGCAGAGAGTGTTTAAAGTAATGGATTTGTTGATTTTCCTAGTGTCTATTTCAGGAAGATATGTAATAAAATCATTCTCATTTCTTTCAGAAGTAGAGGGCACCTTTTCTTCTTTTCTTTTTCTCTATCTTTCCCCTCCAAAGTTTATTTTCCTTCTTATTTTCCTCCTTTCATTCTTTCCTACCCTCATGAGTATCCTTACCCTTCTACCATTTATTATAAATGTAAATTTAAGGATAAATGCCAATATGTTGACAAAGAATTGTAGAATTTAGAGCTGGGAAAAGACCTTAGTGATTATCTAGTCTAATCTCTCTTTATGAATGAGGAAATGGAGGCCTAGAAAAGGAATTAAAAAACCACATCTTCTAATACCAATTCCTTACTCTTTCTGTACTATATTCTTGTGTGATCTCTCCCATCACAATATAAAATCCATGAGAACAGATATTGTTTCTTTCTCTTTTTTTTGGTGGGTCCTCAGTATTTGGCACTGTGTCTGGAACATAGAAAGTACTTTTTTTTAAGAGAGGGGAAGGCAGGGCAATGCAGGTTAAGTGATTTGCCCAAGGTCACATGGCTAGTAAGTATTAAGTGTCTGAGACCAGATTTGAACTCAGGTCCTCCTGACTCCAGGGCTGGTGTTCAATTCACTGCCCCAAGCAAGTACTTTTAAAATGTTTATAGATCGATTTTAAAAATTTCACATTGAGGGGTGGCTAGGTGGCGCAGTGAGTAGAGCGTCAGCCCTGGAGTCAGAAGGACCTGAGTTCGGATATGGCCTCAGACACTTAACGTACACATAAACAAAAACCTAGCTGTGTGACCTTGGGCAAGTTACTTAACCCCAATTGCCCTCCCAAAAAAAAAAATTTCACATTGCTCTCTAGTCCAAGGTTCTATCTCTGTGATAACAAGTCATATAGAGATGGGTAGGTGGCACAGTATAAAGAGCTCTGGGCGTGGAATTAAGATGACCCAAATTCAAATTAGTCCTCCATCCTTACTACCTGGATGACCCTGGGCAAGTCATTTAACTTCTGTTTGCTCCAGTTTCCTCATCTGTAAAATGCAGATAATAATAGCAACTACCTCCCAGAGTTGTTGTAAGGATAAAATGAGATAATACATAAAAAAGCTCTTATTCACAGTGCCTGGCATATTGCAGATGCTGTATGAATGTTAGCTATTATGTTGTTGTTTTTGTTGATCATCTGTTTCCAAACCCCTGCCCCAGTTCACAAAGGTAGTCAGTAGAACTAGGATTAACACTCAGATCTTCCAACTGCAATTTTCCACCACTATACCCTCAGTGATTAAAGATTGTCCCAAATATACTAATTCTTCTTGCCAACTTATGACTGGCCACCACCCATTAATATATCACCTGTTCATTGTGTATTTCATCTTAATACCAGTATGGGAGCAGAAATGGAGACTAAAACCACCTCCATGTAATAGACAGAAGTCCTTGAAATCAGGAAAGGCCTGATTTAGAGAAATGAGACCTTCCGGAAGAATTGCTGCCTTCACCAAGCCAGAATCTTCTCTAAGCATTGCCTGTCCTTAGATTTATGATTCCACTGGGCTGGAAGGCAGACAGACCTGGAGGTGTAAGAAAACACGTATTTTCTCTCTACTTAGGCTACAGTGTCAGTGTTCATCTGGAAAAGATGCATTTACCAGAGACTGATGCTCTCTATCTCCATCATTCACCATCGAGGTGGGCACCAGCCTGCCCATTGCAGCACACCATGTCTACGACCTTTCAGGCAAGAAACCTGAGTCTAATAGTTGACTCATCACTATCATTTACCCTGATATGTCATCTACGGATCTGTAATTTTAAAAAAAATCTCTTGAAGAAAGCAACCTCAGCATCCCTCAGAACTTTGACCTAATAGCCTGAGGGCTAGAAAGAAAGCTTTAGTCTGTATTCCTGAAAAGTGGTTGAGTAATCACATTTTAAACAATCAAATCCCATTTTAAACAGGCATTTAAAGCAACCCTGCAGTGAATCTTTTTTTTTTTTTTGGTAAAGAAATTAATTCTTTTGTAATGCAAATAATCTCCTAACCTGCTTTGTAAAATTTCTTTTAAGAGTTTTCTTAAAGTGAGCTGCACACTCAATACTGACCAAATCTGCCAGTTCATTCCTTGTCACAGTATTTCCCATATCTGCTCCTTAGCCTGGCATTCAAGATCCATTGCAATCTTGTTAGAATCATAAGATTTAGAACTTGCAGGGAATGCTGCCTCGTTTTACATATGATGAAATTCCGGGTCAGGGGCTAGGGGACTTTTGAAAATGTGATACCTTTTTTCATCATACTACTCCCCATCACGTAGTCTGTGGTCTAGCCAAACCCTCCAGCCAAACCCAACTACCCCTCTCTTGGAAAAAAAAAAAAGGAAAGAAAGAAAAGAAAAAAAGGACTCATTTTATTAGTACAATTTTCCATTGGCATCCCTGAGTAATTGATTTTTCTCCTTTCATCCTGCTTCCAGCTGTTTCCCTCTGCATCATCATCAGCATCATCATCACCACTATCATCACCACCACCATCATCACTACCATCACCACCACCACCACCACCACCACCACCACCAGCAATTCATCTATCTGTTTATCTCTTTGGTCCTTCCACCACCCCTCTGAGATAGGTAATTCATTCTGGCAGATTTGACCTAAGGATCCTTTATCAGAGAATATTGTTTACATTTCAAAAGTAGGCTCTTGGAGGATTTAGCACATAGATTAACCAGTTAACTGCATGATTGTCCATTTAAACTGAGACACAAACACATTCTTTATCCTACCCTCCTTTGCTTTTGAAGACAAACAGCACTACTTTCCCCACCAAATATGGCCTATGATACCCAGTTCCTTTGTGTATTTATTCAAGATTTTAACTTTGGCTGTATATCCTTTGTGTTTGTCCACATCAATGTTGTCTGTCATAGACTCTAAGACCTTGGACAAGTGGGATAATGTCATGTCTAAATTGTTTCAAACAATATATAGCTCTGCAATTGAGCTCAGCACTACGTATAATTAGTCCCTTAATAACTGCATTTGGATAATGATGCTGTGTGCCTTCAAAATGGCCTGTCAGAATTTGGCAGGCTAGTATTCTAAAATACCATTGCTGAAGAGAATGATAGTTTAGTTTGGAATCAGTGTTTCCTCCCTTGCTTAATCTATAGCTTCTTTTTTTTTTTTTTTTTTGAAAAGAAAAAGATCATTTAGTTTGCTTCCATCAGGATTCAGGCTCAGTTTTTTCTAGTTATATCTCTGGATGGTGCTTTTCTCACTTTCTTGAGTCTTTCGGGATTGACTTATATCACTGCATTGCTGAAAAGAGTTCAGTCTGTCATAGTTGGTCATCACAGATATGGTATGTCAGTGATTGTATACAAATTTCTTCTGATTCTACTCTTCTCTCTCAGCATCAGTTTGTATAAGTCTCTCCAGGTAATTGTGAAATCCATCACCTCCTCGTTTCTTATAGCACAATAATATTCCATTACATTCATATACCACAACTTGTTTAGCCATTCCCCAACTGATGGGCACTCCTTTAGTTTCCAATTCTTTGCAACCACAAAAAGGGCTGCTAAAAATATTTTTGTACATATGGGTCTTTCTCCCACTTCTATGATCTCTTTGGGATATAACCCTAGGAGTGGTATGGCTGGGTCAAAGGGTATGAAATTATTTATAATCCTTTGGGCATAATTCCAGATTGCTCTCCAGAATGGTTGGATAAGTTCACAACTCCACCAGCGATGTATTAGTGTTCCAGTTTGTCCACATCCTCTCCAGCATTTGTCACTTTCTTGTTTTGTCATCTTAGCCAATCTGACTGGAGAGATGTGGTATCTCAGAGTTGTTTTGATTTGCATTTCTCTAATTAATAGTGATTTAGAGCATTTCTTCATATGCTTATAGATATCTTTAATTTCTTTGAAGACTGCCTGTTCATATCCTTTGACCATTTATCAATTGGGTAATAACTTGTATTCATATATATTTGGCTCAATTCTCTATAAATTTTAGAAATGAGTCCTTTATCAGAGACGCAAGTTGTAAAAATTCTTTTCCAATTTCCCACCTCCCTCTTGATCTTGGTTACATTGGCTTTGTTTGTACAGAAGCTTTTCAATTTAATGTAATCAAAATTATCCATTTTGCATTTTATAATGCACTCTAATTCTTGTTTGGGCCTGAAATCTTCCCCTCTCCACAGATCTGTCAGGTAAACTATTCCTTGCTTTCCCAAATTGCTTACAGTATCATCCTTTACACCTAGATCATGCACCCATTTAGACTTGATTTTGGTATATGGTGTTAGATAGTGATCTATGCCCATTTTCTGCCATACTGTATTCTAGTTTTCCCAGCAGTTTTTGTCAAACAGTGCATTCTTATCCCAAAAACTGGGGTCTTTGGGTTTATCGAACAATAGATTACTATATTCATTAACTGCTGGGTCTCCTGCACCTAATCTATTCCATTGATCCACTACTCTACACCTCTGCCAGTACCAAGCAGTTTTGATGACTGCTGCTGTATAATACAGATTAAGATCTGGCATAGTTAGTCCACCTTCCCTAGTGTTTCTTTTCATTAATTCCCTTGATATTCTAGACCGTTTGTTTTTCCAAATAAATTTTGTTATTATTTTGTCTAACTCTACAAAGTAGTTTTTTTGTAAATTGATTGGTATGGCACTAAATATATAGTTTAGTTTGGGTAAAATTGTCATTTTTATTATATTAGCTCGACCCAGCCATGAGCAATTGATATTTTTCCAACTATTTAGATCTGATTTTATTTGTGTGAGAAGTATTTTGTAGTTGTGATCATATAGATTCTGGGTTTGTTTCGGCAAGTAGATTCCCAAATATTTTATAATGTCTACAGTGACTTTAAATGGGATTTCTCTTTCTATCTCTTATTGTTGAGCTTCATTAGAGATGTACAGGAATGCTGAGGATTTATATGGATTTATTTTATATCCTGCAACTTTGCCAAATTTATTTATTGTCTCAAGTAGTTTTTTACTTGATTCTCTAGGATTCTCTAAGTATATCATCATATCATCTGCAAAGAGTGATAGCTTGGTCACTTCTTTGCCTAATTTGATTCCTTTGATTTCTTTTTCTTCTCTAATTGCTACTGCTAGTGTTTCTAGTACCAGATTGAATAAGAGGGGCGATAGTGGACACCCTTGTTTCACTCCTGGTCTTATTGGAAAGGCTTCTAGTTTATCCCCATTGCATATAATACTTGCTGATGGTTTTAAATAGATGCTATCAACTATTTTGAGGAAGGCTCCATTTATTCCTATACTTTGTAGTGTTTTTAATAGGAATGGATGTTGTACTTTGTCAAATGCCTTTTCTGCATCTATTGAGATGATCGTGTGGTTTCTGCTAGTTTTATTGTTGATATACTCAATTATACTGATGGTTTTCCTAATATTAAACCATCCTTGCATTCCTGGAATGAATCCTACCTGATCAAAGTGTATTATTTTTGTGATAAGTTGTTGGAGTCTTTTGGCTAATATTTTATTTAGAATTTTTGCGTCTAAATTCATTATAGCTTCTTTTTTCTGGGTTCCTACTTCCCTTTGGAAGTTTCCCTAAGTTTCCTCATTTCTAAAATGATGGAGAGTTGTACAATATGGGCAGGAGCGGGTTATGATTTGCATTGTCAGAGGAAGTACTCATATAACTGAATCAATAGTCCTGCCTATTGTCAAACCTTTATTAATTTTTTTAATATATCAGGCATCATGCTAAATGCTGGGAATACAAAGACAGCAAAAACAGTCCCTCTCCTTAAGGAGCTCACAGAGTCTAATGGAGTCTAAATGTAAACAATTATATACATACAGTATAGATACAGGATAAATTGGAGATACTGTCATAGGGAAGGTACTATCATTAAATAGGATGGGGACAAGCCTCTTGTAGAAAGTTGGATTTTACTGAGACTTGGAGGAAGCTGGAAGATAGAAGTGAGGGAGAGAATTTCAGGTGTGAGGAATAGCCAGAGAAAATGTGCTGAGTGAGGAGAGGTAGTGTCTTATTCTAGGAATAGTAAGTGACCTTGAATCCTAGAGTATTGAGAAAGGAGTAAAGTGCATTAATAATGGAAAGGTAGGAGGAGCCAGGCTGTAAAGGGCTGACATCTAAGATTCCTTGAAGTATCAGAGTACTGAAGTATTACTCTGTGGTCCCATTGCCTTTTGTCTAAGTTGGATCCCATTTGGCAAGTGGTGGTTAGTTCTGTTGCTACAATTCAGTTTTTTTTAAACAAATGCTTTATTAACTTCTGTTTTACATCATTCATTTCTTCCAGATTTTGAGTTACAATCATTTCCCCCCCATTATTCCCCTACCCAACCTCCCAGAATAGTAGTCCCACAATATATCGCTTCCTCCAATCTGCTCTCTCCCATACCTTCTCCCATACCCCCATCGATTTTCCATTAGAGGAAGGTGAATCTTTGTGTCCCAATGCCTGCACATCTTATCTCCCTATTACAAGCAAAAGAGTATTAATAATAGTATTTATATATATTTGGAACATTTAATGTTACAACCTCGAATTTCAGATCCATTTCCTTCCTCCCTTGTCACCCATTCCTTCTTGGGAGATAAGTAATTCAGTATATGTTGTACATGTCTAGCTATGCAAAACATTATCATAGTAGATATATTGTACAAGGCTGTTTATAATTCCCTCCCACTCATCCCACCTCCCACCTGGTCCATTCCCTACATGATCCTGTCCCTCTTCTATAGTGGGTACTTCCAACCTCCCCTCACCCCAAGGATGCCCGCCCATCCATCATCCCTCCTCTCATCCCCCTTCCCCCTATCCTGCTGCAGGTTGAGATATCCCATTTAGTATGTATGTCATTTTCTCCCTGAACCAAGTTCAATGTGAATGTGGTTTTGCCTTTTTAGCCTTCCTTATTCTCCCCCTCCTTTGCAACCACTTCCCCTTGCTTCTTCTACATGGGATAGTTTACCCTACCCTATCTCTCCCCATCTCCTCTTGCACTCTGTGTGCTGTGCGCTGCCAGGTCCCAGACTGCTGCGCTGGTCCTTCCTGCAGGGCTGCTGGCCTGTCCTCAGCGGGAGGTTAGCTTCTCTGTGTCGTTCTGTGGGTGCTGGGGCTCCAGAAGTTGTTCAGAGTCCCCTTTTACATAGTTTGGGGGGAATCTGGGGGCAGAGTTGCTTGGATGAACTGTTTCTATTCTGCCATCTTGGCTCCGCCCCCTACAATTCAGTTTTTTAAAGGTTATCGATAATCTGTATCTATATGTGTGTATATTTATCTATCTATCTATCCATCCATCTATCTATTCATTTATCATATTATCTATCTATCTCTCTATCATTTATCTATCTAATCTGTCTCACTGTCATTTCCCAATCCTTGTTATTCAGTTGCATCTGACTCTTTATGACCCTGGGGCCCATAGCATCCTAATACTGTCCATGGGACTTTCTTGGCAAAGATACTGGAGTGGTTTGCCATTTCCTTCTCCAGCCAATTAAGGTAGAGGTTAAGTGACTTGCCCAGGGTCACACAGATAGTATGTGTCTGAGATCAGATTTGAACTCAGGTCTTCCTGACTCCAGGGCCTAGCAGTCTATCCAATGAGCCACCTAACTGCTTCATTTTCCAATCACTCCCCCTCAAATATGTAGCCGTGCTACAGATAAGCACAACCAAGCAAAAACAATCAACACATTGTCCATGTGTGAAAATGTAGGATTATTGAAAATGAAGCTGGTGAATCTATAGAGAAGGATGACCAGAGTGGAATGGGCACTTGTATTCATGCCATATCATTCAGCCTTCACTGAAGGAATCTGGGAAGCTGAGACTCAAAAAGAAAATTTGAGTGGGGAATGTAATATGATCACTTCTTTGAACTTTTAAGAGGCTGTCCCATATGAGAGAGATTAGACCTGGCCTACTCAGCCTCAGAGGGCAGAACTAGTACCAGGGGGTAGATGTTTTAAGATGGCAGATTTCAGTTCAACATAAAGAAGGGCTTGCTGAGAGGTAAAACTGTTCAGCAAAGGTGTAGCTAGTTCCATGGGTCCAGGTAGGGGCTGTATGACTTCTCTCCCCCTCCTTCTTGCCCTTACTGGTAATACTGGAGAGGAGTAATTCTTAGATTTTTGTGTGTTCATTCTGCACCTCTCTGGCAGTATAGTGAAGCCTATGAACTCCTTCTCAGAACAATGCTTTTAAATGCATAAAATCAAATATATTCTATTAGAAAGGAAACTAGTGAAAATAAAGATGTAATTTCTTTTCCCTTCCAAGTTCACAGACTCCCTGAAGTCTTTCCACAGATTTTGTACAATCCATTCCCACCTATTAGGTTAAGAACTAATGGAGAAAGAATTTCTGTTTCAGGGATGGGTTAGATCACTAAAGTTCTTTCCAATTTGAGGATTCTGTAATGAGAAAGGTCCCTTCCAGCTTTATTTCTGTGCTTATATGGTTTAGTTGGTATCACTGGGCATAGTATTCCTCTTATATGTTTCAGTGACAAGAATAGTATTTGTGAAAGAGGCCATTCCTGCTAGCTTCTAAGTCCTTAAAGGCTACTAGAACTATTAGACACATTAATTGGGAGGCCTTTTTGCAGAGTTGAATCTTTTCAACTTGACATAATGGGATTATTTCTGGAAGATAGACAGCTCTTTCCCCTTAGAAAAGATAAATGAACCCTTCATGTGGTTGTTTTAAGCAAGTTTGACTCCTGGGAACAGTTCCTGGAAACACAGGAAAGCCTCTTTGTTACTGGAGGGCTGACTTTTCCTAAGGGGCATGGAAAACTTGCTTCATCTGTGATTCTTGTGAAGTCAGTGTTTGTGGCCAAGTTGTTATTGACCAGTTTAGTTTTTAATAAGGATCAAGAGTGTTGCTTGCCTGTGGGAACAAATGGCTTTAGCAGTGAGTTGACACTGGGACCAAAATAGGTAGGAAGTAGGGAGGTATGTTGGTCCTTGCATTACAAACTTTTCTCTTGGCTTGGCTGGGTCTTCTCATTGGCCTTTCATCTTAGAGTATGGTGGGAAAGGAATTGAAACTGGAAGGGGAGCAGTCAGAAAAGATTTTCTAGAATTAAGTCTTGCTATGGAATCTTGGATGGGAGGGATAAAAGGGGAAAGGAAGGAAAAATGAGGGAATAATCATTTATATAGCACCTACTATATTCTAGGCACTTCACAAATATCATCTCATTTCATCCTCTCAACACCCCTACAACTTAGGTGCTGTTATATTTCCCTTTTTACAGGTGAAGAAACTGAGGCAAATAGAGGCTAAGTGATTTTCCCATGATCCTACAGTTAGTGTCTTCAGCTGGATTAGAACTCAGATCTTCCTGACTCAAAGTCTAACATTCTTAACTACTGTTCTACTTACCTTGCCTTATGTAGGCTATATACTAACTCTGAACCTCAGTTTCCCCACCTGTTAAGTAAGGGGCTTGGAACTTGGAATTTGATCTTCAACTTCCTATTGGCTCACATTTAATGTTTGAAGGTCTCTTCCAGTTGTCACTTTCCATTCTTTATGCCCTGAGGTTTTTCCTAGCTTGGACACATTATGCTCTGTTTTCTAAAAGTCCTTTTCCATTTTCATAGTCTATATTCAAAGGGCCCTTCAAGGTGTTAACATTCTATATTCTCAAGACTTTTCTCTCTCTTACTTTCTATGTGTTATGGTCTTTCCCAGCTCAGATAGTCTATCTTCCTGAGAAGCCCCTTATACGACATTCTCTAAGGTCCTTTTCAGCTCTAAAAAATTCCACAATTTTCATATCCTCTAAACTACTTCGCAGTTGCCAAAGCCTTGGCAATGGAACAGATGTCAAGCTGAATTCAAGTCAGCCAATATTTATTAAGCACCTACTATATAATACCCACAACAGCCTCATTATATGTGTATTGCTATGCCAAACACCGAACCCAGCAAATTAAGTGGACCTGACCCTTGCCATTCAAGGGCTTTCATTATAGTACAGGCATTGTCAACAGAGAGGTGAAGGTTCAAATGACCTGGAGGGTGGCCCAGCTTCCCCTCACTAACCAGCCTGATTCAGAGCCTTTCACCTTGGCTTCAGCCTCTGCAAGCACGATAGACATTTGCAGACCCTGGGTTGCAAGCAGGAGATCTGGTATACTGCCCTCTTAAGGGATACCTCACAATGAGGGCAATGATAGAAGGAGCTTACTTTGGCTAATGATTTAGAACAATTGGGTCAAACTCAAGTAGAAATAGAGGCCACCAATCTGTACAGAAAGATGCTTGCTGTCTTCCTGTTGGCTTAGTTTTATTTTATTTTTTATTTTAATTTTTTTCTTTTTGGAGTGGAGAAGGTAGGGCAATTGGGTTTAAGTGACTTGCCCAAAGTCACATGGCTAGTTTTTGTGTTAAGTGTCTGAGGCTAGATTTGAACTCAGGTCCTCCTGACTCCAGGGCTGGTGCTCTATTCACTGTGCCCCTAGCTGCCCCCCTGTTGGGCTTAGTTTTAGAAGGCAATGTTACCTATGTTGTATTATGTTTTTAGTTATGTTGTTAAATATTTCCCAATTATTTTTTAATCTGATCCCTGGTGTGCTGGCACTGGGAAGCCACACCTCTCAGATAAAGTACTTTCATACCCATTGTTTCCTTTGATCTTCATCAAGCTCCTGTGAGGGTAATGAAGTACAATTACATCCATTTTTATTTGGGGAAATTGAGGCTCCAAATAAAGGGAATTTTCTGAGGAGACATTATAATATTTGATTTTCTCTCCCATTTGTATCTTTTATTACTGTCATTTCAAAAGATAAGGTAAGAGAAAGTTAAACAATTATACTGCATAAACTGTCAGCTAGAAGGTAACCTAAGGGGTCATTTAGTCAATCAGTGAATCAATTATTAAGCACCAGTGTTCCAGGTACTATGATAAGCAATGAGGATAAAAAAGTCAAAAGACAGCCTCTTCCCTCAAGGAGATCATAATCTAATAGTCTAACTCAGGGGTGGGGAACCTGAGGTCTCAAGGCCACATGTGGCTCTAGGTCCTCAAGTGTGGCCCTTTGAATGAGTCCAAACTTGACAGAACAAATCCTTCTATTCTAGCTCATGCCTGAAGAAAGAATTCCTTGTGTAGCATCCTTGACAAACCACTTAGTAATCAAAAAGTTTACATAGAATTATAGATCTGTATCCAGGTGAGTTTAGATGAATACTGGACCAGGACTCAGGAGGTCTTGGATTCTGAGTCCTGACTCTTGTCACCAAATCACTGTGTGAATCATAGGACCCAAGTTTCTCCTGCAGAAGAGGAGAGACTCAGATAGAATGATCCTTCTCTTCCTTTCCAGTTCTGTAACCCACGTGATCCTTAAAGTTCCTGCAGCCTCTAAAGCTCAGTGATTCAGAGGGTAAAACAATGACTAATCCCATCCATTTTCTCCAATAGAGAGCTGATCAGAGACAGCACAAACCATGAGGGTGAGAAAAAAGTTCTAGTGTCAAGTGACTTGGACAAAAATTACAAAACAAGAAGCAACAGTGTCAGCCTACTCAACTGGGGAGAAATTATTAATACATTAATATTTGAAAGGTTAGGAACAATAATGGTAGTGATAATTGGGATTTATAAACTACTTTAAGATTTGCAGAGCACTTTGTTGACATTATCGCATTGTTGCAAATCCCACAAGGGATAGATATGTTTAACTCCATTTTACAGATGAGAATACTGAGGTTCAGAGAGGTTCTCTAACTTGACCAAGTTCACATGGCTAGTGAGTGTCAAAGGTGGGAGTCAAAATCAAGGTTCTATTGACTCCAGTTCCAGCCCTCTTTTCTGCTGTACCAGATAAAGTATATTTGTTTCTACAACAAAGGAAGAATTTTTTTTCCTATTGTGATCTTTGTAACAGCTACAGCCCAAATCTTCAGACATCTGCCCAGGGGAATCCCACACTATCTTCCCCAGTGTTGCCTCAGACACAATCATTTATCCTAATCATACCTCCAAGGTCAGAGTTTGGGCCTGATAGATAGTAAGGATGAGACGCCAGGGATTCCATCCTCTTCCTATAGAGTCCAGTCATGCTTGCAGTGGCAAGGGCAGTTAGGTGGGGAAGAAGGAGATTCCCAGAGCAGCATCCTGAGAAATGTGAGAAGAGGTGACTGGAATGGGAATTGAAGTTGGAGATGTGTAAGAAGAAAGCAGGAGAGAGGTTTGGCCCCATATAAAGGGAGGATTGATCTTGATACGCTGGCAGAATTTAATATTTCCCTTCCCTTTACTGTAGCACTTCTGTTTCTATAGAAACCACCAGTTTTATAGATAGATCCATTCTCCTAACAGGGGAGGGGAGTTTAGATCTGACAGGAAGTACAGGGCTCCCAACCTAGGGAATGGGTTTTCTTAATTGCTGGATAACAAGCTCCCTGGAGCATGGCGTAATCACTACAAGGTTCAAAGAGCGCTAGACTGGCAATCAGGAGACTCTGCTTTGAGTTCAAATCCCAGACTCTCCTGCTTACTAGCAGTGTGGGATTAGATAAGTCACACCTCTTCTCTGAGACTTTATTTCATGTCTATAAAATGGGGATAATAATATTCAGAACTACCTAGCCCACATATGAAAGCATTTTGTAACTGGAAGATCTTTGTACATATGAGCTCTTGTTGGTATCATTAAGGTCACCTAGAGAAGGAGGAATGACTGACTGCCTGCCTGACAGTGAATGAATGAAGCATTTATTAAGTGTTTACTATGTGCAAAATCACTGTGTTAAATTCTGGGGATATGAATAGAAAAGGAAGGCACTCTCTTCTCTCAAGGAGCTCACTCAAGGAGACATCAGATTGAAAAGACTAAGGTTTCCCACTGCATCCTGGACCATCTCCAGTTGTCCTGATCTATATCTCACAACTGAACCCAGATGGCTCCAGAGGAGAAAGTGAGGCTGGTAACCCTGCATAGCCCTGCCTCACTTAAATCCAATTCACTTGCTTGTCACAGCATCACCTCCCCGATGTCATGGCCCTCTTTAGGAATGAAGGACAAACAACAACTTCACATTCTAATGGGAGAGACAGCACATATGGAAGCTTTCAGCTACAGGTTGGGTGGAAAGGTCCTATGATCTTTAGGGGGCAGTGGCAAAGCAGATGGTAATGCCTCTTCTTTAATATCATTTCCACTGTCAAAATAGTATCTGTTTCTGAAGTTGAGCCATTATTAGACAGTGCCAAGGGCTTTGATGACAAGATCTTTCTCTTTTCGGTCTCCAGTTGCTCTGACTGTAGCTGCTGCAGGAGCAGTGACCAGGCTGCCTCACCACAGGGTTTGCTTCCCAGGAGGATGACTGAAGGCCCAGGGCTCTTGGGTTCAGATTTCTGGGCTGTCTCCTTCAGGGGTGGAGAGAAGAGACAATACCATTGCTATCTTGGGGGATTGGGACTAGACCTGTTCTCCTTGGCCCAAGAGGATAGAGCAAGGAATAGTAGGTAGGAGTTACACATAAAGAAAAACTTCCTAACAGTCCTGGAGAGGAGGTAATGATTTCTCCCCTTACTCAAGGTCTTCCAGAAGAAGACTGGGTGACTCGCTGTTGGGTACATGCACAGGGGATTCTTCTCAGGTCGACGGTGGACTAGATGTCCTCTGAGATTATGTGACTATGATGATGGTAATGTTACCTTTTGCTCATAGGACTCCAAATATGGAGCCCTGGAATTCAGTGGATATTTATCTTTTCTTAGGTAGGCAGTGGTTTTCTAATGATGTGGTTGGTGACTTATCCCAGGTAACTCAGCAAGTTGATGGCTCAATGTAATGTAAGCCCCTTAAAGGCAAGAAGTGTTGCCTTTTCTTTTTGAGTCCTTATCTCCTAAGAAACTAACACATAGTAGGTACTTAATACATGTTTATTTTATAGACTTATATAATTATGAAGGGCAGCTAGGTGAAAGAGTGGATAGAATGCCTGGCTTTGAGTCATGAAGACTCGAGTTCAAATGTGGCCTCAAACACTTACTAGCTGTGTGACCCTGAGAAGGACACTTAACCCGATTTGTCTTAGTTTCCTCATCTATAAAATGAGTTGGAGAAGGGAATGGCAAATACTACAGTCTCTTTGTCAAGAAAATCCCAAATGGGATCAGAAAGCGTTGGATATGATTGACATGACTGAACAACAACAACAAATAGTATTTTAGATTGAGAGCTGGCTGGGACCTTAGAGGCCAGTTAGTCCACTGCCCTTATGTTACAGATAAGGAATATGAGGCCCAGGGAGGATATTATCTGTACCCAAGTCACGCCTATAGTAAATGATGGAAGTCTGCTTTTGAACCCAGATCTTTTGACCCCAAATGCATTGCTCTTCCCACTGTACCACATAGCCTCCTTCTCTGAATGGACTTGAATTGATTAACATTCTTTTTTTTTTTTTTTGATTAACATTCTTGAAAGGGCAATTTTCTCAGCGTTCCAGTTCCATCTCCTCTTCTTGGCTCAGTGCCTTAGGGAAGTGATTTAGACTCCTCAGTCCCCAGCTCACTCATGCATATTTACTTCAATTCTTTAAGAAATAACAATTGCATTTGCCTGGCTACTCCCTCCACCAATGCTGATTCCAGCCTCTGTGCTTTAGGGGAGATTATAATGAGTGGGGATGATGGGAAGCATTCATTCCCTGGTGGGCAACGTTCTCTTGGTGAGCCTCTGCTCTTGGTGAGGTTGGTTCTCAGAAAACAGAAAAATTATCCACTGCTAAGCCTGAGTTTGAAGTTCATCCAGCTTCCATGAGATTCTAGCCAGAGATTCCCCTCCAGTGGAACAGCCTTGGAGGGCTCCTCTTTATCTAGAGGGCATGACATGGTGAGGCTTCAGAAGAAGACCTCTGATCTTAGTCTATAAAATGGCCAGGTTTGGGCATAGAAAGAATGATAGTTTAGATGCTACCTTATTTTTCCATCCTTATCATACTCACATGGAGTCCACGCCGTTGTTTTCAGTCGTATCTGACTCTTCATGGCCCCAGTTAGGATTTCCTTAGCAGAGATCCTGGAGTGGTTTGCCATTTTCTTCTTCAGCTTGTTTTACAGATGAGGAAACTGAGGCAAACAGGGTTAATTGATTTGCCTAGGGTTACTCAGCTAGTTTGTGTCTGAGGCTGGATTTGAACTCATGAAGAAGAGTCTTCCTTGATTCTTAACCCAGTGCTCTTTCCACTGTGCCATTTAGCTGCTCCCATGTAGACTGTACTTCATCTTGAGTAGAAAGCTCTTCACCCTATTAATAGGCTCTTCCTCCTCCATACCTTTATTTACCTTGTCCTCTATATCCTGTTTCCCTCTCCACCTGTTGAATTCCTACCTATTCTTTAGAGTTCAAATTATATGCCATCTCATTCAGGAAACCTTCCCTGATCCAGACTTCATATAACACTTTGTTTTGTGTTTCTCTGATGCACTAATCACAGGGTTATCAGTCTTTTTGTCTTATTTCCTTCTGTGTTTTGCATTTTAACTTTGCAACCCCTACTTCCACCCCAGGGCCTCTGACAGTACTCTGTACACAGTAAGTACTTAATAAGTGTTTACTAAATTGAATTGGATTTAGAGCTTACTGTGAGAGGTATGAAAACCTCTGTCACAGTTTCAATCAATTCTGACCACAATTTGCAGTCCATGCTGCTAAAACACAGCAATGTGTACAATCTGTTGGTGATTGCAGGCTTCCATGGGAATAGTCCTAGGGCACAGAAACAACAGTGATTTTTTTTTATGCTATCCCTCATCATTGTGTCGTAAAAGCAAGGGTCCTGGAAAGCCATGGGCTAAGCTGACTCCCAGTGTGAGGACAGGCAAATGACAGCTTCTGCTAGGTATTCTTTGGATGCTGAGAGGTTTCTTTGGACACGTTTCCCCCTTTTCTTTCACTGAGTTAAGATTTTTGAGGGCACCTGATTTTCCTCTTCTCCAGTGGATTGGAGCCGACAGTGTCCAGACGTTGCGTCAGCACCCGCCACTCCATATCTGTCTCCCTCTCTCTCCCCCAAGGCAGTGTTGACATGCTTAACCAATGTGTTGTCACAAACCTGACAGGGTGGAGTCAGAGTGAAGGGAGCTCATCTTGCCTGAAGCCAGCACAAAGGTGCCAGGACAGTCAGAGTACATTGCTCCAGATGCCACAGAGCAGTGACACCCACTTTCTGTGAGGGCTGGGGTCAGGATGATGGGGGGTTGAGGCTGAAGGTGGTCTCCTTAAGCCATTTTCCACTGAGCCAGAGAGACTGTCTTTGCAGAGTGATGGGAGGTGCTACTCTATTGGACTTTGGAAATGGGGAGGCCTGTTTCTATATGCATCTCTTTCTGTGATCTTTCATTGGAAGTGATAAACGATGCTGTACATCTGTTCTGTGGCAGATTAATCCCAGGGGAGGAGGCTGGAGGTTTTTGTGGAACAACTGAAATCTTTTTTCCATAGGCAGCCTCCAGATCAATAAGGAAAAGAACAGTGATCATGGCCTGGGGAAGGAATCTTTCTTCTGCCCCTTGATGTACACAGTGACCTAGAAAGGAGGCTACTTGTTACCTACACCCAGAGTCTCAATAGATGCTAGAATACAGAAGAAGGTGGCACACATTTGCTTATAATACGGAATGCCAGTGTGGGGTGATGGATAGAATATGGGACTTGGAATCAGAAGAACACTGGTTGTCAAATCAAAAGGACTTGCATTCAGATCCCATTTCTGATGCTCACAACTTGTGTTGTGACCATGGGCAAGTCACTTAGTCTTACTGGCCTCAGTTTTCCCATCTGTAAAATGGAGAGGAGGGACTAGAAGGCTCCTGGCATCCCTTTGTGTTCTAGAGCTGAGATAGAAGATCCTATGACCTGGCTTAAGGCCCAGCTTTGCTGTTTACTAGCTATGCAATGATTGTGAGCATCAAGTGAACTTCTCTGATTCTTCGCTACTTTCTCTGTTGAATGGGTGTAGTAATTGTATTACAGACCACACAAGGTCACTGTGAAGAAAGTGCATTGTAAACATTAAAGAGCCATTTCAGAAACAAGTGCCTAATTATAAATCTAAGAAGGAGTTATAGGGCAGCAGTGAGGACCCCTGGGCTTCTATCCAGTTCTGCCATTAATTATAATAACTACTTCAAAGTTGTACAGTTTTCTCAGTGTGGATCCTCTCTTTACCCCTACAGATGGCTACCCCTCTAGGCCTTAGCAGACAATTTTATGAGTTGCCATAGCCAAAAAAAAATTCATCTCTTGGTGGCCTCTCCAAGCTTAGCAAAACTAAGTTTATGGGCTATAGATACCTAATCCATTGTCAGATGTGTGTGCAAGTTGTCCAGTTTTGCAGCACCTAGCCCGTCTTATATGTTGTTGGCATAGATTATGGGAACTCAAGGTCACCTCTAAGCCTCAAGGAGGCAGCCCAGTAGGACTTTAGAGAATAGCTCACATTTTTGCCTAGTGTTTTATAGTCTTCAAAATTGTTGTTGTTCAATTGTCTCTTGACTCTGTGACCCCATTTGGAGTTTTCTTGGCAAAGATGCTGGAGTGATTTACCATTTTTTTTTCTCCACCTCATTTTACAGATGAGGAAACTGAAGCAAAGAGGGTTAAGTGACTTGCCCACCATCACATAGCTACATGATTGAGGCTGGATTTTAATTCAGGCCTTACTAATTCCAGGCCCAAATGCACTATACCACCTAGCTGCTCTTTCTACACAATACTTTTCTCAAAATTAACCCATTGGAGGAAAATGATAAATGATGGAGCAATTATGGGAAAACAGGCACATTGTTGGAGTTATGAATTAGTGCAGTCATTCAAGAAAGCAATTTATAACTATGTCCAAAGAGTTACTGGAATGTCTATATCCTTTGACCCAGCTACATTACTCCTCGGTCTATACCCCCAAAGAAATAAAAGAAGGAGGAAGGTGACCTATATGTACAAAATATTTATAGCTAATATTTTCATGCTGTCCAAAAATTGGCACTAAAGGGGTATATCCTCCAATTGGGGAATAGCTAAACAAATTGTGGTATATGGATGTAATAGAATTATTGTACCATAAAAATGATGAAATGGGCAATTTCAGAAGAGATTGGGGAAATCTTTATGAAATGGTACAGAGTGAAGTGAACAGAATAAGAACGAGTTATGCAATGACAATGACAATCTAGAGGAAAAAACAACTTGTGAAGACTTTTGAACTCTGATCTTTACAGTGATGAGCCATGAGTGCAGAAGAGAATATGCAATAAACCACTCACCTCCTGCCAGGGAGGCTATGAACCTGATATGCAGATGGATTTGTTTTGCTGGACTATCAAGAGTTGTCTTTTTCAAGTTATTTTTTTTTAAATTTGCTAAGTGGAGGTAGAGGAAGGGTGGTGGGATGGACAGAGCAACAATTAAATTGATTAATCCATTGAAGCAGGTTGTGCAAATAATATTATTCCCATTTTGCCACAAAATAATTTGAGATGACTACTTGGTCAGTAAGTGTTAAGACGTGGTGTTCAAACTCAAATCTCTGAATTCAAATTTTAGTGATCCTTTCCCTGTATTTATCTCTCCTGTTGATCTTGGGCAATTTGCTTCATTTGTCAGTTTCTCTCTCTGTAGAAAGAACTGTTTGGACTAGATGAACCCTGGCTTCCCTGTAAAGTCTTCTTACCCTGTGACATTCTAGGTCTGTGATGGACAAACAAGAAAGCATTTCTGAAGCATTGACTATTTCTGGTGCTGGGCTGAGCCCTAGGGGATACAAGTACAAAAGTAAGCTGATTTCTGACCCTAAGGGGTTTGTCCTTTAATAGCTGAAGACTGCACCAGGAGGGCGGAGGGTGATTTTGGTTTGGGAAGTCACAGGGCTGGTCAGTGGAGCCACAGGGGAGTGGACTGACAGACCCTTTCTAGTAGGATTGATTTGATTATAGTTCCAGAACTGAAGAGCTGATATGGCGTGGGGAGAGAAGAAAGACATCAGTCCAACAGCATGACACTTAGCAAGCAGGTGGCTGGGGTGGAATGGTAAGCATGTGTGGGCTGGCTACATATAGAAGAGCATGTGATTTACCAGTCAAGATATCATGGGCTCCCCAGCAGGGGTTCTAGAACTGAGAGAATTAACTTCCTTAGGGCACGGACTTTTCTTCTGAGGGTGTAGTCACAGCCTCAAGGTCAGGTGAATGACTAAAATATGAATAATAAACAAGTTAGCTTTTATATAGAGGACTTTAAGGTTTTCAAACTAATTTACTCATGTAATTTCATTATATCTTTACAAGGACACTGGAAAGTAGGTGCTATTTGTTATCTTCATTTTAACAGATGAGAAAAGTGAGGCAAATAGAAGTTAAGTGACTTGCTCAGGGTCACACAGCTACTTAGATGTGAACTGATTCCAAGTCCAGCAGTCTAGCCATTATGCCAGCTACTTTCTTTTAAGTGTACTATATATACTAAGTACACTATGAGGTATAGCTGAGACTGTTTGGATATAGTGGGCCAACTCATATTTGTTTAATGGGCACAAATGGCTCATGTAATAGCCATTTGTAATATAAAATGGCTAATGGTAGCTTACTTGACTTTGGACAGATACCTAAAGATTCCAGTAGATCACTTATACTATGTTCTGTCATTGGAAAACAACTGTCCCAAACTAGAATGACTTGCTTTTTGAAATAATGAGTTGCCCATCACTGAGTTCAAGCAGAGATTGAATGACCACTTGTAAAGTAGATTTGACTCAGAAAAACAGCTGGACTAGGTTATCTTAGATCCCTTCTAACTGAGGTTTTATGATTCCATGGAATTAGCATGTTCCTAGAGTTTATAAAAATATGATACTTGTTCATGTATGTTAAGGATGGTCCCACGGTAAGCTCTGTACTCTTTACGAATGGGGAAGGAAAAGTGGGGGCTCAAGATTCAGAGGAGAGGTAAGAACCGAAAGCCTGAGTAGAGACCTTTACTATTCTCCACTTGATTTCCTTCCCCCCTGAGAGGTCTCAGACTGGGCTGTGTGGGCTTGTAGGAGAGAGATGCTGAAAAGGAGGAAAGGAAAGGTCAGACATCTGTAAGTACAGCTTTCTTCCTCCACCTTCACAGTTCTAATTTGAGGCCTCAGAGCCATTTGGAAGGGGAAGTATAGGGAAACCTTAATTGTTGCAGATAATTGGATCTATGAAGGTGTGACACTAGATGAAACAGAGTTAAGGAATGTAGGAGACAGTTCCATTAGAATAGTAGTATAAATGAGTGCTGACTTAATTCCTTTTGGGGGGCAATTCAGTTGACAGTGGGCTTCTGGTGACCTTATGTAAGGCAGACCTAGATACAGACCCAAAAAGGGGACTTGGTTTTACCAGTTATAAAATAAGATGAATTGTATTAGGTCATTTTTGAGGTCCTTTCCAGCTCTGACATTAATTAATGTATCAGGCAAATTACTGTACTAGGTGACCTTTCAGGTTCCTTCTAGTTCTGAGATGGTATAATTATATGGATGCATGAGTGAAGCCCACCTGTGACTATCACTTACACCAAAATAAAGGAGCAGCCACGATCATATCTCTGGTACCTGCTCTCCTCATGCAGATGAGGCTGAAGGTCTGAAACCAAAAAAGGGACTGGTTAATGTGTTGATGTCAGCCTGGTAATAGGTTTCTAGTGCAGCACCATAAGACTGTGTTCTTAGCTATTATTTTTAGATAAATATTATTTTTATTATTGTGTAATGGAGGTCTGGTACCTGAGCAGACCTAATCACCTTACTCAGCTAATGCATCTTCTTCATGTGGAGAATGTGAGGATGCTTGTTTCTGAGAAAATCATGATGACATGTAAGAGAAGTACCTTAAAGAGACTGGGGAGACAGACAGAGATGTAGACATTTTGTAAATTGTCCCAATTGGTTAACTTTGTGGTAAAGGGAAGATTCTTTGGTTGGCATTGGAGACCTTCCATGTGTTAGGGTAGAGGAATGTTTCTATGTTATTGTTCTGTAGTTAAGGCAAATATTCCATTGCTAATTGATATTAAGTGGTTACATGGAGCTGGGATGAGCCATATACTCCTAATAACGTGAAGGGGGGATGTAGCCAGTGGGGTCTCAGATCAATGTTGGTAGAGAAAGAGACTACCCCAGAAATCTTTCAGGGTACTCTAGCACCCAGAGAAGTAGGAAGGTGTTGCCAGTTTGGATCTGGGAGAAGAGGCAAGAGGCTAAATAACTTGCCCTGGACCATACAGCTAATAAGTATATTTTAAAAATGTTTGTTGTTAGGTTGTTCCAGTCATTTCCAGCCCTTTGTGACATTTGGGGTTTTCTTGGGAAAGATGTTGGAGTGGTTTGCCATTTATTCCTCCAGCTCATTTTACAGATGAGGAAATTGAAGCAAACAGGGTTAAGTGACTTTCCTAGGGTCACACAACTGGCACATGTCTGAGGCTAGATTTGAACTCAGAAAAAGAAGTCTTCTTGACTCAGACCTCAGGGCTCTGTGTCCTTCACCACCTAGCTGCCCCTTTTACAAATGACTTAAGTGGAAATATAGCTAGCCTGCTTATCAAATTTATTAGTGAAAAAATTGGGCAAGATTCCTGATACAGTATATCCACAAGCTATAATGTTGGACTGAATCGATCAAGATGAAATTTAATAGGGATAAATGTAAAGTGTCCTGGGCTTTTAAGAAACAAAACAGCACTAGCAGTAACAACCATGGTACAAATACAAGGTGGAGGGAAAATGGGCTTGGGATTTTAGTAGATTTCAAGGAAAGTATGATACAACAACAGTGCACGTGAAACTGCAAATCTATTATGTATGACTTGCTATTCCTCTAAAAGATATAATAAAATTATCATGCCACTACTAGGTTTATTTCCAGCGATGATTAGGGGAAAAGGAAAAGAATTTATATATCCTAACATGTTTATAGCAGCTCTCTTTGTGGTGGCAAAGAACTGGAAACTGCAGAGATGCCGATCAACTGGGAAATGGCTGGACAAGTTGTAGTATATGATTGTGATGGCATGCTATTGTGCGCTAAGAAATGATGAACTCAGTAATCTTAAGAAAAACATGGGAAGACTTGCATGAAATAATGAAGAGCAAAATGAGTGGAACCGAGAGAACACTGTATACAGTAACAGAAATATTGTTTTAAGAGCAACTTTGAGTGAATAAATCATTTTGCATATTATAAATACCCAAATTAATTACAAAGGATATAAGAAAGATGCTATCCATATCTAGAGAAAGAACTGAAAAATAGAAGTATATACAGAATAATTTCATATATATTTCATATAAACAGGCATATCTGTCTATATATACACATACATACATGTATATGTATATGCAGATACACATATATTTATATGTGTATATGTATGTATACATATATACATATACCTATTTGTGTCTAATGGTAGCCATCTCTAGGGTGTGGTGGGTGGTGGTGGTAACCTACTATAATGGAAGCATAGGTATCCAGAAGGAGGGAGGCAATAGTCATGTTGTATTCCTTCCTGGTCAGACACCATCTGGAGTATAATAATTCAGTTCTGGACACCACATTTTAGGGATGACATTGATATGCTGGAGTGTATCCAGAGTATGACAGCCTAAATAGTGAAAAGGACTCAAAGATATGCCACGTGAAGATCAATTGAAGGAATGGGGGATATTTCACTTGGAAAAGTACTGCCTTCAATTAGAAATTGATGAACCTCTAAAATATCTAAAGAACTGTCATATAGAAAGGGATGATAATTATTCCATGTGGATCTGCAAGGAAAAAATAGTATTATTAGAATAGAAGTCACAGGGAAGCAGGCCGGGGCTTATTTTAAGGGAGAATTTTCTAACAATAAGAGCCATCCAGAGGTGGAATGGGGTTCCTCATTATTGGAGATCAGAGGATTTTTAAAGTTGAAAGTAGCCTTGAAGATAATCTGTTTCAATACCTTTATTTTAAAATATAGAGGCACTAAAAACCACAGAGGTTAAGTAACTTGCCTGAGATCACATTATTAATCGAATATTGGTTGACCAACTCTTATAAATATTGCAGGGGGATACTCCACATACCAGACGGGGGGAGTGATTAGGTTATTTCTATTTCGATTACTCAGTTCAGCCTGTTGTGGTGAAAAGTGCGCTGTCCAGGAGGAGGTAGACCCAGGTTCTGATATCAGCTTTTCCAGTAACTAGATGGGCTGACTTTGGGCCCTGCACTTCAGTTTTAATCTCTAGCGCTTTTTGTAGTTTGGGAAAGTCTGGTCTTTTTATCAAAGCAATTGAAAGGTAATTCTTTCCACTTCTATTGACCGGACACAGTCCTAAGAATTATATACCACCATGTTGGTATATAAAAAACCAATGCTGGATGAAGTACAAAAGAGTCAAGATGTATCCTGTCTGCTTTTTGAAAGTGAATGCTACCTTTGGAAAAAAGATACATAGTCATCATTCTCCTTAGCAATAAAATGACTTCATCTTTGTATAAAATATTTGAATAACTAGTTCTTTGTCTCAGTAACCTGATTGGTTAAGTGGGAGCCTATAGTTTAGTGAACCCCAAAGTTGTCCAGCATTATCTAAAACTGTGTTAGGAAGAGGCCATGTGTTTTACTAGTAGAAGGATATCGGGCATTTTTGCACTGTTGTTTAGCTGGTGAATGAGCTAAAAAAAAGCCGCTTAATAGGTAGTATTTGTAGAGAGCTTTAAGCTTTGCAGAATTCCTTATAAATATTATCTCATTGCATCCTCACAACACTAGAAGGTAGGTGCTACCATTATCTCCATTCTGAGAGTGATGGGGATGAGGATTCTGAGTTTGCCTTGCCCAGGGTCATAGAGTCAGTAAGTGTCTGAATAAGGGTTTGAATTCAGATGATTCTGACTCTAAGGTTAGTGCTCTATCCACTGTGGCACCTAGATACTTCTGGCTACTTAGTCGCTTGGAGATAAATTTGCTCTGTCTAGCACAAGGAATATTTCCTGATATCATAGATTTTAATGTGGAAGGGACCACAGAGGCCATCTTATCCACCAGTTCATTAATTGGTGAGGAATTGAGAGCCAGAGAGGTTATAATGTCTTGTCCAAAGTCACATATGAAGTTGGCAGCAGAACTAGGATTTGAGCCCGGGTGATGGAAGATCATGGATTTAGAGCTAGAAAAGGTCAGAGGTCATTGTGTCCAACACTCTAATTTTATAGATGAAGAAACTAAGACTTAGAGAATTTAGGTAACAGAGACAGAATCTGAACTCAACTCTGCCTGACTTTAAGTCCAGTAGGCTCTCCATTACAGCCCTCTATGATCTATCTCTCTTTCCATTGTACCACACTTCCTCTAGCTGTGAAAATGAAAGATGAGTCACAGATATAGAGGCTGTCTCATCCAGGTCCCTTATTTTATAGAACTTGAGTTGAGTCCCAGAGAGGTTAAGTGACTTATCTAGGGTCACACAGAAAATTAAACAGAGCTCAAATTTGGACCCTAATCTTTTGACTCTGAACCCACCATTTTTTCACACTGAACCACACTCCCTAAAATTGTAAAAATTAAAGGATATGAGGTCAGAAGTAGTGTAGAAAGTCATGTTTCAGAGATGAAGAGAATTTAAGTGATAATCTAATCTAAAGATTAGTAACCTCATTTGTGTCATGGGCCCCTTTAGAAGTCTGGTGAAACCTGTGAACCCCTTCTCAGAATAATGTTTTTAAATACATAAAATACATAAGGATTACAGAAATAACCAATTAAGTTGAAAGTTATCAACATATCAAAAATATTTAACTACCCCAGGTTGATAACCTCTAACTAGTTCAACACCCTGATTTTACCAATGAGGAATTTGAGGGCTAAAGAGGTGATGTAATTTGCCCCAAGTCACACAAAAAGCAAGTAACAGAACTGAAATATTTAACTCAGATCCCTTGCCTATTTCACCCATACCATGATGCTTCCAGAAGATGTGCTCAATAAACTTTGTTTAAATGAATGGATATGAGTTGATTGGGTTCTCTGCATTTACCTTAGGTTGAATGAAGATGAGGACTCTGCTCCAATTCATCTGTCTGTCTGTCTGTCTGTCTGTCTGTCTGTCTTTCTATCTATCTATCACTAGATGGCCACTGTATCAGCAGGGGATAGATGGAACTATCATGAGGAACCCTTGAGAAGAATTCTCAGGCACTGTATTCTGAGGCACCGTCCATCTTACAGGTGTTTCCCTTCACTAAGCCCAGATTCGCCTGGAAAGCTCCCTTGGCCAGCAGAAGAAATTGACATCTCTTTGAAATTGATGAAATATTTAAATGTTTGCCATCTGAGCTTGTTCTGAATCCCCATTTGAGGAAAATGTATTTAATAGGAGTTCTGACCCATGCAAATTCTCTGGATAAATTTTGAACCTTTATTCTTTTGGTAGATTACAGGAGCAGGTGATGGTTTAGGGGGGCAAATGGGTTGATAAAATGGTCCCCAGAGAGCAAGTGCTAAATGGCTTCTTCAGAGCTTACCTCTTAAGGAACCTTCTATTTAAGCTTCTGGCAGCTTAAATAGAAGATAAGTGCAGGTTAGACCTGAGAAGTTATTATAAATGCTGTTTTTAAGCTAGAGAACTTTATTTTAATTGGCTCCTTTAAAAATTCCTAATGACATAGGAGAAATGCAAATTTGTGATTTCTTTAGACAGAAGAAACTATTGAAAGAGAGAACAAAGAGGCTTTTGACAGAACATAAAATATTTGCCTAACCACAAGAACACAAAAACCTTCAATGCTTCCCATCTTAATTCCTAAAATGGAAGGGTTTCTACTGCGAAGGGACAGAAAAGAATAGAGCAGAATGAATATTTAGTGTATAGTAGGTGTTCAATACATGTTTGTTTGAATTGGTTTGAATTCAGAACAATGTATGGTAGTAAGAGAAATAGACCACTAGAAAACATAGACTATCACAGGGAGGGAGGAGTCCTCGCTTTCATTTAGTCCTACTGCCCTATTTTAGAGGAAGGGACTGAGGACTATGGGGAGAAGGGACTTGTTCAAAATCACACAGTGATTTGGGGACATCTGAGAGCCAAACCCTGGTCTTCCACCTCCCATTCCCTCTCTCAGTACTGTGCTATGCTCATTATGTCCCATTGGAATTTGCTTTGACTATAGAAACTCTAGGCACAAGATGTGGTTGAGTGTTACTATTAGCCTTTTTTCTAGATAGTTTTTCTCTCTCTCATTCCCTTTCTTGTTACCTATGTAACACAACAGCGAGAAGTCTGTTTGTAACTGTGACTGGGGATGGAAGCAGTAATGATAGGAAGAAACATTTATATAGTGCTTTAAGGTTTGTGAAGAACATTGCAAATGTTATCTGATTTGATCCTCACAACAACTCTGGGTGGTAGGTGCTAATGTTATACCCATTCTATAGAGATAGAAACTGAGGCATATAGAGGTTAAGTGACTTGCTCAGGATCGCACAACTAATATGTGTCTGAGGAAAGATTTGAATAGCAATCCCCAGCACTCTATCCATTGCACCAGCCAGTCACTTACAAAGAAGGAAAATTGTGTGAATCAGAGCACCAAGGTCCATATCCCACCTCCCGTGCTTGTTACAATTGTGATCCTGGGCCAGCTATTTAACCTCTTCAGGCCTCAGTTTCTTCTGATATGGGTAAGGAATATATGGGCTTGGACTAGATAGCCCCAGCAACCCCTTCCAGCCTGTCTGTGAACCTATGTGAACCTTCAGGCTTTTCTATAGTTCCTGTGGATTAGTAGCTTAAGTTAATTGCCAAATACCCCTTCCTTCCCCACTACCCCACTACCATCTGAATAGGAAGCAGAAATAGAGTTCCTCTTTATGTCTCTACTGTGTCAGATTTGAGCACCTGCTTTCAAAACCTGAGGAGTTTAATGTGACTTAAGTAGAGGTAATTTGGAAAATGGCCATTAAGAAGCAACAGAGAATCCAGGTAAGACTGTGAGTCACTATGGCAGCAAGAAGGGAGAATGCTGGTAGAGGGACTACAGTCTGGGGACTTCAATTCAAGTAAACACTTGCTTTGTGCAGGGTGCTGAGGCATACAAAGGCAAAACCGAAACTGTCCCTGTTCTCAGAAAGCGTGCATTCTCCTGGACAGAACATACTGTGCATTCTGGGAGTATAGAGAAAGGCTAGAGAGAAAGTCCCTAGTCCTGGGAATAAAGTTCCCAGTTCAGAGAAACCCAGAGAATTGAGCCAGGGTCAGAAAACCCTGTTGGGAGCCAAAAAGCTGACAGGGCTGTTTCCAAGGGCCAAGCAAGGTCACCCCTTTTAGAGACCCCCAGGAAAATTTTACAGACAACACTCAATAGCTCTTGGCCCATGTATGCAAAGACAAGGTCATTCACAGATGTATTCATAGGACAGAGACAATGTGGGTCCAGCTTGGGAAACCAGGCAGGGAGCTGGTAGGTCCAGGCTAGGTTCCAGGAAGTTGTTTCATTGTAGTCTTGCTGAGTTTCTTGGATAAAGTCTACATTGTTTAGTGTCTTCTTGGAGCAGTCCTTATGTTCCTCAGGAATCCAAAGGACTCTTTGTTTGGACTTCAGATCCTGCCTTACCTCTTATTAGCAGTGTGACCTTGAGCAAATCACTTATTCTCTTTCTGCCTCATTTTCCTTATTTGAAAAATGAGGGAGTTGGACCTGATCGCCACCAAGGTCCCAAATCTGTGTTCCTAAATCTATGCTTTTCTAGTTTTATGACTACTCAGTATTTGTTGATTTCTATGATTATCTAGGGTAGCTCAGTTACAGGGGAATCACGGTATGTATACTGCTCATGGATTTACCTTTTTTGTGCACCAGGACATATTGAGACTGATGAGTATGCTTTGGTGCAGGTCTTATATTTTGTGAGGAAAATGGAGGGATGTTGCCACTGGCTTGGAGCCCTAATCCCCAATACTATGATCTGTTTTTAAGCTCGGTAATAGATCACAAAATCTCAGCTCTAAAAGGGACCACAAGAAGCATCTGGTCCAACTCTCACCTGAGGGGAGAGGGTCTTCTTTGTAATATCCCATCTAGAGCTAACATCCAGACTCCCATTTATATTATGGAAAACTCACTGCCTGTGTATTAAGATATAACCAGTTTGGGGGAGGTTCTTATATTAAGCTGAAATATATCTGCTTGGTATTTACACTCATTGCTCCTTTAGAACCAGAATGAATCTAATTCCCCTTCCTTATGACAACCTTTCAAATATTTAAGGCAGATATTACCTCCCAATCCCCCACCCTCTGAGCTTTCTCTTTTCTGGTATATATGTTTCCAGTTTGACACTCATATAGCTTGTTCTCCAGTATTGTTACAATTCTGGTTCTCCTCCCCTGAATGTGCATGAGCTTGTCAATATCCTTACTAAAATGTGAATCCTGGAATTGAATCTAGTTGTTGAAAATGTAGTCTGAACAGGGCTGAGTCCTATGGGGCTCTCACCTCTTGTGTCCTAGCTTTACTCTTCTATTAATATATAACCTGAAAGGGTCTTAGCATTTTTGGATTGCTATCATCATACAGTTCATTCGTACTGAGTTTGCAGTCCTCTAAATACCCTTGTCAACTTCATATGAACTCTGCTCAAGCATTCTGTAAGCATCTCTCATGTGACTGGTACTAGAGATGGAAATACAAAAATAAAATAATAATGACCTTTAAGAACCTTGCATTCTACAATTGGGGGTGGGGACAAACTATATGAATACATATATGTAAGTATGAATTATAGAAAAAGGAAATGCAAAGTAATTTTAGGGTGAAAATAGAGGGCACTGACAATTAAGAGTGGGTGGGATCCAGAAATGCTTCATGTATGAGGAAGCACCTGATCCAGGAATTCCAAAAAGGTAGAGAAGAGGAGAAACAGCATTCTAGGTTTGGGGAAGGGCCAGTTTGTACAAAGGCATGTGGGATGGAAACATGTCATGCATATTGAGTTGCATATATGTGGAGTTGCTCTCTAAATATATCTAAATATGTTTGGATCACATTTGACATATACACATGTCTGAGATATGGCCCACCCCTCTCCAAGGGAAACTCTGATTTCCTTATTTATGGGGAGCAGAAGAAGGGCTGTGCCTAGATACTTGCTACTTCTCTTGTCTATCTCCAAGAAGGATATTGGGCTAAAATTATATTATTATTATATTATATGAAATTACAAAATAATTACAAAATATTATATAAAATGATATCTATCCACCATAACTCAAACAGTGCTAATATAGGAGTTCAGTACTTTGGGATACCCAGGATCAATAGTCCTTTCTTCAGTCATGTTCAAAGGGAAGATGGATCACACCTAACAAATTTACCAGATACTGGTTACACAAGAAACCAAAATGTATTTAACTAGTGGACCTCTTTTTCCAAATAAGTAGTAAGGAGAAATTGGAAAAGTTATACAGATTAGAATAGACCAAAGGAGACATAAAGGTAAATGAACTCTTAACTTGAAAATAAGATAAGACACTAGTTCAAACCAGGAGAAGAAACAACTTGACCAGGAGAAAATACTTTTTTTTTGCATTTTGGAGGGCGATTGGGGTTAAGTGACTTGCCCAAGATCACACAACTAGTTTTATTGTGTTAAGTATTTGAGGCTGGATTTGAACTCAGGTCCTCCTGACTCCAGAGCCAGTGCTCTATTTACTGTGCCACTAGCCACTTAGAGAAAATACTCTTTTAGCAGTCTGTAGGGTTGTAGGGACTGGAAGTCAAGGGTAGCTTTCCTTATACTTCTGTGACTTGTTGGACTACCCTTAGCCAGTTATTCAAAAGATCACAATTCTCCTTCCTTAACTCATTCCTTTTGAACATCTTCTCTGAAGTGCTCTCCAACAGTCTCCCCATCGAGGTTTGGTGATCTCTGTTAGTCAGGAGTAATATCTCCCTCCCAATACTAATTCAGAGCCACAGGACATACCCTCAAAAAACCTGTCCAATTTGTGTGGGTAGAGATGTTATATTTACAAATTGGCAAATTGGTTAGGGAATATTATCTATGAAGGTGTCACATCCTTTACTTTTGCAGTAGCCCCCAGGCTTTATTTGCTGGCTTTCTAAGTCTAGTTTTCTATTCCTTTGTATGTCAGTGGGTTGTTTGACAGTAAAGAAGAATCTGGGTCAATTTCCACTTCTAGGTCTCTAGGGAAAATCCAAAGCTCCAGCTGGATTTCTACCCAATAGGTGCCGGCATATGTGGTCTCACATCTTTTCAGAATCTTTGGTAGTTTCTTGGAGGTATTGTCCTGGTGTGCTGAGTTATTTGGACAAAGCAAGCTGCAGTTTCTCACTCAGTGTCCTGTATGCTTTTGACCAAGCTCAGACAGCTAATAACTCCTGAGTGACTTTCATGAGGACTTCTGATAGTGCTTCACCCCTGATAATTGGAAAGTCAGGCTGAGTATCTTCAAGGAAGTCTAAATTAAATAGGAAATATTGTGTTCCTTGCACCTCTCCTGACTACTTCTATAACTAAAAAAAAATCATGGAATGTCAGAGCTAGAAAGACCATCTACTCCAATTCCTTTATGTTACAGATGAGGAAATTGAAGGCTAAGGAAGGAAAGTGACTTGCCCAAGGCAAGCACTTTGTAAGTAGCAAAGACATGATTTCTGATTCTGAATTGTATTTTTTCAAATACAATGCACTCTTTCCTTCTTTATGTTGCTACTCAGGCAAGTGCTTAGTAAATGTTTGTTGAATCGAATAAATTCTTCCCTAACCAATATTTTATGCATAGTGGGCTGATGTCTTTGAGTTACAAATGGGCAACCACCTTGTAAGCAGAACTAGCATTTTGGGAGCTAAATTTCCTGATATCTGGCTCAACATGGTCCTACCTTTTTCTGTTATTCACTGTGCTGCAAATAATTCCATGTAAAGGCATATGTGTTCATTTGTCATGTTGAAATCCTTTTCTTGAAGCAAATTACATGTTAGGAAAGCATTTGACAAAGTATACCATGTGATTGTGGAAAAGACAGAGGGAGAGATATGGACTATGTTCAATTCAATGAATTTCATATAGGTTAAATGAGTAATTGTTTTTGGTTGATGTCAGTTTACAAGGAGGCCTCCCATGCAATGTCCTAAGAATCTGTACTTGTTGCTGTGCTCCTTGAGACTTTTATTAATAACTTGGGTAGAGTTATGCTTATCAAATTTCTAAAGAACACATGCCTGGAAGAGATAGCTAACAGTTAGAAGACAGAGTTGGGATTCAAAAAGATTTTGACAAGTTGGAACACTGGGGGCTGAATGAAGTGAGGTAAAGTCTAATAGGGATAAATATAATGTCTGATTTTGGGACTCAGTAAAATAATTTTCATAAGCCTAAGATTAGTAGGCACAGACAAATAACTTTTCATCTGAAGATGGTTTGAGGATTTTAGAAGACCTTAAGCTTAATTGAGTCGCTGGTGAGAGGGTAGGAAAGAAAACTTTTATACTCTTAAAGAACATCTAGGCCTAGAGAGATGAAAATATAGATATTGTTTTAACCTTGTTTGCTCTGAGGCCACTTTTGGAAGGTTGGGTTCAGTTATAGATGCATTTGAGGAAGGCTATTGATAAGCTGGAGATTTTTCAGAAGGTACTCAAGTTCATCTTTGAAAGAACTAGGGATGTTCACCATGAAGAAGAAAAGACTTAGGGGGATTATGATAAATTTTCAAATATTTGAAGGCTTGTCATATGGAAGAGAGAGTGGGCTTGTTTGACTTGACTCCATATGGACAAACTAGGTGCAATGGGGAGAAGTTGTAAAAAGGCAAATTGAGGCTTGATATCAGGAAAAAAAACTTCCTTACAAAACTGTCTTAACAGTGGAAAAAAAAAACACCTCAGGAAGCTCCTTTGATGGAGCTTTTCATCAAAGTCTAGGTGGCTGCTTGTTGGGTAAGCTGTAGTGATATGAGAAGAAACCCCCCTCTTCTACGTTGCAGAAATGAGAGGTCCATGGGTGTGAAATATTGCTTTTTCAGATTTAAAAAATTATTTTTAATTTATGGAATAAAATAAGCATTTCCATAACAGTATAATAAAAAGATGATTGCACATGAAACTATGAATCTACTGTGTACAACTTGCTATTTCTTTTAAATATATGACAAGAGTTATTATGTAATTTTTTTTCTTTCCTCTTCCCCACTCCCCTGAGATGGCCACCATTAGACACAAAGATATATAAAATACATGTATATGTATACATATACATGTGTTATATATATATATGTATATATATATGTGTATATATATATATATAATTTTTAATAAACTTCTATTTATCAGTTCTTTCTCTGGATGTAGATTGCATCTTTTTTCCTGTGTCCTTTATAGTTAATTTGGGTATTTATATTAGTCAAAACAACTTTTCTCTTCCTCTTTTTTAAAAAATATTCTTTGTTATATGGAAATGCTCTCTGAGAGGAGGGAGGGGAATGAATACATGGAGAAATTTAGATCATGTAAAAATAGCAGATATTATTGGAAATTTATTTTAAATAATACTCACAATCTGGTCTATACTTCCAGACTAATAAGATAGAATATTGGGCCTGGAAGACCTGAGTTAAAATTCAGCCTCCTAATACACTGTATGTTCCAGCTGAATTAGCCTATTTACTCTTTCCCAGACAGGACTCTATCTCTGGGCTCAGTGCCTGTATTCAGGCATTTTTTCCTTACCTATGCCTCTTGGTGCTCTTGGCTACTTTCAAGGCTTGGCTTATGTGCCACCTCTTTCAAGAGATCTTCCTGATTTTTTTGGGTCTTAGTGTTCTTTCCTAGTGTACTCACTGAGCATATTTTTTTCCTGGTTCTGCTTACTTCATTTTGCATCAGTTCATCTAACCCTTTCCATGCTTCTCTATGGTTATTATGTTTGTGGTCTCTTAAAGCAAAGTTCTATTCCATTGCATCACTGTGCCATTTTCGAGTCCCTGGGTATCTACTTTCTTTCCACATCTTTGTTACCATCCAGTGTGCTATTATAAATATTTTTGGCATCTATAGAGCTTTTCTTTTTGTCAGTGACCTCCACTGACTGTATGGTTAGTTAGAAGTAATTTGTATAACTCCAAAGTGTTTTCCAGAATGGTTATACTGATCTAGAACTCTGCCAACTATACAACAGTGTACCTATCTTTCCCCTTCAATACTCCCTTCAATATTCTCACCTTTTGTTGTCTTCCAATTTTCCCAGTATGTGTTAAAATCTCAGGGTTGTTGTGACTTGCATCTGTGAGGGGTTTTAAATGCCAAAAACAGTGGGGATTTGTATTGTATCCTAAAGGCAAGGGGAAACACTGAAGTTTCATAAATTAGGGTTAATAATATTTGTACTGCCTACTTCATAGGGATATTGTGAAGAAAGCAATTTGTAAACTTAAGGCACTTTATAAATGAGTTATTATTATTAATGATATGGCTGCCCTTTGTTCAAAGACTGACTTGGTGAGATTGTGCATGGTTCAGGGCAAACCATTATTACCACTTGGATTAGAAACTTAAAGCATATATAGGTAGACAAGGAATGTTATCTTCAGCTTCTGAGGACAGACAGTCTGTTTAGTATAGGCTGCTAGAAAAGGAACTGAAACCTGTATGGGTTCCATTACTTTCTGAGACTTAACTGAATAGCCTTGTGATTTCAGGCAAGTCAGTTCACCACCTTCTCCATCTGTAAAGTGGGGTAATGAGTCTTATGCTGCCTACCTCATGGGGTCATTGTGAAGATTGTTGTTCAGTCCTGTCTGAGTCTCCATGACCACTTTTGGTGTTTTCTTGGCAAAGATCCTGGAGTGGTTTGCCATTTTCTTCTGCAGTGGATCAAGGCAAATGTAGGTTAATTGACTTGCCCAGGGTAACACTGTTACCTCTGAGGCTGATTTTTAACTCGGGTCTTCCAGGCCCAATACTCTGTCCACTGAACCACTTAGGCAAATAGGGCTACATAAAAATGTAAAGAGTAGGAACAGTAGTAGAGTTGGGAGAACTCCCATTTATGAAACTTCTCCTACCAGTATAAATCAGTACCTGCTTCTGCAACTTGTAGTCTGCAAGAGCTGCTTGGGGGCCCTGAGAGGTGGAGTGTCGCCCAGGGTCACACAACCAGTTTGTGTGAGAGTAAGGACTTGAACATAGGTAATCTTGACTTTTAGACTAACTGGCTAACCACACAATCATGCTGCCCCTCGCTGGTGGTAGTAGTAGTTGTTTATTTTATATGTTGCATGTTATACATCTGACCTGGGTCACATATGTTTCATATTATGGATATTTGCATGTCACCTGGATGAGAGTGTGGATGGCTCAGAGCAAACCATCACCTCTGCCTGGAGATACAAGTAAACACATGGGGTGGTTGGGCAAGATGGGTAATCTTGAGGTTTAGAGGACTGGACCATCTGCTCCATGTAGGACCTAAGAACAGGGATGAAGCCTACTTGATTATTAGAGTCTCTCAAGAACTGGCTCTATTGATAAATGTAGAGCTATCAATTTGAGCCTCAAGTTTTTTCGCTCTTTGACTCTGGAGAAGCCTCTACCCCTCTAACATCTCGGGTACTCCTTCAGCAAAAGAAAGCAGCTGCCTGAAACCTTTGATTTCCACTTTCCCGGAGTGGAAAGGGGGAAAAAAGCAAACCCTTGTATCTGCCAAATGCTACAGAAAGCCCTATGTATACAAATCCCTTGTTCCCACCACCCCTACCCTCAAGCTGATATTGTTCATAAAATTTCAGCATGTCCTGAAGACTCACATCTGCCTTTGCAGGGAAGGGAAGGCTGATTGGTATGTCAGTCAGTCCAAGTGACGTGGTGCTGTTTGTCTCTCTTAGCAGACCTGACTGAGCTCCTGCGGCTGCTCTTGAAGGCACCAGCCGCAACTCTGCCAGGTGCGGCCCTTCTCTTCAGCTTAGGGCTGTGGCTTCCTCTGAAGCTGTTCTTCATTATGTTAGAAAAATATTCCTTCTGGCCTGCCTACATACAGTTGCGCCACTTGAGCTTATCATATGGCAGCAGCTTGCGTATCTTGCTGTCATCCCCTCTCCAAATACAGGGAACAGAGTTGTTGTGTTGTTGTAGAGAGGGGAAAACTGCTTAAGAACTTGAAAGTGACAGCTGTAATGATCTCAGGCTCATAGCCCTACAGTCTGAGACAGCTCTGCCCTACCTTACACAGCTTTAGTCCTGGAAGCTCCCCTGCTCCAAGTCCTCTCCTCCAACCCACCCCCACCCCCATTCTCTATCATCTGGCAGATCTCTCCTAATCCCCATCAACTGGGACATCTCTTTTCCTTAAATTTAATCCACAAAATAATACTAGGATATGTTTATTTTTTCAGTTATTTTTTTCATTTAATAAAACTAGATTTTTTTTTCTCTCTCCCACTCCTCTATTGAAAACAAAACAAAATAACCCATCTAATAAATCTACATAGCCAAGCAAAACAAACTGCATTGCCCACGTCTAAAAATATATATGCCTCCTTCTGTACCCTCAGTTCATCTTCTCTGTCAGAAGATTGGTAGCAAGTTTTATCATTAGGCCTCAGGAATCAGTTACTGCATTGATTAGAATTCTTATGGCTTTCATAGTTGTACAGCATTGTTATTATGTAAATTATTCTCCTGGTTTTACTCACTTTACTTCATCAGTTCATGAAACTCTTCCCAGGTTTCTTTGAAACAGTGTCTTTCATAATTTCTTATGGCAAAACAGTATTCTATTATATTCATATACTATAGTTT
Organism: Gymnobelideus leadbeateri; assembly: GCA_011680675.1. Lineage (NCBI taxonomy): Eukaryota > Metazoa > Chordata > Mammalia > Diprotodontia > Petauridae > Gymnobelideus > Gymnobelideus leadbeateri. Next base: position 49,738 of record WOXC01010485.1, read on the forward strand.
GTTTAGCTATTTCCCAATTGATGGGAAGCTCCTTACTTTCCCAGCTCTTTGTTTCTACAAAAGAGTTGCTAAAACTGTTTTTTGTGTATATAGTTATTTTTTTCTCTCTTTTGTGTTTATGGAATATAGGCCTAGAAGTGGCATCACTAGGACAAAGGATATGTATGTATGATTTAATAACTTTTGGAGCCTATTTCCAAATTGCTTTCCAGATTGCTGGACTAATTCAAAACTCTACCAGGTGTGTGTTATTTTGTTCTTTTTCAGCTTATATTTATGGAACTCTTTCAGTTTACATAGTACTGCTCATACGTTTTTCATTTGATCTTCACAAAACTGTCAGCATTTTAACTATTTTTTTTTCCTTTTTGGAAGGGCAATTGGGGTTAAGTGACTGACTTGCCCAAGGTCACAGGGCTAGTAAGTATTAAGTGTCTGAGGCCAGATTTGAACTCAGGTCCTCCTGACTCTGGCCAATGCACTGTGCCACCTATCCACCCCTGAATTATAAGTATTGTTATCTTCATTTTGCATGTGGCCCTAAGAGAAGTTGTGGAAGGTAGCATAATGTAACAGAAAAAGTCCTCAATTTCAAGTCAAAGGATCTGGGTTCAAGTTTGATTTCTGCTATTTCCTACTTGTATGACCGTGGGCAAGTTATTTCCCATTTAGGCCTTAGTTTCCTCATCTGTAAAATTTAAGGGTTTAGGCTAGATGACTTTTGAAGTCCTTTCCAGTACTAGATCTGTGATCTTCATGATTCTATAATTTTACTAAGGTCTCAGAACATGTTAGTGATAGGAATAACATTTGAATCCTGACTCTTAACTCTGGTCCTCTTTCTGTTGTACCTTGCCACTATTATGCCTTTCTCAAGTATCCCTCCTGCTGGGTCTAAACTTCCTTTAGGTCATTACTGTTCAATTCATCTCCAAATTTGTGAATGGTAGAAATGTGGGAGGCCTGTAATGGGCCATCTACTTGGGGCCCAAACAGTTCACAGCTCATATTTTTAGAATATTTTAAGGCCTACAAAGTTTTTTCTTTGTAATAACCCTGTAAATAGGGAATTAAAATATAATTATCCTTATTTTACAGATGAAGAAACTGAGTCTCAGAGAGGGGAAGCTAATTTGCTTAGGGACATGTAGGGACATGTAGGGACAACTGTGATAGATGGGTCTTAAAACCTAATTTCATGATTCAAATCCCTTGTTATTTTCTTGTACGCTAGGAAATGCCTTGGACAAAACAAGGATTTCAAGAATTGTTGAGTGACAAAGGGATTAATCTTTTTCTGTTGGACCCCAAAGGGCAGAACTGGAAATAATGGGTAGAAGTTTCAGAGGGAAAGATGGAGGCGTGGTATAAAGAGAAAACTTCCTCATAATTTAGAGCTATCCCAGAGTAGGATGGGCTATCCAAAGAATGTTGGGCTTTCCGTGGTGTATCTTCAAACAGAGACTAGATGTCTGCTTGTTTGCAATGTTGTATGATTTAGACATGATAGGGCCTCAGTTTGCATTCTAAGAGGAAAGGAAAAAAAAAAACCCAGTCAAGCAGTCTGTGTCTTTATTCTCCAGAGCTATAGCCTCTTTGTACTATTTACTTCATGTATGATTTTGTTGGGTTATAAATAGGCATAATAATGAACAAGCTATAGCCCCTGCCTTCTAAGAGTGTAGAGTTGAGTAATTTTGGTGTGGTCATTCTCAGTGCCTATGAAGAGCAATCTCAATTTTTTTTTAATTTAAGAAAAACAAAGCCAAGATTTCTACTAAAATTATTTTCAGTTCCTTCACAAAACTTCTCATGGTTGTCCTATTCCTTCAGCTATTTTCTGAGCCCCTAAATACTATGTATGTGTGTGTACACACACACACACACACACACACACACACACACACACATATACACACACATATATATATATACACACACACACACATATATATATATATATATATACACACATACACACACACACATATGTATTTATCTATGTATCTTTTGCTACCTACTGTGTGGATAGAATTCTAGACCTGGAGTCAGAAAGACCTGAGGTCAAATTTAGTCTCATAAAGTGGCTGTATGACTCTGGGCAAATCATTTAGCTACTGTTTGCCTCAGTTTCCTCATCTGTAATATGAGGATAAAAAATAGCATCTATCTCCCAGGTTGATGTGAGGATTAAATGACAAAGTAATTATAAAGCACTTAGCTTGGTACAGTGCTTGGTACATAGTAGGTAATATATAAATATTTACAATAGCAGTATGCAGTTTTATGTATTGTTTGCCTCCCTTGCTTAACTGTAAGCTTTCTGGTAGGAAAGACAGAATCTTGGTATATTTGGGGCCTACCACCTAGGAGGCACTTTAGGTCGAGTTAAACAGGGCTACAAAGATAGCTGAGTTTGGACTGAGGGCCCAACACAGGTTAGTAAATAGAGTAAGATTTCATTGACCCTAGAGCCAGGAAGGGTACTTGTAGATTATCCAGTCTAACTCCTCTCAGTTTAAAGGTGAGAAAATTGAGACTCAGAGAATGGAAGGGAGTTGCTCAAGGTTATTCAGCTGGTTAGTGGCAGAGCCAGGGTAAAAGTCCAGATTTCCTGACTTCCAGTCCTGTCTCCACCAGAAGTTGTTTGTTGATGGTGACAGTGATGGTGATCAAAGCTGCTTCTTCTTTGGCAAAAATCAGGTACTGGAAAGTTTCCACTCTTGAATGGGGCAATTTTCTGAGTAGTATTTGAGCCAAAGCCTCATGATTAACAAACAAAACCAGGCATTGTCTTTCTTTCTTCCCCCTCCCTTCAACTCTGTTGGAAAAAACCAACCAGAGAAATTTTGCTCAAATTTTTCCAAAATGAATTTATTCTTGGACAGCAGCAAGCATTCCAACATGAGCTCTCTGGCCCAGTTCTGGATGCTGGCCTGCAGCAGGAATTTATAACTGAGTGATCATTTACAGCCAGAACATGCACACTGATGGAGACACAGAATCCAGGGGTGATGAGTTATGCCGTGCTTTGTCGATATCAATTTAATAATCAATATTGCCGGGGAAATTTCAAGTATTTAACAAATTGTTTGCTAACTCGTTTCCATAGCAACAGCATCTCGTAGTTTCCTTCAGGGCTGATTCCTTGAGAATCTTTCCAAATCCCCTGCAGTGCGGATGAACAAGATGAGGTAGAGGAAGCTTGCCACTATTTCTATTAGAACAAATGACAGAGTCTAAATGTTATTCTGGGGAATTAATGTGAAAGAAAAAAAATCCCAGTGTTTTAGCCCTGATGCTATTTTCTGATCAAGGTTTGGAGGTCCAAAGGAACTAGATTCATTTCAATTTCAAAACAGGCTTTCTTAAAGTGACTGCATGTGTTAGCCTTATGCTAAGAACTGAAGATACAAAGAGACAAAATTGAAACAGAATGCAGTCCTTGCCTTCAAGTAACTTATATTCTGCTAAGTGAGAAATGACATACACAAAGCTAATAGTGATATGAGGTGGGATGTGATAAGAACCAAGGAGACTGGCTTTAGGAGATTTTAGGAAGGAGAGGATACTGTGCTAGGGGAGCAGGATGTGAGGAGGAGGTCTTGGAAGAGGTGACATCTGAGCTGGTCTTTAAGGAAGATAAAGATCCTAACAGGTAAAGATGATGAGGGATGGTCTTGAGAATCCTTAGAGGTAGGAAACCGCAGAGCTAGAAGACCTTTGAGAATTCCTTGGACTACAAGGATATCAGGTCAGTCAATATTTAAAGCAATTAATATAGACTATTCACTGGAAAGGTCAACTGTTGAAGCTGAAGTTTAAATACTTTGGCCACATAATGAGAAGACAGAACTCACTGGAGAAGACCCTGATGTTGGGAAAGATTGAAGGCAGGAGAACGGGATGGCAGAGGATGAGATGGAGATAGAGTGTCATGGATACAATGAACATGAACTTGGAAAGACTAGAGGACAAAAGGGCCTGGAATGCTATGCACAGAGTCACAAAGAGTTGGCCATGACCGAATGGCCGAACAACAACAATCATATTCTGCCATTTCCTGTTGTTGTTGAGTCGTTCATATGTGACTCTTTTTGACCCTGTGGATCATAGCACACCAGGAGAGCAATGTGAAATGAGACTGAAAATGTAGGATTAGGGGCAGATTATGGTGGGGCTGGACACAGAGTATGTGCCTTATAAATGTCATATCTTTAAATATCAGACTAATTAGTTCTCATCAGAATCAGAAAATTTAAACATTGGAAGGTACCCTAAAGGTCATCTAATTTGATGTATCCCTGAAAGAAGTACCTTTTCTAAAGTATTCCCTAAAAGTAGTCATTCAGCCTTTAACTGAAGACCTCCATTGAGGTTTCTTTCTGTGAGCAATAGGGAGTCATTGAAGGTTTTTGGGCAGGAGAATGGATTGGTTGGGTCTCGGCATAGAAATATTATTTTAGCAGCTATTCAAATGATAGGTTAAAGATAATAATTCTGGATTCTGGGATATATTATAGGAGTGTAGGCTTCTAAGGAAGATAATTTAATCAGAATGGTAGTGGTGGAGTATGTGGAAATAAGAAAGGGAACTGGTTCCTCTTCAGTATTAAAAGTTCATAGACTTTTAGATTTGGAGAAAGCCTATCAGTGAACCTCAGCAGTTTACCTCATTTTATGGAGGAGGAAGTTAGAGTTTAGAAAGTGGGGTTCATTAGGCCAAGGTATTAAAGTGAGTTAGTGGCTGAACTGGGACCAGAATCCAGGGTTTCTACTCTGAATTCCTTGAAAGCAGTGATTGATTGATTGATTCATTCATTCATTCATTTCTCCATCCATCCATTTAGTTATTTCATCAATTTATTCATTCAGTTGCTCATCCATTTATTTATTTATTCTTTTGTTGGTTTATTTGCTTTTCTTTATACTCCTGGAGCTTAGCAGAGTTCCTGACTCTATACTCTATAAAGAAATGCTTCTTTATTTGACTTAACTGTACGATTTTTGATTTCTTTATCTATTCTGTTTTTTTTACCCTCTATTTTTTCTCTCCAGAAACTCAGTATTAATTTAGTAAGGGGTACATTCACTAAAATTTAACCAATTTTGCCTGATTTTCCATTATGGCCTCTAAAAGGAAGACAGAGATGAATAAGACAACTCCTGGCCCCCAAGTGATCTAGTCAGAATGACCTTTATTTCCATTCAGATCTAAAGGGATGGGGCAGCTAGGTTGCTGAAGTGAACAGAGCACCAGCCCTGGAGTCAGGAGGACCTGAGTTCAAATTTGACCTCAGACACTTAATACTCATTAGCCTTGTGACCTTAGGCAAGTCACTTAACCCCAATTACCCTGCCTTCCCCTCTCCAAAAAGCAAAAAAAAAAAAATCCAAAAGGATTTATTTAAAAAATACTAAAAATTCTTGGACAACTTGGCTAGTGTTTGACTAAGCACGGTTTTAAGCACGATTTTAATTCTTAGCTCTGTCATTCATATGCCTCACTGTTTTTTTTTTTTAATATTGGTACCATTTATTTCTGGTGCCAGATTTTTTTTAGAGCCATGGATATTCAGTTATTCTTTTGTGATATCAAGGCTGTGCTGGTTTTATTTTAAGATTTTCAATACATAAGGTTTTGGATTACTTCTCCAAATTGATTCCTTATTTGAAATAGACACTCTTAAAATGAGTAGAATCAGGAAGAGCATTGTACACAGTAACAGCAACATTGTGTGATGACCAACTTTGACAGACTTGGCTCTTTTCAGCAGTACAATGATCTAAGACAATTCCAAAAGACTCATGATGGAAAATGCTATCCAATCCAGAGAAAGAATTGTGAAGTCTGAATGCAGATTGAAGCACACTATTTTCTCTCTCTTTTTTCCTTTCTCATCGCTTTTCCCTTTAGTTCTGATTCTTCTTTCATAACATGACTAATGTGGAAATATGATTAATATGATTGTACGTGTATAGCCTATATCCAATTGCTTGCCATCTTGGGGTGGGAGGAGATGGAGGGAGAAAAAAATCTGGAACTCAAAATCTTATAAAAGTTAATATTGAAAACTGTCTTTACATGTAACTGGAAAAAATAAAATACTATTAAGTGGGGGGAGCCCCCCAAACACACAGAAATAGATATTCTTAAATATATGCTTTATTATAAAACTGTCCATGAGAATTCAATTCAGCAAACATTAACAGGAGCCTACTATGTGCCAGTGCTTGGGCTAGGTTTTGAAGATACAAAGCCATTAATCACAAGAACTTATATTCTGAAAGAGACAAGCAACACATATACAAGAAGGGGAATAATAACAATTGGGGGATTGTCAGGAAAGGTTGTGCATAGTGGGGTGACACTGGATCTGAGACTTGAATGTAGTGGAGAATTCCAAGAGACGGAAGGAAAAAGGAGAAAAGAGAGTATTCTAGGCGCATCCCTTTAGATTCTTCCCTTTCATTTTGCCAAATGGGATACTTTTTCTCTCTGTGTGTTGGCTGCCAGGTAGCCAGTGAGGGCATCTTCACTTCTTGAGGAAGGCCAACTTGCCCCATGATTCAAGGAAACCAATTTCTTTTTAAAAGTTTAATTATTTCTCAGTCTACATGTGTTTATTTTCTCTCCTCTCCCCCTCCCAAGAAAGGAAGCAAACAAAAAACTCCCAAACAACAAAAAGAACAGAGTCCATCATGACCTCTCTATCAGGAAATGAGTAGAATGCTTCGTCATTAATCTTCTGGAATCATGGTTGATCTAACCATTGATGAGTTCTTATGGGTTTCAAAGCTGTTCTTTTTGCTGTGGTGTTGTTACCTTTGTATAAATTAGTTTCCTGGTTTTGCTCACTTCACTCTGCATCAGTTCACATATTTATATCACAGTATTCTATTACTTTCAGGTACCATAAAGTACTCAGTCATGTTCCAGTTGAAGACCATCCTCTTAGTTCCAGGAAGACTAAATTCATTTCAATATAAAAGACTTCCTAAGAATGAGAGATGTCCTTCAATAGCCTGGGTTGATTCTTGAGACTGAGTTATCCTTAGAAGTGTTAATGTAGAGGGTAGATGACCACAATGTCCTAAGGTAAAGGACATTGTAGAGTGGATTCTTGAGAAGAGTTTGGACTCAACAATTTCTGAGGCTCTACATGAGACTCTGGTTCTGTTATTCAGCATTTTAGGCATGACCTGAGGAGGTGGAAAGATAGTGGAAGGAGTTGGGAGGGGAAGGAGGAGCATTCCAATCTTGTAGAATCTAATAGAAGGTAAGCCCCTTTGAGGGCAGGCACTATTATGTTTATTTCTCTGTGTCCCCAGCACCTAGCTCAGTGCCTAACCCTTAACATAAGTTTTAATAAATTCTTCTTAAAATGAATGAATGAATTAGTGCTTTAGTGCAGTGCAGCAGTCTTAAGTGTAGATAGCTGTAGAAGGGGTCTTTTTACTGCTCTTAAAACCATGTTCAGCATCCCTGTCCCAAGGGGTTTGCTTCATTATGTTTGAATCACAAGCACTGTTTAGCATCATAGATACAGGCAAGTTATAGTTTCATCTAGAAAACTGACAAAGAATCGCTACAACTGGCCTCAGGGTCCTGGTAAATAGTCCCTTGAAAGGCAGCCAAAGGCTGTGATCACCCTCCCTTTGGGTCTCCTTAGTTCCATGGAACCTAATCCTTAGAGTTTATTATTGCCATTATTTTATTAGCTGCTGACAGAGGAGAAAAGGGGAGAGAGGGAGGAAAGGAATAAATGTAAAAATACGAACATGTGTGGTTCTGAAAGGGCTGATGGGTTTCATGTATATTATAACAGCAAAAACTAACATTTATATAGTGTTTTAAGGTTTTCAAAGTGCTTTACATATGTAATGTAATTTTCTCCTCACAACCACTCAGGGAGGTAGATGCCTCATTTTATAGCTCAGAATACTGAGGCAGACAGCATTTAAGTGATTTGCCTAGGGTCACACAGATAGAAAGTGTATGAGGCAGAATTTTAGCTTAAATCTCCTTGACTCTAAGGAGACTTTTGTCTACAACAGAGGTATTGAACTCATGACTAGCCTGAAAGGAGCCCACAAAATTCCCAAGTAGGACTGAACTAGATCAAAATGCCTTTGGGAAATGTTTAACAAAATAAATACAAATATATAAACACATACATGGATAACTTTAATTTGTGGTTTTCTAAGTGAATATGTAGCCCACAGGGATATGTTTCTATTAGAATTTGATATCACTGCACTGTACCCTTTAGTTTGTATGTGGGTAGGGATATATTTATATATGCCTTGTGCATACATGGATGTGTATATATGTGTGTGTGTTTGTGCATGTATATGTGTGTTTATGTATGTGTATAGATATATGTATATCTATATACACATGTATATATGTATGTGTATAGATATATGTATATCTATATACACATGTGTATATGTACACATGTGTGTATAGATACATGTATATATCTATTTACATAGATATACATGTATGTGTATATAAATATGTATATAGATATATATCTATACACATATATATCTATATACATATATATGGATATGTATCTATACACATACACACATATATCAATATCGATATAGATATAGATATCTGTGAAAGAATGTTGCTATTACTCTGAGGCTCTGACAAGTAAGTAGTATGTCAGCAAAGTAACTTTAGCCTTATGATCTTCTTTGAGGACATGGGTTCTAATAGCAGTTCCTCTACCTAGTCTAGCATTCTTTTTTTTTTTTTTAACAAATGCTTTATTAACTTCTGGTTTACATCATTCATTTCTGCCAGATTTTGAGTTACAATTTTTTTCCCCATTTTTCCCCTACCCACCACCCGAGAATAGCAGTCCCACAAGATATCCCCTCATCCAATCTGTTCTCTCCCATATCTTCTCTCATACTCCCTTCGACTTTACCATTAGGGCAAGGTGAATCTCTGTGCCCCAATGCCTGCACATCTTATCTCCCAATTACATGCAAAATAGTATTAATAATAGTATTTATATATATTTGAAACATTTAATTTTAAAACTTTGAATTTCAGATCCCTTCCCTTCCTCCCTTGTCACCCACTTGCTCTGGGAAGATAAGCAATTCAGTCTCTGTTGTACATGTATAGCTATGCAAAACATTACCATAGTAGATATATTGTAAAAGACTGCTTATATTTCCCTCCCACCCATCCCACCCCCCCACCTGGTCCATTCCCAACTTTGATCCTGTCCCTCTTCGAAAGTGGGTACTTCCAACCTCCCCTCCCCCTAGAATGGCCTCCTCTCCATCATCCCCTCTCTCATCCCCCTTCCCCCTACTCTCCAGCAGGGTGAGATATCCCATTTAGTACGTAAGTAATTCTCTCTCTGAGCCAAATTCAATGGGAATATGGTTTTGCCTTTTTGCCTTCCTGTTCTTCCCCTCCCCTGCAACCACTTCCCCTTGCTTCTTCTACATGAGACAGTTTACCCTACCTGTCTCTCTCCATCTCCTCTTGCCACTTTCCTGTCTCACCTCTTAACTTCACCCCTTAAGTATCATCCCTTCCCACCAAATTCAACCTGTTCCCTCTATCCATGTATACCTGTAAACATATATACACACATTCACATATGTATTCATATGCCCATATACCCTTCTTCAATTATTTTCATAATGAGAAAGGTTTCATTAGTCACAGCTATTGTTTTTCCATGTAGGAATATAAATAGTTCAACTTTGATAAGTTCCTTTTGATTTCTTTTCCCTGATTACCTTCTCAAGCATATCTTGCTTCTTATGTCTGAATGTCAAATTTTCTATTCAACTCTGGTTTTTTTCTCAAGAATGCTTGAAAGTCCTCTATTCCACTGAATGACCATATTTTCCCCTGAAACAAAATACTCAGTTTTGCTGGGTATGTGATTGTTGGTTTTAATTGCAGTTCCTTTGCCCTCTGGAATATCATATTCCATGCCCTTCCATCCTTCAGTGTAGAAGCTGCCAGGTCCTGTGCTATTCTGATTGTGTTTCCACAATATTGAAATTGTTTCTTCCTGGCTACTTGTAGTATTTTCTCCTTGATCTGGGGATTCTGGAACCTGGCTATAATATTCCTGGGAGTTTTCTTTTTGGGATCTTTTTCAGGAGGTTATCGGTGGATTCTTTCAACCTCTATTTCCCTCTCTGGGTCTAAAACATCAGGGCAATTTTCCTTGAGAATTTCTTGAAGGATGATTTCTAGGTTCTTTCTTTGACCATGGCTTTCAGGTAGTCCAATAATTTTTAAATTATCTCTCCTGCATCTATTTTCCAGGTCAGTGGTTTTTCCCATGAGATATTTTACATTGCCTTCTATTCTTTCATTTGTTTGGATCTGTTTAACAGCATCTTGATTTCTCATAAAGTCACTAGCTTCCATTTGCTCCAGTCTACCTCTGAAGGAATGAATCTCCTCAGTGAGTTTTTGAGATTCTTTTTCCATCTGGCAAATTCGACTTTTTAAGGCATTCTTCTGCTCATTGCCCTTTTGGGCCTCCTTTGCCATTTGAGTTAGTCTATTTTTTACGGTGTTATTTTCCTAAGTCAGGCTGTTGACCCTCATTTCATACTTTTCCTGCATCCTTCTCATTTCTCTTTCCAATTTTTCCTCCACTTCTCTTATTTGGTTTTTAAAATCCTTCTTAAGGTCCTTTATGGCCTGCAACCCGCTCATATTTTCATTTGGGGCTTTTGGTGCAGGAGTTCTGACCTCACAGTCCTCCTCCTGTTCCATGCTTTGATCCTCTTTGCCCCCAAAATAGGAGTCTATTGTTGCATTTTTCTGTTTATTTTGTTTCCTTTGTCTAGGCATGTTGCCACTTAATTACTTGACTTTTGGGCTTGTTGCCACAGTAGGACTCTGCCACCAGAGAGGGGGGCTTCCATCCCAAATGTTGGGATCTTCACAACTTCCTGAGGTATTAGTTGGGTGGCCTCTGTGAAGCCTTCACACGCTCTGGCAAGGTGGATACCCACCCCAAGACCTTCCCCCCAGACTACAATCCAGATCCAGGGAAGTTAAAGCAAGAGCGATTACCCCCCAGACTGTCACCAGATCACCCTACAGTTCGCAGACCAGGAGCTGAAGCTTCATCTGAAGCTGTAAAATGGCATCTGTGCCATGGCTCCTCAGCTGCTTCTCACCCCCTGGGGAAGAAGCTGATGTGTTCCCCAAATACTGGTCCCAAAGTCCATAGGGCACTAACCTCTCACTTTGTCCTCGGCATATCTGTGTTGATAATTCTGGAATCGCCACAGCTGCTGGTGTTCTGGGGTCTCTCCAGCTGGCTGTCGGCCCGGCTGCCCTGGGGCTAAAACTGTGGCTCACAAGGGCCTGGGCTCTGCTCTGGAGTGCTGCGCTATCAGTTGCCAGCGCGCTGCACTGGCTGCTCCCTGCAGGGCTTTTCTGTGTCATTCTGTGGGTGCTGGAGCTCCAGAAGTTGTTCAGAGTCCCCTTTTACTTGATTTTGAAGTGGTGTGGGAGAGAGCACCTTAGAAGTGCTATTTCTACTTCACCATCTTGGCCCTGGTCTAGCATTCTTAATACCAGATTGTTGCCTCTGCCCCATCTATCTAGCCTGCCAAGACTCTACCTTATCATTTGCATATTTTGACCAATCTAAGGTTCAGTACCCAGACCTGAACGCTTGTAGGAAAGATAATTCTGTTACCAAATAAGATATGATCACTGTGCAATGGAGATACAAAGTACTATGTGGTTTATAGTATATGGTTATATGAGGTTTGAGGGAAGAAAAATCCTTTCCTTTTGGGAGAACAGGGAAGGCTTCTTGGAGGAGGTACCTTTTCTTTTTCTTTTCAAAATATTTTATTGAACCTCTTTTTTATATTACTTTCATTTTCCTATGACTCACCTCTCTCCTCATAGAACCCACTTTTTTTTTAACAATTAAGTATAAAGGAAAATTGAATGCCCATGTATGAAAATATATGCCTCAGTCAGTGCCTATTGGCCACCACCACCACTCTTCAGAGTGGAAGCAGGCTTTGTTAGTCCTTTATAAGTGTGGTTGTTCATTTCATTGATTAGAGTTTCGAAGCCCTGTTTGTGGTGACTGCTATATTGCTTTTCTGCTTCTCCTTACTTCCAGAAGACAGAATTTAAGCTACATCTTGAAGATGTGGTAGAATTTTAATTGAAATTTAGTTTCAATTAGCAATTTAATTTTAATTGGTAGAGCTATGGATGGAGGATTCAAGCAAAACAAAGCAACCAGGATAAGCAGAGACAGGTGTTATTCAGGGAATGATGTATTGTCCTAATTGAGTGGTGTTATGGAACAGTTGATAGAGATCAGGCCACCGAGCTGGGAAAACATGGATTCTAGTCCTGCCTCTGACACATGTCAGTTGGGTTACCCTGGAAAGTTAACCTTTGACAGACCAATCTCTAAAAGCAAGAGTTGCAATGAAAATGCCGACTTGTACTGGTAGAGAGAGTCTCTTCACTTGAGAGGGCTTTGTCCAGGGGTGGGGAACCTGTGGCCTCAAGGCCACATGTGGCCCTCCAGGTCCTCAAGTGTGGCCTTTTGACTGAATCCAAATTTCACATAACAGATTAGTAAGTTACTAATGAAATCATAGGTCCAGTCTCTGTCACCTATTTTATCCCATTTAAGTGGAGCATTAGATATGTTGGCACCATATTGTAGAGAGCAGAACTCAGATTAGGCATTTTTCTCCCTATCTACCTGTAGCACCTTGTTCAGAGCCTATGAACATTGTCTCCTTTTTCTTCTTCCACATGACTGTGAAAATTAATTTTCTACTTTAGAGGTCTGATTATGCCATTCCCTTGCTCAAAAACATCCAGTGACACTCTGTTCCTTCTAGGATAAGACATAAACTCCTTAGGCTGGCATTTAAAACCTTCTGGTTCTAATCTACCTTTCTAGCTTTAATATCACATTAATTCTGTTTACACATCCCATGTCCCAGATAAACAATGCTACTGGTTCTTTCTCATATTGACCCATTACTTCTTGTTTGTGTAGGCAGCCCCTCATATATGAAAGAAACTCCCTCCTCTTCTCTTGTCAGTTAAAATCTTTCTTTTCCTTTTAATCTCAGCTCAGTTGCCAAATACCGCATCTTGTAGCTAAAGTATTATTTTCTTCCTTAAATGTTGTAGAACCCATTGTCTGGATCTCTCCTCTGCCCCAAATGCATTTCTTTGTTGTATGTTTATCTGTGTTTGTGTTACTTCCTCCCTAATAGAATGTTACCTTTTTGAAGTTAAGGACTAAATTGTTTTTCCTGTTTATATCCCTCAGTATTTGACACTGTATATTGCACATAGTAGGTCTTTTATCAGTTTGTTTGAGTTTTTGGGTCCTCAGCAAAGATTGAAAATTGTGTTCTAGTCATACCCAGTATGTTAAAAAAAATTATAGTATTGCCAGTTAATTAGAAAGATGTAATGTTGTTTCAAAATGCCAAAGAAAAGATAAAAAGCTATATAAGACAATAACATTCACTTGAAAAAACAAAAGATCTAAAATATGAAGGGAAATAATGGGGGGAAAGCTATTAATGAAGGGGAAATGGCACTTCTAGACCTCACACTCTATTTTTAAATGACAGTATTAAAAAACATTCAGTACTTGTTAAAAAACAGAAAAGTAGATTAGTGGAATGGACTAGACAAGAATCAGAAATCACTAAACTCAGGAACCTAGAGTTTGATTAACCTAAAAACATAAATTATGTAGGAGAAAAACTCCCTATTTGTTAAGAACAGCTAAGAAAAAACTGTGTATAACTGTGAATTCTGTATGCATGGATTCACTTTCTGGCTTTTTTTTCAGGAGGATAGGCCTCTACAGAATGATGGGAGGGGATAGATTCAGTATAAATTTCTCTACTTTATTTCAAATACATGTAAGTATCTGTATCTGAAATGTCATTAACATCCTCTTCAATCATTAAAATAAAGATGTATGCTTTTCATTATTGTTGGGAAAAAGTATTAGGAAAATTGGTAGGCAGTGTGGCAGAAATGAGACTTAAACCAACATCATCCTAAACCATAATTTGTAATAAATTTAAAATGAATACATGATCTGAATAGTAAAACTTAGACTGTAATAAAAGAGGAGAAAAAGATTATATACTTTGCACAACTATGAGTAGGGGATGAATTCTTAACCAAACAGAAGATAGAGCCAATAAAAAAATAGGTAATTTTGACTAGATGAAATTGTACAGAAAGATTAATACACCTAAGATAAGGGAAATGACTGAATGGTCTTTGTATAAGATATCTCTGATAAAGATCTAGTATACAAGATATATTGACAGAAATATATAAGCCCCAAACTATTCCTTAACAGAAAAGTGGTCAAAGGATGTGAACAGTCTTTAAAAAGAAGAATTGCTTTCCCAATTGATAAATAATTAAAGGATATGAACAGGCAGTTTTCAGGAGAGGAAATCAAAGCTGTCAATAGTCACAGAAAAAAATGCTTTAAATCACTGTTGATCAGAGAAATGCAAATTAAACAACTCTGAGGTATTATTTCAAGCTATCAGAAATGACACATACTGGTGGAGTTGTGAACTAGTCCAACCACTCTGGGAAACAATTTAGAGCTATGCCCAAGAGCTATAAAACTGTGTATCCCCTTAGCTATCACTGCTAGCTCTCTATCCCGAGATCAAAGAAAAAGGAAAAGGATTTATATTTATTGCAGTTCCTTTTGTAGTGGCAAAGAATTGGAAATTGAAGGATGCTTATTGATGGGGAATAGATGAACAAATTGTGGTATGTAATTATGGTTATTATATATCATTTTATTATATGTATTGTTCTATAAGAAATTACGTGGACAATTATTTCAGAAAAACCTGGAAAAACGTTGAATTGATGCAGAGTAAAGTGAGAAGAACCAGGATATCATTGCACATGGTAACAATAATGATGTAATGAGGATCAACTGTGAAAGACTTAGCTTCTCTGATCAATACAGTGATCTTATACAATTCAGGAGGACTTGTGATAAAAATGCTAGCTACTTCCAGAGAGAACTAATGAGCTCCAAGTATTAATTGAAATATAGTTTTCTCATTTTATTTTTCTTGCTTTTTTGTGATGTGGCTAATATAGAAATGTTTTGCATGATTTTACATGTATAACTCATATTGCTTGCCATGGTTAGGGAAGAAGATGGACAGAGGGAGAGGATTTGGAACTCAAGATTAAAATAAAAAGAATGCTAAAAGAAGTTTAAAAAAGAATCTCAAAGTTTTAACAATTACATGAAAGAATGTGCCAAATCACTAATAATAAGAGATATAAATTCAAACAACCCCAAGTTTTTACTTCACTGTAGCAGCAAGCACCCCAGCATCCCCAGAGTGGCTGTCAACACTGTTTCTTAGATCTGCTTTTGTAAAGGAAAGCAACTCAAAATCAGTTAATAAGCTCACTTTAATCAATCAAACATATATTACCTAGTTCAGGGGGAAAAGGTCAGCACCTCGGACTTCAGAGTATACAGACAGATCAAACAGACAGGCTTCCAAACTGTCCAACCATTATCAATACCTAATCACAGTTACCAGAGAGGGAAGCATCAACATCTGGGTTTTCAAAGCCTGGGGGTGGGGGGGGTGCCTCTCAAAGGCTGTCCAGAGTCTCATCTGGTCAAATCACACAACACTTCTCA
Organism: Gymnobelideus leadbeateri; assembly: GCA_011680675.1. NCBI lineage: Eukaryota > Metazoa > Chordata > Mammalia > Diprotodontia > Petauridae > Gymnobelideus > Gymnobelideus leadbeateri. The sequence goes on from WOXC01010485.1 coordinate 65,472, forward strand.
AAGTGAGCCCCAAAGCAAAGCCTCCCATTAGGGTTTATATAGCCTTCTCCTGGCTCAGAGAAAGTAACAACCTTCTTGACCCACTGCCCAATCACAAAGTATCAAGGTGTGGGCTTTCCTGAAAAACAAACCTCCCACCACAGGCTCCAGGTGCAATTAACCTAGGGGCAGGGAAGATCTTTAAATTTGCGTTTCCATTACACTCACACTCAGAAAATTAGCCAAAATGACAAAAGATGGGAATAGTCAGTGTCAGAAGGGGTTGTAAAAAAACAGATATACTAATGCATTGTTGGAAGGGCTATAAATTGTCATAATCATTTTGGAAAACAATTTGGAAACATGTTTATAATGAGAGTAAGATATCCATATTCTCTCTACTAGAAGATGTATACCCCAAGGAGATAATTGATAAAACGCTTCTATATATGTATATATGTATATGTATATATGTGTATATATATATACACACATATTTTATACACATGCATGCTTGTGTGTTCACATATATGTATATATGTGTATGTATGTATGTGTATACACATATATGTATATATGTGTATATATGTATGTATGTATGTGCATATATATATATATATATATATATATATATATTTCTAGCAGCACTTGGTGGTAGGAAAGAACTGGAAACAAAGATGCCCAAATCTAAACAAATTACATGAAAATAATGGAGTATCACAGTGCTCTTAAAAATGTTGAGCATGATGGATACAGAGAAGTATGGAAAGATTTGCAAAAACTGATGCAAAATAAGACAAGCAGAGCCAGGAAAGCAATATGTACAATGACTGTCACAATGTGAATGGAAAGAACAAAAAGCACAAAACAATGCTGAAAATTACAAAGAACAAACTTGGTCATGGAAGAGATATGAGAAAATACCTTTCAGTGCTTTTTTGCAGAGTTGTAGCATTCACGAATGTGGAATCATGCCGTAGAATCAGATTTTTTTGATATGTTGATCAATTTTACTGAATCTTTTCTCTTTCTTTCTTTTGTTTAGAAGGGATGACTGGGAGAGGGAGGAGAGGAATACAGAGGAAATATAGGCAATGTGAAACCAAGATAACAACAAAACATTTTTTTAAAAAATGAAAATTGTACATTAAACTGTAGTGTATCCACTGCATATTATATTCCTCTGAAAGCTCTGAGTCAATAAGTAAAGATCTGTTAGGCACCTATCATAGGCCAAGTGCGGTGCTAATCACTGAAGATACAAAAAACAAAACAAAACGAACAAAAAAAAAAACCAAACCACTCCCTATTCTCGAGACTCTCACAGTCTAATGGGGAAGAAACATGCAAACAACTATTGCCAACAGGATATATACTGAATAAGTTGGAGGTGATCTCATTAAGATTAGAGAGGGTGTAGAGGCTTCCTACAAGAGGTGGGATTTTATCTGAGACTTGAGGGAGGCCATGAGGTGGAAAACAAGGAGAGAGAGTTTTAGAAATCAGGGACAACCAGTATAAATGCCTGGATTCACAAAGTGGAGTAGCAAGGAGGCCAGTGTCACTGATTTGCAGATTTCTTGGAGGGCTATACCCTTTTGGTCATGAAGAGGAGGATTGTCTGGCATTAAAAATATGTATTTAGGGGCAGCTAGGTGGTGTAGTGAATAGAGAACTGGCCCTGAAGTCAAGGAGTACCTGAGTTCAAATCTGGCTTCAGACAATTGACACTTAACTAGCTGTGTGACCTTGGTCAAGTCACTTCACTCCAGTTGTCTTGCCTTCCCTTTCCTCCTCCATAAAAATGTATTTATTAAGAAGTCATATTCAGTCAGTGTCCTCTTTTGTGATCTTTTGCATGTTGCATCCTTGGTGGCTGCTTTTTGTGCCTTCCTCTGCTGGAGGTACTTTCAAGCTAGTCCTGGAGGTTTAGCCTTCCTGTGGCAGGCCAGAAGGACTCGTTGAGGGCACTGAAATAGCAGGGGAGTTGGGTGATCAAAGTTGTGCCTTAGGAAGGCTTTCTTCTTCACAGTGAAGAAAAGTACTTAGCTATCGAGTAAGACCTGGCTTTAAGTCCTACTTATTCCACTTCTTAAATCTGTTTTCTTGACCAAATCTCTTGACTTCTTCAGACCTCAAGTTACTCATTTGTAAAAAGAGGTCATTAGATTGCAGAATTCCTAAGGTGTTTTTGCCTGTAAAACTTGGATTCTAAGGTGACTTTTGCAACATGTGAGGACAGTTGGAGAAGTAAGACCAGAGATCAGAGAAGCCTCTATGAATTCTTTTATTTGTACATAGTAAAGGCATTCATTGAGAAACACTAGACTGGAGGGAGGAAACATATTCATTCAAGAGAAGTCTATGCCAGGCACTGTGCTTAGGCTAGGGGACATAATATTGTTTAGATAAAACTAGGTTCATACTCTCATGGAGCTCAAAGTCTTGACTTTTTCATTCTTACCTTTCCTTTATTTTTCATTCTCAATAAGAGAGTCAGGATTCAGAGTAGAAGACAAAAATTGTTCCCCTGCAGACATCTGCATGAATTTTGGTTTCTTTTTTCTTTTTCCTGCTGCCACACACTGGGCTTCTTAGGGGTGGGGAACTGCTTAGGGATGGCAGATGCTGGTTCAAATTTTTATCAGGTTTTTTGATAATTAAAACTCCAGGATCTTCAGAAAGTCAAGTTACAACAAATTTCAGTAGCAGATGTTAAATTGGGGCAGAGTGGGGGCGGGGAGTGGACCCAGGAAACAGAAGCCCTTATGAAATGAACTCATGTTAAGATCAAGCTGGTCGACTTCAGATACCTCATCAGCTATTGAGCAAACACATTTCCTTGGCCATCTGCCAGGCTGCTTCTTGGTTAAGAGAGCCTCAGTCCCTAGCTCCAGGTGTTTTCATTCCTTTGAGCTTCCGGGCCCCATCCCAGCATTTGGAGAACTGCTTCACCCCCAAGTGGTTCCAGCCCTCTCCTGCCAGGAGAAAGGAGATGGAAATGATGAATGCATTTCTGTAGTGCCTCATCACTAAGGTGCCCTTTTCATACATTATGTTATAGAATTCCAGGGTATGTGTCTTGGTAGATAGAGAGCTAGACTTAGAATCAGAAAAAGCTGGGCTTGAACCCTGACTTAGGAACTTGCTGCTTGTGTGACCTGGTACTTAACCTACCTAGGCCTCAGTTTCCTCATTTGTAGGATGAGAGGTTTTGATTTGATGACCTCTGAGTTCTCTTTTGACCTAAATCTCTGATCTTATGATCCCATGAAATAGGCAGTACAATATGATCATACAATCTTAGCATTCTTGTATTGCCCTAGTCATCTGATATTTTTTTCCTAGATTCAGTGAATGAGGACTGATGGGATGGAGCATATGTGGTTTTGGTCTGCTGCCAGAAAAAGGTAGATAGAGCAAAATTAACTGTCTTTAGATGACCCAAAAGAATCATATAAGTTCTTTTCTTGTTCCATTGTACCACTGGATTCTGAAACTTAGGGATGCTGACGTTGGGATGTGTCTGCTCCCCAGACATAGGGATTTCTGTTAGAGTTTATGGACCTGCTTTGAAGGGCAGGGTGTGGTAGTAGCTTTTTTTTAAAACTTAAATAGGGTTTCTAGACAAAGGACCATGTGGGTGGGTAATATAGATCAAACTCAGGTGGGCCAAAATGGTATTTACCTTGCAAAGTGTTTACTCTATCAAAGGATCAGATATTAGTGATATTCCTAGAGTGAGGGTGATACATGCAGTCAGAAAATTTGTAATGAAAGAGTTCTGAACCAGGGGTCCAGGAACTTGTTTTTAAAAGATATCTTGGTAACCATATTTTAGGACAGTAGGTTTCTTTTGTAATCTTGCGTACTTTGTTTTGTGCCTTTAAAAACATTCTTCTGAGGAGTTCAGAGATTTCACTGGGCTGCCAGAGATGTTGATGGCACCAAAAAAGGCTGAGAATCCTTATAATGGTTCCTTCCCAGCGAGAACCTACTCCAGCACTTGGATATCATTAAGCCTTATCTCCATTTTGAAGACAAACTGAGGGTTAGAAGAGTGAAATGACTACTAGCCTAAAGTTACACTGCTAGTAAAGTGGTCAAGAGATAGGAATCGATCCAATCGATCTGGTCTCAGTCTATGGCTCTTTCCAATGTTCTGAGTCCAAATGCTGACGTGCATTTTTTCCATTTTTGTTGATAATTTCTGTAAGTCGTATTTTAGAGCTAGAAGAGACCTTCAAGATTATTAGTTCAAATGTCTTATTTTATAAATCCTCCCAGGATGACATAGATTTTTCTTCTTCCCAATACAGCATTTTTTGTTTAGCTATGCAAGTCCCATAAAAAAAATTAAGCAGGAGACAAGTCAGTATGGTTAATGGATTCCAAAAATAATATCTTCTACATGCTTAATATTTGCTTTACAAAAAAGTTCTCATCTGAATCACAAGAAGCTCAGACCTGAAAGTGCATCTAATCTAGCCTGTAGCTGGATAAGAATCCTTCCTGTAGTGAATCTGACAAAGGGTCAGTCATCCATCCTTTGCTCCTAATGAGGGGGAGCTCACTACCTTCTATGGCAGCCTATTCCACTATTGGACAGCTCTCAAGGCTTGCCTCAAACCTCTTTGAAACTTCTGCCCTTTGCTTCTAGTACCATTATCTATAGCCAAACTGAGCAAAACTTTTCTCATGTTGTAGTCCTGTGAATACCTGAAGACAGCTAGCATGATGTTTATGACCACTGCCTCAAGGAGCCTAGATCAGAGGCAGCAAATAGAGGGAGCATAGATGAAAGAGTGGAAAGGATTTTAAAGGTTATCCAGATCAAGTCCCCTATTTAGAGAAGATGAAACCAAGGCTCAGACAGGGGGAGTGGTTTGAATAAGATTGCACAGATGACGATAAAAAGCTGAGTCAACATATTCCTGATAGCTTTTATCATTTACATCTCCTCTCTTTTATCACTAAACTCTTTAAGAAGAATATCTACCATTCTTTCCTTACCACTGAAGTCTCATCATTCAACTGAAACTGCTCCCTCTAAAGTCACCATTCATTTCCTTATGTTTTTTTAAAAATTTACTTTGTTAAATATTTTCCAATTACATTAACAAATTTTAACATACATTTAAAAAATTGAGTTCCAAATTCTTTCCCTCACCTCTATCATTTCCCCATCCCTTGAGGCAAGTGATATATCGATTAAACATGAAGTCATGCAAAACATATTTCCATTTTAGCCATGTTGCAAAAGAAACACACACATATAAAACCAAGAAAAATAAAGTGAAAGAAATATGTTTCAATATATACTCAGAATTTATCAATTCTTTCTCTAGAGGTGGATGGCATGTTTTATCATGGATCCTTTGGAATTGTCTTGGACCAATGATCTCTTAATTGTTAAATCTAATAGCCTTTTCTCAGTGCTCATTCTTCTTGTGTAGCCTTTAGCACTAATTGATCATTCTCCTTGACATGTTCTTCTCTCTAGATTTTTTGGGGTACTGTTCTCTCCTGGTTCATCTCCTACCTGACCACTCCTACTAGGTTTCATTGGCTTATGGGTGTTCCTTAAGGTACTGTCCTGGGCCCTTTTCTCCTGTAATACTATTTCACTTGGTGATTATCAGCACTGATTTTCATCTCTATAAAAATGATTTTCAGATCTCTTTATTCAGTCTTAACCTCTCTCATGAGCTCCACTCACTTGGACATTCAGTTGGATGTCCTGTAGGTACCTCAAAGTCAATATATCCTGAGCAGAAATCATTATTTCTCTCTTCCCCAACCTGCCAACCCCTGTCAATGCCACCTCTCTTAGCTTCCCTGTTATGGTGAAGATCACCACCATATTCCTCATCACCCAGGCTTCCTTCTTAGGTGTCATCCTTGACTGCTTTGTTTCACCCCACATATTTAATCAGTTGCCATCCCTTCACTACATTTCTTCTATACTTCCCTCTTCTGACATTGCCATTGCCCTGGTGTAGGCCCTCCTCACTCCATGACTTGATTATTGCAATAGCCTTTTGGTCTCCCTGGCTCCAGTTTCTCTCTGTTCCAGTCAATTCTCTACTCAGTCATCAAAGTGATATTCCTGTAATACAGGACTGACCATGTCATTTCCCCCACTCTCTTCCCTACTCAATAAAATTCAGTGGCTCCCTGTGGCCTCCAAGATTTAATATAAAATCCTGTCTGACTTTCATCACCTGGCCCCTTCCTACCTTTCGAGTCTTCTTACACTTTACCCCCTCTGTATACTTTATAACCCAGTGACACTGGTCTTTTTGCTGTTCCTCACACAAGATATTTCATTTTCTTACTCCATGACTTTCACTGCCTGTCCCCTATATCTTGAATTCCTTCCAGCCCTTTCTCTACTTCCTGGTTTCCTTCAAGATTCAGCTAAGATCTTACCTTAGAGGCAGTATGGTAGCACAGTGGATAGAGTGATGGATTTGGTGTCAAGATGACCAGAATTTCAATCTAGTCTTATATACTTAATAGCTATGTCTCCTGAAGTAAGTCATTCTATCTGCCTTAGTTTTCTCATCTGTAAAATGGGGATAATTATTGCACCTACTTTCCAAGGTTGTTGTGAGGATGAGATAATATTTGTAAAGTGCTTTGTAAATCTTAAAGTGCCATATGAATGCTACTTACATTATTATCCCTTTATCCAGAAGCATTTTCTGATGCCCTTTAATACTAGTACTTTCTTTCTGTGATTACCTCAAATTTATCCTGTGTGTAAGTTCCTTGGGGGTGGGATCTGTTTTCTTCTTTCTTTATATCTCTAGCACTTAGTGCCTGGCATGTGATAGGTATTTAGTAAAATGGTTTTAAACTTGACTGGTCTTAGAAAACTCAGGTTTGAGTATCATGTCTGATTCTTACTAGTTTTGTCACCTTGGGAAAGTTGCTTCATTTTTTTAAAAGTCTCAGTTTCTTCATCTTCAAAATGATAGGTAGCCTTGTGTAATGGATAGGGAGAGTACTGTACTCTGAGTCGGTAAAGACCTAGGTTCTAATCCTGACTCAGTCACTTTTTCAGCCCTGTGAGCCTGGGCAAGTCATTTAATTTCTCTAGGTCTTACTTTCATTACCTGTAAAATAAAGGGAATGGTACTGGATGGTCTCTACAAGGTTCCTTCTAATTCTAAATTGTTAGGGCCCGCCTTACAGGGCTGACGTCAAACTCACCTCTCCAGCGGACTCTATGGCACTCCAATTGCCTTCCATGATTCCTGTCGCCCCTACAACATGGCTTGCCTCCACAAACCCCTCTCCAGCTACCCCTACAGTCTGGTCACTCTGGTCGCCCCTACGACCCGGGCTGCTTCTACAACCCTCTCTCCAGCTGCCACCACAGCTCTAGTCACTCTGGTCGCCCCTATGACCTGGGTTCACTCCCACGAACCCATCAGGGGAGCCTGCTCCTCCGAGAACAGACAAATGAGTCCTGACACCAAGATGTGAAGTATCTCGATGTTTAATCTCTTTCTCATTCACAATCCCTACTTCTCTCCTTCCTCCTGCTTTCACCTGGCCTCCCTCCTTTTATCTTCTTTCCCCTCCCCCGACTCTGTTTCCCCCATGCCTCAGCAGTAACAAGCTTCTCATGGCAGGGGAGTGCTCCCCTGTTAGCAGCGCATACTCAATACCCCAAAATCATGGGGCAGAATACACATTCAGGAGCCTTCAACTCTACTTGAGTTGCTCTGTCCTTTGCCTGAGTTTTCCATGGGTTCTCAGAGTTTGGGTAGAGTCTTAAAGGGCCCCAACACTAAATCTGTGAATACAAGGTGACCCCTCTGCCCCAAGGAGGCAACAGAGTTGGATAATCCAACATGCCTACTTGAACAAGAGATAAGCTCCTATCTATCTGATGTTTGTTTAGTGATTCCTGATGCCTAAATACACCATTAAAAGATTAAAAGCAAAATTTGCAAAATATTATTGGATGAAAGGCGAAGCGGGTAGGGGCTTATTTTATTTTATTTTATTTTTGTGAATAAATCTGTTCCCCATAAGTGCTTTCAGAGTGGGTTTTTTTTTTTCAGAAATAAAACAGTAATTCTTACAGAGGTCCTCAGGGGTGACCAGAAGATGATGACAAATGCTCTCGAGTCTATTAATCTTGGTCCAATGAGCTTGTCTGGCATTCGGGAGCATTCATCACCAAAATATAAGGCTATCTTCTATGCAAATTCCATAGCCCTCTCAGATCTTGTTAGTACTTTAATCCTGTGTTTCTCTTAGGACTTCCTCGAACATGCAACCATTTAACAAAGTGGAGGATAGAAGAGACAGGAATGAAAATGGAGTTAGTAGAAATTCTCTTACATGTAACATATTCCACAACAAATAGATGGACTACAGTGGCAGAATCGCAGAGTGACTTGCCTCAGTGTCCTGAAGATCGTGGAGCCTTCATGGAATGAAGCCTGACATGGTATGAGCTAACATGTTAGAAGGCCCAGGCAGTGGTATGAGCTAACATGTTAGAAGGCCCAGGCAGTGTTCAAGATCTAGGAAGAAAACTTAGGTTGTTAAATATCCAACAATTTAGTAACCAAAAGTTCAGCTCACATTTATCTAATTGACCTGTGGTTACAAATTATTTTATATACCTTATCTTATTTGATACCACTGAGAATATCTTTTATGTTTGCTAGCTGTGTGTCCCTAGGCAAGTCATCTAACCTCTCTGAGTCCCAATTTCCTCATTTGTAAAATGAGGTTGAGGGCAGCTAGGTGGTGAAATGGATACAGTGCCTGGAGTCAAGGAAGACCTGAGTTCAAATCCAGCCCCAGACATTTAGTAGCTGTGTGAGTCTGGGCAAGTCACTTAACTGTTTGCATCAGTTTCCTTATTTTACAAATGAGCTAGAAAAGGAAATGGCAAACCGTTCCGATATCTTTTCCAGGAAAACCCCAAGTGGGGTCACAAAGAGTTGGACATGACTGAGTGACAACAAAATGGGGAAGATAAAACCATTAGGAGTTAACTTGCAAAATTGTGAGGAAAGTACCTTTTAGGTCTTAAGGTGCAATAGAAATGTGAGCTGTCATTAACCACACTGTTAGTTGAACAGTTAAAGTAACTGTCTTCCCTTTGTGCTGATGGGGAAACTGAAGCTATGCATAAAATGTCTCATCTGGTATTATAGGGCTCAAAACCATGACTCTAGCTCCCTCTCCTGACACACAATCCAGTGCTTTTCCCCCCATGCTGACCCTTGTAGTGAATATCGCAGTTAGTATGTCTAGGTATTTGTAATCTTTTTTTCTTTGGCTCTAGTGCTCAGGGGGTGAGCATGTGGAAGGAAAATCAGCCATTCAACAAGCCTTTAAGTACTAGGTATTTAAAGACAAAAAAATAAAGATGTCTCTTCCCTCACGGAGTTGACATTCTATAGGGAAATGCTGTATGTACATATATAAATATATATAATACTCATATATTATAAATAATTTATAAATAAAAACATGTTTTTACACGCACACACATATATGCATGCACACGGAATAAACAAAAGAGCCTTTAGCAAGGACTTTTCTATACTAAAAGTGAACAGTCAAAAGTCTTGATTGAAGGTCATCGTAGTGCAGAGGAAAGAGTGCTGGCCCCAGAATCAGGAGACCCTGGGTCTGAATCCCAGTTCTGCCATATACTTTGAGAAGTCACACTTTTATCAACCTCCAGTCTCTTAAAAACTTTTAAAGTGTTATAAAAATGGGAGGTATTAATAATAATAACGGGGCAACCCTGGGCAAGTCATTTAACCTCTATCTGCCTATTTTCTCATTTATAAAATGGGAATGATGGATGATAGCAGCTACCACATAGGGTTGCTGTAAGGAAAGAATACATTAATATAGGTGAAATCCTTTGAAAACCTATATACTATATATGCCTTAGATATTATTGTAATTAGCAGCAGTAGTAGTAGTAGTAAAGACTCAGTTCTATTGGTTGTCTGAAATGTGACTTTTAAAGTTTCCTTCCCTTCCCTTTATAACATTGGCTAAGTACCCCCTGTGGCTCAGGAGGCATGGTGGGTGCTGCTAACTTAATGTTTTCTAAAGGGAATTTTTATGGTGAATTCCAGGAAATCTAAATGAGGTTAATTTTTCCTTATAAAAAACATTACACAATTCTTCCCTTGTTGGGCTTTGGTTCACGTGCAGTCCCATTTTAGGCCTTTCTGTATGCTAATTTGGAGCTAGGCAGCATCCCCTGGAGCTCTATAAGGAGCTTATCCAACGGGGCCTCACTGTGCTTGGCTTGTCATATTGTCTTTTCCATATGTAAAGAGAAATGATTCACGGGGAGGTTATTTTCTGCCCAGAAAAACTGTGTGAGCGCATGTGGAGAAATCAGAGAGCTGGTGCCAGGGTTTTGAGTTGGTGTGAGGTTATCAAATTCTCTTTTGCCCAGAGTTGTGAATAGTTTTAAAACCATATGTTCTCATTCTGCTTTTCCATCCCTGCTCCGTTTCATTTGGGAATGGAGGCTGGTTATTAACTCTAACCACCTGAGAAGTGTAATATCCTTTGCAACATACGGCTTCCAGAAGCTCCTGTGAAATGGGATTGATCCAGGGAATTGGGGATAGGAGTTAGAGCTGTCCCCCTCCTCCCCCATCTCCTTTAAGTCTCTAATATCAAAAGTTCCTACAGCCCAGCAGAAAGCTCTTTTTGCATCAGGAGGCTAAGCAGCAAAAACCAGCCTGGAGATGACCCAGTGCAGGAAGGTTTCTGCTAGTTGCCACATGTTAGGAAGTGGCGACTAATATTAATATGCTGCTTGTGGCCTTTGTCAGGGATGCCATGTTGAATGTTTGATAGTCTCTGACAGCTTTTACTAGTATCTTTTTTACCTTCATTACAGGGATATGGATCCCTGTAGGGTTTGCTCCTGGGTAAAAAAAATTTTAGTTAGTGTGTATGCAGTCTCTACCATCATCATCACCGTGCCTGTTAACCCCATTCCTGTACCCTGAAATTGTACCATGGCACCATGCTGCATGGTACCTATGAAAGGCATGACCATTAGGGGAAGAGATTAATTTCTGCTGGGTAAGCCATCTGGTATGTATGCCAACTCACTTCACACCTTATGTGTCTAGAATGTGACTGTTCAGGGAAGGATTAATTTTTACTTTTCTGAGCCATCTAGGGGGAATACCGACCCACCTGGTACCATACTATAGGCATCTAGAACGTGACCATTAGGAGAACAATTAATTTCTGTCTGGTGTGACAAAGACCATGACCCTGATTGCGGTATTATGTTCATGTGACTGTTAGAGCAAAGGTTGTTTTCTCCCTGGCTGGATCATCCCGTGGGAATACCAACACACTTCCTGTTTCATTATGATCATATAGTAGAATAGGAACATTAGAGCAAGGTTTAATTTCTCTGTGGCTAGGTAATCTGGTGTGACTGCCAATGCTTTTGGTATAATATTATATATGTCTAGGATGTGACCATTAGAACAAAGATTATGGTTTACCTATCTGGGTGATCCAGTGTGAATACCAGTGTGAATACTTGATACTTCACTGTGCACATCTGGAATGGGACCATAAAGAGAAGGGCTGTTTTCAATGGGATTGGGCCTCCATTGTGAATCCCTAAATCCATGGCTTTTCACGTCTGACTCTGTCTTTCCTTACATAAACTTCCTCTTCATCTGAACTGTGACATCTGATCCTTTGACACCTCAGTTCTCAGGTCATCTCCCTTGCACTTCCTACTCTCTCCTCTGTTCTTCATTTTAACTTCTTGATGAATCAAATCAACTTTCCACTGTTTTCCTTTCTTGAATCCTGAGGCCCCTTATCATATATATCTTGATTACCTCCAGTCAGACCTCATCTTTGGATCACTCTCACCATTTATCTGTGCCTACACAGGTTAACACCGAATGAAGGTGGAGAAAATCACTCATCTGACTGGGTTCACTACAAATTTATGTTATGTGACCAACTGGGCCCTCACTGCTGCTAAGCAATCCTACTGTATCTTACTTATTGACTCACTATCCCATTCTCTATAGAAGCAGTTCTTGTAAATCTTTTCATCCCTCCTCAAAGCTCCCCTGTTTTTTCCTTCCCCCACTCTCAGCTGACAACTTTGCTTTATATTTTACAGAAAAAATTGGGACCATTCACTACAAAGTCATTCTTCTCCCTTCTTTCTTATCTCCTATCATTCATGTGACTTTTGCTATTTTCTCCTCCTTTACTCCTGTTTCACATGATGAAATGACCTTACTCCTTATCTAGACCAACCCCTCTGCTTAGTCAATGGATTCCATTTCATCCTGACTCCTCCAACAGATTGTCCCCTTTGTCATCCCCACTCTTTCATTTATTTTTAACTTCTCCCTCTCTGCTAGCTGATTCCTTCCTTTCTACAAACATGTTCATGAGTCCCCCATCCTGAAAAACAAACCTTCCATTCCTGCTAAGTCTCATCCTCTCTCTCTCCTGCCCTTTGTGTCTAAACTCCTTGAGAAGGTTATCTACAAAAGATGTCTCTACTTCCTCTCCTGTTCCTCTCTCCTTACAAACCCTTATAACCATTTCACCAAAGCTGTTCTCTCTAAAGTTACTAATGATCTCTTTTTTTTCTTTTTAGAGGGGGAAGGCAGGGCAATTGGGGTTAAGTGACTTGCCCAAGGTCACATGGCTAGTAAGTGTTAAGTGTCTGAGGTCAGATTTGAACTTAGGTCCTCCTGATTCCAGGGTCTGTGCTGTATTCACTGCACCACCTAGGTGCCCCCTAATGATCTCTTAGTTGCCAGATCCAGTGATATTTTCTTAGTCTTCATTCTCTTTGACACTGTCGATCACACTCTCTTCCTTGGTACTCTCTCTTTTTTAGGTTTTTGGGCCTCCACTTTCCTCTTGCCCCCCCCCCCCAGCTCTTCCTCTGTCTCTTTTGCTGGATTCTCCTCCACGTCACACCCTTTAACTGTAGATGCCTCTCAGGGGCTCTCTTCTCCCTCCCTCTGTACTGTTTCACTTGGTGATCTCAATCAGCTCTCATGGATTTAATCACCAACACTATACTGATGATTCTCAAGTCTACCTTTCCTGCCCTGGGCCTCTCTGCTGTCCTCTAATCTCACCAAGCTGCCTTTCAGACAACTCAAACTAGATATCCAGTAGACATTTGAAACTCAGTATGTCTGAAACGGAACTCATCATCTTCCTTTCTTATTGCTGTAGAGGATAACACCATCCTCCCACTCATCCTCAGACTCACAACTTGGGAATTGTCCTGGATTCCTTACTGTCCAGCTCCCTGCCCCCTCTATATGTAAGCTGTTGTCCTAAGGCTCGCAGCTTTCACCTTTGCATCATCTCTTGAATATGCCCCCTTATCTTCCCTGACACTGCTTTTACCCTGGTGCAGCCCCTTATCGCCTCAGTACACTGCTGGTGGGTGAGCCTACCTCATGTCTCCCCATTCTGTTCCATCCTCTAGTCATCCACCAAAGTGATTTTCCTAAAATGCAGGTCAGATTATTCCATAAATCCTGGTGGCTTCCTATTGCCTCCAAGAGCAAATACAGAATGCTCTGCTTGACATTCAAAGCCTTCATCACCTTCCCACTTTTCCAGTCTTCTTATATCTTACTCCTAAATTCATACTCTTTACTCCGGTGATACTGGTCTCCTGACTATTCCACAAATGAGATACTCCATCTCTTGGCTTCAGGCATTTTCTCAGACTGTCCCCTATGCCTGGAATGCTCTCCCTCTTCCACTCTGCTACTAATCTCTTTCTCTTCTTTTAAGTACCAACTAAAATCCTACCTTCCCCAAGAAACATTCCTTAACCCCTCTTAATTCTAGTGCTTTCTCTTTTAAAAATATTTCCTATTTATCCTGTATATAATTTGCTCTGTATATATTTGTTGATATGTTATCTCCCCCATTACATTGTAAGTTACTTGAGCTCAGGAACTGCCTTAGGCTTTTTTTGCTTTTTGGAGGGCAATTGGGTTTAAGTAACTTGCCCAAGGTCACAGGGCACTAGGTTTTTGTTTGTGTGTGTGTTAAGTGTCTGAGGCCGGATCCGAACTCAGGTCCTTCTGACTCCAGGGCTGGCGCTCTACTCACTGCGTCACCTAGCCACCCCTTATGCTTCTTTTTATATCCCTAAGCTTAGTACAGTTCCTGGCACCTAATAGGTGCTTAATAAGTGTCAATTGGTTGTTTCATGAATCTGGAATATGACATTGAAGAAAGGATTAGTTTCCTGTTGGGTGGATGATCATCCATTGTTAATGCCATTATCCATTCTGTGGTTGGGTTCCTAATATCATACTGTCCCAGAAGAGGCTGACTCTTCTTCATGTTATCATCAGATAAATATCACCTAATTAGTCAAGTAGAAAACAAGAGCTGGAGAATACCTTGGATACCATTTAATGCAACCCCTTTATGTATAGGGAAACTGAGGCCTGGGGAGGTGAAGTAATGACTTTTCTAAGTCTTTTCAAACAGTGAACCAGGACTAGGGCTTAGGCCTCCTGGTTCTTGGTCCAGTGTGTTTTCTACTAAATTATATTGGTAAAGAGGATTTGTTAGTATATGGGATTCAGTAATCATACAGAGTAAAGAATCCTGAATTTTGGATTCAAAGCATCTCAGTTTGAATGCTGATTCTATCAATTACTCTAGTTGCGTGGCCATGGGAAAGTCACTTCCACTCTCTAGGCATCAGTTTCCCCATCTGTTAAAATAAAAGGTTCTTTTTGTTTCCCCCCCTTGATGGCTTCCAAGATTTTTTTGAGTTATAAATCTGTTATCTTATGATATCCATGTCTGACCTTCTGTTGTCACAGATATAAAGGTACAGGCATCTTCATACAATACCACTATTTCACTAAACTCCTTTTCAGTTCAATTCTGTTGAGTCAGTATTGAAAACTGTATGGTGTTTTATTTTCATCCTTCATAGGTACATATATTCTTGCTTGTCAGTGCTTATGTCTTAGCCTTCCTTATAGTCTATGAACTCTTTAAAGGTAGGGGATGATCTCTTTCTCTCTCTCTCTCTCTCTCTCTCTCTCTCTCTCTCTCTCTCTCTCTCTCTCTGTCCCTCTCTCTGTCCCTCTCTCTGTCCCTCCCTCTCTCTGTCTCTCTATGTCTCTGTCTCTCTCTTTTGCTCTCTGTTTCTCTCCGTCTCTGTGTCTCTGTGTCCTTGTGTCTCTGTCTCTCTCACTATATATTTTTCTTCAGTGCTTGGCACTATGCAGAACATGTAGAACACTCTAAAAATACTGCTTGAGTTGAATTTCAGATTGATAAAATGGACTCTGGAGTTCTAGTTTAATTATTTTTGAGCTAATGTTGAAATAATTTTGTTTTTATAATCATTTCAGAGATTATTAATGCGATGTCCTTCTCCTTCTCCCTCCCCCCCAGATCGTTAGTTGAGATTCCAGGGTCCTCCTTGAACCTGCAGAAGTCAATGTTCTTGGAATCCTTTGTGGGATGGTGCGGATATCTGTGTACATTTTCACAAACAATACACACGACGGTCCTCATTGGAGTTCTGGATCCTCAAAGCTGGTTCCCTAGCTCTGGCGTCATATTTTTCTTCCTGTTGGCAGGTAAAGAATTAGGACTGTGCAGACTGGATTTTGCATCCTGTTCTTGGCTTTATCTCAGCTAAGAAATCAGGCAGGAAAGGGAGCATGTGAAGCATGGGGAGGAAGCTCCAGTACACTTGGCACCAAAGTCTCTCTGAAAGCGCAGAACCCTCATCATAAGCAGAAGGAACACCAAAAGATGTCTGGCAGGTTTTTGGTCTCTCTTTCTCAGGTCCTGGCTGTACAGTTAGCAACCCCAATCTGCTTTGGATAGATATCACCAGTATCATGCTTTCTTGTTTCTTTCCCCATCTTTCCTTTGCTGCCATCCTCTCTCTTGTTAACATTCTTGCTAGCAATGCCTCAGACCCAGTGCCTTTGCAATACTTTGACCCACAGAGACTGAGAATCTACAATGCTCTCTCACATTATCCACCACCCAGTATGGTTCTAACCTGTCACAGTAAAAATAGAACATGATGTAGTAGAAAGAAGATTGGATTTGGAGTCAGAGGGCCTGTGTTCAAATCTTGGCTCCTTGTTCCCTGAATGACCTTTGGAAAGTTACTTTGCTTATGTTGGCCTCAGTTTTCTCATCAGTAAAAATGAAAGATGATCTAGACTAGATGATCTCACAGCTCCTTCTTGATCTAAACCTTATGATTAAAACTGTTTTGCTGAGCCTTAGAAGACAAAGCTAAGAATGGTTGGAAGCTACAAAGAGGCAGGTTTGATCTTAATGGAGTTGAAAGGATCTTAGGGAGTACCTCATGCAACCCCATACCCAGGCAGAGAAAGCCTGCACTACAACATCCCTGATAAGACTTTATTCTCTCTCTAGTTGAAAACTTCACCATATGCACATCAGTGCCTTCCCACTTCTGCCCTCAGGCCCTATTTGCTTTTGATTGGTGAGTTTCCACCATAACAAACCTGAGCCAGATCCACTGAGCCTCCATGCCAGGCTACAACCCACAGTATCTCCAGACCCCCACTCAACTCTAGACCTAGGAACAATAAGCAGATAAACCCCAGCATTCCTGGCCAGGATTTGTCAGCCAGCTACCCTCTGGTTCCTTTCATTAACCCTGATTTCCTAGTCTATATCACTTCTCCTTGCCATTATTCCCTTATGTATATGTTCTCCTTCTATTAGCATGGGAGCTCCTTGAGGGCTGGAGTGTACCTTTTTTATTTGTATCCCCAACAGGGATACAGGGGATAGTGCATAGTCAACAGTTAATAAATGCCTTCCTCCTTTTCCTTTCTTCTCTCCCTCCTTTCTTCCCTCCTTTCCTCCCTCCCTTCCTCCCTCCCTTCTTAAAAAGGTGAAGCAGCAAGGGTGAGTGACTCCCCATTACTGGATACATTCTGGCAGAGGTTGGATGCACACTTGGGTATGTTGTAGAGGGAATTAATTCATGCTTTCCAGATCTCCACTTCTAGCGCCCCCCTTACACCCGCCCCTCTTCCTCCCCTCTTTGCCAGTTTTGTATTATGCAAATACTGCTGGGAAACTTGATCATTAAAAAGGCATGATCTCATTAGCACAGTGTTTAATCTGGTCTCCCAAACCCGAGATTTCCTGCTTAGTCTGAAGCTAACCAGGGAATAGGAGGAAATGTCTGTAAATATTTTTGTTGTTTTGAAAACACAGGCTCACTCAAATCCAGTTTAATGATTACTCACTTTAATTAATCACTCTTGATCTTAAGAGTTACCCAGGCTGGTGCTCTGTAGTGATTAGTGCCCTTATCTGAGATATAACATCTAGTGTGTGCTTGTTTTCCCCAGAAACAGATGTGAAACAGGAAGTCTGGAGGGAAAAAATAGGTTCTTTTGTAGAGTCGCACTCATGGAATGTTAAAGCTGGAAGCAACCTTATTTCATGGATGATGAAACTGAGGCCTATCCAAAGAAGAGACTAAGGATGGCTCAGCTAGTTATTATTATAACCCTGGTCTCCAAATGCCTGGTCCAGTCCTCTTTCCGTGGTACTAGACTTACTCTAAATTCTTCTAAGCAAGGGTGGGATGAAGCCAGAAACTGCTGGTGAGTCTGGGTAATGGTAATAGCAACGAGCATTTCTGTGGTTTCAGGACTCAGTGGAAGAGTAAGATAGGGTAGGGGGGAACAAGAACAGAGAGTGAGAGAATAGAAGAGAATAAAAGAAGAAAGGAAGAAGGAAAAGAGAGGTTATCTGTATGGAATGATATAGTATCACCAGGAAATAGACACCTGAGGAGGCCATGCTTAGTACCATAGGCCTTTGCTCTTGTTCTTTTGTCTAACTGAGCTGCTTTTTCTTCCTTGGCTTTATGGTCGCTCTGTTTCATTCTGCCTTGTCTTCTCTTGTCTCTAAGCATTTATGTCCCATCTCCATCTACTGTAATCCTTCCCTTTCTTCAAGGTTCACTTTACTCCCCTGAAGCTTTCCTTGACACCCCTATACTTCCACACTCAGCCAGAGGACATCCTTCTATCCTTAGTATCTCAGATAGCAAACTGATCTTTCTTATGAACAGCCCTCTGTTACTGTTCTCAGATTAGGGGCTACAGAAACTCTGGAGTCAGATGTATATTGGAGCTATCTCTTAGGACCCCAAGACCCCCGAAGAGTCCTAAAAGATAGATCCTTCTACATCTGATTCCAGACTTTCTGTAGCAGTTTTTAGGGGAAAGGTGTGGCTCCTTTTAGGAGGGACCAGAAGATAAGCTTTCTTTTTTTTTTTTTGGAAGGCAATTGGGGTTAAGTAACTTGCCCAAGGTTACACGGCTACGTTTTTGTTTGTGGTGTTAAGTGTCTGAGGCCGGATCCGAACTCAGTTCCGTCTGACTCTAGGGCCGATGCTCTACTCACTGCACCACCTAGCCGCCCCCAGAAGATAAGCTTTCAAAAGGATGGGATTGGTGGCCAGTCCTTCATTAGAACTTGTAGTGTGGCAAACAGAACACTGAGCTTAGAACCAGAGGACCAGAATTCAAATCCTGACTCTAATGCTTCCTCTCTGGATGACCTCAGTTGAACTTAACCTTTCTTAGTCTGTGAGGCGGTTGGGCCAGATAACCTTGAAGGTCCCTTCCAGCTTTATATCAATGGTCTATGAAGTTAGAAAAGGACAGATGATAAAGGCCTGGGTGATGGAGGACCTGACAAAGTAGTTGTGGAGAGAATGGGAAAGATAATGTTGAATGCCTCTTGTCAGCTCTAAAGTGAATAATCCTATGAATCTGGAAGGAAGGGACTTCAGCTGTATTATTTAGAGCTACAGTTTCCTTTCACACCTAAACTTTTATTAAGAAACATTTCTCTTTGATTCCATGGCACATAGTAGGCTCTTGGCAGATGTTTGAGAAATTGAGTTGAAGTGAATCCCTCACTGCCTACCACTGAGTGACTGCTCCATTAGCGGACTCCCCAGCTCTGAAAATGATTCTCAGACAAAGAATCAAGGTGTAGTCCTTTTCTCACTAATGCTTGAAGTCTCCAAGGGAGGCGTTTTGAAGTCTGGGGAGGACCATTTAGATATGCACATTATTATTCTCCTCATCATTATTTTAGACCAGTGTTTGGTACTTGGCTGCTTTTCCAGGCATTGTGCCCAGATGGTTTAATTTTTTGTTTATTCCCCTATATGGGCTCTCAAATTCTTTCCTTGAGATCTCAGGGCATTTTATCAATGATTATTATTGTTTCATGTTTGGTACTACTGTCTAAAAAAATAAGCCACTTACCTGTGGGGAAATATCACTGTGGACATTTGGCATGCAGATTTTTGGTTAAAGGGAGATAAATCAATGCCATTTGTTAAAGTCCTCTACCCAGTCAATGTTCAGTTGTTAATGAGAGAAGCATCCAGAAGACAGCAATGGATCAACTTCATTGTTGCTTAAATATCTCCACCTCCTACCTTGAATCTCATAAGAAATTCAGAGTTGGAAGAAATCTTAGAGGTCACTTAGTTCTGTGCTGACATTGTTCCTCATTAGCAAACTGAGGCCCAGAGAGGAAAAGAAACTTGTCGCAGAGGTAGTAGTAAGTAGTAGAAGCCCTCATTATACATTAAGAGCCCTTTGCACTAATTAAAGGATTTGTTCTGTAAAATTTGTATTCAGTCAAAAGGCCACACTTAAGGATTTAGAAGGCCACGTGTGGCCTCAAGTCTGCAGGTTCCCCACCCCTATACTAGACATCTACTGCCTGCTTCAGCAGTAATCTGCATTAAACACAGGTCTTTTGAGCTGAAGGGAAGGAAAAAATCATTTTGGGGGTATATTATATTGGGAATTTCTTTTTGTATATAAGTTGGTCAGTCTTCTGAGGTTCTTTCCAGCTTTCACATTCTCTGATTCTATGAAAATGTGAGAGCTCATACTTGAGAGCTTTGAGACTCTTAAAAATGTTCATTTTGGTTTTAGACTTACTAACCCTCAATAAAAAATTGAATATAGAAACAGAATTAGAAATTAAATCCTATAGGAACTCATTAACTCCAAACTATTTAAGTTTGCTTTTTTTTTTAAAGAGCACAAGTATATAATCTGTAACCACATAATAGCAATAGTGTCTTATTCACTTCTATGTCCCTTTACGATCTTTATCTTCTGTGTATTTGGAAGATTCTATTGCCCTTATTATGTTTTTATCTTGTTGTAGTCCATGTATTTTTGGATTATTTTGTATGAATCTTTGAGTATTTCTTGTTATTCTTCATATTTGTTATTTCACATGGTGCCGTAATAGTATACAATGTTGATACACCAAGGTTTCTTTGGCCATTACCCAATCTTTAGACAGATCAATTGTTTCTAGTTTTTTTTTTTTTTTGATATAAAGAATAAGGCCTATGAATGTTTCTGTATAGATTGTTTTTGTTTTGTTCCTTTTAGTAATATCCTCTGGCCACAATCCTAGAAATGGGAGTTAAAGGCTGAAAAAGTGCAACGGAAAGAGCATTAGATCTAGAATCAGAGGTCCTGGGTTCAAATTCTTGCCCAGGTTTGGGCAGGTAACATCACCTTGCTAGGCTTCCATTTCCTCCTCTGTGCTATGAGACATTGTGCTACAGGATCCCTTCTATTTCTGAGCCTATAATTTTCTGTTCATAAGATCATAGACTCTCAGAAGTGGAACAGACTTAAGAAGTTAATCAAGTCTAATGTGCATCTGAAAAATTCCTTCTTCAGTGTACCTAACATGACCATTCATCCTTTCTCTTTGGAGAGCTAAATCTTTTCAGAGGAGTCAGTGTTACTGAGTGATAGATGGAAGAGAGAGTGAGTCTAATAGCTGGAATCAGGCTTAAATTTTTATAGCATTTGTTGTCCCTGTATTTGAACCCCAAGAACCTGTAGGTGTTGAGTTATCAACAGTAAGGTTTCTCTAAGTTTGTAAAAGTGTGTATGATCCTAAATAGGCACTAAATGTGGAGATGGGTACAGCAAAAAGACACAATGAAAATATAAGGCAAGGTCTCTGTGCTCTAAGACCTTTCCATCTCATTGGATAGATGAGATTGTCTCTCATGGAACAAGGATGGTAGCTTTGTACGTCTAGATAGAGTTAGAAGGGACCTCAGAGCCCGTGTTGTCCAAATTCTTATTTTCCACAGGAGAAAGATGAGGCCCAGGGAGGGTATTTGACTTTTCCAAGGTTGCACACATGTGGGATGCTAACTTCTGGTACAATAGGAATAATTCATATTGTTATAAGGACATATTGAAAGAGGACATGAAGTCATCTGCTTCAAATACTGATTTTCCAAAGGAGAAAATTGAAGCCTGAAGAGGTTCCCTTGCTAATGATCACACAGATATTAAAGGGAAAAACAGAAATTTGAATCCAGGCCTTCTTACTCCAAAACTGGAGCTCTTTTCATTGCTCCACAGAGTGCTTTCCTCACAACAACCTTGAGAAATAGATATTCCAATTATTATTATTGTTATTGTTGAATCATTTTACAGATGGAGAAATAGAGGCTCAACCTCAGGTCTTGCTGTGAGACCAGTGCTTTTCCCACCAAACTTTCCTGTCTGTCCTTCAGTGGTTGTACTGAAATTCCATTAGTAAGGTCATTAACAGATGCAGTCCTGGCCTTCAAAAAAAAACTTACTGTCTAGTGGTATTACTAATTCTTTAACATGTTCCCGTCTGTCCTTGGTCAGTTAGAACTGGAATTAGCAGCATTTGAGTAAATGAAGAGTCTGCAAGGGGCTCATTACTTTTCCAGGGGGAAAATTCAAAGCAGGAGGAGCATTCATTTGGAAGATGGTATGGTTACTAAATTGCAAATGTTTCTAATGTACAGTGGGCTTGTTGTAAGGTTGCTGATTGAATTTCCAGGAGGCTAAATGAATGAATGCAAGTCTTAGTTGTGAATACTTATCACCTAAGAGTCACTAAAGGAGACAGCAATTGAGGTGGTGAGACTGGTAGAAAAGTTTAGTAACCCTGGCAACGTCCCTTGAATTATACTTTGATGTGCCCATCAAGGGGACTTCTGTAAGTGCCATGAGAACACGGCCCATTTGTATATGTCTTCTAAGGCTGAACCTTTTATCTCTTCTAGAGATTGCATGTTCAATTCTGAGTGTGAGTAGAAATCGATTGATTGGCCCTCTCTACTCCTGCCCAAATATTGAGGGGCTTGATGGTTTAATGGGGCTGAATTTTTTCCTCTCTAATCACAATGACCCAGTATCACCACTGTCATTCTTGAAGCCCTATGCACACAAAAGCCCCAGGGAGAAATCTGTCATTCTTTCAAGATCGACTTAGTGTTAGCATTCAGGCTAAACAGCTTTAGCTGTCTTTCTTTTTATTGTATGTCCTTAAATACCCTGAACTCCCTAGTTAATGTACATTGAGTAGGCCTCTGTTCAGAGCTGCCAGCTGACAATTAAAGGGATATTTACCAAAGCTTAACCACTTTATAATGGTTACCCATTACAGACTGTAGTTATGATAAGATAAAAAGTCAATAAATATCTTACATGAACAATTGCCACTTGATATTTATGGAAACCAGTGGTGCTAGTGCTGTGAAATTTAAAAGGATATTACTGAATCATAGTCTTTATTGTACGTAATTAGAAATTAATTTACTAATAGCAATTGTGTATGTCAATATTCATCACTTAGTATTAAGTATTTCTTTGGCTTCCATATTTTTAGAATTAGAGGATCTCATAGGTGGAAAAAACTTCAGAAGACCTCTAGTCTGACCTGTAAATAAGCAAGAAACTTCAGAAAAATTCTCATTCAGCCTCTCCTTGCAAGGCCTCTGGTGGTAGGGTGATGATTACCTTGGGAGGCAGCCCATTTTTGTCTTTTAAGTGCCTTCAAAACCTAGCCCCTTCCTTCATTTCTAATCTCCTTATTCCTTTTCTGTTCCACATACTCTGTGATCCTTGCTACTCCTCTCATAGGACACTATCTTCCAACTGGGTGTTTTCACTGGCTGCCCCCTCATATCTAGAGCTCTCTTTCTCGTCATTTCTGTCTTTGCTTTCCCTGGCTTCCATCAGATCTCTGCTAATTTTCCATCCCCTACAGGAATCCTTTCTAGGTTCCTATCAGCACCTGACCTATGGGATTATCTCCATTTTATTTTGTATATCTTGTTTCTACATAAGTGTTTGGATGCATCTCCTTATTAGAGCTCCTTGAAAGCAGGGACTGAGTTTTGTGTTCTCTCTCCCTCCCTTCCCCTCATCTTCTTACCCCCACTACCTTTTTTTTTTTACTTTCTTTCATTCTTGCCTTTCTTTGCATCTTCAAAATTTAGAACAATGCCTGGCACATAGTGGACTATGGATAAATGCTTGTTAACTTGATTAGAGGACAGTGCTAATTGTGAAGTTTTTCATTATATGGAGTTTCTGTTTGGCCTTTGCAGCTTTTGCCTGCTACTGCCCTCTGAGGCCAAGGACAACGTAAGTCTTCTTTTATATGACAACCCTTCAGATAATTGAGTCCTGTTGTAATATTCTCCCCTCCCAAGTCTCCAGGCAAACCATCCCTAGCGGATTAATACATTCTTTTTATTATATGACATGGTGTTGAGTTTCTCTTCCTGGTTACCTTCTTTTAGATAGGATTTTGCTCATTAATGTCCTTCCTAGAGTTCCCTGCCACAGTGTGGCTTGCAAATTGTAAATATTGTTCAGCCAGTCCAGGTTACCTGGAACTGAACACAATCTAATACATCCCTAATGATTTAACATGGTCCCTTTTTTTGATAGTCTCAGCAAGCAAAGTGGTAAAGGGATCATAATTACCCAGTTTCAGGAATCACTCTTTTTCTAATTCTAAAATGTAAGATTTAGTGGGGAAGAAAATGGGGGAAGGGGTACTATTGCTTTTTCCAGGTATTAGGGATTTTTTAGTTGTTTTTCACTTGTGTCCAACTCTTTGTGGACCCTTTTAGTGATTTGTTAGCAGAAATACTGAAGAGGTTTGCCATTTCCTTCTCCAACTCATTTTACAGATGAAAAAACCGAAGCAAACAGGGTTAAATGACTTGGCCAGAGTCATACGGCAACTAAGTGTCTAAGACCAGCTTTGAACTCAAAGTCTTCCTGCATCCAGGCCCAGTGCTCTATCTACTGTGTTACCTGGCTGCCCTGGGTATTATGGTAACAGTTCTTTAAAGGAGGCCCAAAGGGAGAATTTTAAGTGACTTAAGCAATTTCTCTTAGAGTTTTTAGGATAATGATTTGTCAATCAACAAACATTTGTTAAATCCTTACTGTATTTTTCAAAAAATTTTTAAAAATTTATTTTGTTAGGGGGCGGTTAGGTGGTGCAGTGAATAGAGCACCAGCCCTGGAGTCAGAAGCACTTGAGTTCAAATCCAGCCTCAGACACTTAACACTTACTAGCCATGTGACCTTGGGCAAGTCACTTAACCCCAATTGTCCTGCCTTCCCCCTCCAAAAAGCAAAATAAAAAAATAAAATTATTTTGTTAAATATTCCCCAATTACATGTCAAAGAATTTTTAATGACAAATTAAAAAAAAATAAATTCAAATTCTTCCCCTCTCCCTTGCCCCTATGCCCTCATTGAGAAGGAATCATTTTGATTATATATGTGAGGTTATGCCAGATGTTTTTCTATATTTGCCATGTTGCAAAAGAAAACACAAACAAAATAAAACAAAAATACAGTAAAAAGGAGCATACTTCCTTTTGCATTCAGAGTTCATCAGTTCTCTCTGTGGAGGTGAACAGCATTTTTCATCATGGGTCCTTTGGAATTGTCTTGATTAGTGTAGCTAAGTCTTTCACAGTTGATCATCCTCACAATATTGCTATAACTGTGTACAGTGTTCTCCTGGTTCTGCTCTCTTCACTTTGCATCAGTTTGTATAAGCCCTTCCAGGCCTTTTGGGAATTATTCTGCTCATCATTTTTTATAGCACAATAGTATTCCATCACAGTTGCATAGCACAACTTATTCAGCAATTCTCTAATTGGTGGGTGCATCCTTTCAAATTCCAGTTCTTTACCACCACATAAAGAGCTGATATAAATCTTTTTGTACAAATAGATCCTTTTCCTTTGATCTCTTTGGAATGAAGATCTAATAGTGGCATTAATGGTTCAAAGGGTTTTCTAGTCCTTTTAGTTCTTTGTTCCAAATTGTTCTCCAGAAAGATCTGACTAGTAAACACGTTTGCCAACAGTGCATTAGTGTCTCTATTTTGCCACATCTCCTCTAGCATTTTTCATTTTCCTTTTCTGGCATATTAGCCAATCCAGTATATGTGAGCTGGTAACTCAGAATTGTTTTAATTTACATTTCTCTAATCAGTAGTTATTTAGAGCATTTTTCCCCACTTAACTATTGATAGCTTTGATTTCTTCTTCTGAAAACTGCTAGGCCTGTTTCTTGATGACTTGATAAGAGGTGGTACAAGAATTTATCTCCAAGATGAATTCTTGTAGGAAGTACAGTTTGCTTTTATAGAACCAAAATGGGGGTGGTCTGGTTAGCCAGATCTAGACAACAGATAGATTCTTTAGTATAGCAGACATATTGTTGGACTTGGAATCATAAAAAAGCTACCTTTAAGTCTTAAAAAATGATGACTGTCAGAGAAACATAGGAAGACTTATATGAACTGAGGCACAGTGAAGTAAGCAGGGCCAAGAAAGAAATATAACACAAGGGAGGGCAAAAAATAAATCAAATAGAACTCTAATTATAAGGGACGAATTTGACCCTGAAGAAGAGATTTTTAAAAAATGTATCTTTTTGCCTTCTTTGCAAAAGTGGGAGATTCTAAGATTGAAACATTACATATAATGTAGTACTCAGTTGATATATTTCTTAGCCTTTTGACAAAGAAAAAGAGTTAAATACAACCAACCAACATACTGGCTGCATCCAACAGCATGTACCGCATTTCATTCCCCTCAATTTATAGATGAGGAAAATGAAGCTCCAAGAGGGAGGGCATATGATTTGCCTAAAGTCACACAGATAAATGACAGAACCAAGTATTCTAATTCTATTCTAGCCTTCTTCACCACCACACCACATTGCCACTTGTCATAGCATAGAGGTCATGAATACAGTGATGACTTTTCTGGATCAAGTCTCTCATATCGATGGAGTTCTTGCCAGTGGCTATCAGTCACAGATCCTGGTCAATCCCAGTAACATAGACCCCATCCTGCCAAACTGTCCATATTGTGTGAGAAGTCTTTTCTTGGCCCCCCTCTTCCACTGCTAGTTAGATTATCTCCCTGTGTATTTGTATATATTTTGTATGTGCCTAGTTATTTACCTGTGGTTGGCCCCCATTACAGTGTGTAGGTTTCTGGAAGGTGGAAGCAGTTTCCCTCTTTCTTTGTATTCTCATGGCTTAAAGCAGTACTCAGGGTATGGGTAAGTGCTTAA
Source organism: Gymnobelideus leadbeateri (assembly GCA_011680675.1). Lineage (NCBI taxonomy): Eukaryota > Metazoa > Chordata > Mammalia > Diprotodontia > Petauridae > Gymnobelideus > Gymnobelideus leadbeateri. The sequence continues at coordinate 91,994 of WOXC01010485.1, forward strand.
TAAATGCTTGCCAACTGAGTGTGGAATTTTGCAAACAGTTCCCCCACCCCTCACTTTGAAATATTTGTTACAAGGGAGGGTTCTCTGGTTGAAGGAAGGGGGAAGGATACATTCAAAGATAAAAGTGATGTGAAAATAAAGTAGCAATATCTATCTATCTATCTATCTATCTATCTATCTATCTATCTATTTTTTTTAAAGAACTAGGTTTGAGTCTAGGCCCTTGTTCATTTAGTGCTATGACTATTTAAGTTTTCTTAGCTTTAGTTTTCTCATTGAAAAACAGAAACAATTCTTGTCCTATCTACCTTACAGATAGATTCAAGTAGGATTTTGTACATGAAGTGTTTCATAATCAGAAAATGCTATAAAAGTGAGTTATTCTTAATCTGACTGATCGGGCCTTGGGAGTCCATCAGAGATAGTCTCAAATTGGAGAGGTCCATCTGAATTACAAAGGATGCCTTCTTCTTTAGAGCTCTTCAGATTTCTGCAGCTTTGGACTTGAAAATTTCAACCCCAATTGCCATGAGTTTCTGTCCTTTTAGAAACTGTTTTATAAAAATCCGTTGTTCCCAAAATGCCAGCTCTAAGCCATGTAAAAATAGCCTGTATTCTCACCAAGGGTACCATCTTTGTTCTGCTATTGACGGGAAGCTGTCAAGGGCTTACAATTAGCCTGTGTGATTCTTTCCTTGTTTGTCCCATGCAATAGATTAGTCTGAGTAAGTGTCTTTAAAAAGGCATAAGGATTACAGAGAAAGGAAGCTATTTTGATCACCTCTGATAGCCTCTATGCTTTGTTAGTAAAGACCAAAGATATTCCCAGAATCAGTATTTGCCTTAGAATTTTCTTAAGTATGCCTCCTAAGCTTTCTCACTTGATAAATTCTGTTTTTTTCTTCAACCTTTCCTTTCCTCTTCCCTATCCAGACACCTCAGAGTACTGTAGCTTTCAAGGGCTTCCTTGGATAATAAGAGTAATACTTTTGATATTATTTTACTCTATGTAACAATTTCAAGTTTGTAAAATCTTTTCTGCACAACCATCCTGTAAACTATAGGTATTATGGGTATTATTACACCCATTTTGCAGGTAAGGTTAATTGATGGCCTTTTCCATCTCTTCACTTTTATGATTCTGAAGCCCATAGAATTTCAGTGACTTGCTCTATATCTGAGGAGTTTGAGTCAGAGTCAAGACTCAAACTCAGATCAAAATTGACTGCATTTCCCAATAATGATCTTAATAACAATGAGGTTTTTTTAAACTGGACCTGTGATTCATCAGTGTAAAGGATTCATTGTGAGCAATTACCCTCTACTAATGCAGAAAGTCTACTGTGCTGCAGTTTATAGTCTTAGAAAGTTTCTTGGGCCACTGACAGCTTAAGTGATTTGCCTAGGGACACAAAAATCAGTATGCATCAAAGGTAACACCCGAACCGAGGTCATCCTGATGCTAAAAACAGCCCTCTGTCCAATCCTGGTTATGAGACTCTCGGCAGCTCATAAAATCTCTAAGTGCTCTAGGCATCTCTCAAAGACTATATAAGTTGCAGAGAAGCTACCAGCTCACATTGATAGAAGGAATTTCTTCACCTGGGAATTCCCTATAAAATCCCAGGCCCAGCCCCAATCTCATTTGAATGACACAACAGCTCTCTGAGGAAGGTACTTGTTAGCCCTACTTTAGAGATGAGAAAACTTGAGGCTAGGAGAAGCTAGGGGCTCTTAGGGACAGTGTTACTGGCATGACCTGAACCCAAGTCTTCTCTGACTCCAAGTTTAGCACTTTAACCACTATGCCATGTTGCCATGATAATAAGTTATAAGGTAATGTGTTCTCTCTCAGTGCCTTGTCTTAGAAAAGGATGTATTTTTTTTTCTTTGTGACTCTAGGGCTTACTGAAATGACATTTCTCCCTCTCATGCCATCTACTACTGCCCCACACTGTTACTTGTCTATTTTAAAAACCTTTAGAAAAACTAGCCTTATTATTTGTAGGGGTCTCTGTCCTCTTCATTGGCAAAAGCAGTCCTGTGTTTTCCTAAGTCTTATGCCTTTGAGATAGATTGCTTTAATTCTCATACCATCACACAAGGTCAGCCCAATAAGGGAACTTAAGAGACACTGAGTTCAACCCATATCTGAGCAACATCCCCAACAGACAGTCATCTCAACTATTCTTGAAGATCTCTTGTGATGGAGAACTTACTCCCTCATGATCTGCCAAGGGTAGGGAACCTGCAGTCTTAAGGCCACGTATGACCTAGGTCCTTAGGTGTGTGAGGCCTTTTGACTCAGTCCAAGTTTTCCAGAACAAATCCTTTTATTAGGGGAATTTTTTCTGTGAAGTTCGGAATCAGTCAAAGGGCCACACTTAAAGACCTACAGGGCCACATGTGCCCTCAAGGCCGTATGTTCCCCACCCTTGATCCAGGCCATCCGTGTCCCTTTGGGATAGCTTTGATTGTTAGGAAGTTTTTTCTTTTTGTCAATTTGGAATTTTCCTCTCTGCACCTTTGACCCTTTGCTTTCTATTTTAGCTCTCTGGGGATAAGTAGAACAAGTGTGATCCTTCTTTGAAATACTGTCATTGAAGTACTGGAAGATTTCAGCTCCTTTCTCCCTCCCCCCAACCCCTAGTCTTCCATTCTCTAAGCTAAAAGTTCCCAGAGTCTTCAAATTATACTCATATGACATGACTTTGAGTTCCTTCATCATTTTAGTTACTGTTGGTGCACTTTAGCTTTTTAGCTTTTTTCCTAAAATGTGGTGTCTAGAACAGTTGTAGTCTGACTGGGAATGACAATGGGACTATCAACTCTCTTAATCTGGACACTCTTCTGCTATTAATGCAGCTCAGGATTACATTCACTTTTTTTGTCTACCATGTTCTGTTTCTGTTGAGCTTGTAGCCCTTGAAGCCAACTAAACCCTCAAATCATTTTCAGTGAAAATGTTAGTTGCATCTTCCCCATTTTGAATTTTTAAAGCAGAATTTTATTTTACTTAAGTGTGAGACTTAGCTCTCTCATTACATCTTACTAGACTTGTAATGTTCTTGACTATAAAAATATTTTTAGATTCTGATTCTGTTATCCAATATATTAGCCTTTTCTTCTACTTTTTTGTCATCTGCAAATTCACCATCTATGTATTTATAGAAGATAGAGACTGACCCTATATGGGATTTTATTGGTACAAGGAATTCCTGGGTTAGGAAACTCCCTCTACTAATTAAGGTATTTATTATACATCTTATAGACTTAAATTACCTAAAGCTGAGATGGTAATTGAGTTGCTGAGGGTCATAAAGTCAACATAAAGTCAACATGTGTCAGAAGTAGCACTTACACCCTTGTCTTACTAGCTTCAAGGACACCTTGAGACACCACACCGCCTCTCATCTCAGACACTGATTTAAAATGTTGCACAGTTCAGGCTTGAGATCATACTTCCCTCCAGATTAATATTGATCTGTCAGTGACTCATCTTTGGGTCTGGTCATCCAAATAGCTCTGAAGTAACTGAACTGTACTAACTAGTTCCCCTCATCCACAAAAATAGAAAGACTTTTTCAAGTGTCTCACAGGTAGACTGTGTCTGTGGTGATCCCCAGTTCAATCAAGCCAATCAGGAAATATATAGTGGTCTGAAACCTTCAGAATTGTGTGTCCAAGGCAGCTCACAGAAATCCTGGAATCCTGGGAACTGAATTTCCCCTTCATATTGGTTTGAGCCAGTCTCCTAGTGGGCGGACAGAGACTCAGCCTTTCCTTATATTCTGAACTTCCTTCCTTCCTTCCTTCTTTCCTTCCTTCCTTCCTTCCTCCCTCCCTCCCTCCCTCCCTCCCTTCCTTCCTTCCTCCCTCCCTCCCTCCTTTCCTTCCTTCCCTTTCTTTCTTCTTTCTCTTTCTTTCTTTCTTTCTTTCTTTCTTTCTTTCTTTCTTTCTTTCTTTCTTTCTTTCTTCTTTCTCTTTCTTTCTTTCTTTCTTTCTTTCTTTCTTTCTTTCTTTCTTTCTTTCTTTCTTTCTTTCTTTCTTTCTTTCTTTCCTTCTTTCCTTCTTCATTCCTTCCTCTCTCTTTCTCTCTCTCTCTCTCTCTTTCCTTAGAATTTACTAAACCCTTTCATGTATGGGTTGGTCCTCACAAACAGCTCTGTGAGACAAGTAAAGCCAAGATTATTATCTCATAGAATTACAAAATCTCAGACTTAAAATGTAACATAGAGACCTTCTACTCATATCAAAACAGATGAGGAAATTGGGCCAACAGGACCCACTGCTAGTAAATGCCAGAGCTAGGCCTGAATCTTAGATCTTCTGCCTCTAAGTCCAGGGTTTTTTCCACTGAAAAATGCTACTTCAAATTTAGTTCAATTAAATAAGCATTTATTATACACTTACTTTGTACTAAGCACTGTGCTACATGATAGTTAGAAAAATTTTCAAAAGTAATTCATACTATCATGTAATAACATAAGATACGAATAATATAATACAGTGAAATATAATAGATTATAATATCTAGCATTTATATGGCACTGTAATGTTTGCAGAATGCTTTATGAATATTATCTCATTTTATCCTTATGATGCCTGGGAGGTAGATACTATTATTACTTTAATTTCATACATGAGGAAATTGAGGTAGACAGAGGCTGAGGTAGACAGACCCAGTGTCTGAGGCTAGATTTGAATTCAGGTCTTCCCAATTCTAGGTCCAGCCCTCTATCTACTGTGCCACTTAGCTGTGTAGTTTGTGTTCTGCTGGGAGTGGGGACAATGTAAGGAAATGCAAAATACAAGCTATATTACAAATATATCTAAAATACAATACTACTTGTGTATGGAGAACGGTGTTTATTAACAACTGAGGAATCAGGAAAAGGCTCCTGTAGAAGTACTTGAGCTGAACCTTGAAATCAGGGGTTATGAGAGGTAGAAATAAGGAGTGAAGTCATGAGAAAAAGCCTGTGCAAAGGCTCAGTGTGGTAGATGAAGAGTCATATATGCAGAATGTAGGCCAGTTTGTCATGAAAATAGAATGTACAAAGAGGAATAATGTATAACCAGCCAGAAAGGATTGGTTGGAGCCAGATTATAAAGGGCTTTAAATGCAAAACAGGAACTTGAACATTAACCATTAGTAAATGCCTTGGCATTTTAAATAGAGAGCTGACGGAACTTAGAGTCAGGAAGACCTGAGTTTAAATCCTGTCTCTGAAACTTTCTGGATGTGTGATCCTGGACAAATCACTTAACCTGTTAATGCCCCAGGCATCTCTTTGATCTGCATTGGTAGAGGGAATTTTTTCCATAGCAGTTTTGTATACTAGTGAAATCCCAGGTCTGGTCCCCAAACCAAAATCAAAATTAAATTATCACTGAGAGAGGGGACAGGAGATGGGTGGAGTGGGGAGAAGAGTATGGATTTTCTTGATTAGGTATACTTTTGGAATGTCACTTTCTCCCCAGCTGTCTAAAGGGGGTGGGGAAAGGCTGTTATGGGTGATGATGGATCATACCAGTCCCAGGGGTGAGGAGGGGAGAGGAGGTAGCTTACCTCTAGATGTAGTTGCTATTAGATGGCTTCAGCTAAAAGTGAATCTGTCTCTTTGCCACACCACCTCACTCCCCTCATTAACCAGGTTGTTTTGTGTCTCCCTGCTGGACAAGGAGAGAGCTCTTCCCTGATCTTACAGACAAGCTCCTTCATCATCTTCTGCTGCTTGCCAGGGTGAACCATAGCGTCTGCCTCTGGCCTGAAATCTCATTTTCCTCGGCAGTCTGATCTCTTCTTCCCTCCCTCTCCCCTCTAGATTGGCCCATGGCCTTGGGGTAGGGAATGCTGTGCCATGTGAGAGGAATGAGTCTGGCCACTCAGCCTGGCTTCAAAGTGTCATCTGCCATTTGGAGAATGATAGGCTATTGCCTGAGAGCCAGGGAAAGGTCCCCCACCATCCCAGGAAAACAGCTGAAACAGATGTAGGGCAGGGTCATTTAAAACTGGGATGGAAGTTGCTCTTTCTAATGGAGGCCAGCTTTTTATTTATTTATTTTTGTGGGGCCAAAATGTGACAAGCATTGAACAAATAGTAATCTGTCACTGAGAGCTCTCTCAAGCCAAGCTTGGCCTTCATATGCTCATTTTGCCTTAGTGAAGGTTGAATGGAGGACTCCTCCACCTTCCCCGGAACCCTATATTTTAGGCTCACCCTACATGGTCCTCTGTAGGCTTAAAGTAGTGATTTCTTTTTTTTTCCTTTTTTCAATTTCAATTTTTGTTGACAGAGGTAGGATCTAGATCTATGATTTCAGTAGTATGGGAAATTCTCAGGTGAGGGAACTTCCTCTGCTAATGGAGGTGGGTATCTTTTCTACAGTACCTGTAGCATTGAGAAGTTAAATGAGTTTCCTAGGGTCACATAGCCAGATTGTCTTTGAGTTGGGACTGGAGCACAGGTTTTCCTGTTTTTGAGCAAAGGAGGAAGGAAATAAGCATTTATTATGTACCTGTGTGCCAGGCTCTGTGCTAAGCATTCTACAGATATCGTCTCATGTGAGTCCAATATTATAAGAAATATCCCACACCTCTTGTCCCCTATTTCTACAAAGAAAGGCAGAGATGCATTCTTCTTTCTCTTCACTGAGGTCAAGCTCAGTCAGTATAATTTCACAACATCCTATTTTGATTGTTTTGTTGGTATTCTTCGCATTCACCTTGTTGTGGTGTATATACTGTTTTCCTCATCTGCTTACTTCCTCCTGGCATTAGTTTTTCTTGTGCTTCTTTATATTCATATTTAAGGTTTCTTGGTGCAAATATTTACATGACATTCACATATCACAGTTAGTCATTTCACAATCCTGCATATGTACTTTGTTCCCAGTTCTTTGCTAACAACTAGTTTATTGTTTTTTTTTTTTTTTTTAAGAAATTGGGGCTAATTAACTTGCCCAAGGTTACAATGGCCAGTTATTTTTGTGTGGGTGTTAAGTATCTGAGGCCGGAACCAATCCCAGGTCCTCCCGACTCTGGGGCTGGTGCTCTTACTGTGCCACCTAGCCGCCCCAACTAGTTTATTGTTAATAATTAGTTAATCAAGTATTGATTAGCACCTACTGTGTGCCAGACACTGTCATAGGCACTGGGGACACAAGGACGAAAAATGATGCAATAAATATTTTAATGTTTATGAGTCTTTGATTTTTATTGTTTACATCCTTGGGGGTATATGCCTAGTAGTGAAATCTCTGGGTCTAAGGGTATGAACATTATCATTACTTTCTTTGAATAATCCCAAATTGCTTTTCAGAATAGTTGAATGAATTTCATGTTTCTGTCATCATTGTGCCCATCTTTCCACAACTCAACTAACCACTGTCTGCTTTTTTCGTCTTTGCCAGTTTGTAAGGAATATATGAAAATCTTTTAGTCATTTTGATTTGAAGTTAGGACTATTAGGGTCTTAGCCACCTCTTCAAGTCAGGGCCATCTTTGGGTGATGTGGAAGAGTGTATTTTCATCTCTGTCTTTCCCCAGTTCCAGTGAATTGTTTGCCCTCAGTGGCATGAAAGCACAGATAAGGTTGTACAGGTGACTTTGAGAGTCAGTGATTCCATGAATAATGTACAGTCTTAACTGGAAAAGGACCAACAAGATCATCCAGTCTCACTTTCTCAGGAAGGAAATGAAATAAAACTGAAGTTGAGAGAGACTGAGAGCGAGAGCGAGAGAGAGAGAGCGAATATGAATGAATGAATATTACTTGCTCAAGGTCACACATCCAGTTAGTGGCCCACATTTCCTAACTCCCAGGCTAGGTCTTTTCCCAACTTGCCACCTTGCTTCCCTGCCTTTAAATAAATCAAAATAGATTTTTAAAAAACCCTTAAAAAAAAGCCAGTTTGATAAAACCTCGCTATGCCATGTACATCTTTCTGCTTGAACATAATTCTCATCATTTCAAACTTTACTTCTCTTTTTAAAAAATTACATACCATAAGATAAATTGTCTTTTTGCTAGCTCCTACACAAAGACTTTCCTGATTTCACTTGATATTAGTACTCTGTCCCTCCTCAAATAATTATAAATATATTTATCTGTTTTCATCTTGTGTCTTCTCTACCCAACCCCTCCCCAGGATATTTTAGCTCCTTTGGGGCAGGGTCTATTTTTTATCTTTGTGTTTGTATCTCCAGTTCGTGGCCCCACAATGGATACTTAAATGCTTGTTGGATTCTTTTGGACTGGAATTATATTCCTCTCCAAAGGGAAGAGTTGCAGTGGATGCTTCAACTCACTTTTCTTTAGCCTTTAGGGAATGCTGAAGTTGACATTGAGCCAAGACTTTATTTATTAGGAACTATCCTCTGCTTGAAGCGCTTTTATTTTTAATTTTATTTGCTGATCAGAAACATTGTTCCTATCTGGCGAGTTCAGGAGTATTTGACATTGGATGACTTTATAAAACATCCTACTAATTGGATTTGTTAAAGTAAATAAATCAAACGCTAATTGGAACGCGCCTTGCCATTATTTTTGCTTACTGAGTTAGCTATAATGGCGTGAAGTCCTTTTTATCATATTTGTGCACTTATTTAAACGCCCCCCTGGCACACACTTCTGCGAATTCAATTATATATTCAAAGAAGTCATTCAATTTATGCAAGGCTGGTTTACATTTAATCTGGGGGCAAGCCTATGCTATGATGATAGGCTGCGATCAAAATTAATTAGCTTTACTCCAATGATCAGTGGCATTGTTATTTCCTCTTTCTTCCATAAGCCATTAGTCATGTGGCTATGACCCATGGCAAGTCCACAGGGCTGGCCCCATGCCCGCTGCCTGTGGTTTTGGGAGGGAGAGGTCATCATTGTTCATGTTCCAGCTGGGCAAGTAAGAGGAGGATCATAAGCATTGCAACTAGAAGAGGCCTTAGACTGTGGAACCCACCCTCCTCATTTTATGTAGGAGAAAAATGATACTAAGGATAAGAAAGGATTTTGAATCACAGAATATCAGAACTGGGACAGGCCTGTGCATGTAAAATATCAGAGCTGGAGGTCATCCAGTCTAGCCCCCTGCATTTTGTCAGTGGGTAAAGTGAAGCCCCAAAAAGGAAAGGGACCTGTCTAGGGTGAAATGGTAGCAGAACCAGGTGTCATCCTCTGGCTTCCCGACTCCTGGTCTGTGGCTCTATCCATTATTAGGGGACAGTACCAGGCAATCCAGGGGTCCCTCACTGTTCCTGCTCCAACATAATCTGACTTGGTGGGCTTGGTGACTTCACATGGAGTTATGCAGGCGAAGGATTCCTGGACTTCAGCCTCCTATTTTCTTTTTATTATAGTAATTCCTGTAGCTGCAAGTACTTTTCCCTCTGAGCTTATCTGCCATCTGCTCTGTATATATATTGCATGCACCTATTTATTTACACATTGTGTCCCCCATTAGAGGTGTGTTCCATGAGGGGAGGGACTAATTTTACTTATCTTTATGTCCCTATTACTCAGCACAGAACCTGGCACATAGTGAGTACTTAATAAATTATTGTTGTCTGACTCACTGGTCTTAAGGGAGAGATATAGTCATGTTAGAGGCACTGAAATGAATTATTTTTTAGCTCCTTTAAAGAGCTAAATAGTCATTGGAGAGCAGTGACTGCCTGTGGTCGTTGGTTCATGGTTTAAGAACTGTAAAACACCTCAGAAGTCATTAAGTCTAGTCCTTTTATTTTACCGACAAGGAAACTGAGGCCCAGAGAGGTTGAGAGACTTGCCTAAAATCACAGAAACTCCCGTGCACCCCCCTTCCTCCTCCATATGCTGAAAGACCTAGGATTCAAATCCAGGTCCTCTTACTCTAAATTCAACACTCTTTCTCTATATTTTCAAGTATTCAACAGTTATCAGAGTAGAGATTTCTCTTGTTTTGAGAAAGAGACTTGATTGAAAACTCAGCTCCTCTCCTCTCTATTCTAATTGTAACTATACTAATTTAATTGTTTTTCAGTCATGTCTGACTCTTTGTGACCCCTCTTGTTTTTTTTGTTGTTGTTGTTGTTGTTGTTGTTAGTGGGGTTTTTTTGTTTGTTTGTTTTGGCAAAGATACTGGAGTGGTTTGCCATTTCTTTCTCTAGCTCATTTTATAGATGAGGAGACAGGGTTAAGTGACTTACCCAGGGTCACAAAGCTAGTAAGTGGCTGAGGCCAGATTTGAACTCAAGAAGATGTCTTCCTGACTCTAGGTCCAGCACTCCATCCACTATACCCCATAGCTGCCTACACTAAGACAGACCCTTATCATCACCTGCCTGGGCTATTGCAATAACCTTCTAACAGATCTCCCATATATTGACTTACTTTCTCTTGCAGATAGGTCCTAGTATTACTGCCTTGTTAATTTTGGACTAAATTCCACAGGGGAAGTTAACTCAAGAGGCCTAGGAAAACCTTTAAGAATGAAAAAAACTACAGATACAAAGGGAAACAGATCCCCTGAGGAGGAAAAAGAGAGGAATCGTCCAAAGAGACTGATATAGATGCTCAGAAACCTCACCAATCAATTTAGATTTTACAAAGATATCTTTAAAAAGAGGCAGGCAAGGGCCAGGTGACAGAGGAGGAATAGAAAAGCCTGGCAGAATAGAAAATAGAAAAGCCTGTAAAAGTAGTGCCAAGAGGGCCAAATAGAAAATAGAAAAGCCTGTAAAAGTAGTGCCAAGAGGGCCAAATAGAAAATAGAAAAGCCTGTAAAAGTAGTGCCAAGAGGGCCAAAGCGTGGACTAAGCAGAGGCTGGTGAGGGAAAGGAAGGACAATAAAAAGGTGTTTTTTCAAGTTGCATCGAGAGAAAGAGAAAGATGAAGATGGGGACAGGACTGCTACTTCAACTGGATAGCAGGGGAGTAACTGACAACAGCAGCAGGTGCAGCTGCTCAGATCATACTTTGCTTCTGTTTCCTCTGCCAAGGAGGATGACCTTTGCAGTAGATATGATAGAATGAAAATGGCTGAGAAGAATCTGGTAACCAAGATAGGGAAAGAGATTTGGTAAGGGAGTGCCCAATTGCCTTGGATAAATTCAATCACCTAGTCCTGAAGAACTAACTCTATATATGTTCAGATACTAAGATAAAAGGGCAATTTGATTCCCAATTCTTAGTCAGGAATAGATGCATAGATAGCCTTACTAAGATTATTTTTTAAATTTAATTTCTGTCAGTGATTTGTGAAAGACTGTGGGACAACATAGGAATGGAGAGTGACAGATATGTCTCAAGTTGCACAAAAATGAAGGAATTGACCAAATAGTCTGGACACTACAGATCACTGAGATCTTCTTTAATCCCTTGGAAATTCTAGAATGGAACATTAAAGAAGTGGTTAGTGAACATCTGGAAAAAGAAGCAATGATTCCAAAGAGCTAATAAGGCATCATTCAGAAAGGGTCATGGCTGTATGAGTCTTCTCTATTTTTTAACTGGGTTACTATAATAGAAGATCAGGGGGAATGCCAGAGATAAGAGATGCCTTAGATTTTAGCAGGGCATTTGATAAAATATTTTATACTATTCTTGTTGGGAAATTTGGAGAAATGTGGACTAGCAGATAATAGGAATTAAGTGAATTTGTAACAGGTTGAATGGCTAGACTGAAAGTGGTCATTGATAGCTCTGTCAGCTTGGCAGGAGGTCTCCAGTGGAATGCCCCAGGAATCTGTTGAATATCTTTATTAATGACTTAGATAAAGGCATAGATGACATGCTCATAAAATCTGCAGATTACATAAATTTTGGAAGGTTAGCTAACATATGGGATATTAGAATCAGGATTACAAAAGATCTTTCCAGGCTAGAACACTGGGCCGAATCTGTTAAGATAGAATTCAGTAGGGATGAAAGTAAAGTCTGATACTGGTGTTCTAAAAATCAGCTTCAAAAGTACAGGATGAGGAGACATAGTTATAAATAAGTTTATAAAAAAAAAAGATATGGGGATTTTTAGTGGACTGCAAGCTTGATGATTCATCAGGGTGCTGTGGAAGGCAAAAAAAGGCTAAAATGTATTCTTGGGTACCTAGGTGGTGCCATAGTGCAGAGTGTTGGGCCTAGAGACAGGCCTGAGTTCAAATCTAGCCTTAGACACTTACTAGCTGTGTGACCCTGGGCAAGTCACTCAACCCTGTTTGCCTCACTTTCCTCATCTGTAAAATGAATCAGAGAAGGAAATGGCAAACCACTCCAGTATCTTTGCCAAGAAGACCCTAGATGAGGTCATAAAGAGTCAGACATGCCTGAAACAACAACAAAAACAACAACAAAACAGCAATCTTGAGTTACGCTGAGAAGTATAGCTTTCAGAAATAGGCACCTCATAGTCTCTTTCTACTCTCTGTTCAGATCACCTATAAAGCATCATGTTCAGTTTTAAAATGACATGGGTAAGCTAGATGGTGTCTAAGGAAAGGCAGCCAGGATTGTGCAGGGCAGTAAGTCCAGGCAATTATCAGTTGAAGGAACTGAAAATTTATGACTTGAAGAAGAGAAGATTGAGGTGGGGGTGGCTGGGATAGTGACTCAAGGGAAGAGGGGTTAGGCTTGTTGTATCTGGCCCCATTGAGCAGAACTGGGAGTGATGAACTAAAGATGAAAGGATGCCAATCTGGGCATGATGACAAGAAAGAAACTTCCTCATAGAATGGTCCTGAAGTAGAATGAGCTGCCTAGGGGAGTGGTGGGTTCTCCCTCATTTGAGATCTTTAGGCAAAGGCTGCATATGACCCATAATTTTATCAATTATTCAGTATTTATATATATGCAATATGTCTCTGAAGGGCAGGTAAGTGGGTGGCAGTGGATAGAGTACTGGGCCTGGTATCAGAAAAACCTGAGTTAAAATCTGACCTCAGACACTTACTAGCTGTGTGACCCTGGGCAAGTCACTCAACCCTGTTGGTTTCAGTTCCCTTATCTGTAAAATGAGTTGCAGTATACCACTGCAGTATCTTTGCCATGAAAACTGTCATTGGGGTCACGAAAAGTCTGACACAATTGAAACATGATTGAACGACGTATGTCCTTGTATTAGATTACAGTCTCTTTGACATCAGGGATTATAAGGTTCTAGTTGTCCATGTATCTCCCTCGGCACCTAGCATGGTGTTCTGCACAGAGTAAGTGTTTGATAAATGTTCAGTAAGGTGGGAAGAGATGGAAAGTCACATGGTGGAGTGGAACTAAAGCTGGAGTCACAAATGCCTGAGTTCAAGTCCTGACTTTGGTGCATACTAACCATATGACCTTGTACTTGCCTTTCCAAGACTCTTAAGTTGAGGAGATATTGCCACCCTACCTTGGTAGAAAGGGTCCTGCCCCTGTCTCAATTTGATAAGGAAATGGGATCTAGTAGAAAGAGTGCCAAACATGGAGTCAGGAGTGACCTGGCTTCACATCTGGGCCCTAACAGTAATGTGAGGCCCTGAAAGCATATCTTACCTTTCTGAGTCTCAGCTTCGTTATCTGTGAAACAGATAAAAACATTGGCCTTACCCATCCTTGGAGCTATTATGTGGAATGTGCTTACTTCAAACACTTGACAGATGTAAATTATTATAGAAACATGAGCTAATATTATCATAACGATGAATGAAAGCAAAAGGAAGGAGACCTGGGACACTACCACCTATGATAGACAATTTCTCAAGCATTTATTAAGTGCCTAATCTGTATTAAAACATATACTTTACAAAAGTCTTTTCATTAGGTCCTCACAATAAGCAAGTGCTATTATTACTATATTTTACAGTTGCAGAAGCTGAGGTGAACAGAAGTTAAGTGGTTTGCTCTGGGTTTCTCAGTTAGGAAATGTCTGAGTCTGATTTGAGTCCATGTGTTCCTGACTGCAGCCCCAGGGTTCTATCCACAGTGCCACCGAGTTCCTCATGGTACTGAAGTGCCAAGACGCAGTCTCTACCATGAGAAGGAGAACTGAAGGAAGGTCCTGATCCAGATCTCAAAGTGCTGGTTCTTAAGGGATGCCTTACATATCCTCTCTCACCCTTCCTTCCTCCCAACAATGGCAGAAACTTTCATTTGCCTGACATTGGGGTATGGACGGTGTGGAATGGAAGCATCATCTAAACTACAGATAACAATGGTGCCTTCCAGGCCCTCCTGGGCCAGGCAAAGGGCTCCCTGGAATCATGGATGGCTCCTGGCAGAGCTCAGTATGTGTGAATACCTAGAAGAGCCCTCCCTTTGGACAAGAAGCAGTGTGGCTTTACTGAGCCAATTGACTGCTTTGGCATCAAGCCAAATCATCATTTCTCTTGGGAGAAATGTCTCCATAGAACAGAATCTGAAGGTCAAGTTGGGCAGGGCTTTTCTAGAGGCAATTTCCTGACCTCATAAAAGGTCCTGTAATCTTCTTTTTCAAATTTAGACATTTGTGTAATAGAAATCAGACTAAGGCTCAAGTAAAAATAACTTCTATTTCTTTAGTGCTTTAAGGCAAATATGGCATTTTCCTCAAAGAAGCCCTTGAAAGGGGTACCTTGTAAAAATTATCCCCATTTAACAGAGGAGGAAATGGAGGCTCAGGAAAGGTGGGAATTCTTGCCCACGTAGCTAAGTGTGTGTTGGAATAGGAATATTGTAGTACTGGAGAACCCCACTTCTTTTTGCTCCTTATATATATTGCTTTTAGTAATTTATTGAAAGAAAATGAATTACAGATGCAAACTCTGTAAGAAATAAAATAAGGAGATTAATTTTCTTGGAGAAAACCTAATTTGATATATGTGACATTTTTTAGCATGATAAAGTTGTTTTCATCCCAATCCATATTTTTTTCTTCACTTAGCACTAGTACTTTTGGAATATTTCAATAGAATAATATGGTTATTTATCAGTTATTCCCTTCACCCCCTTGTCAAGCTTCAAGTACCTTTTGTGAGATACTCACAAGCCAGGTGGAGAGCCCCTGGTGCAGTGGATAGATTCAGGTGGACATGCACTTAGATTCTGCCTCAGAAATATTGGGCATGCATGAGTCACTCACTTCTTCTTCTCTTCTCTTATTTTCCTTTCCTTTCTTTTCTTTTGCAATCAGCGTTAAGTCACTCGTGCATGGTCTCACTGCTAGTAAGTGTCTGAGGCTGGATTTGAATTCAGGTCCTCCTGACTCCAGGACTGCTGCTCTGTCCACTGTGCCACTTCACTGCCCTGCATCTCTTCTGGTTTTCTTTTCTTTTTTTCTGGGATGGGGGAAGGTAGGGCAATTGGGATTAAGTGACTTGCCTAAGATCACACAGCTAATAAGTGTGCCAAGTGTCTGAAGTCAGATTTGAACTCAGGTCCTCCTGACTTCAGAGCTGGTGCTTTATTCACTGCACCACCTAGCTGCCCCTGGTTTTCTTATCTATAAAAGGAAGATGATACTTACCTTACAGGACTGTGATGAAGATCAAATGAAAATATGTGAGAGAGGTGGGGATAAAAGGATCCAGGTGGGAGAAGGAAGGAAACAGGGATTTATTAAGCACCGAATATGTGCTAAGCAGTTAAAGGAACAGTTATTAGGCATGCATTAAGTACCTACTATGTGCTAACCTCTTTAAATATGTAATAAAGCATTTTGTAAAATTTATATACATGTTGTCAGTTATCTTCTATTTCCAATTCCAGTGACCGTTGCACTATAGTATGCCACCTTTTTATTGATAATAATGCTCACAATTAGCATTTATAGATATCACGTGAAGGTTTTCAAAATGCTTTACAAATATTCTGTCATTTTATTCTCACAACAACCCTGGGGAGGTGTGAATTATTATTATCCTTATTTTGCAGAAGAGGAAACTGAGGCATAGAGAGGTTAAGTAATTTTTTCAGAATCAAAAAGCTGGTAAGGATCTGAGGACAGATTTGACCTTAGAACTTCCTGACTTCCCTGTCCAGCAAATGTGTGGAGTCGAGATGGAGTGTCCTATACAAGGAATAGCCTGTGAAACGAGATTGTAGATACCTAACTAAGCATAAAACAAAATAGAAAAAGATGAATAAAGGTAGGAAGGAGCCAGGTTGTGAATGTCTTTAAAAGCCAAACAGGATTTTCTATTTCATTCTGGAATAGGGAGCCATTAAAGTTTGTTGATTGGGATGGGATTGAGTGGCTTCTAGTTCTTTCCATCTCCCCTGTTCTGTGCTTCTTTGATGAATATTCGCCAGTCCCTCCTCTAGAGCAGATCATAATTCCTCCACCCTTCAGTCCATTGCTTTCATGATTTGCTTCTGGTCAGCATGTTTAAATTGGATGCAAGGAGAATCTTAACATGTAGAGTCACCCCATAGTGGAATGGTCTGGCTCCTCAAGAGGTCTTGGACTCCCTTTTTCTCATGGAGAGTCTCAAACAAAGGTTGGATGAGAAGTTATCAGAAATAGTGTGGAAGGCATTCATGTTGAACACAGTGGCCTCTGAGATCCTCCTACCTTTGGAATCCTATTATTTTTGTTTGAGGAGGAAAGTTGTTAGTAATTTGGGAATAGGTAGGGTAACCAGGAAATGCTTGCTTCAGGAAGAAGGTAGTAGAATTTGAGTTACATCCAATAAACAAACAAACAAACAAACAAATAAATGATGAGTAGGAATACAATAGGTAAGCACGAACAGGCAGAGCTTGCCAGGTACAAGCAACAGTCTAAATAGAGGTATGGGAAGTTAATCATGTTTGGGAAACAGAGTGAAGACCAGTTTGGCTGGAGGATGGAGTGCTTAAAGGGTAGTAATACAAGATAAGGGTAGAAAGGTAAGAACATGACATATTTTAGAGGGCCTTGAATTCCAGACAGAATAGTTTGAATTTTACTTATTAGTTACTAGGGAGTCACTGAGTTTTTTAGCAGAGGAATGACATAACCAGATATTTTAGAAATTTTTTTTTGCATTGACATGAAGTGTTGATTGTAGCTAGGAAAAAGTAGAAGTGGAAATATCTCTTAGGAAATTCTCACAGAAGTCCAGGCAAGAGGGGTAGGGAGTGTGAGAAATGTTGGAAGTTGAATCAATAGGAATTCTAACTAATTAGATTTGAGAAGTGGTGGAGAGGGAAGAGTCAAGGATAACCACAAGATTTTGAACATGGGAGAAATGGTTGAATGCTGGTACCTGTGGCAGAAATAGTAATCAGAAAAAAGAACGGCTTTAGGGGAGGAGATAAAAGCATATAGTTTGGGGGAATATCAGATCATCTTCATGGTGCTTGACTCACTTGCAGAGCACAGTTATTTGTGGCATACCTGGAGCCCAGTGACTGATCTCATTTTATCAGCTCATGTCCTCAGGTTCTCTTTGCCCCCTCAATCAGGTGCCCCACCTTTCCTCACTCCCTTTATAGAAAAATCCTTCCAAAGATCTCATAGTTAAAATTTTGCAGTATGAGAAAAATATTTTATACAGTCCATTTCCACCAATAGTAATAGAAGAGTCCTTTCAATTGATAACATGGACTCTTAAATTCATTCTTCCAGAATGAACTAATTAGTGGGGCAAAATGTTATACCTATTTTCTGATGGAATTACTGTGTCAGCCTTACTGTGTTATCAGTAAGTCATAGAATAGTTCAACAGGTAGTTGACATAGTCAAGGAATGTGTCTTTAAGCATGTAAGAGCAAAAAGATTGATATTAGCAAGAGTCTAGGGTCTCAGCCTTGAAGAAGAGATTAACATTTACCTTTGTAGAATTTAGGGCTTGAAGGAACCTCAGATATCATAAGATCTAACCTTCTTGTTTTATAGGATGAGAAAACCACAGTCCAGAAAAATAACTCACTCAAAGTTGTATAAACAGGAAGTAACAAAACCAAGATTCAAACCCAGGTCGTCCAGTCCCAAATCCAGAGTCTTTCAAGTATGTCTCTTGGTACCTAAAAGGCAGATTAGTCACTGACTTGAATAAAGGTCAGGATTTAGAGGGCTGCTGAAAAGATCATTAACATCAGGTCCCATTTATCAAGCCTCATTATTTGGGGGAAATGAACACTGGAAAGAAGCCGGTGATATTGTAGAAGGGATACAGGATTTGGAGTCAGGGCACAGAAGTTTAAATCCGCCCTCTGATACTGGTGACCTATGTGACCTCAGAGAAGTTACTTACCCTGCTGGGGTCTCAGTTTTCTTATTTGACAAATGAGGATTAAAATATCTCTAGAGCCTACGTCATATAGTTGTTATCAGCATCAAATGAGATAATGTGCAAGTCACTTCGCAAATGTTAAAACACAATAAAAATGTCAATTATTATCATTTGAATGATTTTTTCTTTGTTAAATAGTGTTGACAGAACTTGAGGGAGATGAAAATAAGGAGAAAGTAAACTGTTTTCTGTTTTGGTTACATTCTAGTTAATGATATTTGAATTCAGACATTGGTTCCCCTCTTCTTGTACCTCTGTGGCTAGACTTATACAGATATATTCAGGGAGTTATAATGAAACAGAGGCCAGCCCATGGAGCATGTTTGGCAACAGACCCGGGCCCTGTCAACTTCTAGCAAAATTTGTTATGTCTGGGGCACTTCCCATGGAATGCAGTACCTGACCTTCTGGGACAAGATTTGGCACTTTGGAATGATGCAGCAAACCCTTTACATTCCTTTGCCTTCTACATGTCCACCCCATGATAGTGCTCCAGACGTGTGTCAGGGAAGATTCACTGATGAACCAGGATGTGCTGTCCACTCCAATTTTAAAAGGAATGACTTGCATTTCTAGTTCTCTCTTCCTTCTCTCTGAATCAAGTAGGATGGAGCTTTCTCTCCCTGGGACTTTGGTGAGGAGGGAGGGAAGGTGCCAGAAATGGCCTGATGCAGACAGTAGGCTATTCTTCCAGGTTCAGTGGCCAAGGAATAAAGTCCTTCACTGTAAAGTCCTTTTCTGGATGTAGCAGCCTCAGCCTCTGTCAGAGCATGGGTTTTCATAGGAAATAGAGTCCAGTCCAGGCCTGTCTCTGTACCCTTCTATTTTAGGGCCAATTTTATTATCGGTTCATAGAGTGAGAGTAGAGAGGGACCTGAGATGCCAGCTAATACAATTCTTTCATTTTGCAGATGAGGCCCAAGGAAGTCCAACAGCTTACTTAAGGTCATACAGTTCTGAAGTCCTGACTCCAGGGCCATGCTGTCTTTACTCTGTCATGTCTAGACAACTGCCTTTAGTCTATAGATTCTGAAGCATTGTGTTAATTTTTCACTTGTACTTGTGGCCGTGTTGTTCCCATTTTTCAGAGGAGCTGACCCCTCTGCACTCTGGAAAGCCCAAGTGCTTTCTATTATCCTTGCCTGATGCTTCTGGTTTGGATTCTCACAGGAACACAGAGAGAACATGTCCATTTTGGAGTTCACTCCTGCAAAACTTCCTTCTCCTCAGGTTTCATCTGTACAAGTCATGAATGTGAGCTTTTGCTCAATTGATATGTCTATAGTTTTGATCCCACTTTTGGTTCATCACCCTCAAGGAGAAGTTTCTTTTGAGTAGACTTTTTGTTCATCAAGGCTTCCTCCCATCTACTCTCCTCCCAGCTCCCCATAGCCATTATTTGCTCCAAGATCCTCTTGACACATTGAATGGCTGGCTCTTTATTTTTTTGGCCTTTATTGATCAAGAAAATAGGCCAGCCTGAATTTTCTCAGCACTGACATGTCCTACTGCTGAAGTGCTTTTCTCAGATAGCTGGAAGATCATCAAATTCCCCTTTATACATTCTCTGTTCCAGAAGAACTGTCCTAGGAGATGTTTTTCAGATTTTGCAAAGGCTTTGAATGCATTCCTTCCTTACCTCCACACCGTAGAATCCCTAGCTTACTACAAGCCTTGTCCAAGTGTCATTTCTTTGATGGACCCTTTCTTAGCCACTCCATCTGAACTTTTAACAGTTAGGTGATGCTTTGGATACAGTGCCAGAGTCTGGATGACTTTTGCTTATCTGTGAAATGAGGATAATAATAGTACCTTCCTCCCAGAGTTATTGTGAGGAGCAAAGGAGATAATAATTTAACATAGTACCTGTCACATAGTAAGCACTATATAAATGTTAGCTGTGTTTGTATTTCTCATGGTGCCTCTCATGGTGTTAGGCACAAAGTATATGCTTGATAAGAACTTGTCAGAACTAATTTGATTATTGCAAATGCATAAATTATAAGGGATTTAAAATTCAGTGAAAGAATCTGGACCTGTGATTTCATGAATACAGGGAATTCTTGGTATGGAAACTGTCTTCACCAATGCAGATCTGCATGAATGGCACCATGAATGTAACTTACAGACTTAGAGAACTACCTAGAAGTCCAAGATAACAATAATGCCACCACCAACAGTAGCAGCAGCAGCAGCAGCAGCAATAGTAGTATTTTAAAAGTTCTTTAAAGTCTATAAAACATGTTACAAATAGCATCTCATTTAAACCTCACGCAATATTATTACCTCCATCCTACAAATAAGAAGACTGAAGCACAGAGTGCTTATGTGACTTACCCAGGGTCATATAGCTAGTAACTGCTTGTGGTAAGGTTTGAACTCAGATCTAAGACTTTCTCTTTCTCCACTATGACAGTTAGCTGCCTCTTAGTGACTTGCTCAAGGCCATGTACCTGGGGGAAGTAGAGTTTTAAACCTGGTTTCCTGATTTTAAGACTGGCCCCCATCTGCTCTGCCCTGATGCCTCCCACCATTAAGGGAGAGGTTTTAAAACTTAGGGGAGAAATGAACAAGCTATCTTATATGTTGGTTATAAGACATTTAAATTCATTTTAAACATAATTCCTCTCAGAAAACAGTCCTTTGTAAGCATCTGTTTCGCCAGGGCCATATTGCAAGAAGCAATTATGATGTCCGTACCTACATTCACTGCTCATGCTTAGAATGAGTGATTGCTGCTTAGTTTCCCAAGAAGCAAAATTGAAATCAATGGGACTTGTCTTATTAATGACAACACTGTTATTAAAAAAAATAAAAGTTTTGAAACAAGGAGACTTCAGCTCCCAGTGCCTTTCTCAGGTGCATCCAGAGCAAATATAAAAACCTCATTTGCCTGTATTTTTTTTCCTTTCCCAAAATTTAAGATGCTTTGCTCTGCAGATAAGGTAACAAGAAGACAGAAGTAATGAATAGAAATCATTGATATATTTATTCATATTTCTTTTGTGCTCAGGTGGCTGCTCATTTGATGAACACTACAGCAACTGTGGCTATAGTGTCGCTCTGGGGACCAATGGATTTACCTGGGAGCAAATTAATACTTGGGAAAAGCCGATGTTGGATCCTGCTGTGCCCACAGGTATGTATTCGACCAGGCAAAAGGACAAACCTGTTCATTGTGGTGTGGCTATAGACAATGGTACAGAATTGTGGGATATAGGGGATCTAGTAATACTGGAACCACAGGGAAGAGAAAGGATTACTGAGATCATGCAAGGTTTCCCCCAGCTCTCTGGCAAAACTCAAACAGCTGTCCATCTATCTTATGTAGTGATTGTTACTCTGACTGGGAGCATACTGCCAAGGTGAATGCCAGCCAGCCCTGCCATGGTTGTGGCAAAGGAATACTGCCTGGTCCTGGCTTTCTAAATGCTGAGCTCAGCCTCTGAGGCTAAAGACCCAGGTGTATGCCTGGCTGTATGCCTAGACTCTGGAGTGCTTCTGGATCATCTCATTGAGCAAATGTAGCTAAGATAAAACTAATGACAGTCTTGGAGGATAGCCACTTATTCAAATAAAGGTTTTTTGGGGGGTGTATTAACCACAGATTATTGAATGAGCTCTGGACTTGGAGTTAGAGGACCTGGGTTCAAATCTCAGCTTTGCCCCTTACTTATTATTTATAGCTCCTTGTACAAGTAGGTAGCATAGTGAATGGAGTGCTGGGCCTGGAATCAGGAAAACCAGAGTTCAAATCCAGCCTCAAACACTTAATAACGCCGGACAAATCACTTAGCCCTGTTTGCCTCAGTTTCCTTATCTGTAAAATGAGCTGGAGAAAGAAATGACAAACCATCTTAGTATCTGCCAAGAAAACCCAAAATGGGGTCACGAAGAGTCAACAAAAACAACAGATGGCACCCTAGGCAAGTCGTTCTGTGGGTCTGTTTCCTCACCTATAAAATAATGGGGTTTGACTAGAAAACCTCTAATGTCCCTTCTACTTACAACCCTAGGGCCATCCCTGTTTGTTGAAATTACAAGAAGGCGAAATATATCTTAATTTTAGAAAGAATTTTCTAACTGTCTAATAATAGAATGAGTTGCCTCAGGAGAAAGGGAAATTACCCTCCCTGGAGGTGTCCAAGTAGAAACTGGGGTGCACGCTGTCAGGGCTGCTTTAGAGGAAATTCTTTTATTGGATTGGAGTTTCTAATAAATAACTGCTATGGTTTCTTCCAGCTCTGGAGTCCTATGATTCTGTGAGTGCAGAGGGAAAAAAGGTCAAAACTATATTCTTGTTATTTATCATACATTACAATCCCTTCCTGAAGCATGAATCCCCCTCTACGGTCCTCCTTGTCAAATGGTCATCCAGCTTTCACTTAGATACTAAGTGACAAGAAGCTTACTACAATGTGAAATTTACTACTCAAGTTCTTGTATTGAATTGCAGGAAAAAGACAATGTGCAGCATCCTCTCAGAGGTGGATGCTTTGCTGATCTTTATTCCTTCAGCTTATGGGAGCAGTCATCCGGGATCTTTCCCTCTCCTTGAAATATCCCCGAGCTTCCCATCAAATTACCCTGTTTTCATCCCCAGCAGCCTCCTCCAAAGTACTATTAAGGCTTTCCTGTTGGAGGAACTTATATATCCTCGGATGCTTTTTATGGCATCAGAATTATTTTTCAGCATTTGTAGAGACCAATGCCATTCCAGTTAGTTTATGTTGGTCTTTATGGTGCCACATTCTGAAGGGCATCATCTGGCATTTTCCATCTCATTCTCCTCTTGGTATTGGCATTCTGCTGCTAACTATTTCCTGCCTGAGGCTCCATGCAAGGGGAAAGATTTTGAGGAGGTTGGAGCTAGATAAGGGAGGGGTTTCTTAGGCAGAGAAGATCAAGAATATGATGAGGAAACCAGGTGGAAGGGAAGGCAGTAGAAGAAGGCCTGGTAAGTTTACCCAGGAGGTGATAACAGGATGCTTCTGTTTTCCTTGGGGATATTTTCACAACTGCAGGAGGACAAATGCCAGAGTCAGGTGAGAAGCTCTGGAAAGGACACAGGTGATGGTGATTATCAGGAGTTCAAAGAATGGTGGTCATCTTGCTGAGGGTTCTTGTAGATATTCCCAAATCTGGTTTTATCAGAGTTCCTGTGGTTAAGGGATCTGCCTAAGCCATGGAGAGTGGCAAAGGCTACAAGGTGGGAATCTGAAACTCAAGGGGTTTGTACACCTGAGTGCCTCCATCTGCCTAAGGAAGGTCATAGATTTGGACCTGGAAGGGGCCTTAGGAACCTAGCTCTTCATTTTACAGATGAGGAAACTGAAGTGCAGAGAGGTTTAGCTACTTGCTCAAGGTCCCACAGATAGTAAGTGACAGAGACAGAATTGTAATCCAGGGCCTCTGACTCTAAACCCACTGCACCTTTACACTATATAGTGTTTTTTCCCGGGTTACTGTCAGTAGGAAGTCATGATCAGAGATCAGAAAGACTCCTTTAAATTGAAAGCTGTTGAATAGGAAGTTTAACAGGGAGAGCTAATCATGTCCTTGAATGACTGTCAGAATAACTATTGCAAAGGACCTTTCTTGGTCCTTAGGCCCTCATTCAGACTCTTAGTCAAGAGGCAAAACTTCCTTGTAGTTTGACCACTGAGTAATCCAGTTTGCCTGATCACATTACTTCTTTATCATACTGATTGACCCAGGAGAGAGACCTTGAGATTGTAATCCTCAGCTGGCTCCATTGGCTCGTGGGACTCACTTAGAATTCCTGTGCTTTGGCAAGAGAAAGGGAGTCAGCATGGGGTAGCCGGGGAGTGGTAGAACACAAAAACATATATATACAAAATCCATCCTCTGCTTTCTTTAGGTTTAACTAATAATAACCCCTTGCAGAGAGAATTAATTCTTGATTCCAGCCTTAATTATCTAAGTCCCTTATTATATGAAAGTGACATTTCATAAATACTGGCTTACTCTAATGCGATCTTCTGAGTTTTTGCTAAATAGAGGCATTTGATAATGATCATTAAATTATTCTGTCCTGTGGATCATAGCAGCTGGGAATTCTGTTTATGCAAAGAAATCAGAGAATTAATTCGAAGTAGTTTGAATTATTTGTTCTTATCAGAAGCAGTGTGTATGGGGGAGGAAACTTTCTGGTCCCTTTCTAATGAAAATCTCTTCAGGGCCCCCTTAAATATTAAAAGTATTCATTTTAAAAAGAATTTAGGACTCTTTAGAAAAAAAACTCTAGATTCCCCAAAAGGATAAATAGTCAAATGATATAAACAGACTTCTCAAAAGAATTATAAACTATCAACAATCTTATGAAAGATTGCTCTGAATCATGCCTAAGTAATAAGAGAAATGCAGATCAAAACAACTCTGAGGTTGTTTCATACGCATTTCATACGCAGCACATTGACAAAGGCCACAAAAGATGAGAGAAAAGCATTTTTGTTACAAAGGTTTTGTTTTTCTTTTTTTCTTTTCCTGTGGAGGGAGAAGTGGAAAAAAATGCTTGTTAATTAAAAAAGAAATTTAAATTAAGAAATAAAATGTATTAGTGTTTTTCACTACAGAAAAAGAGTCAATGTTGGAAGGACTGTAGGAAGACATTCACAATGCCCACCAGCTCCAACTCTGGGGCTCCCCCTGCCAGAATCTCACTTCTTTACTGTTGGGGGAGCTGTGAATTGGTCCAACCATTCTGGAAGGAAATTTGAATTATTCAAAGAAAGTGACTAAAACATCCATATATCTTGGCCCCCAGAGATAACCAATATTAGGCATATTCCCCAAAGAGGTCAAAGATAGAAAGACAGTTCCCACATACACTAACAAGTTTATAGCATCATGTTTTGTAATAGTGGTGTTGTTCAGTCACGTCTGACTCTTTGGAACTCTGTTTGGGGTTTTCTTGGCAGAAATACTGGAGTGGTTTGCCATTTCCTTCTCTAGATCACTTTACAAATGAGTTACTGACACAAACAGGGTTAAGTGACTTGCTCAGGGTCACACAGCTGATACACCTCTGAGGCTAAATTTGAAATCAGGACAAGGAACTCCAGGCCCAACACTCTGTGCACTATGGCACCACCTAGCTGCTCTTTTGTTGTAGCCAAGAACTGGAAACAAAACAGATATCAATTGTTTTGGGAATGGTTAAATAAATTGCAACAAAGGAGCATAGTAAAATATTATTTTGTTTTAAGAAATGAGGAAGATGAAGAATACAGGGAAGAATGGGAAGACCTATTAAATGATTCAGGGTCAAGTAAGTAGAAGCATGAAAGTGACATAAACAATGACTACAACAACATAAATGGATAGAACAGCAATATAAGAAAAGCAAATAGCTTTGTTATTATAATAACCAAGCATAGCCCCAAAGAAGAGCTTGGAGAATGTACATGACCTGCTCCCTTCTTTGCAAAGATAGATAACTATGGGTGAGGAGCAGTACATACAATGTTAGACTGGGTTGACATGCTGGCTAATTTTGCTAAATAAATATCCTACTTTTCTCTCCTCTTTTTAAAAAAATTCTTTGTAATAAGGGGTAGCTCTTTGGGGAGGAAGGGATGTATACTGAGGAATGTAGTTGATGTAAAAACAAAAGATATCAATAGCATTTTAAAAAATGACTTGAGAAGCACAGTATGTGATATAGCGAGTGAATTATAGCAGCTGTTGGAGGTTGTGGCATCAGGTGAGGGTGGGAGATGGTTCTATGTCACAAAATGTCAGACTTGGAAGTGGCCTTTGAGTTCATCATGTCCAATTACCTTATTTTAAGGAAAATGAAACTTGGGTCCAAAGTAGGTGTTGTACCACCTGCCTTTGCCCAACTTGGCAAACTAGGTACTTTCCCTGTCAACAGTTAAAATGTTTAGTATTTTAAATTGTAAACCTCTTTTAAAATAAAAATCAGTGTTAAATTTTTTAATTAACAGCAAATTATTCCTCTTTAACTGACTCAGGCATTATTCTCCAATGTGATGGAAAGCCATACAGAGAAACTTCTAGTACTATGCATTGATGGGTCTGTCTCATTGCAATGTACTTGAAATAGACTAATTATGAGTAGGACCAGAGTTTTGGAACCAGAAGGGACCTTTGAGATATGGTCCAGTGCCTTCACTTCATTGATGAGAAAACTGAAGCCCATGGAAATTCACTGACTCACCCAAGGTATATAGCAGTTAGACCAGCATGTGGATCTAAGTCTTTTGACTTCAAAGCCAGGGTTTTCTTTCTAGTCTACCACACTTTATGTCCCTCCTTTCTATAGTTCTCAGAGTTATCATAAAGTAGGTATTGTGTCTGCCTTTGAAAGATGCCAACAGTCCTTGGTACCCAAAGGTCTAATGTATTTGCCACTTCTCAGGTATTCTTGACAGCATTTCCTGGCTCTCCTTCCAACCTTCATTAGGTTATTTCCTTGCCCAGTTGTTTTTTTTTCCCCTGTATTCCAGTCCCTCATCATCCTCATCCTCTTCAAGGTCTAATACCTAGACTTGTTCGTGCTGAAAAACAGGAAATTTATATTTATAGATGAGAAGAAAAGCAGCAAAATCCTGGAGTTTCGTGTTAAGAGAAGTGACTTAGACTGTTGTGAATCATTAGATAGATGTACTTTGTGTCTGTGGGTACAAAGTCCCTGCCAGAAAATTTTTCTCTCCTCATCTAGGGTTTTATCCAAGTTTGGTACCATATAAACAAATGAATTCATTGAATGAATGAAAAAGTATACATATTTATGCATATATGTGTATATATATATATATACACATATACATATATATATATACACACACATGCACACACATACACACACACATATATTTCCCTGGGCTGAATGTAAGATGATATTTAACACAGATAAAGTTAATACTATACTTGGATTAAATTCAACAAGACGAGCATGGCTAGACAGTAGTTTGTCTAAAAAAGATTTTGAATTTTTAGTGGATTGTAAACTGAATGTGATCTAAGGTGATATAGAGGAGAAAAGGAAGTGCACATTTATATAGTGCCTTGCTACGTGCCAGGCACTGTCCTACGAACCTTTTACAAATATCTCATTTGATGCTCACAACAACTGTGTGAGGTAGATACTATTGTTATCCACATTTTATAGTTGAGGATACTGAAGCAAACAGAGGTTGTGACTTGTCCAGGGCAACAGATAGTAAGTATTTGAGGCTGGAGTTGAACTTGGGTGTTCCTGACTCTAGGCCTAGCACATATTCATCCTCCTTCCCCCCAGGCTGTCTCGCCTTCTGTATATGGCAGCTAAGATAATTTGGTCTTAAGCTGCATTGTGTCCATGCCTCCAGTGGTGGTATTCTCAGCATACTCTGTTCTGGTCAGTGCATCTCATGAGTAATGTATTCAGTTGTTGGTTCCTCATTTTAGGAAGAACCTTTTTTAGATGGAGAGTGACCAGAGTAGGGTGACTAGGATGGAGAGGAGACTAATGAGTTCATGTTCTGAATCCAATTCAACAAATATTTGTTGAGTATCTACAAGGTTCTTGTCATTGAGAATACAGGATAAAAAGTAAAAAATGGCATTGCCCTTAGCTTTACTCCACTGAGAATGACTAAAGTGTCTACCTAGAGAAAAGAAGCATTGGAAGGGCATGTCTGAAACCTGTGCCTAGAGACCTGTTCTCCTTGGTGACAGCTTCTCCTAGACCATTATTTCAGGCAAAGCTTCAGCCCTGGGTCACATCACTCCTGGCTCTCTAGCCATCTCCTCCACAGCCTTGCAGTCTGCCTTGTTCTAGTGCCAGGTATCTTTTCCACGTCCCGACCTCTACTGCCGTCATGGCACAAGGAACCATGGTCAAGTCAACTCTGTCATTGTTCCTGGATGGAGGAGGTACCAGTCTACATCCCACCTTCCTCACTCACCATCTCTGTAACTTTCCTTGGCCTCTCTCTGGTCACTGCTGGGGTATTTTCTCCCATAATGGAAGATAACCTTTTGAGGTCAAGGACTGCCTTTGCATTTGTTTTTGCTTAGCACAGTGCTTGGTACCTAGTAAATCATTAATTAAAGTTCATTCATCTCCCTCCCTCACTCAAATCAAAGTTAATTGCAAGTCATGTCATCATCTCCTTGATGTCATGGTCTTCTTTGAGAAGGAAGGACAAACCAACCACAACTGGAAGAGGGATTGGTTTTATCTCCCTTGGTGCGAGAGGGCGGAATTAGAAGCAGTGAGGGGAAGTGGAAAGGTGGCACATGTAAGCTTGATCTAAAGCTTCCAATAACTTTCTAGAAGCAGAATGCGTTGCCTTATGGGCTCCCCTGTTAATTGGAGTTCTTCAGAAACTGGGGGACAACTTGGGTATGTTGCAGAAGGGATTATTGTTCAGATATGAGTTGAATTTGATGGCTTCCATGGTCCTTTGCTGCTCTGAGATCCCAAGATTCTAACCCGTGTGTGAACTGGTGAATGGACTCTTATAGTTGCTATGGTTGAAAAATTCATGACTTTCCTTCCAACTTGGTGATGAGCTTCCCCAAATTTTGGTTAGGCTAGAGTTTGTCCCCTCATTTGTGCTTGAGGCCTTGTCAGCTGACCAGGGCCCTGAGAGTTTGCATTTCCCTGACTTAATCTTTTATGACTCTAGGTCATCACCCCAGTTGGTAGCCTGTTAGCAAGCATTAATTAAGTTCATACTATGGGCAGGGCACTATGCTAAGTATGGGGATATGACTGATGAAATATTGGTGAAGGATTTTAGGGAATCTATCAAGATAATGTAATAAATATAATCTGCAGAGTTTTCTATTTCCCCCCTCACATCCCCTTATATTCCTGCCTACAAGGAATACACAGACAGACTTAGAGGAATAAATCAGAGTCTGACCATATAGGATGAATCGAGAATCCTGTGATCTTCTCTTTTAGAAACTCCTTTCCCACAGAACATGTATGTGTTTGTGTATATGTGTATGTATGCCTGTGTGTGTTTATATCTATTTTGTTTGGTCTTTTTTGGGGGGAAAGGTGAGGCAGTTGGGGTTAAGTGACTTGCCTAAGGTCACACACCTAGTAAGTGTTAAGTGTCTGAGGCAAGATTTGAACTCAGGTCCTCCTGACTCCAGGGTCAGTGCTCTATTCACTGCATCACCTAGCCACCCCATATCCATTTTGAAAGACATTGGGAGACACACGCTTTTCCAATGCAACAAGTTGATTTATGGTCTGGCAATAAAGCATCAAACTAGCCTTGAGTTGAATGAATCTTCCTAGCTGTCTCTAATTCATCTGGGCCCTGGCTGCCCTTCCCCTCTTTTATACCAGGGAGTGTTTTCTCTTCAAGATCCTCTCTACCCCAGGCTTTGTGTTCCTCTACAGCTTCCGAGTGCCTGTGTTCCCTGTACTTCAGGGACCAAGGAAAAATACCTTCAGCCATATCAAGCATATTTATTCAGTTAATATCAAGAGTTTAATGTGAAACCCCTGGAAAGAAAAAACATTCTGAGTACTTTTCTGACCTAAATCTCAGATGTTTCCCTAAACTTCCTTTTGTTAAACACAAAACTGCGTTGTATTAGCTGCAAAAAAGGAAAGGCTACTCTGTGTGTGTGTGTGTGTGTGTGTGTGTGTGTGTGTGTGTGTGAGAGAGAGAGAGAGAGAGAGAGAGAGATGGAGAGGGCGAGAGAGGGAAGAGAGGAAGAGGAGATGGGGAAGGAGAAATTGAGAGAAATGAGAGAGAAATTGGAAGACAGGCACACACACAGATCAAAAGGTTGGCACCATGGTTCTAAGATTAGGCTCTGTCATTTCACCCTGGAAGTTCTTCATTAGTCCATGGTTTATAGACTGTAGGACAAAAAAGCTTTGTTTTGTTTTTAAAGAAAAATTTCAGAATCTACATTAAAAAAAAAACCCTTTCAATTGACCAGTTTTTAAAATGGGTTAGATATTTCTAGGGTTTCAAAGAAACAAAGGTCCTGAACACAGCAAGCTATTCATTGCAATACTTTTTGTGGTAGTAAAGTACTGAAAATAAAGTAAATACCCATTGATTGGGGTAATGGCTAAGTAAATAGCAGTCTTTGTTTTGTTGTTCAGCCATTTTAGTCATGTCCAACTTTTTGTGACCCCATGGTGGGATTTTCTTGAAAAAGATACTGGTAGGGGGCGGCTAGGTGGCGCAGTGAGTAAGAGCTCCGGCCTCGGAGTTGGGATGACCCAAGATCAGATCCGGCCTCAGAAAATGAGCACCCACGCATAAATCATGACTAGCCGTGTAACCTTGAGCAAGTTACTTAACCCCAATTGCTTAAAAAAAAAAAGAAAAAAGAAAAAGATACTGGTTCAGTTTGTCATTTCCTTCTCCAGCTCATTTTACAGATGAGGAAACTGAGGCCAACAAGGTTCAGTGACTTGCCCAGGGTCACACGGGAAGTGTCTGAAGTCAGATTTGAACTCAAGATGAATATTCCTGACTCCAGACTCAGTGCTCTGTCCACTGTACCATCAGAAATAATAAACAAGAAGGATTCAGAGAAGCGTGAGAAACCTTAAATGAACTGATTGCTAATGAAGTAAGCAGAATTGAGAAAACAGTACACCTAATGGCTACAACAAAGTAAATGGAAAAAAACATGAAACCCCCAATTGGATGCTTTGTAATTATAATGACCAAGAGATGTACACATCCTTCCCTTTGCAAAGGTGGGGGATTATGGATGTAGAACATTGCATCTGCTGTCATACTTGGTTGATGTGATTAGTTTTTATGAACATTTTTATATTTAAATTTTTTTGTTACAGACATAATATCTAATAACAGTAATAGCCGGACTTCACATAGTACTTTAAGGTTTGCAAAGCACTTTATGTACAAATATTATCTCAGTTTATTCTCAAAACAACCCTGGGAAGTAGGTGCTATGTGAGGAAACTGAGATGACTTTTTACATGCTCAGTGGGTACAGAGAGTAACTGTCAGGTGGGATTTGACCTTGGGACTTCCTGACTCCAGCACTCCATTTGATGTACCACCCAGCTGCCTAAAGGTGCCTCACTGGGGGAGATATATATTAAAAGATGAAATTAATGCAAAAAAAGCCCCAAAATTTTAATACACTAAAAAAATAAAATATTATGGAAATACGAGGGTGTAGTAGTATATTTTATATGTCTGTGTGTTTTTGGTATATCAGTAAGCTATGTTGTGATGTGATGTGATGTGGCTTTTTCATTCATGGGTAAATTGCAGCCTCTCTATGCATTCTCATTTTGTTAAATTTTCATCCATAATTTTCTGTGAGTCATCCATAAAGGATCATTCGCTACCCGGGGGTAGGATGGAGTGGTCTTCTGTTCTTTTCATGTCTGAGGGTTACGCACCAGTGCAATACTTAGGCCATCCATGTGCTATTGCTTAAAGAGATAATATACGTACTTGATAGTGTCATTTACAGCATTTCTCATGCTCAAGTAGTCATTGATAATATGCTGCTACCTACTACTTACCATGAGTCTTTCTGTTGCCTCTTTGGTTATTTGTAATTTTGTTGATTTTAAAACCATAGTCCAATCTGAGGAAAACTCCACACATTTTCCCCTATCTCTGGATCCTGTCTCTGACAATTTTGAATGTACAAGAGGAGGAAATTAAAGGGATGATAGAGCTGTCTTTGCTCCTGCTGACATTTCTTTAGATGTACCAGTCTTCAACCTCACTTATCTTTCCCCATATGTTTGTATCCATATGTCTCTCTCCCAGCCATGTCTTCTTTGTTTCTACCGCTAATACCCTTGTTAGGTCTCACCCTTTTTACGTTTCACCTGAACCTTTAAAAAGCCTTCTTTGGAGGTCTTTCCACCTCTACATTCTCTTTGGATATAAACCATTTTTTTCATATTCTGCCAGGTTAATACTACTAAATCTTCCATTTAGTGTTCATTACTACTCTGCTCAAAAACCTTCAATGGCTCCCTACTGCCTGAGAAATAAACATCAAATTTCTTAACTTCGGTATTAAAAGCACTCTGGGAATTGATGCCATCTTACCATGCCTGTCTCATTTCACACAGCTGTCCTCTGTGCACCATCTGTGGCAGTGATCCTTTCCTTTCCTCTTTTGAGTCTTCTTTTCTGTGGTTCCCCATGTTTAGAATTCTTTCACCACTATCTTATCTCCATCTTCTAAAATTCTACTCAGTCTTTAAGGCCCCCTTTGAATGCCACTTCCTCTATAAAATATTTCTTGATTCCTCCTTGCCTTATGCCTCCCATAGCATTGGTTTTTGCCCCTTTTATGTACTTATCACATTTAATTATGTGATAATTTTTTCCCATTATATCCTCCTATTACATGATGAGATCCATGAAGACAAATACAGGTCCTTCTTTCCCTGTTTCTGCAATGCCTAATATAAGGCTCTGCATACATTAAGTGCTTAATAAATGGGGTTCTTCCAGCCCTGTTGGAGTGCCAGTGGGACAACAGTGTTTCTTTAATCTTTACACCAAGCTATAAGCATCATGTTCTTCTTTTGAGAATTTACCCCATGTAACAACAAGATGTATGGGGAAGAAAGCTGCATTTTGAATCTAAAACTCTGGGCTCACATCACAAGCCCGCTCCTTGTTGCCAGTATGACTTGGGACAGGTCATTTACTATAGGTTTAAAAATGGAGAGAGTCTTAGAGGTTGTCTAGCCCAGTGTTGTCAAAGTCAAATAGAAATGGATCCCTTCTGGCTGTGTATCAACTTAGAAGACCACAACTTCACATTATGTTGTATTGTATTTTTTTTATGCATTTTGTCAGACATTTCCCAATTACATTTTCATCTTGTTCCCTCAACTCATCCTGAGAATTGGATACCTCTGGCTTACTTGTGTTTTCCGGTAGTAAGCAGAGTCAGGATTCCAAACCCAGGCCCTCAAATTATAAGCCAGATGCCCTTTCCACTGAACCATTCCACTCTGGCCTTCAGTTTTCTATTAAATGAGAGAGACTGAGCTAGTTTAGGAGTATTTGGGGTTCATAAACTTGTTTTTCGAAAAGAAAATTTAACTGTTTTTCAAAAATTCTTTCCTTTGTAATTCTACATGTTATATTTTATGCATTTTAGAACATTTTGCTGAGAAAGGGTCTGTAGGCTTTCCCAGACTGCTGATGGGATAAGATAGAAGTAGCTGAAGAAACCTGGCCATGGAGGGTGGCCTCCCTCACTAGAGTGTGAAGGCATTTTACAGACCATTTAATACAACACCCCCATTTTACTTTTGAGGAAATGGAGCCCCAGGAAGGTTAAGACAGTTGTCTAGATTCACAGAGTGATCACTGGTCAAAGGCAGAATACAGATCCAGGTCCTTTGTCCAACTTTGAGAATTTTGACCTAGGGATGGACACATTCCTTAATCTTATAGTTTGTTGAGCCTTAATTACCGAATGGGCATTGCCTCAGTCAAACTGAGACCTGTTAAAGACCTTAACTTGAAAAGGCCATGGTCTCCCACACTGCATCCAGGGCCATCTCCAGTCATCTTGATCTATATCTGGCCACTGGATCCAGATGGGAACTGGAAGTGAAAGTGAGGCTGGTGACTTTGCACAGCCCTCCCTCACTTAAATCCAGCTCACTTGCATGTCATGGTATCATCTTCCTGATGCTATTGTTCTCTTAGAGCATGAAGGACAAACAATGACCACACAAGTCTGTTTGGGAACAAAAGAATGAGTTTATTTTCCTTCACTTTCAGAACTGTAAAGACTCCCCAGGACCTTGTATTCTCTGCCAAGACCTGCAGAGAGCCCTGCATTGCTCTTGGGAGCAGGCAATACCTCTGTGTTCATACTGAAACAGTTGTTTCATTACAGGGCACAGGGTAGACAGCTCTTGTCCTAGGAGCAGTGGATAACATGCTGACTATGTGACCTATAGAGGAAACTAGGTGATGCAGTGGATGGAGTGTTGGGCCTGAAGTCACAAAGACCTGAATTCAAATGTGGCCTCACGGAGTTGCTACCTGGGCAAATGACTTAATCTCCATCTGCCTCAGTTTCCTCGGTTGTAATATGGGGATTATAATAGCACCTACCTCATGGGATTGTTTCAAGGATCAAATGAGAAATCTGTAAAAGCACTTAGCAAGGTGCCTGGAACATGGTATGTCCTTGATAAATGCATTTTCTCTCCTTCCCTTCCCTCCTTCCCTCCCTATTCTGTATGCTGAGACTTTAGTTTGTGACCATCCTGTCTGAACTCTGTTCCTTGTCTATTTCCCAAGCCCTGACTCTAGCTTGGTACACTTTGACTGTCATCTGAGCTGTCTTTGTATTTATTTTGTATATATTTCTAAGTACATACATTGTATCCCCCATTGAATATAAACTTCTTGAGGCCAGGGACTATTTCCTTTGTATCCGGTAACCTATAAGATCTGGCATGTAGTAGGCAATTAAGAAATGCCTCTGGATGCCAAACTTCTGCTTACACATGATCAAGGAGATCATGCCTCCAAACTGTGTGTTCTCTCTGATTCATTTTTATATATAGGAATAAGGAATGGATTTGTGATTTCACTGGTGTAAGGAGCTCCCTGGATGAGGAGATTCCCTCTACCAATTCATTTCAGCACCTTCTCAGCAACTTATGGTATTGGAAAGTTGATTCGAGTTCTGAGAGTTTAAATAACTTGGCCAAGGTCTCACTCAGTATGTTTCAGAGGCAGCGATTCAAGCTAGGTCCTTCTGGCTCCAAGCAAGCTGTCTACTACATTGGGTTGTCTTTGTATTTATTTTGTATATATTTCTAAGTACATACATTGTATCCCCCATTGAATATAAACTTCTTGAGGCCAGGGACTATTTCCTTTGTATCCTTGTAACCTGTAAGATCTGGCATGTGGTAGGCAATTAAGAAATGCTTGTAATTTTAACACACTATCTAGATTCTACAGTTCTTCCTTTGTGAAAGATAGCATATATGTACCAAATTGGACAAATACCTTTCTTACTTAAGGCTTAATTTCCAAATTACTAGCTGGTCTTCCCTCCTTCCTTCTTTCCTTTGCTCCCCCTTTCCCTTTCCTTCCTCCCTCACTCTTTCTTCCTTGCCTTCCTTCCTGTTTTCTTCCATCTCTTCCTCCCTCCCTTTCTTCCTTTCTCCCTCCCTTCCTTCCCCTCTTCCCTTCCTCCCAATTTCTAAAAGTTTGTCATTCTGGTGTTCTGTGATTTTGGAGAGCTATTTTAATATGAATTGTTTCCTTTGTAATTCTCCATATTTTATTTTATACAATTAAAAACATTATTCTGAGGGGGGAGCTATAGGCTTCACTAGCCTGCCAGAGGGGTCTGGGACATACACATAAAAGATCAAGAACCTCTTGACTAGATGATCTCTGCTAGTCCTTCAGTCTCTGGTGTTCTAGAGTTTTGATTCTATGAATACTTATTTATGTGAAACCATCAAGAAGATTGATGGGTGGGAATAGGCATATGGCATTAGCCACTGAAATTCTACCATCAGTAGTGAAAGACAATGGGCATTCAATACAGCTGAGGAAAGGAAAGGTAGGTATAGCAGTCTTCCTACAGGCTTGTTTCCTACCCAGGAATTAGTAACAGCAGCTGCTAATGGTCTCCACCCAACCCTGCTCCTTCATGGAATTATTCCCATACACTTCAGGGATGCAGCCTGGCCCAGCAGGATTCTGGGGGCTGGTGAGAGTTTCAGTGGTAATTAAAGTCCCTTTAAAAGCTTTAAGTCCAGAGCTGATAGGGCGTGGGGGGCTTTTCCTACTAGGACATTATTTTAAGCGCCTAAAACGAGCATGTTCTGAAGGCTTATAATGGGTAATTTCTTCAAGCCACGAATCTCCCAGCTGTGTGTACATGATGACTGTATAAATGTAGCTCCCACTGTCCCAGCAACATGCTTTTTTCTGTGGCATATCTTGGGTAGCCCCATAGTGTTATAGCTACAATATACACATGGACACAAACATACAACTGCACTCAATCCGCTTGTGATAATGACAGTAATAATAATAGCCCACATTTTTATGACGCTTTAAGATTTTCATAGAACTTTACTTATATTAAGGGTGGCAGAGTGTATAGAGTGCTGGGCCTAAAGTCAGGAAGACTTATCTTCCAGAGTTCACATCTGCCCCCTCCCCAGACACCCTGTTCAAGTCACTTAACCCTGTTTGCCTCAGTTTCCTAATCTGTAAAATGATCTGGAGAAGGAAATGGCAAACCACTCCAGTATCTTTGCTATGAAAACCCCAAATAGTGTCACGAAGAGTCAGACATGACTGAAAATGACTGAACAACTTATATATGTTATTTAATCCTTGCAACAGCCTTATGAAGTACATGCTGTTATTATCCCAGATTAGGAATGAGGATTCCCTAATGAGGAAACCAAAGCACAAAGAAGTTAAGCAATTTGTCCAGACTCACACAGCTAGTAAAGTGTCTGAGGCTGGATTTGGACTCATTTTCCAAGTCTGATGCTCTGTCCATCATGACACCTGTCTGTGTAAGAGTGAGCCTCATGCCAGGGTAGTGACAGGCCCAAATAGGTGAAAGCCATGAGCCTGTGTGTGTACCCGGTGGTTGTCTTCTCCATCAGGGCTTATTGCAGTTGTGTGTATGTGTGTTGTTGTATGTGTTCGTGTGTGTCTCTGTGTGTGTTTGTATGATGTCTGATCTGTTATTCCAGGAGAAGGAAAATTGACTGTGCAGGTTGGCTCAACTTTTGGTTTTTCAGTTTCAGGGACTTAAGTCTCATTTTGAAAACTTGACTTCTCTGTTTCTTTATGATGAAGAAGACTTTTTTCATCAAGTTAAGGATTTCAGGAAGGTGAACCAGTCTGCCATCCTTCTAGCTAATGACAGGTCATCTCTGAATTATGAGCTTCTGATTCACACACGTCACATCCATACAAATGGCTGCTGCAGCTGGCTATTCATGTTTCTACTCCAGCTGCTGCTGTCTCCTCTCCTTCCTGCTGCAGATGGGAATGTGGGAATGTTGGATTTTTGGGGGAAGAGGCAGAACTGAAGGGGAGGGGTTCATGTGTGTGCTCCTCTTTGGTCCCTAAGGCGGCACAATCAAGCAAAGAAGGGAATCCTCTTCTTCAGGGCAGCCAGAGTAGGGTCAGACAAATCGAGGTCCACTAAGAGAGATCCAACTGCATCCAAGCTAGGACAAGAGAAATCTAGATACAGGGAAGAGAGTAGCAGGTGAGCATTAGAGGAGTTCTGTTCACTTAAGAGGCAGCTGACCAGCATGGAAGATAATAAGGTACTGACCTTGGAGGTCCGGAAATCTGAGTTCAAATCCTACTCCATTCATTTCCCAGTTGGATTGTTCTAACCAAGCCATTTAACCTCCCTGTACCTTAGTTTCTTCATCTATAAAATGGGGATAATAGCACCTACCTCACAGAATTGTGAGAATCAAAGGAATAAACATATATAAACTGATCTAAACGGTTTGACTTGCAACTCTAGCTAGAGAAGAGACCCAGATTCTAGGATTTATAGAAAATTGGTGCTCAGTGAAGGAGTAGTAGTAGTAGTAGTAGTAGTAGTAGTAGTAGTAGTAGTAACAACAAAAACATTTATATTGCATTTACTATGTGCCAGGCACAGGGCTAAGTGCTTTACAATTATTATCTCATTTGATCCTCACAACAACCTGGGAAATAGATGTTATTATTATCCCCATTTTACAGATGAGGAAACTGAGGCAAACAAAAGTTAAGTGACTTCCCCTGGATTACACAGCTAGTATCTGAGACTGGATTTGAATTTAGATCTTCCTGACTCCAAGCCCTGAGGTCTATCCATTGCGCCACCTAGCTTCCTGGTGTACCTGGTGCAAGCATGTGATTATTTTGCAGTGCCCAAGCAAACAAAAAAATCTGTCTGTCTGTCTGTCTGTCTGTCTGTCTGTCTGTCTCTCTCTCTCTCTCTCTTTCCCTCCCTCCCCGTCTCTCCACAGAAATTTGGCCACACAGGACCAGAGTCACTTACAAAAGGGAGACCAGTACAGTGGCAAAATCGTGGTTAGAGGTACAGGTTCAGAGTGGGGTCTGATCAGGGAAGTTTTGTACCTTCAAGATGGGCTTGACTGATGCCAGATATGGCATTCCTAATCAGAGCCTGATGTAGTAGGGAAATTCCCCATGTTGCTTATTGATATCAGACTCAGTTGTGGGAGTTTCCTAATGGGGACTAGAAATTGGGTAAGGGTCTGAATCCATAATCAAGAATTCCAGAAATTGATATTAGTGCACAGCCACTGTTAGTCTCAGCTGAAAGTCTTACCTAATCAGGAGTCACAGTTTGACATAGAGTTAGACTGAGTCAGAACAGTGGAGAAGCAGAGACTGCCTACAAGAGCTTGTATGCTTATGGCCTTTAGGCCCATTTAACCTAAGGGACCCCATATTGGAGTCCTATCACACTACACTGTCAAACAATATATTTTTAAAATTGCAATTGTCACACAAGACTTAAAGTGCCCTCTGTGCTCCCTCCCTATTCTTCTCTAGGTTTTGTTCAACCAGACTTCATGGAATGGTCTCTGGTTTTCTCACTATCTTGGTTGTCCTTTTTTAGATGACTATAACACAGGGTAGCCACCACCCATAGAGATTGGCTTCTACAGACAGCTTTTATAAGTCTTCCATAATTACAGAAGTCATCTGAGAAATTGAAATGTACAAATTAAAGGTCTCAATGACCAGGTCACCAGTCTGTCTGTTTATTAGCCTAGGCAGCTGCTGCTTGCAGCTCTTCGATGAATTTGTCTTTGCTGACTCCTAAAGATAAGATACCTGAGAAATAATCAGTGTCTGAGTTACTTCTTTTTCCAAAAAAAAAAAATAGTCTTATCCACCTTGAGCTTAAGTGTCTTAAAGGGTCCATCCTGTACTCAGGGAAAAAAATAACTTACAAAAATCTGATATTTTATCAAAAGCTCTAATTAATTCACCTTCAATGTTTTCTCTATTTATTTTCCATAATTGCTAATCATTAAGACATTCATGCCTTGATAGAAGCTTTCCCTTTCTCTAATCAGTTTTTTCTGCCTCACCCACTTAACTCTGCCCCTATCCCTGGTGCTCCCCAAATCACAGTTTATCTTTAGATCCACAACAGCCATTTTAGAAAAATGTTATTTTAACGTTTCCCTGCACAGGCCAATGCTGGCTTTTAATTTGTTTCTTTCATAAGTGTTTTATTCCTCATTAGGAAATGAATACTGTACTTTTGGTCTGTAAGGCACTATTTGTAGTCAGTGAAGCACCATCAAAATATGATAGGAATAAATGCAAAACAGGTGATAGCATGCCAAGCTGTTCTAAAGGATTAATACAAGGGACTTAGGCCTAATGCAGCTTTGCAACTTCAAAGTGCCTCCTAGTCAACAGCTAATCCAGCTTCACTCCCCACTGCCTCCTGAGTGAGATAAGGAAGGAAGGAAGCCAGTGAGGATGTTTGTCCGCCTCCTTTAACACAGAAGGAAGCAAGTGGCAGGGGCTGAGGTTGGCAGAGATGCTAGTGGCATTTCATGAGTATGTTTGTGGGCTTTTGGGTCAATAGGTCAAGGTCCTTCTTCAAATAAGCTTGTTAAAAACAATGCTTTAGCCCTTTGTGACATGGTGATAGTGCGCCAGACTTGGAATTTGGAAGATTCAAGTTCAAATTCCACCTCTGAAGCTTACTGCCTTTGTGATCATGCTTAGGGCACTTGACCTTTGTCAACCTCAGCTCCCTTACCTGTAAAGTGGGGATGAATAATAATACTTATATTATGTACCTCACAGGATGGGGAAGCTCTAATGATATCGTGTAGTGCTGTGCAAACTTTGAAGTGATATATTGGTTGTTATTGTTGTTGTTATTTTTACAATGTAATATTTTGGGGAGCATCAACCCATTTAGGGATAAATGGACACCATAGAGAAGTTCCCCTTGTCCTAGTTATTTAAAAGATGGTCAAGGACACATGAGGAGGAGTTGGA
Organism: Gymnobelideus leadbeateri; assembly: GCA_011680675.1. NCBI lineage: Eukaryota > Metazoa > Chordata > Mammalia > Diprotodontia > Petauridae > Gymnobelideus > Gymnobelideus leadbeateri. The sequence continues at coordinate 132,251 of WOXC01010485.1, forward strand.
GGTATGACCTGTAGATGTCCCACAGCTGCTGGCCAGTCAGCAGAGTGGGTGATATGTGTTGAGCTATGCTTTTCCATCCTAAAAGATGGTAGAGCAGGTAATCAACCAATGAACATTTATTATGCACCTACTTTATGCCAGGCACTGTGCTAAATACTGGGATTACAAAAAGAGGCAAAAGACAGTCCCTTCCCTCGAGAAATTTATAATCCAGTGCATGCAAACAATCACAGCAAGCTATATACAGGCTATATAGGAAATAATCCACAGAGAGAAAGGTTGGAGATGACTTCCTGTAGAAGGTGGGGTTTTAGTTGGAATTTGCAGGAAGCCAAGGTGGTCAGTAGTCAGAGTGGAGGAGGGAGAGCATTCTAGGCACCAAAGACTCAGAGAAAATGGCCTGAGCCAAGAGCTTAAGCTTGAAACAGTTCAAACTGCCCTCTCCGTGCTCTGTGATCCTCACAATGGCTTCCTTCTTATCTTGCTGAGGATTCTTGTTTTCTTCCTCAGACTATGCCTTCTGCTCCTGTTACTTCTTACAGAGACTGTCTGGGCTTTAACAACAGCAATAGCATACAACAAAACTAGTGCCTGTGGGGGCATGGAAAGATTGTAAGACTTGGTATCAGCAGATCCGGATTCAAATCTAGACTCTGATGCTTACTGGCCGTGGGTTCTTGGGTTCCTTTCTGAGGCTCCATTTCTGTTCCTTACACAAGATGATCCACCTTCCCCTTCCTTGCTGCCCCATCCCCATTCTATCCATTTTTACTGGCTCACACCCATGCCTTGAACTCCCTCCTTCCTCCTTTCTATTGCTTGACCTCTCTGGCTTTCTTCTGGTCCCAGCTAAAACCCTACCTTTTCCAAGAAGCCTTTCTTGATCTCCCTTTAATGCCTTTTCTCTCTAATGTTATCTAGTCTATCCTGTGTATGTTTTGTTTGCATATAGTTGTTGGTCTTTTGTCTTCTGTTAGACTTGGAGTTCCTTGAGAGCAGGTACTGGTTTTTTGTTTTGTTTTGTTGTTTTTGCTATTCTTTGTACTTAGCACAGTGGCTGGTGCATAGTGGGTACTTAATAAATATTCCCTGACCAACAATTCTTTTGAAGAACTTGATAAACTATAAAATACTACATGATAACAATAATAAGATATTACCTTTTTCTTGAAGATGCTACTTTTTCATGCTAAATCCATCCTTACTCTCCTCTCTCCCACTCTTCAGGTGTAGATCCAGATCCAACGTCTTGCTAATAATCTAGAGCTGTCAGGCATCCAGGATATTCTCTGGCAGATGTTTTTTAAATTTAAATTTTTAATTTTTAGTCAAAATCGGCGTGGATGTCTACAAAATGGAATGGATCTAGAGGAGAGTGAGCAGGAGGGTGAGATTGTTGGGAGGAACAGGGGGATATTTATCTGGGAAAAGTGAAAGCCTCAGGTATGTGGTGGGGGAGCTCTGTGACTGCTTGGTACAGAGTAAGAAGACCTAGCTGTGTGTCCATGGCCAAGATTATCATGTCCCTCTGCCTGCTCCTCCTCTGTTAATCAGGAATAAATATGTGTTTACTGCTCACTCCATTGCATTATTGTGAGGAAAGGTCTTTGGAAACATTAAAATCCTCTAGAAGTGAGGAGGAGGAGGAGGAGGAGGAGTATCTTCATCTTTTTGATGATAAGTGATATATTATTGTGAGTCAGTAACAGTCACTACCTTTGTTCAGGAAAATATAAACTATGTTCATGAAACAAACATTTAGTATCTTCCTCCTCTGCTCCCACCCTTTCCCCTCTTTTACACCCCCCCATGAAGTTTCAGGGATGAATAAGACACTGACTGCCCTCAATAAATGGGGAGACTCCTTAGAGATCATCTAATTCACAGATTCTTAACATTTTCTGTGTCACAAATTCTGTTGGCAGTTTGCTGAAGCCTTTGTTTGAGTCTCTTTCTCAGGATGATGCTTTTTTTTGCAAAAAAAAAAATTAAATGAAAGAAATGCTAAAAGTTAGAGGGTAGTGAAAATAAAAATGACTTTTTCCCCATCCAAATTCATAGACTCTGTGCTCCCAGGTAAAGAAAAAATCCCTTAATTCTAGTTAAACATTAACTCCTTTATTTCACAAAAAAAGGAAACTGAGGCTCAGAGGGGGGAAGGAATTTGTCACATAGTAAATTGCAGAATCAAGATTTAAACCTAAGTTGGTCTCCTTATTCTGGGTCCAATGCTTTCTCTTCTCTGCTATGCTGCCTTATCCTCTTCTCCTAAGCTATATCCTCTCATTGATTGTTTATCTTCCCTCATAGCATGTTTATCTCTCCTAAAGACTGTATATCCCCTCTCATGTCCTGTTTCTTTTCCCCATGGCCTCATATATCTTCTCCATAGCCACATATATCTTCCCCTACGATCCACATACCTTAATACCGCCCCCCATTATATTATCATTCCTTCCTAGTCTCTATTGCCCTTATCCTCTTTGTCGTCCCTCTAGACTCTGAATATTTCTCAAAGTTTCACACCATTAGCCTGTATATACCCTTCACATTCTGCATACCTCCTCTCCCCAGCCCATACCATCCTCCCCCCAATGTGCATCCTCTCAATAAACCATATGCTCATCCACAGCCCAGTACATCCCTTCTTGTCCCCCTTCTCTTCTTTCCACCCCCTTGTTCACTTTGTGTGTTGTGGCTATAAGCCTGGTATAGATGGGCTGTAATATAGTAAATTATCACTTGTTTTGCAGTCTTGACTAGAAAATAAATGCAATTACACTCGTGAATGTTGAAAAATGAAGCAAAGTAACAGGATTCCATGAATTCGAGGGGCTTTTCAAATGAAAGACTGTGTACAATGCATTCTAATGGTCTCCCCTCCCTCCCTCTGAGCAGCATGTGTTTTGTGGTGTGATCTTTTTGAAATAAGCAAACAGCTGGAGTAAGCAGGCCTGTCCATGTGACAAGAAGCAGCATTTAAAGGTGAGGCCCTGCCAGCTAGTGTGGTCTTACATTGGTGGTCTCAAGGCTCTGCCAGCCTCTTGGGTCACAGAAAAGGTAGTAAGTCCCTGGACTGTTCTGACTGGAAGGAGAAGCCTGCAAGGGACCAGAGGCAGAGCCCTGGAGTAGGCTTTTTGTTGGCATGGTTCTGAGGGCCACAGTGAAGTGGGATTTAATCTTTAGAGAACTACCCTACACTGGCAGGTCACCTGATTTACTTATCATTCTCTTGCTCTCTTTGTATCACTTTGTTCAGAATGTCCCACACTTCACCTTAGTCCACTTCAGTGCTCCAAACCATTTCATTTGTCTTGGGGGTGACAGAATTCCATGACCTGACATCTCAGGATTAGAAGAAAGTCTAGTGTTTACATTAGGGGAACTACAATCCCCTCCATAGCATTCCTGACAAGTGGTCACCCAGCCTCTCTGTCTCAAGCTTTTCCCCTTTCCAGTCTGCCCTCTATGCACCTGCCAAAGTAATCTACCTGACGTGTAGGCCTGAACATCCTTGGTAAATGTCTGATAGTAGCACTAGAATCAAAGATAAGACTGTTTTGCATTTAAAACATTTTGCAAACTAGACCTGACTCTTCTAGATTTATTACTCGTCTTTCTCCCTCTGTTGTTCAGGTGAATGGTCCTTGGTGTTCCTAATGTAGGACATTCCTCCCATCTCTTTGCTATGTTCTGTTACCTGTGTCTAGAATGCACTTCCTCCTCATCCTTTCTTCTTAGAACCCCTACGCATTTCTTGATCCTCCCAGGTCTTTGAATTCTCCTACCCTTAACTGCCTTGTATACTTTTTCTGTATATTTGTTTTGATTTATATTGGACTTGTTGTTTCCATTAATAGAATGTAAGCTCCTTGAAGGCAGAGAGTGTTTGATTTTTATCTTCATATCTCTTGTGACTAACAGAATGTCTGACATGAAGTGGTCAAAACACATGCTAATTGGGTGAAGGAGGACTCTATATATCCTAAGGCAGAAGATCCCACTTTTGGATGACTCTAAGTAATGGGAACTTTTTCCTTATATTGACCTGAAGTTTTTCTCTCTGTAACTTCTAGCCTTTCCTTTTCTTTTTCCCTTGGGTTCAGAGTCCAACAAACCTAATCCCCTTTGCAATCCCTCTAAAATTTCAATCCCTGCAATTCCCTTTGTAGGATACTCCATCTTCTGTCTATGCCATTGCCAGGCCTTGAATGTCCTTCTTCTTCCTACCTCTTGGAATCCCTAGACTGCTTCAGGGGACAGAGGGCTACATCCTTCCTATAGGAGGCCTTTCCTGAGTCCTCCACATACTAATGCTTGCCTCCACATTCATAGAATATAAGCTCCCTTCTGGAAGCAGAGTTCTTCTATGGCAAAGAGCTCAAAAGCCATGCAATTGGCAATATGAGCAAGCAGAGGAAGCAAAAACAGACCATAGAATCCTTTTTGGGGGACAAAAAGGATCGAGGCATGGAGCAGGAGGAAGACAGCAAAGTCAGAACTCCTGCATCAAAAGCCTCCAAGAAAAATATGAATTGGTTACAGGCCATTGAGGAGCTCAAGAAGGAGTTTGAAAATCAAGTAAGAGAAGTGGAGAAAAAATTGGAAAAAGAAATGAGAATGATGCAAGAAAATCATGAAAAGCAAGTCAACAGTCTGTTAAATGAGACCCAAAAATACACTGAAGAAAATAACACCTTAAACAATAGACTAACTCAAATGGTAAAAGAGGCCCAAAAATCCAGTGAGGAGAAGAATGCCTTAAAAAGACAATTTTTCCAGATGGAAAAGGAATTTCAAAAATTCACTGAGGAGAATAACTCCTTCAAAATTGGACTGGAAAAACTAGAAAAACTTTATAAGAAATCAAGATACTATATAATAGATCCAAAGAAATGAAAAAAATAGAAGGCAATGTGAAATATCTCATTGGAAAAACTACTGACCTGGAAAATAGATCCAGGAGAGAGAATTTTAAAAAGCCATGATCAAAAAAGAGCCTAGACAACATCTTTCAAGAAATTATCAAGCAAAATTGCTCTGATATTCTAGAACCAGAGGGCAGAATAGAAATTAAATGAATTTACTGATCACCTCTTGAAAAAGATCCCCAAAAGAGAACTCCTAGGAATATCATAGCCAAATTCCAGAGTTCCCGGGTCAAGGAGAAAATAAAGCAAGCAGTCAGGAAGAAATAATTTGAGTATTGTGGAAACACAGTCAGGATAACACAAGACCTAGAAGCTTCTGCATTAAGGGATCAAAGGGCTTGGGATATGATATTCCAGAGGTCAGAGGAGCTAGGACAAACACCAAGAATCACCTAGCCAGCACAACTGAGTATAATGCTACAAGGGAAATTATGGTTCAATGAAATAGAGGACTTTCAAACATTCTTGATGAAAAAACCTGAGTTGAACAGAAAATTTGACTTTCAAATACAAGAAGCAAGAGAAGCATGAGAGGGTAAACAGGTAAAAGAAATCACAAAGAAATTTATTAAAGTTAAACTATTTACATTTCTACATGGAAAAACCATAATTGTAACTCATAAGACTTTTCCCAGTATGAGGATAATCGAAGGGAATATATATGCATATCTACATATAAATGTATATGAGTATGGGCATATGTATGTTCATGTACACATAGGATGAATTGAATATGAAGGGATGATATCTAAAAAATAAAGTTAAGAGGTGAGAGAGGAATTTATTGGGAGAAGGAGAAAGGGAGAGGTAGATTAGAGTAAATTATCTCATATAAAAGAAGCAGAACTGTTACAATGGAGGGGAAGAGCAGGAAGGTAAAAGAGATGGGACAACCTTATTCTCATTGACTTTGACTTAAGGAGGGAATGACATACACACTCAACTGGGTATCTAACCCCATAGGAAAATAGGGGGGCAGGGGATAAGAGGAGGGATGATAGAAGGGAGGGCAGATTGGGGGAGAGGGTGGTTAGAGGCAAACATTTTTGAAAAGGGACAGGGTCAAAAGAGAAAATAGATTAAGTGAGGGGCAGGATAGGATGGAGGGAATTTTATAACATAACTAAGATGGAAATGATTTGGATAACTACACATGTACAACCTATATTGAATTGCTTATCTTCCCAGTGGGTGTGGGTAAGGAGGGAAGGAGGGAAAAAATCTGGAACTCAAAGTTTTAAAGACAAATGTTTTAAAAATTGTTTTTTATATGCAACTGGGAAATAAGATATGCAGGTACTGGGGTACAGAAATCTATCTTGCCCTACTAGAAAGTTGGGGGGTGATGGGAGATGATATAAGAGAGAACAGAATGGAGGAAGGAGTATTCAGTAGGCTTGATATTTTGGGATGGGAGGTAGGGGAAAGATGGGGAGAAAAAAACTGTAACTCAAAATCTTGTGGAAATGAATGTTGAAAACTAAAAAGAAATAAAATTTTAAAAATATTTAAAAAAGAAAATGAAAAAAGGATATAAGCTCCTTGCAGGTCAGGGACTGTTTTTTTGTTTGTAAATTTTATATCCCCAGTATTTAGCTTGGTATCTATCATATAATAAGTACCTTTACAAATGGTTCTAGATGGTTGATTGTTATTGAACACCTGAAAACTGTGGTCATGCCCAAATCTTATCTTTTCCAGGTTAATCATACCTAGCTCCTTCACATCTTCTTCCTGTGGTATGTTCTACACCCCCTCCAGGAGCAGCTACATGGTACAGCAGATAGAGCCTTGATTTTGGAATCAGGAAGATGAGTCTTCCTGAGTTCAAATCCAGCCTCAGGCAGTTACTAGCTGTGTGACCCTGCCTGTTTATCTCAGTTTCCTCATCTGTAAAATGATCTGGAGAAGGAAATGACAAGTCACTCCAGGATTTTTGTCTTAAATAGGGTACAAAGAGTCAGACACAAAACTGAAGAACAACAAATAAAGTATCTTGTACACTTCTTATGGAGAAAATAGAGAGATATGGATTAGATAGCAATGCAGTCAGATGGATGAAGAACTGGTTGGATGACCATCCTTTGTGAATAGGGGCTAATGGTTCAATGTTCATATGGCAAAAGGTCTTCACTGGAGTATCCCAGGGACCTGTGCTTGGCTAAAGAAAGACTAGATGCTAGTCATCAGATTTGCCAAACTAAGAGTGATAGTTAAAAAGAGGATGACAGAGCCTGGATCCAAAAAGAGAGATCTTTGGGCTTAATTGAAGAGAATGAAATTCAATAGGGATAAGGGTATACTCTTGCATTTGGTTACAAAAGAATCAACTTTGTAGGTATAATATAGAGGAGATATAGACAATAGTGGTTCTACATCAGAGGATTTTGGTGGAATGCAAGCTTATTGTGAGTTAGCACTGTAATGAGGCAACCAAAAAAGTTAATATGCTATTGGGCTGGAGTAGTAGACACATAATATCTAGGAACAGGGAGATGTTCTTTTCCATATGCTCTGTCCTCATCAGAGCTCATCTGGAGTATTGTATTTATGTCTGGTTGCCAAGATTTTAGAAGAACATTGTTTCACTGAAGAGTGTCAACAGTAGGGCAGCTAGATTGGTAAAGAGCTTTATGTCCATATCACATGAAGATTAGTTGAAGTAACTGAGGACTTTTACCTTGTAGAAGAGACAGCTCAAGGAAGGCTGTATTAACCATTTTCAAGTGGTCAAAGAACAACTTTTTGGAAAAGGGATTAAGCTGGTTCTGTCTGGTCTCAGAAGGCAGCACCAGGAACAGGGAGTAGAAATTACAAAGAAGCCAATTTAGGTTTAAAGTCAGAAAACCATCATCATTATCAACAACAAAAGCCTTCCAATTAGAGCTGTCCAAAAATGAAATGGATTGCCTGCATTAAGTGGTGAGTTCCCCATCCTTAGGTGTTTTCAAACAGAGACTAGACAGTCACCTGTCAGGTATGATATAGTGGGGATTCACCTAGATGACTGATGAGATTTCATCTAACTCTCAATTTCTGTGGTTCTGTGAAGGATTCAATTAGGAGATGTTCAAACTGGGACAAGAACAAAAGCCTCACACATTCATAAGAACAGTTGTATTTCTATGTCTGTAGATTTATCAGTCTGTGTGTGTATGTAGTTATGTGTTAATAAATTTATAAGATATTTAGTTAATTATATTCTTATTATAAATGCATATTTCATTTCTGCTTTTATATGCACCATGTAAAAAAAGAACCAGACCAGTACAAACAGCCATTTACAAAGACCACATTCTCTCTGAATATGGAAACCTGTGATTCAGAGGAACTGAATTTTTCTGGCACATCAGTCAGAGCTTGTGTGAAGATAAGGGTAATGAACAGGTCAGGGAAGATGATGCCTGCAAAAAGGGCAAAACAAAATACAAAATACATCTGAAGACAAACAGAGCCTGCAGAAAATGTATAGACAATCACGGCAGTGAATCAGCTGAGCTGTTGAGACCTTAGGAAGGCAGAACTCCTGGATGATTTCCTTCTATCTACCCTTAATTCTGCACATTATCTCTGAAAGCAAACTGCAGACAAGTAAGGCATTGTGGTGAGGTTAGAAAGCAGGCATACGTGGATGTGCATGACACAGCATACCCAAGCCCAGTGGATTTGGAGGTTTTGTTGAGACTTCCCTGACACTGGCTTTCCTGGTACTGCTAGTCAGGAGAGAACTCTCTCTCTCTTTTCAATTTTTTTTTCTTTTTGGAGGGCAGTTGGGGTTAAGTGACTTGCCCAAGGTCACATGGCTAGCTTTGTGTTAAGTGTCTGGGGCCAAATTTGAACTCAGGTCCTCCTGCCTCCAGGGCCAGTGCTCTATTTACTCTACCACCTAGCCGCCCCAAAGAACTCTTTTCTCTTTAGATTTATTTTAGGACCTGGTACTTTTTCTGTGCACTTGTTTTCTGTTATGACTCTATGTTCCATCTTCTAGACAAGGACTGTTTTATTTATCATTATGCCTCTGTCAGTGCCCAACACAGGACCTTGCACATAGTAGATATTTAGCAAATGTTTGTTAAGAGGCTAGAGGGTATTGTGGAAAGAGCCCTGGATTTGGAGTCAAAAGACCCCAATGTCCAAGTCTTGGCTTAACACTTTACTAGCTTTATTATTGTAGATAAGTCACTCCCCGCACCTTAAACCTTAGCTTATTCTCCATGGTGGAGTGGGAAGAATGCTGGAACTAGAGTCAGAAGACTGGGATTCATATCTGATTCTGCTCATCTCCCTATATGACTTTGACTGAGCCTTGGTTTCCCTATCTGTAAAAAACGAGGGGTTTTGGAAGAGATGATCCCTAAGGTTTCTTCCAGCTCTAAATTCTTTGACCTTTATGCTATTATAATAAGAGACTTTTTGAGACCTCCTGTACTCACTTTCCTGATACTTCACTGAGCTTCCAGACCCCCTAATAAGATGCTATGAAAAGGGCAGGGGAGGAGGGGGAGATAGCATTACTTGAAATACCTCTCAGGGCTGTTGTGAAGAAAATACTTTGCAAACTTCTAAGAGCTATGGAAATAAGTACTACTGTAATTATTATTAGTAATAATAATGTTCATAATAAATAATGAAGCAATACATGCATATGAGCTGCTATTATTGTTGTTAGTTAATTTGTTGGATGGATTAAGAGAATACTTAAAGCATTTAGGAAACATACACACCCCCAAACCTAGGGTTTGGGAAGCCATCCAAAGACTGCAGTGAATGGTGCAATCTGGGAAAAAAGTAGAGCAATGATCCCAGAAATTATTGCCCCATAAATCTAATTTAAGCAATTACCTAATAAAGGAATAACTGTTGGCAGGAAATCCACAAACATAGAGCCGACCCAGGAATCACCCACAACCAGCAGGAAGGGGGTTATTGAAAACAAGTCCCACCAGGAAATTTAGCTCAACTTTCTCAATGAAACCCCAAATCAAAAGCAGAACAGAGCCCAGTCAAGCTTCTGTGTTTGCATTTCAATCAAACCTTTGATCATGTTTTTTCATACCTTTATTTATCAAATGTAATTTCGCTTTTCAAAACACAGGCTCAGTTGCAAATAATACAATTCATTCAATTTGGCCTAGAGGAATTAAAAATAAATTTGTAAAACCTCTGGAAACCATAAAAACTCATAGCCTCATGCTGCAAAGTGGTATAAACCATTACAAATCTTGTTACTTCTCATTATTGGGCAGACTTTTATTTTATGTGTGTACAACACAGGCAGCATAGAATAGTGGATAGAATGTTGTATTTAGAGCTAGGAAGACCTGAGCAAAAGGGAGGGTTTGGACCACCCCTTTTTAACTTTAGATCCGTGACTGATTGTGCCAGCTCTTGACACACTTCTTAAAGAGGCCTATTCACTGAATGGATGTTGCCCCACTCAAAGTGAGAAGGTGAAAAGACCTTACCTTTAAAAGGCCAAGGTCTCCTACTGCATCCTGGGTCATCTCCAGTTGTCCTGATCTATATCCTACCACTGGCTCTGGAGGAGAAAGTGAGATTGGTGTCTTTTCACAGACCTCCCTCATTCAAATCCAATTCAATGGCAAGTCACAGCATCACCTCCCTGATATCATGGTGCTCTTTGAGAATGAAGGACAAGCCATAAACACAACACAATATCGTGATAGTTCAAATCTTGCCTCAGATGCTTATCTGCAATGTGACTCTAGGCTAGTCACTTGATCATCCTGACTCTCAGTTCCTTCATCTGTAAAAATTGCTGAGTTGTTATGAGGATAAAGTAAGCTAATCTATGGAAAATGCCCTGCAAATCTTGAAGCAAAAAGCTATATAAACCTGAATACTTACAATCATGGAGGAAAAAAAGAACCACTGAACTATAAATCTGAAGATCTGAGTTTGAGTCCTGTCTGTACCAAGCTATTGGTCATGTGACTGTGGCAAGTCACTTTCCTGAGCCTCAGTTCTAGCACCAGTGAAATGGTAATACTGCTTACACTTCCTGCTTCACAGGATTATTATAAGGAAAGTGCTATTTTATTCATCTTCATATCCCCTTCTTATCTCAGGGGCTGCTTCCTATAGGAAGTTTCTCTTGATCTCTACTGTGTATTTTCTATATGTTTATATGTTCCATCTCATGGTGGAACATAAGCTTCTCAAGGGCAGTCACTGTTGACCCCACAGAGGCCTTGCATGTGGCTGGTGCGTAATGCCCGACGAATTCAAGACACTCCATAGAGTAGGTACTCAGGAAGGGTTTTTGCCATTATGACTATCATGACTAATCACCTTTTATGGGTCTTTCTGGCCATAAGACTTCTAGCTCCTTGAGGACAGGGACTGTATTTTCACTTTTTTTGTAATCCCTAGCACTTAGTGCAGTACCTGATACATAGAAGGTGCTTACTAAATACTTTTTAACTTGACAACTTTCATACATATTATTATATTTGATTCTGATGATAAATCTTTCAGGGAGGTAGGTATTCACATAATACTAGAAAGAAACTAAGACTCAGAGAGATGAAGGAAAATGTTAATAATATCTAAGCATGGTGAGAATGCTCGACTTAAAAAAATGTCTATGTGGAAAACTATTTTTATTTAAAACATGTAAATAAACATCAAGAACAACTGATAGGAAACTTGGCACCTTCTAAGAGAACAATTTTAGTCTACTCCAGTTTTTCTTCACTTTAAATCAATTATCATTACTCCTGATGGATAGAACAGATGCATGGGGTGGGACACCTGTGACTTTGAGGCCACATGTGGTCAAGAGGCCAGAGACTCCCCACCCCTGGAACAGAGTATAACTTTCAAGTCAAAGGGAGAAACACAGTATATTCCTCACTTGACCTAGATGAATACTATGGAATGATATGATTCCACAGAAAAAACACATTAACAGTCCACTTTATCTTATGGGAACTTTCTCTATTGATATAAAAAAATTTCATTTGAACTTTATTTAAATATATGTATATATGTAAGTATATATAGACATAAGTATATAAATAAGTGTATATACATATAAGTATAAGTATCTGTAAATATAAACTTCTTAATGTGTGCATAAAGAAGAATCAAGAAGTTTTGAACTTGTATCTGAAGGTCAAATTGAATTAGTGCATGCAGGTCATACTTAAAGTTATGTCTATCTTCTCCAAGCAAGACACACTGAGTATAAGGCTCTTAAGTAAGAAGTTGAGACTGCACTCTATGTTGGGAACCTGCTTAGCATCTGGAAGTCAAACTTTATGAAAAATAAAGCATTTATAGCAATTAACACCTGTCAAATACCGGTCTTTTTTTTTGAGGGTCATATGTTGGCATTTAGCATTTAAGTTGAAGAAGAGGTTATGAGGGGGGTGGGGGGGCAAAGGAGGAGACAGGGAGATGGGAGCCTCTCATCTGCATCTGTTCTAGACAGGGTTGATCCTGATTTCTGAGCCTTGGTCCAGAGCACACAAGAAGCACACGCTAAGATGAGGTTCCAGGGGTACAGGTTGAGGAAAATACTGGGGGTGGCCAGAGTTACACACTCAGGCAGAGGTGGGGGCTGGGATTGTCCTTGGATCAGCAGCACCACTTCCTTTTGGGAACTGAATCCTAGTGATAAGTTCCATCCCGCATATTTCTTTTTTTTTTTTTTTTGCTTTTTTTTGGAGGGCAATTGGGGTTAAGTAACTTGCCCAAGGTCACACGGCTAAGTTTTTGTGTGTGCGTTAAGTGTCTGAGGCCGGATCCGAACTCAGGTCCTTCTGACTCCAGGGCCGACGCTCTACTCACTGCGCCACCTAGCCGCCCCCCGCATATTTCTTATAAAACATTCTTCTAGTTAAAGTCTTTGTGCTAAAGAATTCTTTCATCACCTCTCTAACTTCTTGTACTTTGCTTCTAGTTTCTTTGAATATGCATCCAGCTTGTAAGCTGCCTGCTCAAGAGAGGCTACTTGCTCTCAGTTAAAGTGATCTGATCCAAAACCCAGAATCTTTATGATCACAACTACAAAACACTTCTCACACAAATAAAATCAGATCTAAATAGTGGGAAAAATATCAATTGCTCGTGGCTGGGTCAAGCTAATATAATAAAAATGACAATTTTACCCAAACTAAACTATATATTTAGTGCCATACCAATCAATTTACCAAAAAACTACTTTTTAGAGGTAGACAAAACAATAACAAAATTTATTTGGAAAAACAAACGGTCTAGAATATCAAGGGAATTAATGAAAAGAAATGCTAGGGAAGGTGGACTAGCTATGCCAGATCTTAATTTGTATTATACAGCAGCAGTCATCAAAACTGCTTGGTACTGGCAGAGGTGTAGAGTAGTGGATCAAAGGAATAGATTAGGCGCAGGAGACCCAGCAGTTAATGAATATAGTAATCTATTGTTTGATAAACCCAAAGACCCCAGTTTTGGAGATAAGAATGCACTATTTGACAAAAACTGCTGGGAAAACTGGAATACAGTATGGCAGAAACTGGGCATAGATCATTATCTAACACCATATACCAAAATCAAGTCTAAATGGGTGCATGATCTAGGTGTAAAGAATGATACTGTAAGCAATTTGGGAAAGCAAGGAATAGTTTACCTGACAGATTTGTGGAGAGGGGAAGACTTTAGGACCAAACAAGAATTAGAGAGCATTATAAAATGCAAAATGGATAATTTTGATTACATTAAATTGAAAAGCTTCTGTACAAACAAAGCCAATGTAACCAAGATCAAGAGGGAGGTGGGAAATTGGGAAAGAATTTTTACAACTTGTGTCTCTGATAAAGGACTCATTTCTAAAATTTATAGAGAATTGAGCCAAATCTATATGAATACAAGTCATTCCCCAATTGATAAATGGTCAAAGGATATGAACAGGCAGTTCTCAGAGAAAGAAATTAAAGATATTTATAAGCATATGAAGAAATGTTCTAAATATCTATTGATTAGAGAAATGCAAATCAAAACAACTCTGAGATACCAGTCAGATTGGCTAAGATGACAAAACAAGAAAGTGACAAATGCTGGAGAGGATGTGGACAAATTGGAACACTAATACATTGCTGGTGGAGTTGTGAACTTATCCAACCATTCTGGAGAGCAATCTGGAATTATGCCCAAAGGATTATAAATAATTTCATACCCTTTGACCCAACAATACCACTTCTAGGGTTATATCCCAAAGAGATCATAGAAGTGGGAGAAAGACCCATATGTACAAAAATATTTATAGCAGCCCTTTTTGTGGTTGCAAAGAATTGGAAACTAAAGGGGTGCCCATCAATTGAGGAATGGCTAAACAAGTTGTGGTATATGAATGTAATGGAATATTATTGTGCTATAAGAAATGAGGAGGTGACAGATTTCATAATTACCTGGAGAGACTTATACAAACTGATGCTGAGCGAGAAGAGTAGAATCAGAAGAAATTTGTATACAATCACAGACATACCATATCTGTGATGACCAATTATGACAGACTGGACTCTTTTCAGCAATGCAGTGATATAAGTCAATCCTGAAAGACTCAAGAAAGAGAGAAATGTGCCATCCAGAGATATAACTAGAAAGAACTGAGCCTGAATCCTGATGGAAGCAAACTAAATGATCTTTTTCTTTTCATGGTTTGGTTTTATTTCTTCTTTACCATCTTTCATCCCACCTAGTACAATACGCCTTTGTAATTGGAATAATGTCTAATATGAATGTATTTGCAGATCCTATACTGGACTATATGCTGTCGTGGGGAGAGGGGGGAGGGAAGTAAAGGAAATTTGAAAATCAAGGAACTATGGAATTGAATCTTGTTAACTGAAACTAAACTAGTAAATTAATTTAAAAAAATAAAGTGATCTGATCCAGATGAGGCTGAAGGGTGGCATATCTCTGGTTTAAGTCCTTTAGGGTTCTACTTATGTTTACTGCAATAGCTTTCATTTCTAGATACTTCAAGCTACTTAGTTTATTCATATTTTCCAAAAGTCTAGAATCGTCAGTGGTGGCTGTCAGCTCACCTGTCGGGTAAGTGACCATTTTGGAGAACATGTCCTGGCATAGCCCTGTGGTGTCTGCCTTGGCAGGCTTGGTGGTCTCCTCGGCCGTCTCCACCATGGCATCATCTAGGCCCGGGAAGGGAGGAAGGAGAAAGGATGGAAAGAAGGATGGGAATGGAGGAGGAAGGGGGAGAGAAAAGGGGAAGGGTGAGGTGTTGGAGAGGGAGATAAGAACCAAATACGGGTCTTTTTTTTTTTTGGAGGGGGAAGGGCAGGGCAGTTGGGGTTAAGTGATTTGTCCAAGGTCACACAACTAATAAGTATTAAGTGTCTGAGGCCGAATTTGAACTCAGGTCCTCCTGACTCTGGGGCCAGTGCTCTACTCACTGTACCACCTAGCCGCCCCAAATACTGGTCTTCATGAGTACTTTTGGCCAACACAATGAATAACAGTGGATCCAGAAAGTGTCCAAACAATGTATACAGTATTAATGAAACATAGAGCTTTTCACCCCAAGATAACAATAGAAAAATTAACACTTCCTTGCTGAAAAGGAGGAAAAGAATTGGTGGATGTTATCAGAATACATTATACATAAGTTACATATATACAGAAACATTTTGGGAACGCTTTACCTTATAAAGCTGACAAAGGGTTAAATGTTACTGGAATTGTCAGTTGTAATCCATAGGAATTTACCTTTAGATGGAGCCCATGAAATATTTAGGATCCAAGAAGAGAATCTACAGGCTCTCTACAGTTGACCTATCTAAAAACTCAACAGGAATTTGAGTGGAAACAAATCCATGGGACTTAACCATTTGTTCAACAAAAAAAGTGTTGAACAAATTGCTGAGTCTTTTGATTTTTTTTATAGAAACAGAGGAACTGATTATGACAATTCAGGATCAGGCCATCATCACCAGAAATTATAGGTGGATTATCCTTAAGGATTTTGGATTTATTAATCAATGAAAATTATGGAAAGAAATGAGAGAAACTATGCAAAATGATTGCTTCAAGCTGTAAAACTTTAACACTTGTCGCTTACTTAGCAAGACATGACTTAATAGCCAATTAATAAATCATATGTCTTGTTATCTTTCATAAACTAAAAGAAACATATTCTCATTTTGTGAATATAGAATCCAACCCAAAATATCCTTAAGAATTCAACAAGTAAATTATACTAGAACCAGTCATCATCACAAATGGAACTGTTGACCACAATTTTTTGGGGTTAAGTAACTTGCTCAAGGTTACACGGCTAGTCATTTGATTTATGCGTGGGTGCTCATTTTCTGAGGCCGGATCTGATCTCGGGTCATCCAAACTCCTAGGCCGGCACTCTTACTCACTGCGCCACCTAGCCGCCCCTTTAGGGCAATTGGGGTTAAGTAACTTGCCCAAGGTTACACGGCTAGGTTTTTGTTTGTGCGGATTAAGTGTCGGAGGCCGGCTCCGAACTCAGGTCCTTCTGATTCCAGGGCCGGCGCTCTATTCACTGCGCCACATAGCCGCCCCTCAAACACTTAATCTTGCAGCTATATGGGATAAAAAAAATTTTCAAAAACCAGAGACCTAGTAGAAGAAATTAAAATCATGTATGGGCATAATGAAGTACATCTCATTCCTGCCATCCTGTCTGCTACTGAAGTTGGTATTTACAAAATGGCCCAGTTAGCTCATAGTGTATACTGGCTGGCCCTTAACATCACATCATACTTCAGCTTCATATCCCATCCAACCATCTTCCCAGGCCATCTCACCATCTGTTTCCATCTCTTCACACCTTCTCTTTCCTACCTCCTTTCCACCTCCTCAGAACAATATATTTTCCTGGTTCCCCTATTCCCGAAAGATGTTTTCTTTCTCTATCAGAATGTATTATTTTTCAGGGCAGGGATTATCTTTATGTATGAGTGTATGTGTGTATATGTATATAGATATGTGTGTGTGTGTATATATATGCATATATATACATATATATGTGTGTGTGTATGTGTGTGTACATATATATGCCTTCATATATATCTGGTGTGTGTGTGTGTGTGTATACACACACACACATATTTATATTCTCAGTGCATAGTGGAGCCTGGCACATGGTAAGATCTTAGTATATAAATTTTCATTTAATTTCATTCATTGTACTGAAGATACTTTTGTTGAACTGGCAGAGGATGGACTTACATCCTAATACTTTTATTCAATTACAGAAAGCAATTATTTTATCCATCTGTCTAATAGTCCACAGAACATTAGGTATAAAAGAAAAATAGTGAGATAGCAGCTTGTCCCCAAATAAGTTCTGTCTGAGCTCTGTCCATAAATATGAAAATGAGATTCATCATCATCATCATATTTTTGGGACAAGTAGATATCACTTCACCAATCAGAAGTAAAGGATTGATGACAGGTACAAATGATTGAAATTTCAAATGTAACTGAATTTTGTTTACCTCCACATGGAACCTACAGAATGGATAGGATGAAACAGTGGGATCAAAAGGCTCTCTATAGGTTATATCTTCATTAAACCAATCAACAATATATTGACAAAGAAGTATTGAATAAATGGCTGAATCATGTAGATTTGTTTGTATAAACTGAGAGAATTATGTGTGGTAACTCATGACCAGTCACTGCCACCATAAATTATTTAAGTTTTTCCTAAAGAAGCCCATATTTAATGATTAAGGCAGATTATTCAAGGGAGTATAGAAACTATGCAACCACTGCAGGCTAGAAGCACTTTAACATCTACCTAGGAAAACTTGCTAGGTGACACAGTGGATAGAACACTGGAGCTGGAATCAAGAAGACTGATCTTCTTGAGTTCAAATCTAGCTTCAAACACTTACTACATGTGTGACCCTGAACAAATCACTTAAGACTATTTGCCTCATTTGTCTCCTCTGTAAAGTGAGCTGGAAGAGCAAATGACAAATCATACTGGTATCTTTGCAAAGAAAATCCCAAATGGGGTCTTGGAGAGTCAGACACAGCTGAAAAAATGAGTGAACAGTAACAACAAGGAGAACATGACCTACGGGCTATAGTTACTTTTGAGAAGCTTGCTGTCTTTCATGGACTGACAAATGACAAATCCACATACTACCAATGTAGACCCCAAAATATCCTGGAGAATAAGAAAAAAGCCCAAATAGCAGTAATCAATAAACTCTATTGTCCATTTTCAAAATTAAACTGTTGCCCACCATGACCTAGCTATAACAATGACCCATAAAAAACCTTATGAACAACCTTTTAAATAGATATTATTATACCAAATACTGATTATCCCCAGGCTTCAGGGAAGTAAAAGCTTTCAACATACAGAGACCAAGAAGAATAGAAGAAAAATATGGGAGGTGAACAAGGAACATATTGCCCTTGTCACTATCTGCTGCTGAATTTGTGCTCAATATGCTCTCAGGATATCTACAGAAGATGAACTTAGGAGTAATACTTGCCTAGCCCAATGACTATGCTGGAGCCATTGAATGGTGGCCACGGGATCTGGCTTGGACATTCAAAGCCTGGTCTCTCAAGAACAATTCTGTCCTAGCCCAAAGAATTCATTCCACCAGGTCATCTTATCTACGGTGGAATTTTTACTGTATCCCCACCATTGCCCAACTCAGGTAGAACTGGGTCAAGATGGATTCCTTTGTATGGATTGCTGGAGGCAGAATACTGGGAGAATGCTGAACATGATTAGGGTCACATCCTCCAGTCCTGCAATAGAAAAAGCTCACCTCCTATTGTAATATTCATTTTCTCATTAATTGTTAAACAAGCAGAGTTGATTTCCACCCTTAAGGGACAATCCCTTTTCCAAAGGTATTTAAACATTCAAGCCATCTCCATATCTAAGGAGCAGGTATTGTCTCTTGAGTATATCTATAAAATTCTGACTTAGATGTCAATTAAGAGAGTGAGTCCACATAGGCAACAGCAAACAGAGGATCCCTTCACTGTACCTGGTATAATTATAAGAAATAACTCCTCCATTTTGCATCCCCAAGAGAAGAAGTATTCAACTACCAAAAGCAGTTATTTCATCCCTCTGTACAGAATTCTAGATGAAGTTCAATACAAAAGGATGACAATTACACAGACTTGTCCCAAGAGGGTTTCTATTTTAATTCTGTATAGAATAAGATGAGAAGAATGATTTTTTTTTTGTAATAATAATAAAAATAATAATTTCATTCCTTGTATTTTGGAGATAGTGAGTTTTCAATATGGCAGCATCTATTGAAACATCTGAAATTTTATGTGCATTAATATGTCTAATAATAATAATAATGATCTCTCAATAGAGAATCTTAGTGAAAGAAATCAAACCATGTGGAAACAGGAAGAAGTCCATATCATCCAAGTTATCTTTGTCTGCTACTGGAGTTTTTCTAAAAATGCTTTTATTATATCTATAATATATCTTAACATATATCTTAGTACTTTTATTCAATTACAAAAAGCAGTCATTTTGCCATCTGAAGAGAATAAGAGCAAGCTAAGATCTGGGTTTTAGATTCAGATGTGAATTTATTGATCAAGCACATTACTACCTGGAGTATACACTCAAATCAGGCAGCCCCTAATTAAGATATAGGCAAAGCTTATAAAGGCAAAAACCATAATTGGGAAGGGGAGCTAGTGTAAGCAATGACATACAGAAGCCAAGAATCGCCATTGGTTGGATCTATAGCTCAGGGATAATTTGGGAAACATGGCATAAGGGTACAAGGCTGGGACTCTGCATGTGATGGGGTCCACCCAGAACAGGGTGGAGGGCACAGGAGAAGTGAAATTTCCCAAACAGGCTGGGGTCATGGAACAGGTCAGGGTCATGTTCTGGGTGAAGGGTGTGGAGGACCCTGCTTGGTTATACAGGCTTGCACCATAATCCTTATACAAAATGCTGTTTCAAGGCTTACTGATTTAGGGAAGTTCTAACTTAAGGGAAAGAAAAGGGAGCCTCAGGTGAATCACTCTTACCCAGGACTATGCCTTTAAGATGTTTCAAGCAGTTACAGGGTTTAGGATAAAGACAAAGACAAATATAAAGGGGCTTAATGGTGGGCTCCAAATCGGGTGGCATGTGATTTGGGTTACCTTACAACAATAGTCCACCAAACATTAAGCATAGAACATAGTAGCATATTGACCTGATTCAGAACCATTTCTGTCTGAACTCTATAAGATATAAACTGAGAAGTATGATACCCAAAACAATAACAATTAATTCCCAGTTTTCTAGTTTTTTCCTTTACAAAATACTTTTCTTAAAACATTTCTGTGTGGTAAATGGTGTAATTATTATTGATGTTGTTGTTTTCATATTTTTGAAAATTGAGACACAAAAAAAAGGAGATGACTTGCCCAAAGTCACAGGGTTGGAAGTTCACTTACCTACTTTGTTGCAGAGTTGAGACTTCAATCCACCCGTTTCCCCGCTGATTTCTAGTTGAATGATTTACCTAAGGCCATACTGCCCATAAATGACAGAGTGAGGACTCCAAATTAGACCTCTACACTCCAAATCTACTGCCCTGTTCTGTTTATTGAATTACTGTTGTCACATGTCACATGCAGGTTAACTGAACTTGGAGCTAATTTGATTACAATGTATAGAAAGAGCACTAGATTTGAAATCAGAGAATCTGGTTGTAAATAATGACTCTTCCATTTGATACTTATATGAACTGGATTGAGTGACTTAGCTTGTCTGGGCCTCAGTTTCCTCATGTGTATAATGAAGTCTAAGTCATTTTCTGATCTAAATATATGATCCATTGACCAGTGAATACCAAACAAGAGTCTAAATTAAGGTAGGCACAGTGGATAGAGTATTGGACTTGGAGTCAGGAAGATTCCCATCTCCCTGAGTTCAAATCTGGCCTCAGAGATGTATTAGTGGTGTGACCCTGGGTAAGTCACTCAACCCTGTTTGCCTCAGTTTCCTCATCTGTAAAATGAACTGGAAAAGGAAATGGCAAACCACTCCAATCTCTTGGCCAAACAGTAGCAACAACAACACTCTTAAGAACAGAAATTAAAATCAGATATAATTATAGTTTGAAAAATGTTAGTTGAATTCACTGAGGAATGTTCATTTGACTTAGAAAGACAAATAATAGAGAATCCTGAAATGTAGCATCATGAGGACTAATGGTCCCTGACTAGTACATACCTGTGATGCACTCCTCTAGGGAAAGGAAACTCTTGGAGATTCCAATTTTGGATAATCACTCTGGTTGTCTGGGTGCTCCATTCATTTTTTATTTTTCAGCAGCAGGGCAAATTTCCAGATGACCCAACCTGTGGCTGTGTTCTAAGTCAGATCTTATTTTAAATAGTTTGACTGAAAGAAAATGAGTGAAAGGGAGCAGGGGTTTCAGGAGTCAAGAGAAATTGCATAGTTCCCACATAGCAATACTGTGGAAATGTTACTGAAACCTCCTGCCCTTTAACCAAGTAATGGAATTGGGTTTTCCAAAGACAGTTTGCTTTTTTTCTACCCTTCAAATTTCAAGATCTTAATTCTGGAGCTAGGGTATTGGTGGTAATGATGAGGTGAGGTGGGAATAATCTAATTTAATTTAATTTTCCTTTTTGTAAAAGACAAGACAACTTGGGCAGCTGCTGCTCTGGGCAGGTCTGGTAAAAGCAGCAACAAGATAAGCTTTGAACTTTATCAGATCTCTCCAAGGTATATGCTAATGAGTAGGGTTTGGAGCCTTCAGAACTTTGGTTCCTGATTGTATTAATTAGTGGCTTTTTCCCAACCAACAAGCATTTTCATGGATTGCAAGCTCTGAATAACTATGAGGTTTCCTGATGGCAGGGCCAGGGGTTTTCTCAGCAGGGTCAGATCAGGTCCAGTGTTCTGGGTAGCTGAGGTGTGAGAGGACATTGAATGCTTTTTACTCAGAGCCCTTGTAGTCCCCCATTCCTTTATTCTGTTTGTGTCACTGGTGCTTAGGACAAAGTCAGCTCTTATTAATCGCTTTTTCATTCGGTCATCCATTTGTTCTGGAATGATTGCCAGGACATTTCAGCCCCTTCCCTTCTGATGTGTGGCATTCAAGAGTGCCTAGAAACATCAGTGTCATAAATTCTGCTTTGGTTACTGCAAAAGAATGTCGTTCCTAATAATACTAACAATCCTTCACATTTCTATAATATGTTAGAGTTTTCAAAGTACTTTCATATATAATTTATCATTTATTTCCAAACAACATGCATGTATGATAGGAAAGGAAGAAATTTTTATCCCTGTTTTTAGTTGAGAGATAGTATAGCAAAGTGGACAGAGAGCTGGCCTTGATGCCAGGAGGACCAGGTCCTGCCTCTGACACATACTGGCTCTGTGACCCTCCACAAGTCATTTAATTCTATGCAGAGAAGATGGTGACCTGCATTGGCAGAAGTTTTTTTGCCTGGGAGTTCCTTATACCAAAGAAATCATGGGACAGGTCCCTATGCCTATTTTCTAGTTGGGGAAACTCTTTAAGAATTAGTATTGTATTTCCTTTTGTTTTTGTATCCCCAGTGGCCAGCACAGTGCCTGGCAAATCACAAAAAAATTTAAT
Source organism: Gymnobelideus leadbeateri (assembly GCA_011680675.1). NCBI lineage: Eukaryota > Metazoa > Chordata > Mammalia > Diprotodontia > Petauridae > Gymnobelideus > Gymnobelideus leadbeateri. Next base: position 154,815 of record WOXC01010485.1, read on the forward strand.
AAATGCTTATTGATTGATCTACTGATTAAGGTTTAATTAATGTTTGCTAAATGAAGGAGGCAGGATTTGAACTCCTAATTCCCAGGCCACAATAGTAACAACACTAATAGATTATCAATTATAGATCATAAAATATAGATTATATTAACAGGTCTTTAGAATTAACCTTACTGTCTCTCATTCTGCCTTTTGAAAACCTGTGTGCGATAACAGTGAGTTATTCTGAAACAGATTTGGTTCAGTCTTTGCTAGAGTAAGAAGACCTAGGTCTGAGGCTTGGCTTTGACAGTTACTGGCTATGTGACTTTGAGCAAATCACTGAGCATCACATCTCAGATTTTCCATCTGTAAAACAGGGATGATAATCCTGGCACTACCTGCCTCCCAGGTTTTCAGTTAGGAGAGTACTTTGCAGAGTACAATATAAATGTGAACTGTTCTGATCCTCATTTACCATGAAAGAGAAATAATTATCCCTTCACTCTTTTCAGAACATTGCTCCTAAAAATCAGGTGAGGCTGGATTCCTCTTTAACCTTCAGTCGCTTTTATTCCATTTTCTGCAAGGCTCCCTGTTCTCTCTTGTAACCCCACAATGGCATAGGTTTTCTGCTATTACTGACTTTACAGGAGGTCTCCATAGGATGAGCTGTTTCTAGTTTCCAGATGTGATTGAGGTCACACCAGAAATCCTTGCTGATCTGGATAGTTCCCAGGAGGAGGAGGAGTAGTCAGCATATGTTTTGTTCCCCAGCTGCCACTTCCAGACCAGCACCTGGCTCTCAGTCTTCCTTTGCTTCTCAAACCTGACTCTTATGTTAGGATAAAGTTCCTGGAGGGCAGAGACAATTTCATTCTTTGTCTTGGTATTCTTAGCAACTAGTACCATGACTAGCACACAGTAGACGTTTAATAAATGCCTGTTACTTGCTTGAGAGCTGGCAGCTGACTGTTAGAAGGATAAAAGTGTGGTTATATGAGTCTACCCAAAACCTTTCAAGGTTGGGAGGACTTTTGCTCTGGGAGTATGACTTTATTTTTTTCAATTGCAAGTATTTTTTAAGTTCTTATAATGTTCCAGGGACATGAAAATAATGTCTTATGGGAATATAATGCTTATGTCCTTATAATAATATTGTTGGGTCCTTATAATAATAAAAATTATTCTGTATATAGCTTGTACATGTTGTCTCTCCTATTAGATTGTAAGCTCTTAAGGGCAGGGACAATCTTTTGCCTTTCTTTGTATCCCCAATGCTTGGCACGGTGCCTGGCACATAGTAGACACTTAATATATACTTATTAACTGATTGACCTAAGTTTACATTTATATGATGTTTTATAAGATACCTCACATATGTGATCTTATGTACATAGGTTAACATATCCTCACAAGGACCCTATGAGGGATACAGAAGCAACCTTGTATTTGTACTCATTTTACAGATGAGGAGTAAAGAGGGTAAAAACTTGGTGCTAGGTGATGGCTAGTAAGTGTTGGAGCTGAAACTAGAGGCCAAATCTCCTGACTTTCAGCCCAGTCACTGTTCTTTCTCCATTATTATGATGTTACCATCATGGTAAAAATGAGGCAAGTCTAATCAGTGATGATAATTACAGGCATTTATATGTGGAGTCATTCTTTTGTAAAACATTACATATATGTATATGTACATATATATTACACATATATTTTTTCTCCCCTACAGAACAATCTTATGAGAGAGGTAGGAAAGGCATTTTTGCATCTATTTTATAGATAAAGAAATTGAGGGGTGGCTAGGTGGCACAATTAATAAAGCACCAGCCCTGAAGTCAGGAGGACCTGAATTCAAATCCAGCCTCAGACACTTCACATAAAAACTAGCCGTGTGACCGTAGGCCAGTCACTTAACCCCAACTTCCCTACAAAAAAAATAAGAAATTGAGGCTCATCAATATTATGTGGTTTGCCCAAGGTTACCCAGCTAGTGAGTATCAGAGGCAGAATTTCAACCCACACTTTCTTTACTCCAAGTCCTTTAGATTGAGAGCTGATCCCTCCAAACAACTAATTGTATATATTAGTTACTCACAGTGGCTGTAGACTAGGCACCTGCCTTTGACAGGTCTTTTATCCAGAGTGAGGCTGAGAACAACCTGTCCTGCTGCAGGGAGGGGCATTTTCTGTCTAGAGTCCCAGATGTGGCTATCATGAACTGCAGTGAGTCCAAGCCAGGGTCATCCAGGGAAGACAAAATGGTTTGGGGGCAAAGGTATGAGATGATCTGAAATTTTCTCAAGAGGATACAACATGAGACTACTCCCTCCCCCCTTTGATAAGTTCTTATATTTGGGGAGTATCTGCATTAGTGAGTCTCAAGGTCATGTATGAATCTTTGGTTCTGACCTTTCTTGTTTCATATATTTTGCTGAACAGTTCTTTGAATGCCAGTGGTGGTTAATGCAAAGTGTTCCATTAAATGCATTAATAAGCACCAGAACCCCAGCATTACTTGTATTTCCTTCACCTGTAAAGAGGGGGAAAGCTCAGATTTAATTTGCATCTGTAACAGGACTATTATCTTTGAATTTTAGAGCACTGTAGGTGACCTTATAAATGAAGGGAAACTCAGCAACCTTTTCTGAAGGGCTTGGTGTGGAGAGGAACACAAGATGTTCCTAGTTACATACTTGATGGCGTGTGTGTGTGTGTGTGTGTGTGTGTGTGTGTGTGTGTGTGTGTGTGTTTGGGAAAGTGAAATCTGAAAATTCAAGGGCATATTGCTTTCTACTGATTTGCTGTACCTAGGGTCAGAATTTTTGTTATAAGAAAGGCAAGTGCCGTGGTTCAGTCTAGTGTTTGCAATGTCCCCTTAATTTCGCATGAGTTCTAATAGAGTTTTTGCTTGTTTACTTTTATTTCCTTATGAAGCATTTATAATTATAAGCTCCAAATTCCATTTGTGCTGGTGATTTGCATTCCCATATCTTGCCCCATATATTCCCACTCAGGATTCTAAAGGTAACCTCAAGGGTTTGGGATGGGAGTGTGCCAGGGCTAGCTCCCATAGCTAGACTAGGAGAGAGTTTGTTGTTAAATTTTCAGGGTGAGCACTTATTTTGACCAAAAGTGAAGTTTCAAAATTTACAGATAATTTTCATATTGTAAAAAAAAAAAAATCCTATTTTTTTAAAAGCTTGAAAATAAATGCTGAATCTATTCTAATTCCTTTTAGGTGACTTTGCTTCTAATTTACCTAGGCAATTAAATTTTACATAATCATTCATGGAAGAAACAGTGGTAAAAAAACATTCCCCTAAAATTAAATTTTACTTATTCTAGATTATTTGCTTCCTGGTCTAAAGAGGCTTCTTTCTTTCAAAGATAGAAGAGTTGGTAACAGACTAGAAATTAAGCACCAGACAGGATTTAAAAGCTACAAAACTTTGTTGTTTTTTTCCTTTCTCACTTTTGGACTTCACTGATAAAACTTTCAAACTAGCTTCAGCTCTTTTTATTCTCGAGTCAGTGAAATCACCTTTCACTAAAAGGGAAGAGAGAGAGTAATAGAAGCACATGCTGTTTGTATGTGAAAAAGTCTGGGAGGGTTGCAAACCCCCAAAACTCACTAGGATATTTCAGTATTTACATAAAAAAGCATTCAAACCACATTTCTGTCATAATTTTGGAAATGCATGCTAACAAATTTCCTTTCAGTTCACAAATTCAGTCTCTAATTAGTTTACAAATTGCTGTAAACCAGGAAGGGATATCCTTTACTCATCATCTCTTTTGAAAGTACCATAGTGTTTTTAATGCCTATTCTAAAACTTATCTCCCACTGAAAGTTTAATCAAAGTGTTAGTAGAAGTCTTTGCTTATTGAGAAATCAAGTTTAGCATCATAATTTTAGTAGTTACTGACATCAGGGAGAGCAGATTTAAGTATTCATACTTAAAGCTTCAGCTTTAACAATTAAGGGTAGCAAATATTTTAATTGTAAAAGATCTTCCTTGGGGTCAGGATGTTATATTTTGTCATTAACTACAATCCATACATATTTCTTTACAGAGTTTAAGCAGACCAGAGTCCTCATATCTGGAATAGATTTTCTATTTTTGCTTTTTTGGAGGGGGAAATGCAGGGCAATTGGGGTTAAGTGACTTGCCCAAGGTCATGTGGTTAGTAAATGTTAAGTATCTGATGTCATATTTGAACTCGGGTCCTCCTGATTCCAAGGTCAGTGCTCTATTCACTGTGCTACCACCCTCTCTGGACTAGATTTAACCGGGAATAATTTAACTTTTGAATCTACAGGAAATTGTCATAAGCCAAAATTGCTATAATTTCACCAGTTAACAGAATGTAACAGCAAGCACCCTAGCATATCCAGGGTGGGTGCCAACACAGGTTCTTAGATCTGCTTTTCTAAAGGAAAGCAACTCAAAATGGGTTAACAATCTTGCTCTAATCAATCAAACATATCATTTACATAGTTTAGGGGAAAAAAGTCAGCACCCCGAACTTCAGAGAATACAGAGGTTACAAGCAGACAACAAATACAAAGAAGCATATCAGCAGACAGACCTCCAACTGTCTGACCATTACATCCATACCTAGTCAGAGAGTGAAGCATCAACATCTGGGTTTTCAAAGCCCAGAGTCTCATCTGGTCAAATCATACAACACTTCTCAAAGTGAGCCCCAAAACAAAGCCTCACATCAGGGCATATATAGCCTTCTCCTGGATCAGAGAATGTCAAAATCCTCTTCACCCACTACCCAATCACAAAGCATCAAGGTGTGGGCATTCCTGAAAACCAAGCCTCCTACCACAGGCTCCATGTGACCACATTCATCCTATTAGGAGGCAGAGTATATTTTCAAATCAAGGAAGGTTCTCAGAGTCACTTAAGCCTATCAAAGGGCCTAGGGGCAGGGAAGATCTTAAATTCCCATTCCCATAGCACAGAACCTGAGGAATCTCATGATGATGATTACTAGAAAACAAGGCAAGGAGAGAGCATTTAAATATTATTAGACCCTATAAAATAAAGGACTAATGAAAACCCAGATACAGTATTTAAAAAAAAATCATTGAAAATATTGATCAGATGCAGAAAGAGTGAAAATTACAAAAAAAAAAAATTCTACTGTTTGCCTTCTACAAAGATATCAAAGCTGGAAACACCTCAAAATGGTATAGCTTAATTCCATAATCTTAATTCCTTAAGACAAAGGAAAAATACTTCCAACTGACAGAAAAAAATGAAAGAATGGAGTGTTTTATTTTTGCCTTCAAATCCCCAGAATTTAATAAAATGCCTGGTGCATAGTAGGTACTTAAGTCTTTTTGAAGCATTGGAGTAAAGTAGTAGAAGATTATTACTTACTAGGAAATAAGGGAGAGGTTTCAGGAGGAAGGGGCATTTCCGTTGGACTGTAGGAATGAGTAGAAATTCAGCATGTACAAAGGGATAATACGGCACGGGATGAATTCATAGGATGATCAGAAGTTGTGCTCTATATATAGTTCTATCCAAGGTGTCTTATTGGTAGAAGTGAAGGCAGTAATTCATTGAATGGTAGAGCTGGAAGGGACTTTGGAGACTTTAAGTCTAAGACCCTGACTTTATGAAAGGGGAAACTGAGGCCCAGAAGTATGAGGCAGTTTGTCCAAGGCAAGTAAAATATTTAGACTTCATTGAACTTATATGCTTCTCCACCCTGGGAAGCTTGGGAATTGTTGGACTTAAATTCAGGGTGTAGCTTTTGCTTTTTAGGTGAGGGTGTGTTAGAGTAAGCTACAACTAGGTAGGGAAAACATTTAGAGACTTTGCAGGCACAGTCCTGGTGCCACAGTCAGTGGTGATTTCAGTGACTGATGCATTTATTGAATGAGCCCTGTAGAGTTCTGTGCTAGGTGCTAATGCCCATATTTTCAAGTAAATATTCAAAATGTTTTGTTAATCCTTTTTAAAAAATAATCTATCACTTCCTAATTACAACTCTTCCTCTCCTGTAGAATTTTCTCTAGTAATAAAGAGGCATGATTACACTAAAGAAACCAACATGTTAGCCGTATCTCACAACATGAACCCCATTTTACAGCTATACTCCATCACTTCTCTGCCTTAAGGAGGGATAGTGTTTTGCCTTCAGTCCTTTGGAATTAACACTGCATCGAGATATTTTCTTCTTTCCCACACCATGAAAGAATTGAGTACCATGTCCAGACTATGGATGGGGGGCTGTAGGTGTGGGAGAGATGAAAACAAATGGTTAAGTTATACTCTAGAGGTCATTGCTTCATTCCTTCTACTGTTCTGTGGACTTTGTGAGGACAGCTATCCTCTCAACCCTCTTCTGCTTCCAAACAAAATCTCTTTGAAATTAGTCTTTTTTAATACTCATTTCCCTGCCTAGTGAATTTTCTATTTTCTCTTACTCCATTCACATTAGATGTGAATTCATGTTAAAATGTCAAAGATCTATGGTTTCATCATTGTAGGTACTCCTCCCACAGATATAGGTCGTAGTCCATTTACAATTCAGCTGACAGTCTTTTGTAGTTGCTATGACTGGAAAACTCATTACCCTGCCACCAAACTTTTACTTTGCATCAGTTCATGTAAGTCTTCTCAGGTTTTTCCTGAAACCCTCTTGCTCATTGTTTTTCATAGAACAATAGGATTCCATAGTAATTATATACCATCACTTGTTCAGCCATTCTCTAGTTGATGGATGTCCTCTCAATTTCTAATTCTTTGCCACCACAAAAAGAGTGACTACAAATATTTTTGTATAGATAGGACCCCCTTCTTTTTAAATCTCTTTGGGATACAGACCTAGTAGTGGTATTGTTAGCTCAGAGTATGGACAATTTTATAGCCCTTTTGGCATAGATTCCAAATTGCTCTCCAGAATGATTGGATCATTTCACAACACAACCAACAGTGCCTTATTCTTATTTTTCCATAAGCCCTTAAACATTATTTTCTTTTTATGTCATATTAGCCAATCTTATGTGTGGTACAGTACCTCAGGGTTATTTTAATTTATATTTTTCTAATCGATAGGGATTTATAACATTTTTTCATGTGACATTGATAGCTTTAATTTCTTCTTCTGAAAACTTCCTGTTCATATTCTGTGACCATTTTTCAGTTGGAGAATGACTTATATTCTTATAAATTTGATTCAGTCCTCTATATACTTGAGAATGGAAGTCTTTATCAGAGAAACTTGCTGTAAAATCTGCTTCCCACTCACAGAAAGTTTTCTACTTTCCTTTTAATCTTGGCTACATTGTTTTTGTCTGTGCAAAACCTTTTTGTTTTAATGTGATTTGGATGCTATAACATATGGTACATAGATGACATTGCTTCATTGTCTATGGTATCTTTTAGAAGATGTAGTTTCCCTGTACATCTCTTTTAATTAGCTCTATTTTTGCTTTTGCTTTGTCTGAGATCATGATTGTTACCCTTTTTTAAACTTCAGTTAAAGCATAATATATACTGTTCTAGGCCCTTACATTTACTCTGTGTTTCTCTGCTTAAAGTGCATTTCATGTAAATGACATATTATAGGATTTTGGTTTTTAATCCACTCTGATATTTGCTTCCATTTGCTGGGTAAGTTCATCCCATTCACATTCACAGTTATGATTAGAAACTGTATTTCTTTTCATCCTATTCCCTCCACCCCCATTTATACTTTTTTCTCTCTCCTTTTATCCTGTCTCTCCTCAAAAGCGTTTTACTTTTGGGGCGGCTAGGTGGCGCAGTGAGTAGAGTGTCGGCCCTGGAGTCAGAAGGACCTGAGTTTGGATCCGGCCTCAGACACTTAACACACAACCAAAAACCTAGCCGTGTGACCTTGGGCAAGTTACTTAACCCCAATTGCCCTCCAAAAAGCAAAAAAAGAAAAGTGTTTTACTTTTGAATATTGCCTCCCCCAATCTGCCTTCCCCTCTATCAATTCTACCCCCACCCCCTTCTTATTCCTTTCCACTCCTACTTCTCCATAGGGTAAGATAGATTTTTATATGCAAGTATGTATGTTATTCCCTCTTTGAGCTAATTCTGGTTAAAATAAGGTTGAAGCATTGCCCATGACACCCCTACTCCATTTCCCCCTCCACTATAAAAATTCTTTCACTTCTCTCTTATGGGAGATAATTTATTGTCTTCTGCCCCTCCCATCTCAGTTTCCCCAGTGTATTACTCTTTTCTCACTCCTTAATTTCAATTTTTTTTTGCATATCATCCCATATATCAACTCACACCAGTGTCCTCTGTCTATGTATGCTCCAACTGCTCTAATAATGATAAATTTATTAGGAATTACAAGTATCACCATTCCATGTAAGTATGTAAATAGTTTACCTTTATTGAATCCCTTATGATTTCTCTTTCCTGTTTATTTTTTTTTTTTATGTTTCTATTGAATCTTGTATTTGAAAGTCAAATTTTCTATTCAGTTCTGGTCTTTTCATCAGGAATGCTTGAAAGTTCTCTATTTCATTAAATATCCATTTTCCCGTAATAAAATTATACTTAGTTTTGCTGGGTAAGTGATTCTTAGTTGCAATCCCAGCTTCTTTCTCTTTGGAATATCATATTCCAAGCCCTTCAGTGTAGAAGGTGATAATTCTTGTGTTATCCTGATGATAGCTCCATGATATTTGAATTGTTTCTTTCTGGCTGTTTCCATATTTTCTCCTTGACCTGGGAGTTTTGGGATTTGACTATTATATTTCTGGGAGTTTTCATCTTCCAGTTTCTTTCAAGAGGTGATTGGTGGATTCTTTTAATTCTATTTTACCCTCTGATTCTAGGATATCGGAAAAGTTTTCCTTAATTTCTTGAAATATAATGTCTGGGCTCTTTTTTAAAAAGAGTAGTCTTTTTTCAGGTAGTTCAATATTTCTTAAATTATTTTTTCCTTGGTCTGTTTTCCAGGTTAGTTGTTTTTACAATGAGCTATTTCATGTTTTCTTTTATTTTTTTTCATTCTATTGATTTCATTTGGTTGTTTTCTGATGTCTCATGGAGTCATTAACTTCCCCTAGTCAAATTATAATTTTCAATGAATTATTTTCTGTAGTAAACTTTTGTACCTCCTTTCCCATTTGCTGAATCCTACTTTTTAAGGAGTTATTTTTTTTAACAAATGCTTTATTAACATCTGGTTTACATCATTCATTTCTGCCAGATTTTGAGTTGCAATTTTATCCCCATTTTTCCCCTACCCACCACCCCAGAATAGCAGTCCCACAAGATATCCTGCTCTCTCCCATATCTTCTCCCATACCCCCTTTGACTTTATCATTAGGGCAAGGTGAATCTCTATGCCCCAATGCCTGCAAATCTTATCTCTCAATTACATGCAAAATAGTATTAATAATAGTATTTATATATATTTGAAACATTTGATATTAAAACTTTGAATTTCAGATCCATTCCCTTCCTCCCTTGACACCCACTCCCTCTGGGAAGATAAGCAATTCAGTATGTGTTATACACGTATAGCTATGTAAAACATTACCATAGTAGATATATTGAAAAGACTGCTTATATTTCCCTCCTACCCATCCCACCCCCCACCTGGTCCATTCCCTACTTTGATCCTGTCCCTCTTCAAAAGTGAGTACTTCCAACCTCCCCTCCCCCAGAATGTCCTCCCCTCCATCATCCCCCCTCTCATGCCCCTTCATCCTACTCTCCTGCAGGGTGAGATATCCCATTTAGTATGTATGTCATTCTCTCCCTGAGCCAAATTCAATGAGAATATGGCTTTGCCCTTTTGCCTTCCTGTTCTTCCCCTCCCCTGCAACCACTTCCCCTTGCCTCTTCTACATGAGATAGTTTACCCTACCCTGTATCTCCCCATCTCCTCTTGCCACATTTCTCTCTCACCTCTTAATTTCATCCCTTAAGTATCATTCCATCCCACCAAATTCAACCTGTGCCCTCTATCCATGTATAACTGTAAACATATATACACACATTCACATATGTATTCATATGCCCATATATCCTTCTTCCATTATTTTCATGCTGAGAAAGGTTTCATCAGTCACTGTTATTGTTTTTCCATGTAGGAATGTAAATAGTTCAACTTTGATAAGTTCCTTTTGATTTCTTTTCCCTGTTTACCTTCTCAGGTATCTCTTACTTCTTGTATCTGGATGTTTCTATTCTGGATTTTCTATTCATGATTTTTTCTGGATTTTCTATTCAGCTCTGGTTTTTTCCTCAAGAATGCTTGAAAGTCCTCTATTCCACTGAATGACCATATTTTCCCCTGAAACAAGATACTCAGTTTTGCTGGGTAGGTGACCCTTGTCTTCAATCCCAGCTCTTTTGCCCTCTGGAATATCATATTCTATGCCCTTCTATCCCTCAGTATAGAAGCTGCTAGGTCCTGTGTTATTCTGATTGTGTTTCCACAATATTGAAATTGTTTCTTCCTGGCTGCTTGTAGTATTTTCCCCTTGATCTGGGAATTCTGGAACCTGGCTATAATATTCCTGGGAGTTTTCTTTTTGGGATCTTTTTCAGGAGGAGATCTCTGAATTCTTTCAACCTTTATTTCCCCCTCTGGGTCTAAAACATCAGGGCAGTTTTCCTTGAGAATTTCTTGAAGAGTGATTTCTAGGTTCTTTCTTTGATCATGACTTTCAGGTAGTCCAATAATTTTTAAATTATCTCTCCTGGATCTATTTTCCAGGTCAGTGTTTTTTCCCATGAGATATTTCACATTGCCTACTATTCTTTCAATTGCTTAGATCTGTTTAACAGCATCTTGATTTCTCATAAAGTCACTAGCTTCCATTTGCTCCAGTCTAATTCTGAAGGGATGAATCTCCTCAGTGAGCTTTTGAGATTCTTTTTCTATCTGGCAAATTTGGGTTTTTAAGGCATTCTTCTCCTCATTACCCTTTTGAGCATCCTTTGCCATTTGAGTTAGTCTATTTTTTAAGGTGACATTTTCCTCAATCAGGCTGTTGACTCTCATTTCATACATTTCCTGCATCCTTCTCATTTTTCTTCCCAATTTTTCCTCCACTGCTATTATTTGGTATTTAAAATCCTTCTTAAAGTCCTCTATGGCCTGTAACCTGCTCATATTTTCATTTGGGGTTTTTGGAGCAGGATTTCTGTCCTCACAGCCCTCTTCCTGTTCCCTGCTTCGATCCTCTTTGCCCCAAAATAGGAGTCTAATGTTGCATTTTTCTGTTTATTTTGTTTCCTTTGCCTAGTCATGTGGCCACTTAATTACTTGACTTTTGGGCTAGTTGCCACAGTAGGACTCTTCCACCAGAGAGGGGAGCTTCTGTCCCAAACGTTGGGGTCTTCACAACTTCCGGAGGTATTATTTGGGTGGCCTCTGTGAAGCCTCCACATGCTCCAGCAAGCTGGATACCCAACCCAGACCTCCCCCACAGACCGCAATCCAGATCCAGGGAGGTTAAAGCAAGAGCGATTACCCCCTAAGACTGATCGCTGGGTCTCCCTACATTTTGCAGGCCAGGGGCTGAAGCTGCCACTGATGCTACAAAATGGCCTATATGCCGCTTTTCCTCAGCTGCTTCTCACCCCCAGGGGAAGAAGCCTATGCGTTCCCCAAATACTGGTCCCAAAGTCCATAGGGCACTAATCTCTCACTTTGTCCTAGGCATGTCTGTGTTGATAATTCTGGAATCACCACAGTTGCTGGTGTTCTGGGGTCCCTCCAGCCGGCTGCTGGCCTGGCCGCCCTGGGGCTTAAACCACAACTCAAGCAGGCCTGGGCTCAGGTCCCAGAGTGCTGTGCTGGCTGTTCCCTGCCAGGCTGCTGGGCTGCCAGGCTGTCCTCAGGAGGAGGTTAGCTTCTCTGTGTCATTCTGTGGGTGCTGGAGCTCCAGAAGTTGTTCAGATTCGCCTTTTACATTGTTTGGATGTGATCTGGGGGGAGAGCACCTTGGAAGTGTTGTTTCTACTCTGCCATCTTGGCTCTGCCCCCTAGTAGTTACTTTTTAAAATAAATTTTTGTACATCTTTTTTTTTTCATATTGCCAATTCTGCTTTTTAAGGTGTTCTTCTCTTAAGCAAATTTTTGTACATGTTTTGCCATTTGGCCTGTTTCGTTTTTTAAGGGGTTATTTTATTCAGTATTTGTGTGTGTGTATGTGTATCCTTTACCAAGTTGTTGATTCTTTTTTTCATGTTTTTCATGCATTACTCTTATTTCTTTTCCAAATTTTTGCCCTACTTCTCCTATTTGACTTTTAAAATTCTTTTTGAGCACTTGTAGGACTTCTTTTTAGGCTTGAGAACAATTCACATTTTACTTTGAGGCTTTGCATGTGGCTCTTTTGACATTCTCATCTTTTTTTTTTTTTTTTTAATATTTGAAACATTTAATGTTAAGACCTCGACTTTCAGATCCATTTCCTTCTTCCCTTGTCACCCATTCCCTCTGGGGAGATAAGTAATTCAGTATATGTTGTACAGGTCTAGCTATGCAAAACATTATCATAGTAGATATATTGTACAAGGCTGCTTACAATTCCCTCCCACTCATCCCACCCCCCACCTGGTCCATTCCCCACATGATCCTGTCCCTCTTCTATAGTGGGTATTTCCAACCACCCCTCCCCCCAAGGATGCCCTCCCATCCATCTTCCCTCCTCTCATCCCCCTTCCCCCTATTCTGCTGCAGGTTGAGATATCCCATTTAGTATGTATGTCATTCTCTCCCTGAACCAAATTCAATGAGAATGTGGTTTTGCCTTTTTGCCTTCCTATTCTTCCCCCCCTTACAACCACTTCCCCTTGCTTCTTCTACATAAGATAGTTTATCCTATACCCTACCCTGTCTCTCTCCTCTTGCCACTTTCCTCTCTCACCTCATAATTTCATCCCTTGAGTATTCTCCCTTCCCAACAAATTCAACCTATGCCCTCTATCCATATATAACTGTAACCATCTACACACACATTCACATATGTACTCATATGACCACACACCCTTCTTCCATTATTTTCATAGTGAGAAAGATATCATCAGTCACCGTTATTACTTTTCCATATAGGAATGTAAATAGTTCAACTTTGATAAGTTCCTTTTGATTTCTTTTCACTGATTACCTTCTTAGGCATCTCTTCCTTCTTGTGTCTGGATGTCAAATTTTCTATTCAATTCTGCTTTTTTCCTCAGGAATGCTTGAAAGTCCTCTTTTCCACAGAATGACCATATTTTCCCCTGAAACAAAATACTCAGTTTTGCTGGGTAGGTGACCCTTGGGTTCATTCCCAGTTCTTTTGCCCTCTGGAATATCATATTCCATGCCCTTCGATCCCTCAGTGTAGAAGCTGCCAGGTCCTGGGCTATTCTGATTGTGTTTCCACAATATTGAAATTGTTTCTTCCTGGCTGCTTGTAGTATTTTCTCCTTGATCTGGGGATTCTGGAACCTGGCTATAATATTCCTGGGAGTTTTCTTTTTGGGATCTTTTTCAGGAGGTGATCAGTGGATTCTTTCAACCTCTATTTTGCCCTCTGGATCTAAAACATCAGGGCAGTTTTCCTTGAGAATTTCTTGAAGGGTGATTTCTAGGTTCTTTCTTTGATCATGGCTTTCAGGTAGTCCAATAATTTTTAAATTGTCTCTCCTGGATCTATTTTCCAGGTCAGTGGTTTTTCCCATGAGATATTTCACATTGCCTTCTAATCTTTCATTTGTTTGGATCTGCTTAACAGCATCTTGATTTCTCATAAAGTCACTAGCTTCCATTTGCTCCAGTCTAACTCTGAAGGAATGAATCTCCTCAGTGAACTTTTGAGATTCTTTTTCCATCTGGCAAATTCGACTTTTTAAGGCATTCTTCTCCTCATTGCCCTTTTGGGCCTCCTTTGCCATTTGAGTTAGTCTGTTTTTTAGGTGTTGTTTTCCTCAGTCAGGCTGTTGACCCTCATTTCATACTTTTCCTGCATCCTTCTCATTTCTCTTTCCAGTTTTTCCTCCACTTCTCTTATTTGATTTTTAAAGTCCTTCTTAAGGTCCTCTATGGCCTGCAACCCGCTCATGTTTTCCCCTGGGGCTTTTGGAGCAGGACTTCTGACCTCACAGTCCTTTTCCCGCTCTATGCCCCCAAAATAGGAGTCTAGGGTTGCATTTTTCTGTTTCCTTTGCCTTGGCATGTTGCCACTTAATTGCTTGACTTTTGGGCTTGTTGCCACACTATGGCTTTAAGGCCAGCTAGAGGAATTTTCGTCCCGAACGTGTGGGGGGCAACTTCAGTTTCTGGCAAGCTGTAAGCCCACCCACGACTTCCACCCTAGAACACAATCCAGATCCAGGGAGGTTAAAGCAAGAGCAATTACCCCCCAAGATTGCTGGATCTCCCTACAATTAATTGCAGGCCAGGAGCTGGAGCTGCATCTGAAAACTACAAAATGGAGTGTCTCCTCAGCGGCTTTTAGCCCCCAGGGGAGGAAGCTGACGCATTCCCCAAATACAGGTCACAAAGTCCATAGGACACTAACCTCTTACTTTGTCCTAGGCATGTCTATGTTGATAATTCTGGAGTCGCCACAGCTACTGGTGTTCTGGGGTTCCTCCAGCCGGCTGTTGGCCCTGGTGCCCTGGGGCTAAAACCTCCGCTCATGGGAACCTCAACTCCGGCTTGGCTCAGCTTCCCGCGCGCTGCGCACTGCCGGCTTCCAGACCACTGTGCTGGTCCTTCCTGCAGGGCTGCTGGGCTGTCCTCAGTGGGAGGTTAGCTTCTCTGTGTCGTTCTGTGGGTGCTGGGGCTCCAGAAGTTGTTCAGAGTCCCCTTTTACATAGTTTGGGGGGAATCTGGGAGCAGAGTGGCTTGGATGAGCTGTTTCTACTCTGCCATCTTGGCTCCGCCCCCCATTGTAATCTTTTTTTTTAGTTTGTGTTTTGATTGTCCTTGTCCACATAGTAATTTTTTGTGGTTATGTTCTTTTTTTTTTTATTATTTGCTCCATTTCCAGCCTGTTTCTTGACTTTTAACTTTTATGTTAAGGTTGGACTTTGCCCCCAGATTATAGTAGGCATTGTCCCAATCTTCAGGTTTTTTTTTTTTTTTTATGCTGCTGTTTTCAGAGTTGGTTCTTGTAGTTTGTGAGTTTTCAGTACTTCCAAGGTGGTATGATCTAAGGAGAGGTTTGGGTACTGTTCCTCTGACCTATATTCTGACTATGAACAACCACTAACATTCTTTTCTGCCTTTGAGTTGTGGCCAGGGTCCTTCCTCCTGCTAGAGCTCCTCCTCAATTTGGGACTTTGGCTCAGATGCATTTATGGGTAGAAACATAATCCTTCTCCCAGGAAAAGATCCTCTTTAATCTCTGACCAATTGCCTTACCTTTACTGTCTGTGGGCTGGGAACTCAGAAAACTGTAGCCCCCATTCAGCTTCTATCAAGGCTTGCTGCTGGCTTTCCAGGGCATGACCTGTTCTGGCTGGGCTGTCCTCCACACTTACCGCAGTGAGACTGACCCTTCCTCCTGACCTTCTAAATTGTCTTGTGCTGGAAAATTGTTTCACTCCATCCTTTTGTCGATTTTGTTGCTTCATAATTCTTTTGCGGGGTGTAATTTTAACATTGTTTGGGGAGGTTTTGAGAGAGCTTAGTTGAATCCCTGCCTTTACTCTGCCATCTTGGCTCTGCCCTTGAGCACTTGTTTTTCTTCTAATTGCTTTATTTTTACTTCAGCAACAAGAGACAACAGTCCTGTCATGCTGGTTCTTTTTGTTTTATTTATTTTTTTTTAAGGAATTACACTTTGTTACCCTCTGCATCTTGTTCTCCTTTTATCCATTCTATCTAAATCTTTTTCTTCGTGGATGGGGAAGAGAGGGCAGGATTTGGGGTAGGCAGAGTCTCCAAAATCATATATACAGGGTATCCCGAAAGACAGTGAAATATTAAGCTTTACTGGCTTAAAACTATATTAAGAATTTTGTGATACCCTTCATTTTGATTTGAATGTATAGTAAGGGACACACTTTTTGAAACATTCAGATATGAAAGCTGATTCTAATTATATTTGATGCTGATTCCTTTCTAATCTAGGTCAGGATACAGAGCTACAGATAACATATGAAATGGGTTACCCACTTGCTTCCTGAAATCAGCTACTAAACATGCTTACTTGGAACGACACTTCCTACGTAGTCAATCTGCACAGGATAGGAAACATAGAATCGGATAGTGGGTAGCATGTTGGATTTGGGACTGGGAAGGCTTGGGTTCGAAGTCTGTCTTAGACCCTTTAAAGTTATTGGTTCCACTTAGCTATTATTATTTCTCCTTTTCCCATCTGCTGTTCTTACTATTGTTTAGTCATTTCAATTATTTCTGACTTTCCATGACCCATTTTGGGATTTTCTTGGCAAAGATACTGGAGTGGTTTTAATTTCTATCTCCAGTTAATTTCCCAGATGAGGAAACTGAGGCAAACAGGGGTCAGTGACTTGCCCACAGTAGTATCTGAGGCTGGATTTGAGTTCAGAAAAATGAGTCTTCCAGACTCCAGGCTTGGTGCTGTATCCACTGTACCACCTAGCCCATCACTTAAAAGGGGATTATAACTTCACATACTTGTGGATTAAATGGGATTTCATATGCAGAGCTATACACTGTATATATGGCTTTGAAAAGTTTAAAGTACTATGTAAATGTAACTGTTTTCATTGCCCCAGGCAACTCCCTAAGGCTATCAGTTACTGGTCTCTGGTTGTAGGAGTCTTCTCAAAGGAAGTTCCCTAGACCAGTGAAATCACAGGTCAATTAAAAGGGAAAAAAGCTAAAGTTATGGGTGGGGAAGAAGAGCATTCTTAAGTAGAAGGAGATCTGCTGTGAGAGGTTTTTTTTTGGACTTTTTGATCATAGAGATTTTTAACCTTTCTCTTCACTTTGGTGTGGGGCTGACCAGTGCACATTTATATAAGAATGTTTTCCAATCTAGCAAGATACTCGCATTTAGAAATAGTTTCATTTTTGTTGTTGTTTTCTGTGGACAGGTAGAGTCAACACGGATCTCAGAGCTTCTCTTTCAACAAAAAGGGGTTTTATCAGTTTGCACTCTGACTTTGCGCCTTTCTGTCTGTGCTGGCCCAGCTTGCAATGGAAATAGCAGCTAGCTGGCAGGGATGGTTGTAGGCTTCTCTGTATTTTGTTGAAAAAGCATTTAAGTGGTGTCTTTGCCTGTACACGAGGTTACTGTATGATATGCAATATACAATGTAGTTCCTCTTTATCACCTCCTACCTGTGGCTTCTTGTAGCCAAAATGCTATTAAACGGCAGAATTCCATTTCCAGCAGATCTTTAGGGGTTGACAGTTTTTCACTACAAGTAGAATGTAACTTGCTTCTCCCAGACTGGACTCATATAGATTGAATTTAACTATGGTACTGCAAGGCTTTTCATCTGCCTCTTAGTAGCATATTTGTGGAGTACTGGTATTCATAAAAATCTTTTTTTTTTAAAGTAGAGAAGACAGTAGCAGCATAGCAAGGGGGAAAAAAAACCTGTTTTCAAACAGCGACTTCCTCTTCTGAATGGGAATCAGTTATTAAAATAATCATAACAACAATAAAGGTGTCATCTCATATTTCTATTGTGATTTGTAAATTCAAACCATTAACACAAATTTTCCCTTTTGAGCATTGTAAAAAACTCGCATTTAGTGAGGTTGGCACTGAAATATTCTCATCTCCATTTTTGCAAATAAGGGTATTAAGACCTAGAGAGGAAAAATGACTTGTCCAAAGTCACATAACAAGGAAACTAAAGTGACAAGACTTGATTCCAGGTCTTTGTATTTTAGTTCTTGGGTAGGATATTATGTGGGATCTCTGGCAAATAGGATTTTAGTCCAGGTTCTGGCCAGAAGGTACCAGGTTTGTCCTCCCATACTTAACTTCCTAAAATATATATTAGTGCATATGTTCAGGGAGGTAAAATGTACCCATTATTGTAACCAGCAATTTTTATACCCACAATAAGCTCTTAATGCAGTGCTTTGCACTAAGGATTATTAAATACTTAGCAAAGGCCTTCTTATTAATTAATCAATCCAGTTGCTCACAAACTGTACCCTATGGAGGGTTCTGAGAGCCTGTGATAGTAAGCCTGTAAGGCTGCTGTTGGGTTGGGGCTTATCTGAGTGTGGTCGCAAGGGAGCAGAAACTTCTGTGTTATAAAGACTTGGATTTAAATCCCACCAATGACAATTGCTACCTTTGTTACCTCGGGCAAGTTACTTAACCTTACTCTAGGTCTCAGTTTCTTCTTTTGTAAAACAAAGTGGTTGGAACAGATGCCCTCAGACATCCCTCATAGCTCTATATCTATGATCCAATGACTCTTTGGTCAGATCACTTGCTGTTTTAACTAATTATTGTTCCTTAACAGGATAGAATGTGTTGTCAGTCCTCCCTCTAAACTTTGGCCCCCTGGGGCAAAGCCCTAGCCACTCTGTCCTAGTCATAGCTCCAAATATATCAGCTGTAATGAAGTAAATAAGAGGAACTATGAATTCATTGGCATCAGTATCTCCTCCACTGATGCAGATCGTAGTCTCTTCATAACTTTGAAGATGGTTGCATGAGTTGTTTAATAAATGAATCCATTAAAAAGATGTCTACATTCAGAGAAAGAGCTAGAAAGAACTAGAGAGAACAGAGTTTGAATGCAGATTGAAGCAAACTACCTGCTCTCTCTCTTTTTCTTGTTTGGTTTTGTTTCCTCTTTCTCACTGTTCATTCCATTGGTTACAATCCTTCTTTACAACCTGACTAATGTCTAATGTGAAAGGATTTGCAGATCCTATACTTGATTGCATTGCTGCTATGGGCAGGGAGGGGGAGAAAATTTGAAACTCTAGGGATTGTGGAACTGAATCTTGTAAACTAAAAGTAAACAAACAAATAAATAAAGATAAAATTTTACTTAAAAAAATAATTAATCCATTGGTCTGGTTATCTGGTTGACAGGCTTTCCTGTGCTTAACTAGTCTCACCCTCAAGTGATAAGCACACATCTGTGCTCAAAGATCCTTGAGTATTGTGGGGTCTCTTTCTACTAGGTTAGCAGAAGCCCTCCACAACACTTGGTGGGCTCCAATAATAGAATGATGCCTTCACAAAGGTCATCAGTGGAGAGACACCACATGGAGCAGCTGTTGTTATGTCTGAATGGCTGTTTAAGGGGCCACATAAAGTTATGTATTAAAAATAATGATCGCACCCCAGAAGTAGTAGCTAGTGCTTATATAGCTCCTACTCTTTTCCAGGTTCTGTCCTAAGCCCTTTACAAATATTCTCCCATTTGAACCTCCCAACAACTCTGAGGTAGATACTTTTATTATCTCCATTTTGCAGATGAGGAAATTGAGACAAACAGAGGGTGAGTGACTTGCCCATGGTCATCCAGCTAGTGCCCGGGACTAAATTTGAACTCAGGTTTCATGACTTTGTGATGAGGTATGGGCTCTGGGAACCCCCCTTGAACTCTGATTAAATCATCCCATTTGATGAGGCATTGGCATGAGGCCATAAGTCTTACACTGTGGCTGGGCCCACACCTTTGTCACTAGACTTCCCACCCCTGAGTCTATCAAAATATCAACCCACCCTTTAACTGGCCTAGCCCACCATTGTCTGTAGTCTCTAGGTAGCCTCCTGCAACTTTGGTTACCCATAAAGAGGGTTAGGGTTGCTCTGGAGACCCCAAAATACCAACATGCCGGGTCCTGCTGAATGAATTTGACTCAAGTCTTCTCTCAGCCAAAGAAAAGTAAAGTTTATTAAATGTTTACTTGTATTAGTCACAGAGTAAGCCTGTGCTAGGTCATTCTATGGTGCTCTCACAAACATGGAGACAAGATGGGGTCATATATAGAAGATTGTGTGAGGAATCTAGGGGTGGTCTAGGGGAGGAGTTTGGGGAGGGTCTTCAGGAGAAGTCAGATGAGATCAATGAGTGATTAAGGGGTGGGAAGTTGCTGGAGATTGCAGACAATGGTGGGCTAGGCCAGTTCAAGGGTGGATTGATATTGTGCTAGGCTCAAGGGTGGGAAGTCTAGTAACAGAGGTTTGGGCCCAGACACAATGTAAGGCTTATGGCCTCATGCCAATGCCTCATCAAATAGGATGATTTAATCAGAGTTCAAGGGGGGTACTCAGAGCCTATACCTCAAAGATTCAAGGAGAGCTCAAGGGGGCTCCCAGAGCCCATACCTCATCATTTGGACCCAGCACTTTATCTGCTGTGCCACCTAGCTACCTTTTGAAATGATGAGGCAATAATTGTTAAAGCTCTCCAACTAATTGATTCCCCAGCCACCAAATATTGTGTAGAGTTCTGAATTCTGAGTAAGCTGACGAATGATAATTATATGTCTAGCAACAGCTTCAGGTAGAATTAGAGATTAGAAGAGTAGAACTCATTCATTTAGTTCATTCATTCACTTCATTCCTTCATGCATACATCCATACATTCAACTGAGTACCTAATCTATCTAGGGTCTCGTGGAGACCCTCCCTCAGAGGATGGAATTGGGAGGTAGATAAAAATGGCTAAAGGGTAAAAAGCATATGTAGATAAGGTGGCTTTCATAGCCATTTTTCCCCCCAACAACTCTATTTTTTTTTTAAAGCAACTGGGGTTAAGTAACTTGCTCAAGGTTACACAGCCAGTCATTATTTATGTGTGGGTGCTCATTTTCTGAGGCCAGATCCATTCCCGGGTCGTCCCAACTCTGGGGCCGGTGCTGTTACTCACTACACCACCTAGCCGCCTCACCCTCCAACAATTCTTACTTACTTCAGTGCCTACACATTCTCTAGACCCTTCCTTTGTGAGATTGGTATTAGCCTCAGCAGACCTGGTGAAGTTCCAGGCCCATTGGTTGTTACTCTTGCATAGGATGTTTAAGCTTCCTGAGCCTCAGTTTTCCCTTTCATAAAAGGAAGATTGTTGCTCTAGAATGCAATTTTATCAAGTGTCATAGCTAAAAGGACCACTTGATATCCTGTGAATAAACTTCCTCATTTCATAAGAACATAGAAATGGAGCTAGGATCATGCAGGTAATTAGTGACAGAACTTAAACTCACATCCTTCTGACTCCAGTTCTGGTTCTCTTTCCATTGTACCAGGTGATCTGTTTACAATTTCATGGGTTGTTGGGGGTAAAAAAAAAAGCACTCTGTAAGTTCTTTAAACAGGAGTTCTGAGCTGGGATCATTGAATAGATTCAATTAAAAAAAAATTTTTGATAACTTTCAATATAGTCTATTTCCTTTGTAAATGTATACATTTTGTTTTATACATTTAAAAACATTACACTGAGAAAGACTGTCAAAGGGGTCCATGAAGGAAAAAAGAAAGAATTTATATATCACCTATGATGTTCCTGGTGAGGCAGCTAGATGGCTCAATGGATAGCGTGCTGGACCTGGAATCAGGAAGACCTGAGTACAAATCTAGTCACAGTCACTTATTAGCTGTGTGACTATGGGCAAGTCACTTAACCTTTATATCTCTAAATCTACTGGAGAAGGAAATAGCAAACCACTCTAGCATCTTTGCCAAGGACAGTATGGTCCACAGGGTCAAAAAGAATCAGACCCAACTGAATGAACAAAAAACAGTAAATGTTCCTGTCACTGTGCTAAGGGCTTTACAAATATTGTCGTTTGATCTTTACAACAATGTTATGTAATCTCCATTTTATGATTGAGGAAACTAAAGGAAACATGTTATGTGACTTATTCAGGGTCACACAACTAATCTCAGGCTAGATTTGGATTCAGGTCTTCCTGACTCCAGGCCCAACACTCCATCCACTGTCACTTAACCTGCCTGACAAAAAATGAAACAAAATAAAAAGCAAACAAAAAAACCCAAACAATAAAAGATTACGGACCTTTGCTCTGAAGTGTCACAGAAATGTGAGGTGTATTATTTTGGACTCTGTACAGCCTTGCAGAAGTCTACAACCAGATTATAAGAGGCCATGTACACATGGTTGCAGTACAGTGCTGAATGTACTGATTCCATGGGGGATATGCTAACAGCATATTGTGTAGGAAGGACACCAGCAGGAGAGCATTTTCTGATGGACAGATGAGAAAAAAATCCTCCATCCCATTTAGTAAATGTCAGGATTCTGTTTAATGTATCTATGACTTTGGAATTAAATACTATATGCTATGTATTCTATCTTGTTCCTAAAATTAGATTGGATTGATTGGATTGAATTGAGTTGAACTGAATTGAATCTGTGCTTTTTGTATTTTCCCCTTTCTTCTTAATTGTCCTTGGGCAAGTGCATTCAGGTGTGTTTCTACAAGCTTCCTGGGTAAGACTCTAAGCCTATTTTCATTCTTTCTTCTTTTGCTCATGTCTCCAAGTCTATCCCTGATATTGGATGTTCACTGTTTTCGTTATAGATGCCATGTTCTTCATTATATCTGGAAATTAGGTTTCCCATAATGCTATATTTTAATTAAGACTTTTTTTTGTCACTGTACCCTGAAGTAGTTCATAGGAGTGATAGTATGTTACAAAATGGAACCAACAGAGAGCTTGGCTTTTCTGAGCTCAAAAGTGGCATAGAAGTACCTCTTCAGTGTGGCAAGGATGGGTAGGAGCCCCAATTTGGTTATTGTGCTTCCTCCCAAGAAGGATGGGGTTGACTAAGGAGGCTTTGCCATGCTAACTTTTGAGTGTACCTGAGTGCATTATAGCAAGGAAAACCTGGTGACTAATCATCAGAAATGGAATGAAGGGTATTTCTGCTTAGATATGAATTATCCAGATGATATCTCAGCTCCCTTTCAGCTCTTGAATTATTCTATGACCCTGAGTCAGCAGGAACTGTAAGGTGAAATACCAAGTAGGAAGGAACCAACAATTACCTGTCTGATTTGTGCCCCTGCTTTCTGTGTGATTGCTTTTCCTAGTGGCCCCCTTTTGGGGCCACTCCAGTAGCACTGCTCTCCTCTTCATATAAGCATTATAAGGGCATGCTAATCACTCTCTGTTCTGACTTAAGCATGAATAAATTCATTTTTCTTTTATTTCTTTGAAGAAAAAGTAATTTTTAAAATGAATTTTTTATTTAGAATCTAAAGGAAGAACAAAAAACACTATACAAAAATGTCTAAGCTAGTCAGTTTACAGAAGAGAAGTCTGATCCTAATTTTACTTTTTTTAATAGATAAATTTTGTTACAGCACTGAAGACAAATGTTTGAAAAAGAGAAAATGATGTATACTCCCTAAAATAACCAAACAAAACAATACAAAAGAGTAATTGTGGGGGCGGCTAGGTGGCGCAGTGAGTAGAGCGCTGGCCCTGGAATCAGAAGGACCTGAGTTCGGATCTGGCCTCAGACACTTAACGCACACACAAACAAAAATCTAGCCGTGTGACCTTGGGCAAGTTACTTAACCCCAATAGCCCTCCAAAAAGCAAAAAAAAAAAAAAAGAGTAATTATAGGGGCAGCTAGGTGGCACAGTGAGTAAGAGCAGCTAGCCCCAGAGTCAGGTGGACTTGGGATGGTTTCTGGCCTCAGATACTTAACACCCACACAAAAATAACTGGTCATGTAACCTTGGGCGAGTTACTTAACCCCAATTACTTTATTTAAAAAAAAAGAGTAATTGTGAGTGATACCATAAACTTTTTTTTTTTTGGAGGGGGGAGGCAAGGCAATTGGGATTAAATGACTTGCTCAAGGTAACATGGCTAGTAAATGTGTAAAGTGTCTGAGGCTGGATTTGAACTCAGATCCTCCTGACTCCAGGATCATTGCACCACCTAACTGCCCCAGATACCATAAACTTTTGCAGTTTCTTTTTTGTTAAACTATAAGCACTTTATCATACCTATGTCATACATTGTAGTTAACCAGAGTTTAGATATTTTTTCACTTTTCATGTTGTTTTCATTTGTGTAGTTGATGCTTACACCCACACACATTTATGTATGTATGCATATATACATACATATGTGTATGTGTGTATATACACACATAATGCTTTTGGATCTACTTTCCTTATTCTGCATACTTTAATATAAATCTTCCATTATGTCTTTGAATTCTTCATACATACCATTCCTTATTATGTAATCATATTCCATTACATTCATATGCCATGATTTATTTATCCATTCTTTAGCCATTGGGCATATAGTTTGTTTCCTACTTTTTGCTATTACAAATGGTGTTGGTATGATTATATTTCTACATGTGAGTCTTATCCTGCCAATTCCTAGAGATATAAACCTAGCAGTGAGATTGCAGTTCTATAATGTCTTAGATAATTCTGTAATGCTTTGAAAATGGTTGGACCAATTAATATTTTTATCTGTAGTGAATTATTGTACCTCTTTTCCTATAACCACATCAACTTTTCATTTTTTTCATCTTTCCCGATTTGATAGGTGTAAGGTAATACCTTGAAACTATTGCAACTAGCAATTCATTGATCATTAGTAATTTTAAACACTTTTCCAAATGTTATTAATGGTTTTTTCCCCATCTCCCCCAAGTATTCTTTTATCATTTCTTTTATTTTTCCACGGTAATGATTACCAATCTCTATCCTATTTTCCCCATTTATTCTACTCATTCTTTCCTATTATCCTGTTCCTTCTCAAAAGTTTTTGCTTCTGACTTTTACCTCCCCCAAGCTGCCCTCCCTTCTACCAGCTCTTCCGCTTCTCTTATCCCCTTCCCTTCCTGCTTTCCTGTATGATAATATAGATTTCTACACCCAGCTGAGTGTGTATATTTTTCCCTCTTTGAGTCAATTCTAATGAGAGTAAGGTTCATGTGCTCCCCTCCCCACTTCTCCCATTTCCCCCTGCATTGTAAAACCTCTTTCAAGACTCTTTTTTTTGTGTAAGATAATTTATCTCATTCTACCTCTCCTTTTCCCCTTTTCTCAGTGCATTCTTCTCTTTCATCCCTTAATTTGATTTGTTTAGATTATCATATAATCACATTCAACCTACACCTCTGCTTTCTGTCTATATATACTCCTTCTAACTGCCTTAATAATCAGAAAGTTTTAAGAAGTTAGAAATATCATTTTTTCCACATAGGAATATAAACAGTTTAACCTTGTCAAGTCCCTTATAATTTGTCTCTTCTTGTTTAACTTTTTATATTTCTTTTGCATCTTGCATTTGAAAGTCAAATTTTCTATTAATCTATGGTGTTTTCATCAGGAATGCTTGAAAGTTCTCAATTTCATTGAATATCCGTTTTTTTCCCTTTGAAGGATTATACTCAGGTTTGCTGAGTAGGTGATTCTTTTTTAATCCTAGCTCTCTTGCCCTCTGGAATATCATATTTCAAGCCCCACAGTCCTTTAAGCTACTAAATCCTGACTGTGGCTCCACAATATTTGAATTGTTTCTTTTTGACTACTTGCAGCATTTTTTTCCTGACCTGGGATGTCTAGAATTTGGCTATAATATTACTGGGAGTTTGTTTTCATTTTGGGATCTCTTTTAGGAGGTGATCAGTGGATTCTTTCCATTTCCATTTCCATCCTCTGGTTCTGGAATATCAGGAAAGTTTTCCTTGATAATTTCTTGAAAGATGATATCTAGGCTCTTTTTTTTGGTCATGGCTTTCAGGTAGTCCAATAATTCTTAATTTATCTCTCCTGGATCCATTTTCCAGGTCAGTTGTTTTTCTGGTGTGATAGTTCATATTTTCTTCTATTAAAATTTTGTTTGATTGTTTCTTGCTGTCTCATAAAGTCATTAGCTTCCACTTGCCAAATTCTAACTTTTAAGAAATTCTTTTCTTAAGTGAATTTTTGGATATCTTTTCCCATATGGCTTATTCTGTTTTTAAGGTGTTATTTTCTTCAGTATGTTTTTTTTCTGTGTGTGTCTCCTTTACCAAGCTGTTGACTCATTTTTTCATGATTTTCTTGCATCACTCTCATTTCTCTTCCCAGTTTTTCCTCTACCTTTCTTACTTGGTTTTTAAAACCCCTTTTGACCTCTTCCATGGCATGAGATCAGTTCATAATTTTTAATTGAGGCCTTGAATGCAGAAATTTTGACTTTCTTGTTGTCTTTGGAGTATGTATTTTGATTTTCCGTGTCACCATGGTAACTTTCCATGGTCAGAATTTTTTCTGTTGTTTGCTCATTTTTCAGCCCATTTCTTGTTTTAATTCTATGCTAAAGTGGGGCTCTGCTTCCCAAGTGGAGTGGGAACTGTCTCAAGCTTTAGTTTTTTTTGTGCAGCTCTTTTCAGAGGTAATTCTGAGGACCTGTAACTTTTTTGACTCTTCCAAAATGGTGTTATCTAAGGAGATGTGTGTTTACTATTCTCCTGTACTGTTCACTGGCTTGTGAATGGCTACAAGCACTCTTTTCAACCATGGAACTGTGACCAGAGCTCCTGTTCTTCTGTGACCATAAGTTCTGCTGTGCTAGAACTCCTCTTTGTACTGGCACTAAGTCCCAGGACTGTGATGTAGATCCAAGTATAGGCAATGCAATACAGTTCTGCTCCTGGTGCCAGCAAAGGCACCTGTAAATCTCTTGACCCATTGTCTGATTCCCTTACTGTCTGTGAGCTGAGAGGTCTAGAAAGCGCCATTGCTGCCACTGATTTAGTCTCCCTGGGGCCTGCTCCTAGTTTGTTGCAGCCCCCAACTGCACATTGGACTGTGCTTCTCTCTCACCCTGGTGCAGTAGGCCTTTCCTGCTGACCCTTTTAAGTTGTCTTGGGCTGGAAAATTGTTTCTCTCCATCTTTTTGTGGGTTCTGCTGCTGTGGAATTTGTTTAGAGTCATTATTTGGAGGAGTTTGGGAAAGATCTCAGGCAAGTCCCTGCCTTTACTGTGTCATCTTGGCTCCATCTTACAATAGTTACTTTTAATTTTCTTTATTTATATAAAAGTGTTTTATTATTGGGTTTTATAAAACAAATTTCTTTATTGGTATCAACTTCCAGATACTTAAAGTATTATTTATTACAAAATATTTATACCTAATTTTTTAGCTCTGACTGTAATACATAGAAGTGCTAATGATTTGGAAGGTACTGGTTTTTTCTCTGCTATTTTGCTGAAGCTTTTGTTAAATTAATTAATTTTCATTATTAATTCCCTAGGGTTTTCTAAGTGAAATATGGCATCCACAAATTAAGATATTTCACAGTCCTCTTTAAAAGTACTTATTCCCATGATTTATTTTTCTTGCCTTAATCTTTTTTCTAACTTTTGTAGTACTAGGCTAAATAATAAGTATAGTAGAAATCTTTTCTTCACCCCTTATCTTCTGTAAAAGCTTCCATTATATTTCTTTATTACCAAAATCGCTATCCTTTGGTATCAGATAGAGGCTTTCAAAACATACTAAAGAAAGGATCTTTTCATTTCTGTGCTTTTTGGTGTTTGTAAACATGAATATTCTATTTTAAAATACCACTCCTTCCTCTATTTAGATAATATATTTCATTATTTTTAAAAGAGTATTTGTTATACTAATTAATTTTTTAATGTTGCATCATTTTTCCATGCTGTGTATGTATCCAGATTGGTTATAATAAATATTTTTGACATATTACTGTAGTCTGTTTGCCATTTATTTTAATGCTTTTGCATCAGTATTCTATAAAAAATTATTCTATCTAATTTTCATGATACTATTTGCTTTTATATCACATTCTTTTCTGAACTTTATCCCCTCTTCCCCTACCCAGTGAGCCATCCTTTGTGACAAAGATAAAAAAGGAAAGAGATTTAAAAAAAAGTTTCAACAATACTAACCAATATATCAGTAGGGTTGACATGTACAACATTCCATTGCACGAGTATTTTAAACTGATTTTGTTCTATTGTTTTCTTGTTTATTCATTTGTCTGGCAACCAGTACCGTATTTTTCACATAGAAAGTTTTGTAGAATGACTTCTTTCTCTGCTTTTGAAAATAGTCTGAGCATAAGAATTGCTTTGGAATTATTTGTTCTTTAACTATTTGATAAAATGCAGTTGTAAATTTATCTAGTTCTTGAGTTTTGTGCCCTTGAAGTAAGCAGTGTTTTTATTTTATAACTTTCTGTTAGATTTTTCAAGTTTTGCTAGAGCAACATTGAAACAATCTACTAATATTTTGTCTGGTTCTTTTTTGCACTCTAGTTTACTTTTCCTTTAAATACTTGATTGTTCTATTCATTAATTTCTGTTATATTCAGTATTGCTATTTTCTTTGCTGTTTTAGAAATATTTCTCGACAGTTTCTCTTCTTCTTTTGACTTTAATTCTATTTAACAAGCATTTTTAAGCACCTACTATGTGCCACATGGGCTGCTAAATGGCACTGTGGATAGAGTATTGGGCTTGGAATCATCTTTGTGAGTTCAAATTTAGCCTCATACACTTACTACTTGGTGACCCTGGGCAAGTCACGTAAACTTGGTTGCCTCAGTTTCCTCATCTGTAAAATGAGCTGGATAAGGAAATGGTAAACTGCTTTAATATCTTTGCCAAGAAAACATCATAAAGCAGTCATGAAAATTTAGACATGACTGAAACAACTGAACAATTTGGTACTCACTTTACAAATCCAAAAATTAAGTAGTCTTTGCTATTGAATCTGTCAGTAAACATTTATTAGGTGCTGACTGTATTCCAGAAACTCTGCTAAGCACTAGGAATACAAGCAATCCCTGCTCTCAAGAATCCTATGATTTAATGTGGAAAGGACAACACACAAAAGGAAGCTAAAAAGGCAATTCAGAAAGGAAGGTACCTGGTAATATATAATTCAAAGAAGTCAAGGGAGAAATGAAGAGATAGGTAGCTTTGGTACCCTCCTTAAATGGAAGTTCTAACAGGAGCTCTCCAGCATCCTTTCAGGGCACTGAGGCAGATGGTACTAAGGGAGTGTGAGTTCCAGGGCAGAGGTGATCTTGTAAGATGAAGTTCTTGGGGGCATGATGAAGTCCAGTGGTTTCAACTCCAAGCTCATCACCTCTAAACTCATCATCATGCTACCAACTCAAGACTTGACTGATGCTACCTCCCTCAGTTTCTGATGATTGTAATGTATGTTGCAATCCTTAAAGCGCTATATTAATACTAGATTATTATTTTTCCAGAGGGTTACAAAGAGAAAAGGCAGTGACAAAATATAACATGCTGTGTAATCATTAGCTCTGATTATAACTATGAACAACAGTTCAACCAGCACTCAAACACATATATGGCATCTGCCATGGGTAATGTCCTGTGCTTGGCACTAGGATAGATAAGGTAGTATTCTTGAACTCAGGGAACTCTCAGTCTAGTAAAGGAGAAAAGAAATGAATGTAAAGAATTACAGTGTGAAGTTAACTATGATAAATGCAGAAGAAAAAAAAAGCTCTGTGAGATCAGAAGATGTAGAGATTCAGGGAAAGCTCCTTGGATAAGTTGGCATTTAACAGGGCCTCAAAGAATGAGGAGGAATCCAAAAGGTAAATATGGAGGCAAGGATGTAGGATATAGTATAAGCAAAGACTCAGAGATAGAAAAGTGTAGGATGTATTACAGGACAACAAGTGAATCAGTTCCACTGGTGGGCAGAGTATGTGATGGGGAGGAGGCCAGAATAGTCAGGTAGGCTCTTCCCTCTCCAGTGTATTCTCCAAATTACTGATGATTGCTGGTTACTGAAATAAAAGTCCACTAGATATTCCTAGATCACTCTCTGGATCAAAATTTCAGTGGCATCCCATCATCCCCAAAATGAAATGCAAACCCCTCAGACTGTCATTGAAGACTCTCTATAATCCTGCTCCCACCCAGTTTTTTTGTGTTTTTAAAATATTACTCCCCTTCACATTGTTTGTAGTTCAGCTAAATTGCTCTCTCAGAAATTCCTCAAACTTGGTATTCTATTCCCCAACTCTGAGCCACTATACTAGCTGGCAAGCGTTCTGCCCTCACCATCACCTCTCAAAATCCTTTTCTTCCTTCAGTGTTCAACTCAGGATGCCAACTTCTTTATGAAGTTTTCAATGAACTCCCTAATTGTTATATATGTGCTATATTCTTTACACAAATACCTTATATTGATTTACATGGATATAGGCATCCATAGTATAATAAGATAGAAAACTAACCTCAAAGACAGGAAGATCTGCGTTCAAGTCTTGCTTTTGATACATACACTGATTATATGACCCTGGGCAAGTGTAATGTTAAAGGAATAGGAAGATATTCCCTGTCCATGAATATGACTATGTAACCACACGTGTTTCCTTTATTCCTTAGAATAGGAGCTGTGTTCCCAGATCTAAAGGTATACAGGTATTTCAATATGAAAGTCTTGTTGCTTTCACAGCTGTGATACATCCTGAGTCATACAGAGCCCATTGGGGGAGGAACTTGCCTGAGGAGGAACTTGCCTGAGGAGGAACTTGCATGTAGGAAGGCTTTCACACCTTTTGGTATGAAATTGATTAGGCACTGAGCCATGAGAGTTGTGATGTCTTCTGGCTCTGAACCTATTAGTTGAAAACTATATATATATTTGGAGGTTGGTATTTTACTTTGGGGGATGGCTTATGAGAAGGGCCTTTTGATTTCCTGGATGGGGTTTTGAATAGCCATTTGTTAAGAGCCCCTCCACTACTCAGAGGTTTGTGCTCTTCAGATCCAGTGGTGTGTGTAGGGTGGTTGTATTATTTTTTCAGACAGTAAGAGCCCTGTCAGTTGAATTTCTCTGCTAATTTCTCTGCTTGTATTTTCTACTTATCTGTAATTAAAGTAAGATTGTTTACCCCTTTAAAAATAGTCTTTCCTTTAGCAAAGTAGATCAAAGAACCTGTGCTGGCAGGCCATCCTGGGTGTACTATGGTACTTGCTATTACAGCTAGTCACTTAACTTCTTTGACTATAAGTTTTGGAGAAGTTGCCAAACTACATTGGTAGAGTGAATTTCCTGAGAGCTTTCTATATTCTTGGCATTTGTTGCTCTGCCTGGTTTCAACTCTGAGAACTAGATGTCCTTCCCAGGTTAAGCTCATCACCTTTAATTTCATCACCATACTACAAACTCAAATCTTAACTGATGCACCACTTCCCTTAGCTTCCTCTCCTCTGGAGGCTGGAATAACAAACTCCTCCCAATGCCTCCCTTTATAGAAGATAGAAAGTGGACTTTTGGGCTTCTTTTACTCTGCATTTATTACTCTGCTTGGTTTCAACTACACTGAACTAAATCCTCCCACCCCCAGCACCCCATAACTCCTCCCACAACTTCCCTGTCTCTTTTTGTGATTGTAAATTCCTTGAGAGCAGTAATGGTTTTTATTTTTATTAATTGTATCCTTAGTGCTTAGTGCTTGGGATGGATTGAGTGCAGTTTGTGTAAGCCTGAGACTTCTGCCTTTTATGAAGTCATGACTGTAATTATTATTTTTTTAGTCAACTGATGAACAATAAATATTATCCCAACTATTCACTTTAAATCTGATTATATCCCTTTGTTTTAAATGTGTCTTGTAGACTACATATTTATGATTGGGCTCTATATTCTAATCCATTATTTAGTTTGCATCTTTTTTTGTTGTTGGTCTGTTAGATTCATTTACAT
Organism: Gymnobelideus leadbeateri; assembly: GCA_011680675.1. NCBI lineage: Eukaryota > Metazoa > Chordata > Mammalia > Diprotodontia > Petauridae > Gymnobelideus > Gymnobelideus leadbeateri. The sequence continues at coordinate 186,449 of WOXC01010485.1, forward strand.
TCATTTCTAGAACTCACAATTCTGCCAACTTTACTGTTTTAAAGTTTTGTTTCATTTATTCTGTCTTTTCCACATTTTTTCTCTGTTTCATTTTGTTTTCCAGTGTATCTAGCAATTTTTTAATATTTTCCATGGATCATTCCAAGCTATTAATTCTTGTGTTTTTCTTCTTCTTTTGTCAACTTTATATCCACCTTTACAATGATTAGTCTTTTTGTTTATTTGATTTGTTGACCAGCTTGAAGTTTAGAGTATTGCTTGTTCTTATAGTCTTCCCCATCCCCCCTTTCTGGAGAGCTTGTGTCATTTTCCCTTAGTGCATTACATTTATTTTTCTGGATTTAGGTCTTTTTTGTTTACTTATTTTTTCTTTAAAAAATTTTTTCCTTGAGGTCTTCTTCCTGTAAAAATATCTCTTTTTTACATTAAAAAATAAAATTTTATTTAGCCCATTTGCTTTTGTTTTGAGGTGGGACTAGGGATCTGGACTTAGTTATGGCCATTCACTCATCCATCTTCCTGGAAAGTCCTTGATCTCACTAACATCAGGCCAAATATAGTCTTGCCTCCACAGCTAAATCTGGTCTTGTACTTTTTTTATCTTCTTCTCAACTTTGTCTAGAGTGAATGCAAAGCTAAGTGATACTTGAACTTCTAGCATGACGTGGGTTTAGTCAAGGGATGTTTCCAAGTTTACTCCTTGTTCTTTGCCACAGCAAATAATAATAATGATAAGCAGTGATAATTCCTTATTAAAACTCCTAAGTTTTTATGACAACCTAGTAATCTAAAGAAACTAAATATTATCATCTCCATGTTATAGAGGACATTATGGAGGCTCATGGAGGTCAGCTTGATAGAGTATCAGAGTCAGGACTTGAACACTGGTCTTCTGACTCCAAGTCAGAAGTATGTCTTTCAATTACAACAAGCTATCACTCTGCAAAGGAGTGTGGAACTCTGGGTTACTGGAAAAACTACATAATTTCTGATCACTCTGTGAATTATACATAAAGTTTAAACAGCTATGGTCTTTTACAAAGGACTGAACGGCATGCTGGAGTGATCCTGGAAAAGAGACTGCCCTTTCAAAGTCTGAATCAAGGATGATGCTTGTTCCCCCTCCTTAAAGGGAACCTAACTTTCCTTATGAGAAGAGATAAGAAAGCAGTGGAAGTCTGGCATAGGAATACACATCTGTGTTCTTGTTGATTTTACCCATTCTGTCCTCCATCTCCAGAAGTCCTTCCCAGAGGATGCCTAATTTCCTACAATCTCCACCCAAAAGTTTGGCCTTAGGTCTGTATATCCTCATTTGAAAGCTGTTATTGTTACTCAGTTATGTCAGATTCTTTGTAACCCCATTTGGAGTTTTTTCTGGCAAAGATGCTGTAGTGATGTACCATTTCCTTCTCAAGCTCATTTTAGAGATGAGGAAAACTGAGGCAAAAAGGGTTAAGTGATTTGCCCAGGGCCACCCAGCTAATGAGTATCTGAGGCAGGATTTAAACTCAGATCTTCCTGACTCCAGGCCTCATTATGTATCCACTGTGCTACTCAGCTGCCCCAGTTGAAAGCTAGACCTGAGCATTTGTATCAATTGCTCTCTTGTGTTCCTTGGCTGAACAGCCAACAAACCTCCCATTCTGCCACTAGAAGCTCTGCCCTCTCACTTTCTTGGCTGCACCCAGACTGCTTTGTTTCATAATATTATGTTAGTTATTACTTTGTATCATCTCCTGTTTCTTCCTATAAAGACAAGCTCCCTGGGAACACACATATGGGACTTCCCCAATATCCATGGCCTCATTCTAGGTCTGTGTTTGGCCATCCGCTGCCTGAACTTAGGTCCCATTAACGTTAGTATATCCTGCAAGATGCTTCCCCAAATAAATCTCATTATATGGATGCTATTAGACCTATTTCATGCTCAGAGCAGTGAAACCTAACAGGTCATCCAAACACAGAAATGAAAGTTAGCATTCACAGAGTCAATCTATATTTAACTCCTTTCTAGAGGAGAACTCGGCTGAGAGTATGGCTTTCACATTATCAGTGACCATGGATAAATGGAATAACTTCTCTGAGCCTTGTTTTCTTTATAAAATAGGAACAATACTTTTGCTATTATTTAGTCCTACGTAAACCACTTTTTCTCTCTAGGGCCTTACTTTAAAAATAGGAATCATAATGCTTGCACTGTCTACCTTCTAATGCAGTCAGACAAGAATTCATTTGAAAAGGATTTGGTGGTTTTAGTGGATTTTAACATCAATGTTTGTCGATAATGGCATCTGACGACCAAAATAGCTAATGCTGTATTAAGCTGCATTAATAGAATCTTAATATCCAAAAACGAGGTACAGAATCATCCCACTTTCCTTTGCTTTGGTCATAACCATGGGACTTTATTTGTAGGGTCACATCTTAGGGAAAACACCTTGACAAACTGTACATTGTATAGAGAACTGTTACCAGAATGAAGATGATGCTAGAGACTAGGTCATGCAAGGTTGAGTAAAAGAAACTAAGAATATCTTTATTGGAGGAGAGAAGAACTAGGAGGGCCCTGATTAGTCTTATAGTATTTGAAAGGCTATTATTGGGAAAAGTTTACACTGGTTGGTACTAGAAGGAAGAACTAAGCCATGGAGCAAAAGTTACATATTTCTGACTAACAAAAGGAAAAACCTTAGAATATTGAGCACTTAGCATCATATATCACACTTGATAAATGTTTAAGCAGTTTGAATGAATGGAATCTACTGAGCACCCAACCTAAGGGTAGAACAAGCTTCCCTTGAGGAGTAAACCCCTGTTGCTTGAGGTGTCCAAGAGGATGCCTCAGAGGACCATCTGTCTGTCAAAGGGGTAGTAGAGGGGATTATTTTTCTTTTTAGATGGGAGGTTGGGCTAGATGACCTCTATATCTAAGATTCTCTGCCCATGAAATCTTTTGAGGCTGAGATAAGAAGGATGGTGGCCTTGAGGGCAGGTGAGTGCCTGTACAAAGTAAAGCTGTGGCTAGAGAGCTTAAGTGAAGAAATTATTTTTATTCATTTTATAGTTGGCTTTATATCTATTGGATTTGTTCTCTGAAAGCAAGTAAGATGTGACAAGGCACATGCATAAATTTTTCTGGTCCAGTGACCTCTTTGTTTGAGGAAAGTCCCCAAACGGATTCATATTTCTTGGGTGTATTGCTGTGAAATATCACGGTTGACCCTGACACACCTGTTGCTGATAGGAAAAGTTTCTTTTTATCTCATCTATATACCACCCATGAATAGTTTTCATCAAAGAAAAAGTCCTGTGAGCTGTTCAGTTATCTATGAATTCTACAGGCTTGAAGCCAGGGAACACTGACCCTCTTTGACGTGAATCTTAGTCCTGATGAGATTTTTCAAGGATTTCAGGGAAACAGTTGATCCTTTTTTAAAAATGTGATTTGATGCCCTCATCCTGTTTGTTTGTTTTTTTTTTTTTTTTTGGCAAGTACAGCTACAGGGAAAGAACAGTAGCAAGGGCAGGTTTAGGTTCTTTATGTGAAATTAATTAATTTGGATTAGATTAACATAGATCCATCCTTTACAACCATTCGAGAATTAGGAAACTTGGCAAACTAGAAAGCAGCATGGGATTCTGGGATCTGAGGCTGTGAATTCAAATCTACCTCAGATTCTTATTCTCTGTGTGATCTTGGGCAAGTCACTTAAACTCCTTTGTACTAATTTTCCTCACCTGTAAAATGAGAGGGCTGGACAAGATGTTCTCTGAAGTCCATTTCAGCTCCAGAGCTATCGTGCTTGTGAGTCCTTCCTTTCTTTCTCATGGGTTCTTGACAGCTATGCCAGACTTTAGAATATGAGACCTGTGATGGGTTTTATATGCCTGTTGTCCAAAGAGCCATCTGTCTAAGTACAGGGAGGTGAGTCATAGAAATGTGACCACAGTATTTCCTGAAGCTGTTGCAGCAGGGTACAGAGTGTTTGGGTTTTCATCATTGGAAGGAGTATCTACCCCGACAACGTCATGGAGAGACAGAGAGAAAATCAGAGACAAAGGATGGAAAGAGGAGAGAAGAAGGGAGGGAGGGAGAGAGAGAGAGAAACTATCTGTGTGACTTTTAGGTAAGTGATTTAAGTACTCTCAGCCTCAATGTCATCATTTATAAAAGGAAGGCTAGCAATAGCCTCTACTTCACATGCTTGTAAGGATCAAATGAGAAAATGGATTTAAGGCAATCTGTAAACCTAACATTGTTATATGATTCAGTTATTATTATTATTATTAATTTATTTATTATTGTTTGCTTTTTTGGAGGGTGGAAGGCAGGGTGATTGGGGTTAAGTGACTTGCCCAAGGTCACAGAGCTAGTAAGTGTGTCAAGAGTCTGAGGCTGCATTTGAACTCAGGTCCTCCTGACTCCAGGGCCGGTGCTCTATTCACTGTGACACCTAGCTACCCCAGTTACTATTATTATCATTATTATTATTCTGTCTCAGAGAGGTTTAACAGTTACTCCACTAGGACTCTGTGTTTTAAAACCTGAATCATCATTGACTTTCCTTTTTCATTCCTTAAATAACCTTCATTGATGATTTTTGTTTTCATATCATAGTAATTTCTTGAACTGTTTGCTTTTCTAAGACAGGTAACAAGGTTTAATTTGAACAAGAGTGATGTGATGAGATCAGGACTGTGGAGGATGCAGAGATGACAGAGACATCCTCATGTCAGAGACTTGCAGTTGAGCTAGAAAACAGAACCAGCTACTAATGTTTTAAGCTGGGGGAGGAGACAGGTACCTCTTTCATGTAGTTCCCCCTTCTCTTCCATGTGTACCAAGCCCAAGATTTGTGTGCCTGCCCTGTGTGTTAAGAAAGCCTTGTTGAATGAATGACAGAATGAATGAACAGAAGAACACTTTAAGTGTAGATCATGGTTATCTGGATCTCTTTAAGTTAGGGACTCTTATCTTTGTTGTATCACGGTCCCTTTTGGCAGTCTAGTGGAGCCTATGGACCCCTTCTCTGAGTTGTTTTTAAATGGGCCAAATAAAATACATAGAATTACAAATATTTGTATTTGAAAAGTTATTGAAATATTTACTACAGAAACAATAGCAACAATGAAAAAAAATAAGTTCACCCTCCCTGCTATAAGTAGTCCTTTTTTGGGGGGGACATGCAAATCAGTCAGGAAGGAGCACCTTCCACTGGTAAAGTAGAGGTGAAGGCAGGGAGTACGTATTACCTCAGAGTGTTTCACCAGCTAACAGGAATACAAAAAAGTTATCCTTTCTTTGAAGTCCTGCCTTGGAAGAGGGGCTCTGCGGGAAGGTACTGGCTGGGAATTGAGAGATGCACCCCCACCTGCTACCAAGAAGGGATATTGAGAAGGAAAGGGGAAGAGAGAATTATGCCTTGAATTTGGTTGCTCTATATATACTGTCCCATTGCATGATTCCTTTACGCCACCTAGCTGCCCCATCCCCCATTAGTTCTTATAAGGAAAGCAAGATACAAGTGAAATATTATGGTCAGTTTGGAATATATATAGGAAGGATGTCGACAGACTGAAGGCTGGCCAGAAGCAGGTGGCCAGTGTTGAGATGACTCAGACCTTTGAGTTATAATGGAAGGAATGTTGGCTTGGGAATCAAATAACCTGAGTTTGAATTTCTCCTCTGAGGCTGCTCCTTGGGTGATGTTGGGCAAGCCTCTTCAGCTCTCCATGCCTACTTTGCTCAAATGTAAAATGAAGAGTTTGGATTGGATGATTCATAAGGTTTCTTTCATCTCTGAAACGCTATGATCCTATCTCATATGAGAGCGAGTCAGTACAACTGGGAATGTTTTGACTGGAGAATAGAAGACTCAGAGGTGAGATGATGTTTCTCTTTTCATAAATGTATCGTGCAGATGACGGAGGAAGCTTATTCTCTGTGGCTGGGGGGTGAGAGTTGGAGCAGAATTTGAATCAGTGAATATAATCAAACAATAAGCAAGCATCTTATACAGGAGGAAATATGTAGCTCAAAGGAAGGAATAAGTTTCTAGTGATTCAAATTCATGTAAAAATGGAATGGACTATCTTACAGACTAGTGATCATACCATCCCTGGAAGTACTCAGGCAGAGGCTGTTGGGGATTATAGGCGAGATTTATACGGATATTTCTGTGTATTCTCTAACATCCCTTTTGACTCTCAGGAATCACTGATTTTATATTTAGGTGGGATCCCGGAATGTTCAGATGAAATGAAGACATATTTCTTTAGTAGAAACATATTGTTGTGTAATAAAAGATCAAGAAACATACTGACTTCTTTCACTGAAAGCTGGGAAAGGTACAAGGTTAGGAGACCTGAGTTTGAATCCTGGCTTTGATATTTAACTGGTTATATTTGATAAAGTCATCTAAAGTCTCTGAGCCTCAGTTTCCTCATTTGTAAAATGGGGGTAGCAATATTTGCACAATGCATTGTGAATCTTTAGATGCTTCTGAAAATGCAAATTGTCATCATCATTATTCTTACAGAACGTTGCATACATTTCAACCAGTATCGTTAATACAGCAGCTTACATTTTGTTATAAGAACATGTAAACGTAGGAAATGCTAGACTGAGTCAGCCCTAGGAGTCTCAAGTACTGGGAGCTCTCTTAGATGGGAAGTCATGGCTCTCTTCTTAACATTAACCTCAGAGGTTAGAAACTGACTTTAAAAGGCCTTTCTTTCATTTAGTGCTTTCATTAGGATGCTGTCATGTGTGTTTATATCTAAATCTTTTTTTTTAGCTTTTTTTTTTTTTTTAGAGGGGGAAGGTAGGGCAATTGGGGTTAAGTGACTTGCCTGAAGTCACACAGCTGGTTTTGTGTTAAGTGTCTGAAGCCGGATTTGAACTCAGGTCCTCCTAACTCCAGGGCCAGTGCTCTATTCACTGTGCCACATGGCCACCCCTATATATAAATCTTTTAAAAGTTATTTATCTTTTTAATCTAGACATATTCCCACCATGCATACGTATTGTCTCTAAAAGAGACAATGGAAGACACACAATGGAGATTGTGTTAAATAGGCCCATTAAAGGGGTACTTGTGAGAAAAAGTGAAGAAAATAGGATAGAAGGCATAATGAATTCTTTAAGTATAGTGTCTGATGTATATTCATGTTTGTGAAATTTGATTGTTTAACTAAAGTTCTGTTACAGCAAATAAAGTTGGGTCCTTTGTGGTATCTGATAGCTCCAGTTCTCATGGGGAGAGTCACTGTTCCTACTCTCTGGCCTCTTAGACTGTTTGGTTCCCCACTCTGATGTTGGGAGGGCAGTAAGACTCTCCAAGATGTTACCAAAGCCATTCTGGGCCACTTTCAGACTAGGCTCTTTGGTGCTGCCTTCAGATGAATCTCTGGTCCTTACATGCCCTTCCAAGAGCTGTTGTGATGTAGAATAGAGGCTTTTTTTCCTCTCTAATGGAGAGAATTTGGGATTTGAAGTCAGAGGAAGTGGGGTCAAATGTTGGCTCCACCTCATATACTTTTGTGACTTTGATCAAAAGTCACTTCATGTCACTTTCTTAGACTCAGGTTTCTTCGTTTGTGAAATGAGAGGATTGGACTAGCTGACCCTTAATGTCACATCCAGCACTAGAGCAATGATTTGAATGTAATGGTACTTGTCCTACATTTGGACCCCCAAATACTGCAAGACCCCTGTACAGGCTCCACATTGACAGAAAGGGATGGAGAGTCTCCTAAAACATTCATGAAGCTCATTAGGCGTAGAAATAACATCATAATGGGTTCATGAATTTTGAACTCCATAATTCAGTGAAAGTGTGTGGGCATGTGTAGCCAAACAAGACTACTTGCTGCACAGTGCCTGGCACACATAAGTCAATTAATAAGTACTTGTTTTTCATTGATTGCCCTTTGCTTTCTCTATCCTGTGCCTTTTGTTTATACCACTTTTATTTTTTTGCTTTTTTAGAGGGGGAGGGCAGGGCAATTGGGGTTAAGTAACTTGCCCAAGGTCACACAGCTAGTTAAGTGTTAAGTGCCTGAGGCCAGATTTGAACTCAGGTCCTCCCTGACTCCAGGGCTGGTGCTCTGTGCACTATGCCACCTAGCCATCCCCTGTTTATACCACTTTTACTGTGTCTGGATTGCTCTCATCCATCTCTGTTTCTTGAGGTCCTCTCCATCCTTCAAGATCCATCTCGAATAACCCCTCTTCCACAAAGCCTCCATAGTCAGAAAAAATGGTTCCTTCCTTGGACCTCACTTCACACTTTAATAATAGCTCTCCTGTTCACATTTTGTTTTAATTTAACTTTTTTCCCTCTTTTATGGAGTGCATTTGATATTTCACCAGTGTGAGTACTTCCTCCACATATAAAATGCAACCCCTTCCATACCTTCTTGTCCTGTACTAATCTTGACCATGTTTTCTCCCACATCCTTCACAGAAGTGTGTTATATAAGACTTGTCATCTTGAAGTCAGTAGGTCTGGATTAGTGTTTCTGCTTTGCCATCTACCCTAAGATATCAGTGTCCTTCTTTATAAAATGAGGTTAGATTAGATGATCCATACAATACCTTCGAGCTCTGATATTTTGTGTTCTAAGGCAACATTCCAGGGGGGATGATTGGTATTTAGGAGAGCTGATCTAATAGCTTTTTTCCTAGGAGTGGGCTTTCACCTATAGTCAATTTTAATTTGTCATAGACTTCCTTAGGCCTCTGATGTTTATTGTATTTTGAAGTACATGTGTGTCTATAACTTTGGATTCATTATAGAACATGGGATTGCTTGTCAGTTGTTGGTATATGAAAGACCACATTTGGAACTCATTCTAGAGAATTTTCACTGAGATTCTTCTCTTAGTTTAGATGAGAAGTGAGCTCAGAGGTAGCTAGGGAGACTTTGCCTACTCAAGGAACAGGACACTTGGGTGTTCTGTGAGCATAAAACACAGGTGAAATGTATTTCAAATGGGAAGTTGCATTAGAAATGGACTGCAAAGGTTAGAGACTAACTCTAAAAAGCCCTAGTTTTTCTGAGTGGTTCATTATGATTCTGTCATGCCTGAATTTATGTAAACCTTTTTGGAATAATTTATTTCTGCTTTTAACTTAGACTTTTTTTCTTAATACATAACACTGTCTAAAAAGGCCAAAAGAAGAGCTCTAGTGAGTTGGAAGTTTACTTCTTCTGCATGAATAAGACAAATGTATATTAAAGAAACACAAAAACAAAGTTGTCCATAAATACCAGTTTTATATCGTAGATACTTGTACAGGTGCAACCAGAGGTCTAAAAAATAAATGCCAGGGGCAGAGCCAAGATAGCAGAGTAGAAACAGCATTTCCCCAGTGCTCCAGCCCACACCACTTCCAAAACATAGAAAAGGGGACTCTGACCAACCTCTGGAGCTCCAGAACCCACAAAATGACACAGGGAAGATAACCTCCCACTGAGGACAGCCTGGCAGGGAATCGCCAGCTCAGTGCTCTGGGAGCTGAGCCAAGGCCCCCCATGAGTCAGAGGTTTTAGCCCAAGGGTGGCCTGATCAGCATCTGGCTGGAGAGACTCCAGAACACCAACAGCTGTGGTGTTTCCAGAATTACCAACATATAGATGCCAATGACAAAGTGAGAGGTCAGTGTAGCGTGGACTTTGGGACTGGTTGGGAGAGCATGTCGGCCTCTTTCCCTGGGGGTGAGAAGCTGCTGAGTAGACACTGTGCAGCCACCATGTTGTAGCTTCAGTTCCTGGCCTGAGGACTGTAGGGGGATCAGGGATCAGTCAGGGGGGGCGGGTAATAGCTCTTCATTAACCTTCTTGGATCTGGATTGTGGTCTGGGATGTGTGACCAGCTTGCCAGACCATGTGGGGACTTCAGAGAGGGCACCCAACTAATACCTCTGGTAGCTGAAAAACCCCAGTGTTTAGGATGGAAGCAGCCCTGGCTAGTGGCAGAGTCCTACTGTGGCAACAAGCCCAAAAGTCAAGTAATTGAGTGGCAACATGCCAAGGTAAAGGAAACAAAATAAACAGAAAAATGCAACATTAGACTCCTATTTTGGGGGCAAAGAGGACCAAAACATGGAGCAAGAGGAGGACTGGGAGGTCAGAACTCCTGCACCAAAAGCCCCAAATGAAAATATGAGCTGGTTACAGGCCAATAGAGGACCTTAAGAAGGATTTTAAAAACCACATAAGAGAAGTGGAGGAAAAATTGGGAAGAGAAATGAGAAAGATAAGAAAAGTATGAAATGAGAGTCAACTGCCTGACTGAGGAAAATAACACCCTAAAAATAGACTAACTCAAATGGCAAAGGAGGCTCAAAAAGGCAATGAGGAGAGGAATGCCTTAAAAAGCTGAATTTTCCAGATAGAAAAAGAATCTCAAAAGCTCACTGAGGAGAATCATTCCTTCAGAATTAGACTGGAGCAAATGGAAGCTAGTGACTTTATGAGAAATCAAGATGCTGTTAAGCAGATCCAAACAAATGAAAGAATAGAAGGCAATGTGAAGTATTTGGGAAAAACCACTGACCTGGAAAATAGATCCATGAGAGATAATTTAAAAATTATTGGACTACCTGAAAACCGTGATCAAAGAAAGGACCTAGAAATCATCCTTCAAGAAATTCTCCAGGAAAATTGCCCTGATGTTTTAGAACCAGAGGGCAAAATAGAGGTTGAAAGAATCCACTGATCACCTCCTGAAAAAGATCCCAAAAAGAAAACTCCTAGGAATATTATAGCCAGGTTCCAGAATTCCCAGATCAAGGAGAAAATATTACAAGCAGCCAGGAAGAAACAATTTCATTACTGTGGAAACACAATCAGGATAGCACAGGATCTAGCAGCTTCTACGCTAAGGGATCGAAGGGCTTGGAATATGATATTCCAGAGGGCAAAGGAGCTGGGATTAAAACCAAGAATCACCTACCCAGCAAAACTTAATATCATGTTTCAGGGGAAAATATGGTCATTCAGTGGAATAGAGGACTTTCAAGCATTCTTGATGAAAAAACCAGAGTTGAATAAAAAAATTGACATTCAGATTCAAGAAGCAAGAGATGCTTGAGAAGGTAAACAGGGAAAAGAAATCATTATGAACTTATCAAAGTTGAACTATTTACCTTCCTACATGAAAAAAAACGATAATTGTAACTGATGAAACCTTTCTCAGTATGAAAATAATTGAAGAAGGGTATATGGGCATATGAATACATATGTGAATGTGTGTATATATGTGTACAGGTGTACATAGTTAGAGGGCACAGGTCAAATTTAATAGGAAGAGATGATACTTAAAGGTGGAATCAAGAGGTGAGAGAGGGTTATAACAAGAGGAGATGGGGAAAGACAGTAAGGGTAGACTATCTCATATAGAAGAGGCAAGGGAAAATAGTTACAAGGGAGGGGAAGAACAGGAAGGCAAAAACGCAAAACCTTGTTCTCATTGAATTTGGCTCAGGGAGAGAATGACATACATACTAAATAGGATATCTCACCCTACAGGAGAGTAGGGGGGAAGGGGATGAGAAGGGGGATGATGGAAGGGAGTATGGGAGGGATGTGGGGGAGGGAAGTTGGAAGTACCCACTTTGGAAAAGGGACAGGATCAAAGTAGGGAATAGACCAAGTGGGAGGTGGGATAGGAGGGAGGGAAATATAGTCAATCTTTTACAATTTATCTACTATGGTGGTGTTTTGCATAGCTACACATGTACAACATATACTGATTTACTTGTCTTCCCAGTAAGGGTGGGTGACAAGGGAGGAAGGGAATGAATCTGGAAATTGAAGTTTTAAAATCAAATGTTTTAGAAATATATAAATACTATTATTAATACTATTTTACATATAATTAGGAAATAAGATATACAGGCATTGGGGCAGAGAGATTCACCTTGCCCTACTGGAAAAGTCAAAGGGGGTATGGGAGAAGATATGGGAGAGAGCAGATTGGATGAGGGGATATCCTGTGGGACTGCTATTCTGGGGTAGTGGGTGGGGGAAAATGGGGAAAAAATTGTAACTCAAAATCTGGCGGAAATGAATGATGTAAACCAGAAGTTAATAAAGCATTTGGGAAAAAACAAAACAAAACAAAACAAAAAAACCAAATGTCATTGATATTTTAATTTTTTTTTTTGGAGGCAATCAGGTTAAGTGACTTGCCTGGGGTCACACAGCTAGTTGTGTCTGTGGCAGGATTTGAATTCAGGTCCTCCTGATTCCCAGGCTGGTGCTCTCTATCCACTGCACCACCTAGTTGCCCCTTAATGTCATTTTTACTCTAAAATCAATTTCTGCCAATGGCACTTGATGAAGGTACATCTATGACTAATGTGATTTTGGCAACTGCCTCATTTGCAGTATGGCACAGAGTCAGCTATCCTGCAGGACTTCCAGAGCTTAGGATAAAAAGTCTACCAACTTCAGGTCACTTTTCACAAGCTACTTCTCTTACTCTCCCTGCTTTTTATTTTTCTTCTTTGCTCTCAGTGTCATTCTACGTAGTCATGACCCTTTCCTAAAAGCTTTTAAACTAAGGAAGCAGCTTGGTAAAGTGAAAAATATTGGACTAGTTGTTAGAAGACCTTGATAGAAGTCTTTTCATTACCACTTTCTCTTTGTATAGCTTTGCATATATCACTAAGCTTCTTTGAGGGCTGGTTTCCTTAGCTATGAAATGGACATGATATTTTAAAATCTCACTTCCTTTTTGGTTGTGCTGGAATGAGATCAAATGAAATATAATATATGTAAAACATTTTATAACTATAAGGGTGATGCTTTTCAAATTCTCCTTCCCCCCACCTGGAGGAAAAACTCATCACTTTAAATACAACTTTGGCATGTCCTTTGCAGTCAAATATTTTAAGATGTTTTAAAAATACTGAATACTAATGGTGCCAAGTAACAAAACACTGATTTTTTTAAAATCCATTTTTCTAGGTAAATTCGATTAAAAATTGAACAGTATTAGAAACAGTTTACTAAGGGAGAAGCTTATGATTGTTATCAAAAGAGATTTGTTGTTAGGAATAATGTTATCAAAAGAGATTTGTTGTTAGGAATACTATTCTGTACCATGATTCCCCTTGGTGAAATGCTACATAACAGCTTTCATTTTTCCCCTTTCTTCACTGGTCAATACTTTTGAAGGAGTCTTTCTTTTCATCCATTTCTGCTTGAAAAAAAAAAAGAAGAGAATTTTCATTTTACATTCTCTATGTATTGTTATGAATCCCTTTGCAGTTGGGCCTAAGAATCAAAATGTTGGTCAACATGACTCACCCTAGGCATTGCAATCAGTAGACATAAATAACAGTAACTAATATTCATAAAGAACTTTCTGAATTGATAATTTATTAAATTATAAAATGGGAGCAAATATGCATGGTTCTGTGAGTATTCTCTGGGAAAGACTATGATTGGCAGTGGGAAATGGGGAGGCAATCACCCTTTAATAACCACTGAGGGAATACAAGAAGCAAAAAACTGGTACAGAGGCAGACAGTGGCAGCAGGAGGACAGGGAATGAGATGGTGAAGGAAGGCAGTATGGAGAAGAAGATGGGGAAGGGGAGCAGCAGAGAACATCATCCACATAACCATGGATTAGACTTGGGATGGACCCATTGGAAATGAAAGAGTGGTTGCAGGATAGGAGTTTGAGGTATCATTTTTTATAGTTGTTTTTTTTTTTTTAGAAAAAGACCACCTCTTATCTGTGCCACTTTGGGGGTAGTTCATTAACACATCCAAATCATCTCAAAGTTATCAGGACTTTTTTTTTTTTTTTGATGTTCTGCTAATCTGGAGTTGTAGAGGTCTGGATTTTGTCTGAAATTTTCATATCCTAAGATCAGAACTTCAACAAGCAGATCCTAGATGCTTTCCTATGATTTGACACGTTTCCAGGATGTAAATTTTAGTATATGAAATATTTTGTAAATTATGCTCCTTTGATCTTTGAGATGCTTTGTACATGACTATCAGGTTCTCCTTTGCAATCTTATCTCCTGCTAAAATTTTTGAGATGGTTTGTACATGACTATCAGGTTCTCCTTTGCAATCTTATCTCCTGCTAAAATTCACTTACTTTACTAGTAAGTGGGGAGGGAGGTAGCCAGGGGGACCAGAGCAAGATACAATTTTAACACAACTTTGAAGTCCATGGAGTGTTTTCCATGTGTGATCTCATTTGGCCTTTATGCACCCCAGCTCCCCACCCCATGAGTCAGGTACTGTAAGTATTATTATTCTGATGTACCAATTAATAGTGGTAACCACCCAGATGAACATTAGCTACTGAGGCTCAAGGAGCTGAAGTGCTTTGAGTTCTTGTAGACCATTTCCACCTTACCATTCCAAACTTTCCAAGTTTCCTTTCACTTTATTTTCCTCTATGTGTGATCCAGCTTTGCTAGTCTACTTGTTCTTCACCCAGGACAAGCCATCTCCCATTTCCATGCCTTTGAATTGGCTCTTTCCCCTGCCTGGAATTCTAAGCTTCCATCATCTTTATTTCTTAGTTTACTAGCTGAAGCATTTTGTCTGTTAAAGGACAAGTGCTATCAGCCCACTGATTCCTTCAATAATCAGTTCAAATTTCTACTTCTGCAGGAGAGTTTTCCTCCCCTCCCCCAGATGCTTTTCAGGTTGCTTTCCATCTAGTCTCTCTGTCTCTTTAGCTCTCTGTCTTTGTCTTTCTCCGTCTTTCTCTTTCTCTTTCTCTTTGTCTGTCTCTCCCTCCCTTTCTCCTCCCATCTCTCTCTCCTATGTACTTATTTATTTACATTTATTTCCCTCATTCAAATGTAAGCTTCTGGAAAGCAGAGACTTTTCCCCTTTCCCCATCCTTTTTATACATATTGCCTGGTGCTATGGTTGGCAAGTAGTAGATAATAAATGCTTACTGATTGCCTGCCTAACTCATTGTCCTTTTCTGGCAAATGAGAGACTTGGGCTCAGGGAACTTTTAAGTCCCTTCTAGCTCTGTCATACACAAACCACAGTATGACTTTGACTAAACTGGTCTACAGTTTGGATTGAGAGAGAAAGTGGTGTTGTGTATCTGGACTCGTAATCAGGAAGGACTGAGTTAAAATATCTTCAGTACATTCCAAAGCAGTACATTGATTCAAATACATTACATAGAATACAAACTCTTTGAGTTAAGTCACTGTTTCATCTTGGTTTCTGTCTAGTATATAAAAGGGAATTCATAAGTGCTTGTGGATAAATTGATTGAATTCTACCCTCCACACTTATTAGCTGTGTAGGACTTTGACAGCTAAAGTGTCCTGTCTCTCTAAGCAGGAGCCCTGGATTAGAGAAACCATTCCTTTGCCCTGGAGAAGCCTCTCTCTTTTGTCCCTCAAGTTCTTCTTCAGAAACTTCTTTACCTTGGTAGGAAAAAGGTCCACAGAAACATCCTTCATTGGACCATCCAAGCATTTGTACATAAAGGATTTGAACCTTGAAGAGTTCTCTCTCTGTGGGCATCTATTGGCCGATGCCAGTACTTCTCCCTCCCTGAGCATTCCACCCCCTACCTCATTCTTTGTTACCATTCTGCTTTCAGACTGTTCTTTTCACTGGATCCAGAAAGAAAAAGGAACAAAGGACAAGTTGTATGCTCCTAACAAAGTATTATTAGAGTTTTCTCCTTTAGCTTTTCATCTACCTACTCCATGAAACAGGACCTCAGTCTTACCTAATACTTGTATCTCCCCCAGTGTCAGGCACAGCACTCTCTACATAACCAGTATTTATCAACTCCACAAGTGTAAGCATTGCCAGGCAACCATTTTTGTGAAAGACATCTGGGGTCTTTGTGGACTTTAAGATTGGTGTCAAGTCATTTCAAGGCAATAAGCATTTATTAGGCACATATTCTATGTCAGGAAATGTGCTAAGTGCTAGGAATATAAAGATAATAAGAAAAAAAGGACCATTCTTGCTTTTAAAGGGCTTACATTCTAACAGGGGAAGAGGACAAATAAAAAAGAAACTGAAAAAGGATGGGATTGGAGGGAGGCAGGATAGAGAGAAGGTACTTGCTTGGGGTCTGATACAAAAAGTCCAGAGTCAGGAGTGCAGCCTAGAAAGCAATGAATACATGATTGACCTGAATATCTTCCTTAAAATGGAAGTTTTGGAAGGAACTAAATGGAGAAAGAGGTGACAAGGGTGGGATGTGTTTCTGGTGTGAGAAGGCTGGAGGTCAGGGGAGGATGGAGGAGGAAGGGAGTGAAATTCTAGGTGAGGAGCTTCCTGTAGCATGATAGAGAAAGTCCTGAGAGTCTGGAATAGAGACTTAGAGAGGAATGAAAGTATCAAACTGCCAAAATCACAAGCATTCTTGCTCTCAGTTCTGCTTGGTCCCAGCTTCTGCCTGAGCTTTTATCTGCTCTTCTCCTTCCTCCTCCATCCTTCCTGTTGCATTCTTCCTGTTCTGCTCCTTTGCCAAGCTCCCCCTGCTATGGGTTCCATGTGATGACTGTTAGGACTATTAAGGGCAGGGAAGGTCTCCTAACTCCCTTAGGCTTTTTAAGGGCAACACAATATATACTGTTTCCAACAGACTTGACATAATCACAGGTGGGGCTCAAAGGCACTTGAATAACTGCACCAAGGAGTTAAGTACTACTTTGCTTGCCATTACAATAACTGAAACAAGGAGCAAAGTACCACTTTGCGTGCCATTACAACGTCCAATGAAATCCAGCATAAGGGAGGTATTAGTCCTTTTTTATTTTGCTGTCATTAGACCAAATGTGTAGCATTGTGTTGTTTAAAGGAATTGTATTTTATAATAATGGCTATCATTTACCTAGCACTTTTTATATAATGTCTATCATTTTTATAGCACTTTTTATATTGACTATCATTTATATAGAGCTTTTTATAATAATGGCTATCATTTACAAAGCACTTTAAGATTTGCAAAGCACTTTTCAAATAAGACATGCTATCTGATATGATCATTACAGCAACTCTTTGTGGTAGTCACTATTATTTTCTCTATTTTGCAAATAGGGAAACTGAGACTTAAGGTAGTTGATTAGTAGGTGTCCGAGATAGGATTTGAACTCAAGTCTTCCTGATTCCACTTCCAACACTCTGACCACTGTGCCACCCAGTTGGAGTGATACCCTTTAGCAAGGGTCTTAATTTAGAACACACCCAGAGGCAGACAACCAGGAGGCTGAGGACAGCCTTGAGGATTGCCTTGCTATCATTGATTGAAGGATGATTAGCTTGAGTAAGAAAAGACCTATAGGTTAACTGTTAAATGTTTTCAAGTCTTTGTGGGGCCATCATGTAGATTAAGGCTTAGCCTAAAGAAGAGAAAACTTTCAGAATACATGATTGCTTTCTTCATGTATTTGAAGAGCTGACAGACAAGAAAGATTTAGACTTGTTTTGATTGTCTCTAGATGACAGAACTAGAAGAAATGAGTGAAAGCCAGGGAGTCAGGTTTCAGTTCAATATAAGGAAATATTTTCCAATACTTTGCACTGTCCAAAAGTGAAATTAAATACTTTGATAGGTAGGGGTTTTCCATTCTCTAGAGGCTAAGGGCATTTTTGTTTAGCTATGGGTTACACTAGATAATTTCTGAGGTCCTTTCTAAATCAGAGGGTTTTTTTGATTGTCAAAATATTTGTTGAATTTAGTTGAATAGAGTAACATAAGAATTTTCATTGTAGCTTTAGTCAAATCATTTCATGCCAATCTTTTTAGCAGTGTAAGATTCAGAAAATACTTATTTGAGATTCAGGAGCTCTTTTTTTTCCCCTGGTCTTATCTCTCTTTGACTGGGAGACCTTTGATATGTTGTCCATTCTTCATTCATTCATTTGTTTAGTATGCTTTTGCTGAGTATTCATTCTGTAAATACAGTATGATGTCATGAGAAGAAGACTCTATTTGGAGTCATCATAGATTAAGAAATGAGAGGGACCTCAGAGAGCATCTAGTCCAATTCTGACCAAGACTTCCCTTTCCACTATTACAGACTAGTTTTGGAGAAGTAGTCATCTGGACTCTGCTTCAAAGTCTCTGGATGGTAGGGACTTGAAAGTCTCTGGGTGGTAGGGATGGGGTGGGGGGAGGAGTGAGGGTGAAATCTCATCACTTCCTACAATGATCCATCATATCTCTTCATGCTGTGAATTGATGCCCTGGGTTTCCATCCTGACTCTGTTTCTTGCTAACTTTGTGATTTGTGCATATCATTGAATCTCTCTGAGCCTAAATTTTTGTCATACAAAGAAGGGACCTTAGAGATCATCATCTGTTCAAATTCTCTTGTTTTATAGATGGCAGAATCAAGGCCAGCAAGGTAGTAAGTCATCTTACATAGCTTTTTAAGTTACTGAGATGGAATTTGAATCCAGATATTCCAATTCCATACTCAATGTTCTTTCCACTATGCTATATTTTGAGAGGGCTGGAAAAAACTGGTCTCTAAGGCTAGAATACCATAATTCAAAGATCTTATTAGGTGTGGGGCATTATATTTGATGCTGGAATGGGTATAAAAATAAATAGAACTCGGGAATAGGACAATGTGGTACAAGGCAGAACATGATAAACTCAATAAGAGAGTCATCAACAAAGTGCTGTGGAGACTTGCTTAACCTTTCTATGCCCTTCTTTTCTCACTTTAAGAATAGGATTCAAAGGGAATATTTGTCCCCATTCTACTTTTCTTAAAATAAAACCAGTCTTTCAGGTGAACTAGTTGGAGAACATCTGTCAATGGCTAAGGGATCCTTGGAGGGAGGCAAAATAGGAGATATAATTATTATGTTATTTTCTGTATAATTCTGAATACATTTGGGGATTCAATAAATATCTAATAATAATCCTAGTAATTAGCAGGCACAGAGAAGAACATGTTCATCCTGTATGAAATGATTTGTTGAGTATGTCTAAGTTAAATGCAGCTGCTTTTTCACATGACTTGGCCAATTCTAAGTCTATCCATGGTGGTGGTGGTGTGTGATGTGAGGAAGGTAGGGAAAGAGAGAAATGGGTTGAGGAAGAAGGAAAGTGGATGAGAGGAGGGGAGGGAGATGGAGATGGAAGTGGAAGTGCTATTTGCTGGGGGTTTTTGTGTGTGTGGCGGGGGAGGAGGTAGGTCAGGGAAACTGTGGAAATGATTGTGGTAGGTTGAGAGGCTGCATGACATAATGGGAAACACCTTGTATTAGGAATCAGAGGAGCTGAGTTTGAATCCTAGTTTACCCACTTGATATCTATGAGATTTGGGATCAGTCACTTACCATCTCTTATCCTCAGGCTGTTCCTTTGACTTGTGTGTGGTTTGTCCTTCATTTTTGAAGAGGACCTTGAGATCAGGGAGTTGCTGATATGACTTGCAATTAACTTTGATCTGAGTGAGGAAGGGCTGTGCAAGGTCACCAGCCTCACTTTCTCCTCCAGAGCCATCTGAGTCCAGTGGCCAGATACTGATCAGGATGATTGGAGATGGCCCAGGATGCAGTGGGAGACCTTGGGCCTTTTAAGCTAAGGTCCTTTCAGGTTCTCACTTTGAGTGAGGAATGTTTCCTTCTCCTCCTTTGTTTGACTAGATGACCAATAAACATCCTTTAGAGCACTAAGTCCTATGATCCTAGGACGAACCCAGGGAAATATTAACTAGCTCGCAATTTAAAGAACTTACAGTCCAGCTAGTCTTGAACCTTCTTTTACTTATCTCTCCAAATTCTCTTTTCTCTTGTAAATAAATGTATCAAGAAAAGCAACTGTAGGGTTTGGAGTAAGTCAGAGAGGGCAAGGGTATTGAAAGATAATATTGATTCCAGAACCCACATATTTTGACAGTGGGGACATTTGGGGGATTCAGGGTCATAATCGTAGTAGGGAAGGATATTGATCTTTAGTTGGCTATATATTGCATTGATTAGAAACAGCAGCTTTTATTTGGGGCCTAATAAGAAGGAAGCCCTGGACCAAGGGTGAAGTTCTACATTCAAACCAAAAGGCAGTAGAGATAGAGAACCATCCTGAAGGCCTTTGAGACATTGTTCTGCCTTTGAGACATTGGCTGGGTGATCCTGAAAAAGTCACTTACCTCTCAGTATCCCTGAAAACTCTCTAGGGCTGTTAGTTTGCAAGAAGGTACTGATTTGCACTGGGAGAGGAAATTTCCTATACAAATGAAATCACATTTCCTGATCCTACATTCCCACAAAACTGTACTTATAAGCTCTTTCCTGATATCTTCCAGCTGTCTCTTACCTCCATGTCTTTTCATGGGACATCTTCCATGCCTGGAATTCATGCACTCTCTTCATCTCTCTCTTTTGAAATTGTTGTTGTTCAGAGTCCATCTCAGAGACCACTTATTCTGCAAAGTCTTCTTTGATCTCCTTGGATGAAAGTGATTCCCCAGAACTTTGCACCTCTCCCTTATTTCTGTTGCACTCTCTCAAACCATAGTTATCTTGTCCATCCTTCCCCCATCCCCACACTCTCTCACCAGTCAGGCTGCAAACAATTTAAAGTCAGAGACTCTACCTTTCTTTATCTCTCTATCTTTAATGCCTAAACAAAAGACCTTGCACGAAGTTATTATGTATGGAATTCCCTCCCCCTCCTGAGAAGCAAAGGCTTAATGCCTTGAGGTATGCTCTCTCCATCCCACCTTAGCATTCTTTGGCCATCAAGGTCATGGCTTCAGCTTTCTGCAGGGGAGAGAAGCCACAATACAATTCTTTTGCCTGTATCACCCTGATAAAGGTACAAAGTAAAGAGACTTCCTCACCGGGATGATGATGCAGAGAGCAAATCTCTTGTCAGCCAGTCAGAGCAGGATGCCCCTACTCTGTTAATCAGGAATGAAATCAGCTGTTTTGAGAGGAATCAGGGGGTGCTCTGGAGGAAGGAGCTTGTCTTCTTGGGGGAACATGAGGTGGTGGAAGAGAAGTTTCTGAATATGAGGCTTGAAATTGATGACAGTGACAGGAAGAATTAGCCCCTAGAAAGGGAACCATCTCGTCATGAAAAGTATTTCATGTTAAAATCAACAAATCCCTGTGCTGAAAAATAAAATGTTCTTAGGCAATCTTCTTCCTAGACAAATCAGATTAATTTAGAATCTGTTTCAAGGGGAAAATTATGTGAAATGGTGCTCTCTCTAGTATCTCTGTACAACTTGATCACCAGCTCCAGAATTTGTTTAGGCTAAAACTCAGTATTCAGATCCCTTACACTAAACTGCCTCCACTGAACTCCCTTACATTGAAGTTGTCATAGACTGATAGAAATGCCTCCAGCCTGTCCTCTTCTCTTTTCCTCTGTCATGCCCACACATCCCAGAGTTGGCATACTTAAAGCTTGAGGAAGAGATAATGATTCATTAGTCTTTGAAGGCACAGGTAAGATGGATAAGAAAGCCATAACATTTGGAATGGATTTAGAGTCTAGCTTCATGCCTCTTCCATAGAGCCTGTCTTGATCTCCTAGTCTGGTAAGGATTTTCCCTCTTAGGTCCCATGTCAAATTTTGTTTTATATCTTTCTTATCAATTTCTCATATAATGTTGCAGATTATAATGATGTTGGTGTTTGTTGTATGCTGTTATTAGATTGTAAGCTCTGCCATGTCAAGGAACCAAGGTTTATCTAAATTATGTATCTTTTCCAGAACTAATTATAGTTCTCTGCATGCAGTAGGTACAAATATTTGTTGGATGAGAAAGCAAATTAATAGACATTCTAGGTACATTGGAAAGCTCTCAAATTCCACTCTCTGGTCTCTCCTAAATTTGACTGTGTCAGGTGAGCATCCCAAAAGGTAAAGTGCCATCTTAGACCATGAGAATATGCTAACGTGATTTGCCAGCATCTTGACCTCTTGCCAGAAGAGGAATCTTGTTATCAAGAATCCTTTCATGCTAGGTTATCTTCTGATTCCCTTCATGGCAGGATATTGCAATCTAAGCCAAACTTAAACTAATAAACTGAATTGCCACCTCTGTCTAGCCTGAGCTTTTGTTCCCACCCACATAGTCCTAGGTGAATATTAGCTAACTCAGTCATTATTCCATTCCTCATGCATCTAGAGAGACTTTGAACACCAAGAATCACATTTTTATCATTCTGTGCCATCATAACAACACCACTTTCTTTTCACCATCTCTCTGTGGGTGCTCCTTTTTGCCTGTGCTCTCTTCCCTTTACCACCTTAACTGACAAGATGGTGTGAGATGTATGATTAAACAATGATATACACAAGAGAGATCTTATAGACCCTAGTGGACTATTATAAGCTTCATCTGAATCAGTTGTTCAGTGTGCCAACCCCCAAGATACTAATGCTATCTTATCCTGTGTTTATAATCAGAATAATAATTAATGTTTTTATTTTTCTAAAATGATAACATTCTTTCCTCACAAAAACCTGGTGAGGAAGTAGTGCAATTATTATTATTATTTTTGCTTTTTGGAGGGCAATCGGGATTAAGTGACTCGCCCAAGGTCACATGTCTAGTTTTTGTGTTAAGTGTCTGAGGCTGAATTTGAACTCAGGTCCTCCTGACTCCAGAGCCAGTGCTCTATACAGTGTGCCACCTAGCTGCCCCAGTGCAAGTATTATTAACCTCCCTTTATGGAAGAGGAAACAGAGACTCTGAAAAGTGATTACTTAACTGTGGTCACAAAAACCAGTAGATGCCAGAATTAGAGTTTGCACTAATATCTCCTGATTTCACATCAAGCACATTTTCTTCTGTCTCTTACTTCTTGTCATGGGCAATAGTCATCTGCTTGGTCAAGTCCCACCTAGAAAATTATATTTAGCTTGGACCACTGCATTTTAGGAAGGATTCTGAGACTCTAGAGCTCATCTAAAGGCAGGAGACCAAGATGGAGAGGAAGTTGGACACTGTAATACGTGAATATTGGTGGATAGAACTGGAAATGAGGAGATGAGCCTGGATAAGAGGAAATTTAGGAGTGACATGATAGCTCTTTTCAAATGCTTGGAGGACTGTCATATGGAAGGAGGATTAAACTTGCTCTGTCACTCAGCCTACTCAAATCAGTCTCTCTGCAATTTTATCTCATTCCTCCTATTTCTGCCCTTTGAAGCCGAACAGAGCAGCTTGAATCTCTCTTCCTTATGGAAGCATTTCAGAAATCTGATGGCATTCAGCATATTCCTCTTGTCTTCTCTTCTTCAGGCTAAACATATCCTTTCCTCCAACTTATACTCATATAGCATACTCTTCATTCCCTTCATCCTCCCCTGGACCTTCTAAAATTTGTGGCCTACAGAACCTAATATAAAAGATGGAGTCCAACTAGGACAGAGGGCAGTGGAACTTCCCCCTCCTGCACTGGACTAGACTTCTTTTACTGTAGTCTAAAATAATTCACTTTAACTTCTTTTGGCTCTCATGCCACACTATGAACTTGTTTTTTCCTTTAAAAAATAATATTTTATAATTTTTCCTAATTACATGTAAAAACAATTTTTAGCATTTCTTTCTTTTAAAACAAAATTGAGTTCCATGTTCTCTCCCTCCCTCTCCCTCCTTCCCTCCCCCCTGAGATGGTAAGCAATTTGATATAGATTATGCATATATAATCATGCAAAACATTTAAATATATCAGTCATGTTGTAAAAGAAAATACAAACCAAAACCCCCCACAAAAATAAAGTGAAAAAGAGTATGATTCAATCTGTCTTCAGACACCATAATTTCTTTTTCTGGTTATTTCTCTGGAGGAGGATAGCATTTTTCATCACAAGTCCTTTGGAATTGTCTTGAATCATTGTATTGCTGACAGCAACTAAGTCATTCACAGTTGATAATCATAAAATATTTTTGTCACTGTCTACAATGTTCTGGTTCTGCTCAATTCACTTTGCATCAGTACACATAAGTCTTTCCAGATCTTTCAGAAATCTGTCTGCTTGTCATTTCTTGTAGTATAGTAGTATTCCATTATAATCATATACCACAACTTGTTTAGTCTTTCTCCCAATTGATGGATATTACCTCAATTTCTTATTCTTTGCCACCACAAAAAGAGCTTCTATAAATATTTGTATACAAAATGTCCTCCCCCAAATCCCATTTTTGATCTTTCTGGCATACAGACCTAGAAGTGGTATTGCTAGATCAAAGGGTATGGATGGTTTTATAGTTCTAAATTGATCTTCACAATGGTTGGATCAGTTCACAGTTCCATCATAAGCACATTAGTGTCCCAGTTTTCCCACATCCCCTCCAACATATATCATTTTTCTTTTCTGTCATATTAGCCAATCTAATAAGTGTGAGGTGGTACTTCAGAGTTGTTTTAATGTGTATTTCTCTAATCAACAGAGATATAGAGAATTTTTATATGACTATAAATAGCTTTGATTTCTTTGTCTGAAAACTGCCTGTTGGTATCCTTTGACCATTTTTCAATTCAGAAATTATTTGTATTCTTATAAATTTGACTGAGTCCTCTATACATTTAAGAAATGAGACCTTTGTCAGGGACACTTACTCTAAATTTTCCCCCTCCAACTTTGTATTATTCTTCTAATCGTAGTTGCTTTGGTTTTGTTTGTGCAAAACTTTTTTTAAAAAAAATTAATTTATAATTTAGCATCCTGGGGTGGAGCAAAGATGGCGAAGTAGAAACAGCACTTCCAAGGAGCTCTGCCCCACACCACTTCCAAACTATGTAAAAGGGGACTCTGAACAACTTCTGGAACCTCAGCACCCACAGAACGACACAGAGAAGCTAACTTCCCGCTAAGAACAGCCCAGCAGCCCTGCAGGGAGGGCCAGAGCAGCACTCTGGGAGCTGACAGCCCAGTGGCTGAGCCCAGGTTCACGTGAGCCGTGGTTTTAGCCCCAGGGCGGCCTGGCCAGCATCCAGCTAGAGGGACCCCAGAACACCAGCAGCTGTGGCAATTCCAGAATTATCAACACAGACATGCCTAGGACAAAGTAAGAGGTTAGTGTCCTATGGACTTTGGGACCAGTATTTGGGGAATGCGTTGGCTTCCTCCCCTGGGGGTTAGAAACGGCTGAGGAGACACTCTCCATTTTGCAGCTTCAGTGGCAGCATCAGCTCCTGGCCTGCGAACTGTAAGGAGATCCGGCAATCAGTCTTGGAGGTTAATCATTCTTGCTTTAACCTGCTTGAATGTGGATTGTGATCTGGGGGGAGGTCTGGGATGGGTATCCACTTTGCCAGAACTGGAAGTTGTGAAGACCCCAACATTTGGGACGGAAGCCCACCTGTCTGGTGGCAGAGTCCTACTGTGGCAACAAGCACAAAAGTCAAGTAATTAAGTGGAAACATGCCTAGGCAAAGGAAACAAAATAAACAGAAAAATGCAGCATTAGACTCCTATTTTGGGGGCAAAGAGGATCGAAGCAGGGAACAGGAGGAGGACTGTGAGGTCAGAAATCCTGCTCCAAAAGCCCCAAATGAAAATATGAGTGGGTTACAGGCCATAGAGGACCTTAAGAAGCAGATAAGAGAAGTGGAGGAAAAATTGGGAAGAGAAATGAGAAGGATGCAGGAAAAGTATGAAATGAGAGTCAACAGCCTGACTGAGGAAAATAACACCCTAAAAAATATACTAACTCAAATGGCAAAGGAGGCCCAAAAAGGGCAATGAGGAGAAGAATGCCTTAAAAAGCCAAATTTGCCAGATAGAAAAAGAATCTCAAAAGCTCACTGAGGCTATTCATTCCTTCAGAGTTAGACTGGAGCAAATGGAAGCTAGTGACTTTATGAGAAATCAAGATGTTATTAAACAGATCCAAACAAATGAAAGAATAGAAGGCAATGTGAAATATCTCATGGGAAAAACCACTGATCTGGAAAATAGATCCAGGAGAAATAATTTAAAAATTATTGGACTACCTGAAAGCCATGATCAAAGAAAACCTAGAAGTCACCCTTCAAGAAATTCTCAAGGAAAATTACCCTGATGTTTTAGCCCCAGAGGGCAAAATAGAGGTTGAAAGAATCCACAGATCACCTCCTGAAAAAGATCCCCAAAAGAAATCTCCCAGGAATATTGTAGCCAGGTTCCAGAATTCCCAGATCAAGGAGAAAATACTACAAGCAGCCAGGAAGAAACAGTTTCAATATTGTGGAAACACAATCAGAATAGCACAGGGCCTAGAAGCTTCTACACTGAGGGATATAAGGACATGGAATATGATATTCAAGAGGGCAATAGATCTGGGATTGAAGCCAGGGGTCACCTACCCAGCAAAACTGAGTATTCTGTTTCAGGGGAAAATATGGTCATTCAGTGGAATAGAGGACTTTCAAGCATTCTTCGGGGAAAAACCAGAGTTGAATAGAAAATTTGACATTTAGACACAAGAAGCAAGAGATGCTTGAGAAGGTAATCAGGGAAAAGAAATCAAAAGGAACTTATCAAAGTTGAACTATTTATATTCCTACATGGAAAAACAATAGCTGTGACTGTTGAAACCTTTCTCAGTATGAAAATAATGGAAGAAGGGTATATGGGCATATGAATACATATGTGAATGTGTGTATATATGTTTACAGGTATACATGGATGGAGGGCACAGGTTGAATTTGTTGGGAAGGGATGATACTTAAGGGGTGAAGTTATGAGGTGAGAGAGGAAAGTGGCAAGAGGAGATGGGGAGAGACAGGATAGGGTAAAGTATCTCATGTAGAAGAAGCAAGGGGAAGTGGCTGCAGGGGAGGGGAAGAATAGGAAGACAAAAAGGCAAAACCATATTCTCATTGAATCTGGCTCAGGGAGAGAATGATATATATACTAAATGGGATATCTCACACTGCTGGAGAGTCGGGGGAAGGGGAATGAGAGGAGGGATGATGGAGGGAAGGGCATTCTGGGGGGGGGGAGGTTAGAAGTACACACTTTCAAAGAGGGACAGGATCAAAGAAGGGAATGGACCAGGTGGGGGGTGGGATGGGTGGGAGGGAATTATAAGTAGCCTTGTACAATATATCTACTATGGTAATGTTTTGCATGGCTACACATGTACAACACATACTGAATTGCTTATCTTCCCAGAGGGAATGGGTGACAAGGGAGGAAGGGAATGGATCTGAAATTTGAGGTTTTAAAATTAAATGTTTCAAATATATATAAATACTATTATTAATCCTATTTTACATGTAGTTGGGAGAGAAGATGTGCAGGCACTGGGGCACAGAGACTCACCTTGCCTTAATGCTAAAGTTGAAGGGGGTACGGGAGAAGATATGGGAGAGAGCAGATTGGGTGAGGGGATATTTTGTGGGACTGCTATTCTGGGGTGGTGGGAAAGGAAAAATGGGGAAAAATTGTAACAAAATCTGGCGGAAATGGATGATGTAAACCAGAAATTAATAAAGCATTTGTTTAAAAAAATTAATTTATTATTTTTTAGTTTTTAACATTTATTTCCATAAGATTTTTGAGTTCTGAATTTTCTTCCCATATCTCCCCTCCCACAGCCCAAGTTGGTGTGTATTCTGATTACACTTTCCCACAGTCTGCCCTCCCTTCTATTACCCTCCCCACCTCAGAGCATCAGAAGCAACCACTGCTCTCCTGCAGTTGCTGCAGCACACTGTCCCCTCCTCTGCTTCTCAGGCTGGGGCTGGAGCACGCTCCTCTTTTACCCAGGTCCCATGAAGTTCTCCCACTGGCCTTCCATGCTGTTCTTGGTGTTTGTGGGTTGAGAAGTCTGGAAGTCACCACAGCTGCTATCTATTTAGTCCCCTGAGGCCTGCTCTGACTTTGTTGAACCTGGCACAGCCCACTTCAGATGATGCTCCTTTTGTAGCCCAGTGCTATATACCCTTCCTGTGGGTCTTCCAATCTTTTTGGGTTGGAGATGTGTTTCATTCTGTCATTTTGTGGGTTCTGCAGCTCTAGAATTTTTTAGAGTCATTTAAACAGTTATTTGGAGGGGTTTGTGGGTAAGCTCAAGCAGGCCCCTGCTTTCACTCTGCCAACTTGGCTCTGCCCCTCTACAAAACCTTTTTAATATAATCAAAGTTGTTTGTGTTACATCTCATAATGCTCTCATATTGTTGACTTGTACTATGCTTGCTTACACAGGGGCCATGCTAATCTCTTCTCTGTCATTCCAATATTAGTGTCTGGGCTGACAGTGAGCTTGCCAAATATAAGAAGGAGGTGTTAGTGTTGTGCTGTTGGAGTCATAAGACTTAGGGTTCTGGTTCTGGTTCTGTTAATTATTACCCCCAAACTTCTCTGAGGTTGTTTACTAATCAGCAAAACTTGCATATTTATACTTGAATGGCCTCCCTTCAAGGAATTTTTGAGGATCAAATCAAAATGCTTTATAATCTGTAAAGTGCTACGCAAATCGGTAACAACTAAAATGGTTACTATGTGCCAGACACTGTGCCAAGTGCTTTATAATTATCTCATTTGATCCTCTCAACAACTGTGGGAGTTAGGTGCTCTTTGTTGTTTTGGTTTTTTTGCAGTCATTTTTGGTCCTCATGACCTGGTTTGGGGGGTTTCTTGGCAAAGCCACTGGAGTGTTTTGCCATTTTCTTTTCCAGTTCATTTTTTAGATGAGGAACCTGGAGCAAAAAGGGTTAAGTGACTTGCCCAGGGTCATACAACCAGTAAGTATCTGAGGCCATATTTGAATGTAGGAAAATGAGTCTTCCTGACTTCAGGCCTGGCATTCTATCCACTGCATCACTTAGATGCCCCAGGCACTCTTGTTAGCCCTGTTATCATTATCCTAAAGAAGAATACTATCAAGTGTTTTTCATATGAATGTTGTCTTTGTCTAGTTAATTCTTTGAACCTGTGGGTAAAACTTAATATTTATTCTTAGAAAATTCTATTTTGTTAGATTTGGCTCGTAGTTCCAGCCTGTCAAGATCTCAGACTCCAGCTTCACATTATCCAAAAATTAATAATTAATAACAGTGCTTATTGGAAGAGGGATGAAAAGGGGTCATGTTTGTTTTTGGTTCAGTGCTATCACAGAGTATTAGGGTCTTCAGGGGATGTCTATTCCAACCCATCCTCAAGAAAGAATTCCCAGTACATCATGACTGTCATGTGTTCATCTAGTATTTGCTTGAAGACCTCCATTAGAGGGTAGGAGTCTACTGCTTCCTGGAGCACTTTTTCCCACTTTGGGATGCCTGTAATTGTTAGTAACATCATTCCTTACATTAAGGCTAAATATGCCTCTTCAAAGCCTCCACCTGTCACTCCTAGTTCTGCTCTCTGGGACTACACAGAATAAGTCAAATCACTTGCAGATGTTTTTGCTTTTTAAGTACCTGAAGAGAGCTATGACATCACCTTGAGCCTTCTCAGACTTGCAACCCTGGCATCATTCTTGATTCCTCACTATATCTCATCCTCAGCATCCAGTGTGTTGCCACGTCCTCTTTCTTTCACCATTGTAACATCTCTCCTCTATGATCCCTTCTCTCCTATGACACTGCTGCTTCTCTGATGCAGGCTCTCATTGCTTCATGCCTGGAGTATTTCAGTAGCCTGCTGGTGAGTCTTCTTGAGCCACTCCTCTCCCCACTCCATTCTCCATTCAGCTGCTAAAGTGATTTTCTTAAATTGTAGGTCCAACCTTGTCATCTCCCTACTCAGCTACCTCCAATGGTTCTCTGCTATTTTTAAGAGCAAATCCCAAATCTTCTGTTTGGTGTTCAAAGCCCTCCATAACCGAGGCCCAAACCCTACCTTTCCAGTCTTCTTAGACCTTATTCCCTCCACATATATTCTTTGATCCAGTAATACTGACCTCTTAACTTTCATGAATAAGACCCTCATGACTCTGAGCCTTTTCTCTGGCTGTTCTCCATGCCTCTTCTTCTTCCTCAGTTCCACCTCCTGGCTTCCTTGGTTCCTTCAAATCCCAGATAAAATCCCATCTTTTATAGGAATTCTTTTCCAACTTAATTCTAGTGTCTTCCTTTTTGTTAATTATTCCTTATTTATCTTGTACTCAGCTTTATGGTACACATTTATTTGTTTGTTGTCTTCCCAATAGAGTGTGAGCTTCTTGAGTCAAGGGACTGTCTTGTAGCTCTTTTTTATCCCCAGTACTTAGCAAAGTGCCTATATGTGTAGTAGGCACATAATTAAATATTTATTGACAAATGAATGACTTTGTCCAGCCTAAACATCTGTAGTTCTTTCAGTTGATCCTCATATGGCATGGACTCAAGTTTGATCAGAGAAAAATATAGTAGGACTCTGACATCCTTGCTTTTAGAAGTACTGTCGTTCTTATTGCATACCAAATTTAAGTGACATTTTTTGGCTGTCAGATCACATGGCTTAATCATTGAACTTGTCCACTGAAAACTCCTAGGACTTTTTCGTGCAAACTGTTACCAGATGATACCCCCTCAACCCTCCAGTCTTAGATCTATGAAATCAATGTCTTGATGAGTTTTGTCTGTTGGATACTGATTCAGTAGCCCCACCCACTTACCCAGGTTGTGAGGATAAAAGGAGGCACTTAATCAACACTCCCTTTCTTTCTCCCATCCTACCTTTATTCTTTCCCATCCATCTTTTCTTCCATCCCTCTTTCCTATCCTTCCTTTCCACCCTCTGTTCCTCCCTCCCTCCCATGCTACCCCTCATGCACTTTTTTCTCCTTCCTTCTCTCCCTTCCATCCTTCCTTTCTGCCCTCCCTCTGTTACTTTCCACCACATTTATCATGTTGACTATCTCTTCTTGCTTTGTGGCATCTGCACATAGTGCCACCTATGCTTTTATCCACATCATTGCAAAAAAGATTAAAGAGCACAGGGCTAAGCAGGCATGTACCTGGAATCAAAGTCTAAACTTCCTGAGACCAAACTGATTCCTAATGAGGTCAGAGCACAAGACTGAGAGTTGCCATGTAATGACACAGA
Source organism: Gymnobelideus leadbeateri (assembly GCA_011680675.1). NCBI lineage: Eukaryota > Metazoa > Chordata > Mammalia > Diprotodontia > Petauridae > Gymnobelideus > Gymnobelideus leadbeateri. The sequence goes on from WOXC01010485.1 coordinate 217,420, forward strand.
TAATTCTGATGACACTTTGTTCATCTTTCAATAAAGACGAAAGTTCAAAAGTAGCACTTTGGCTGTGGATTCTGGTGCATAGCTGGCAGCCTGTCAGACTCTGCCAAATGCCAGTCACATTGTTTTCCCACAGAGCAGCGGCAGCTTGGCTCCTCTCGGGCACAGTTCCCTCTTCACTTGAATTGCAGTAATCAGTGATGAATGAGGCTTTCCTTCCCCATTTAATATCCCATTTTCCTGACTATTCTTCTGGAAACAAGGTTCCTGCTTCAAACATGAATGGGCATCAAATCCTTAACTTTCCAAGTCAGTCCATCAGGTCGAGGTTAAAGAGGGGCTGTTTGGGCCCTTGGAGAGATCACAAATGACTGTGACTTTAAAGGCAGCACCAGAGGGGGCTGGCTTAGTTAATATGACTTCATTAATGATATCATCACCTCATTTTAGAGTTGGGAGGGACCTTAGAGATCCTGTTAGAGTATAATCTCCTTGAGAGTAAGGATTACTTCATCATTTGTTTTTGTATCCCTAAAATCCAGCATGATGCCTGGAGCATAGCAGGCACTCAATAAATGCCTACTGATTGTTTTCTTTGGTCCAGCTCCCATACTTATACAAGAGCAATCTGAACCACAGTTGGTTCAGGGGGGTGGTGATTTGCTTACAGTCACATAGGCAGTAAGGGTCAGAGCACAAATTTCAAACAGCTCTTCTAAATGCAACTCAGGCCTCTTTCTGCTACATTAGAATATCCCCTTTCTTATTCCAAACTGCCTGAAAACCTCACCTTACTAAGGATGAGGATGATTAATTCACATTTATACAGTGCTTTAGGACTTAAAAAGAACGTTTGTTTTTTTTTCACAGAACCCCTATGAGAAAGGTAATGAGAAAATTATTATCCTCGTATTATAGATGGGGAACTGAGGCTCAGAAAGCTGGAGTGATTTGTCCTGGTTAACACAGGTGACAAATGGTGAGGACTTCAATCTAGGCTTTTTGACTCCATAGCTCACCTTTTTTTTCTGCTAAAGCACCCTGCCTTCCCCCCTCCACTGAGCTGTGTAAAACCCTTAACTAAAGGAGGGAAGTTTAAAAAAAATTTTAAATAGATTTTAAAAATTGGCACCCAATGAATGGGCTCCTACTGTTGGAATTCTTGGATTTCCCCCCCCTCACTGGACTCTTTTATCCTTTGCCTGAGTTAATATAAATCCCTGTTTGCCTTAGGCATAGGTGGAGTGTGTTATGTAGATAGAAGCTGGACCCTTTGCAGATGGGCTCCTGGAATCAATCTGGATCTTTTCTTGGAGAATATAGAGGAAGACCTTGCTTCTCCTGTTAGTGAGTAACACAAAGAGAAGTCACTGAATCCTAGCTCATGTTATGGCCTTGAGTTCTACAGGGAGAGTGCAGAGGAGAAGCATGTCCAATTCTCCTGCTTCAGCATTGGGATGACACTTGGCAGCATTTCTGCAGGTCTCCAGGGAGCAGAAATTTGATTTGATGGTCCCCTCTTAGCTAACCGAAATGCTTAGTTAATTAGATCTCTTGTCTCTCATGTTGCCTGGGTGAACTGAAGAGCTTGACTTTTCTGGACATCTGGCAGACACTGATGTCTTGGAATGGGCCAAAAGAGTAAATATCTATAGCACGTACCATTCCACATTTTTCTGTGCAGCTACTGAATCCTGACCAAGTTTAATTATCTGTCTGTCCCTGTGTCTTCTGGTTTGACTCCCTGCCTGCCTTTCTGTCCTCCTGTATTTTGGTTTTTCTGACTGCCAGCTGTTCTGTCTTTTTCTATCATTTCCAGATTGATTGATTCCCTCAAATGATTGGAGCACTGAGTTAATATGACTGAGGTCAAAGCTTCTCTCCTTGAGTGGGTCTTTTAGAGTCCTAGAATGTCAAAGCTAAAAAGCTCCTTAGGGATAACAAAGGGTAACCCATCATTTTACACAAGAGAGGTCTGAATCTCCAGAGAATTAGCTTTGTGGTCCTCTTAAATCACCTGTCACATCCATAAGTTGCACCAGGGTCCTTACAAATGTGTTGACTGGTCGTGAGGAGAAGTGGGGAATTGCCAACCTGGATCTGAGGAACTAAAAATGTCCTGGAATAGGAGCCAGGAAAACTGCATTCTAGAATCTAGCTCTGGCAGGGACCTATGATGGGACCTCGGGCAAGTTCTGTAGCATCTCTAGACCTTTTCATCCCTCATCTCACATCAGATATTGGATGACCCCTTCTCAGGTAGGCAAGAATAAATGCCTGCTGAGGTCCCTCTCAGACCTCACATTCTGTGAATCTAGCTTGCCTTTCCTCAGTCTTGGGGCTATTAGGAGGCCCCCATGTGATAGATCAGGCCTGCACAACTCGTGGCCCACCAAAGGATTTCCTGTACATACAAAGGATGTTTTCCTCTCGTGGACCACCCGAAATCCTTTAGTGTGCCACAAATGGCCCGTTGGCTGCAAGTTGTGCTGGCCTTGATAGATAATGCATGTAGGATGTGGGCTATATGATAGTAACCATGGCTTAGTGGATTTGATATTAGTTAAACGACCATAATCAGGAACCCCTCAATGGTGGAACAGTAGAGAGAAGTTTCTTGTGGAGTGCTTCAGGATCTGTGCTTGGTCCTGTGCAGGTCAACATGAATGATAACTGAAATTCGTAAAGCATCTTAATGTCTTCAAAGTTCTTATAGTCTCTCATTTCATCCTCAAAAGACTCCTGTGTGGCAGCTATTATAGATATTATTTTCCAGGTATTAATTTTAAGCAACTAGGTGGCATAGTGGATAGCAAGCTGGGCTTAGGCTTAGGAAGACCTGAATTTGAAATCCTGCCTGGGCAGGTCACTTAATCTCACTTAGATTCAATTTTCTCATCTGTAAAATGAGAATAAAATAAGCACTTATTCGCTAGTGTCCTTGTAAGGATCAAGTGAAATAACAAATTTAAAGTACTTTGATAACCTGAAAACATGATATAAATGTTTCCCTCTTTTATTCCCATTTTATAGATGAAGAAACAGACTCAGAGAGGCAGTTACAAAGTTAGCAAGTTTGGGAAGTGAAAATTTTTTAAAGGTGTCATTGATACATACTGTTTTTACACTACAAATATTTCTAGATTGCTCCTTTCTCCCCAAGAGATCTATTGTAACAAAATAAAGTGGTTTAGCAAAACTAACAGTAGAGACCTCATCTCAGAGTTCATGCTGTATTCTACATCTGTAGTATCCCATAACCTTTCTGTTTAAAGTACTTAAAAATTAACAAAAAACTATTTTCTCTTGCTCCCACTCTCCATCTCATTGGGAAAAAAAAGAGAAAACTGATTAATTGTTATAAAAAATGCATAGAGAGAAAAACAAATTCCCTTTTTGTATACAAATACATGTGTGTATATATGTATATACATATATGTATATGCATGTATATTTTTATGTAGCTATTTGTATATGTCTCATTTTGTATCCTAAATTTATTAATAAACATTTACTAAGTGCTAATTAAATGCTAAGCACTGGGGATGCAATTTTTAAAAAAAAGACTACCCACAAAGAGTTTACAATTTAAAGGGGGAGACAACAATAAGAGGCGTGAAAGAAGGAAGACACCAAGGGACACCCAACAGGAGAACTTCTTGTTCCATAGAATTGAAATCAGGAAGAGCAGCAGGTACAAAGTGGAGTGAACTGAGTCCAGTTTCTTCCCTCTATAAAGGAAGGCACTGGAAGGAATTTGGTACTCTGCTCTCTAGCCTCCTGTGGAAGAGAGAAGGATGAGGACATGGACAAGGACGTGGCATCAATCAAGGTTTAAGTTTGCAGAATGATGATGAAATTAGAGGTATTGAGCTAAACCTGGGAGGGGCATCTTGTTCATGGAGTTGAAATAAGGCAGAGTAGCAGATGCAAAATGGAGTGACTTTTTGTCAAGAGGTGGATCACATGTTTCAGTCCTCTGAAATCATGCATGTTCATTTTATTGATTCTAGGTCTTATAAATTTAAAATCATTTGTCATTATACATTGTTTTGGCATAAATCATTCTCATGTTCTGCTTATATAATTCTTTATCAGTTCATATAAGTCTTCAAAATTGTTCACTCTTGAAATATTTATGTTAGAGTATCAGTTATTCTCTTGGTTTTACTTCACTCTGAATCAGTTTATATGTCTTTCCACATATCTTTGAAATTAGCTATTTCCTCATTTCTTGCAGCATAATAATATTTTCCTACTTACATATATCACAAGTTATTTCACCATTTCTGAATTGGTGTTCATACCTTTGGTTTTGAGTTTTTTTGTTTTTAGTTTTTGTCACTACAAAAAGAGTTTCTATACTTTTTCCTATCTCTTGATTCATTTTTTGGTACAGGTCTAACAGTGGTATAGCTGGTAAAGGGACATGCACTGTTGAGTAACTTTTTGTGTATAATTCCAATTTATTTCCTGAATGTTTTTTGCCCATTCAGAGGTCTCCTAGTAGTGCATCAAAGGGCCCATTTTCCTCATAACTCCTCCATTGTTTATCATTTTTCTTTTGTATCATCTTTGCCAATCTGATGGATATGAGATGAAATCTCAGAAATGCATTTATTTGTACAACACAGATATTTGGTTGAAGGAATTAATAATATTTTTCTAGACAGAAGACTTTTGGGAGGTATAGGAGTATGGTTGTTTTATTCAGGTACTTGAAGGAATACCATGGGGAAGAGGGATAAGTCTTGCTTTACCTTACCCCAGAGGAAAGAACTAGAAGCATTATGGAAAAGAAAGTAGAGAAAAACAGATTTCAGTTCCATGTAATATAATTAGAATTAGATGTTAGGTTTGTTAAAATTAGAATTGTCTAAAAATGTAAGGGATTTCTCTTGAAGATGGTGAGTTTCCCATCTCTAGGGGCTCACATTCTAGGCTGACCATTTGTTGCAGAAGAGATTCTTCTTCATGTGTGGATTGAACTAAATGACCTCTGAGGCCTCTTGCAGTTTTGAAGTCCCTGTGATGTGAAACCACTTTGTCACCCTAGAGTGATATAGACATATAATGAATTTTATGACTTTCACACCAGGAACATCTGTTCTACGTTCACATTTTACTTATCCTAGGACAATCCTACTCCTTCCTACACAATCAGCATCTTTTCTATGTCTATGATAGAATAGCCAGATGTCCCTGATGTGGTCTCCAAAGAAGCTAATAGCTTGGGGTCCATGAATGGAGGTAGAATACACTAGGTAAGAATGTGAGAGTGAGTCCTGCTATACTACTCCAGGACTGGTCTGCTTCTAGGACTGTTGTGTTCAGTCCTGGATGCCATCTTATAGCAAGGACATTGATCAGCTTCAACCAGAGGAAAGATCAGTCATCGGATATTTATCAGGTACCTAATATATACAGTATCTCATGGTAGGTATTGGGAGAAGAGCAAAGTTTAGATAAAACATGGTTCCTGCCTTTGGGGATGTCATAGTCTCCAGGGGAAATAACACAAAACCTTTATGTAAGAACTAGTTGAGAGAATGGGTGAAGGTTCTTTAGTCTGGAGAAGGGAAGTCTTAGGAGGGAGAGAGATGTGATCTTTGCCTTATATTATGTCAAAAGGGATTAAACTTGTTCAACTTAACTCTGTTTGGTGGGCAGCACCAAAATGGGGAAAGCTATAAGAAAAGAGATTACAGCTTCATATAATGGAGAACTTCTTAATCATGAAACCTGTCCAGCAATGGAAAGGGCTGCTTTTGGAGGTAGTGAGTTCTCCCCAGGTAGAAGGATTCCAGCAGATGCTGGAGCACTATCTGTCAGGGAGCCCATAGAATGACAGTCTTCATCAGTCAGAGGGTAGGAAGAGATGACCTCTGAGGCCTCTTCTAGCTTGGAGATTCTATGTTCAGCGAGATAATAAGGAAGCCTTCATTTAGAAGTGCAGCAGGATGCACAGCTGGGAAGTTTTGACAGTTTTAGTTCTCTTTCATGCTTGCCTTTCTTCCTTTGTCTCCTTCTCTATTGCAAATGTATGGGAGTAATAAGCCAGTATTCTCTGTGAAGCACAGCAAACGCTCCATATAGAGGACGCATTTAAACATTGTGTGAGAGTAATTGGTGCATAAATGTAACTAATCACAATATTATTCTGCCTACAGAAGTGTGAAAAGTTTGGAATTATTTCTTAAAAAAATATTTTAGTTCCATGTCATTTTAATTCAATGTCTCAGAAGCAAACAAGTCAGTCCATTGAATGTTAGAGCAGTTTCCCAACTGACAGCTTTAACCCAAACTCTGTGGGTTCCTTTCCCATTAACCTGATGGAAGTTTGAAAACTTCACAAGTGCCATTCATCTTTTCCTGTCTCCCTCAGTGCCCAGCCCAGATGGCCAATGCCAAGACATTTTCTTAGCTTCCAACAGCCATGTATTCTGGAGCATAGAAAGGAGGGAGGGTTAGCTTGTTGAAGAGGAGGGATGGCATAGTAGATAGGTAGGGTAGTGGACTTAGAGTCAGGGAGACCTTGCTTCAAATTCTAACTCAACTACTGGGGCAGCTAGGTAGCACAGTGAATAGAACACCGATCCTGGGGTCAGGAGGATCTGAGTTCAAATCCGACCTCAGACACTTAACACTTACTAGCTGTGTGACCTTGGGCAAGTCACTTAACCCCAATTGCCCTGCCTGCCCCCCTTCAAAATAAAAAAAAGCAAAAAAAAGTTAACTACTAGTTCCATAAGCCTAGGTAAGTCACTTAACCTCTATGTACTTCAGTTTCCTCATCCACAAAATTGGGGCAGTTAGACTTAATGACCTACAAGGTCCCTTCCAGCTCTAAATCTATGATCTTATATGTCTACACTCTGGAAAAAAAATCACATTGCTGTGTTGTGGAAAAACTCATGAACTTCTGGGGCAGCTAGGTGGAGCAGTGAATAGAGCATTGGCCCTGGAGTCAGGAGGACCTGAATTCAAATCTGGCCTCAGACACTTAACACAAAATACTAGCTGTGTGACCTTGAGCAAAGGTCCCCCCAAAAAGCCAAAAAAAAAATCACGAACTTCACAGTAACATGCCAAGAAAAAGCAAAATGATGTTCTAATCCTGGCTCAGCTACTTCTTAACTGAGTGATTATGGGTAAGCCCATTCACCTTTCTGAACTTCCACTGTTCCTTTCTAAAGTGGTGACAGTTTCTCTCCTTCCTCCATCATTAGGTAACTTGAAGATTTATTTTGTTTAAACTTTGACTTTTTGAAAAATCTTACTGATATGCTTTTTAAAAAAGAATTAATGTCACTCCCCAATGACTGCCTTTCCCCAGTAGACTCCTCCCTTGTAACAAATAATTACAGTCAAGAAAAACAGATGAGCATTCTGGCCATGTTCAAAAATATGCCCCGTTCTGCATGTATTGGCTGTCAACTCTTTGCTGATAAACACAGGAGCCATGCTTCAACATTGAGTGCTCTGGTTGGTCATTGATGCACTGTTCAGAGCTATGAGGTCTTTTAGTATTGTTTTCTTTTACATAATTGTGATCATTATGTAGATTGTTCTTCTGATTTTTACTTACTCTATTCTGTACTGGCTCTTGAAAATCTTCCTGATGTAAATTATTTACATTCCATTTTATCTATATGCCACAATTCAGTCAGCCAATCTCCATTCTTAGCTAATAAAAAGTGTTGCTCTTATTTTTTTTTCTAGATATGAGGTTCCTTCCTCTTTTTTTTCCTTCTTAGGCTATATATCTTGTAGTGGTAAGTTGCTGGATCAAGAGGACACATAGTTTAGTGATTTTTTTAAAGTAAAATTTTAAATTGTTCTCTAGAGTATTTGTACGAATTCAGTTGTATCACCAGTGCATTAATATGTCTGTCTTCTTACGGCCCTTCTAACATTGATCATTTTTGTCTTTTGTCATCTTTGCCAGTTTGCTGGGTGTGAGGTTCCTCCTATGTTACAAACATATATTGCTCATCCGTAAAAGGGTAATTAAGCCTGTCAAAATTTTCTGGTCTATTAACCAGAAGTAAAATTACTCTTAGGTTTTTATTTGGCAGTTCAGTATCTGATAGTTGTATTGTTCAAATAGGTGATAGGGAGTTCTGTTTACAAATAAAATTCATAAAATGATGATAGTAAGAGTTGTTTATATTTCTCTGTTTGCTAATAGTTTTCATTTCCTCTTTTGAAAACTTCCTGTTCATAGCTTTGAATTACTTACCCACCACGGAATGGCTTGTTCCCATATCAATTACCTATATGTTTTGGATAATAAAACATTATCAGCAATATTTGATGGAAAGGTTTTCCTTTTTGTAAATTACTGCTTTTCTTCTAATTCTAGCAACATTTTCTTCTTGTATTTTTTTCACATTTATGGCATTGAAATTGTCCATTTTATCTTTTATTATATTTTCTTTGCTCTACCTACCTATTGTTCCCTTAGCCTTAGTTAGGCAAGGTACCTCTTTGCATTTTTCTTTTTTTTTAATGAATTGTCATTAAAATTTATTGAAATAACAAATTATATTATATAATGTAATAGAATATTATTGTATCTTGAGAAATGATAAATATGAAGAATTCAGGGAAACTTGGTGGGGGGCTTTTATGAAGTAACTTCTGCAGAGCAAACTGAACAGAACCCATAAGCTCTGATTACATGCTGATCACAGGATTGTAAAGGAAAACAATATTGAAAGATATCAGAACTCTGACCACTGCACTGGGTAATTGTGAATTTAGTAGCTTGATAGGGAAGTGCTATCCCCCCTGTCTGCAGAGTTTGTGACCAGTTGAAGCAGAATCAAATGTACATTGTTAGACGTGGCAAATGGGCTCATTTTATTTCTACCTAACTGAACTTTATTGGAAAGGAGGTCTCTTTTAGGGAGGAGGTGAGTCATTGGCAAGAGAGAGCAACATGGAAACAGCATAAGCAAAACATTTTTAAAGATTTTCTAAAATGAGAGTGTGGCTTCTGTAACATGCTATAGAAATGTCAGGTGCTATCATCATTATTACCGAAAGACAGCAACATATTTACATTAAACATATTTTTAAAGAAGTCTTTAATTTACCAGAATCCACAAGATGCTTATAAATCAGTTCACTGAAGAATCTCTGCATGGACTTTTACAGTTCAGAGTAGTTCATATAATAGTTGAAGTTGACAGAGGCTTTAGTCCAATTTCTTGATTTTAAAGATAAAAGGTTTTAAAGAGAAAGGACCCAAATGCAGGTCCCCTGAATCCTAGACCAGGACTCTTGCTAGATCATAATTTCTGTTGTTTTTTTTTTCTACCTGGCTTGATTTTTCCTGTGATGTCATGAAATCACTTCTACCAGATTTTTCATTTGAATCACTGGGTGCTGCTATTATTTGAAAACTGTAATATTACTGCCTGAGAAGATACATCAACCCATATTAGAGAAAGGGCCTTACTCATTTATGTCAAAAAAGTGTCATATAACTCACTATAATTGTCCTGATTGAATGATTAAGAAAATAACTATTTACTTATTAGATACACTGTTTTTGATAGAATATGCCATAGTTTTGGTTCCTTTGAAATTCTAATATGTATTTCCTCTATGTTGCATACCTATATTGTTCATCCTTAAAAGGATAATTAAACCTGCCAAGATTTTCTGGTGTGTTAGCAAGAGACAATATTATCCTTCCCTTATTTATTTGACTGTTCAGTACCTGATAGTTCAATTGTTTTAATAGAGGATGAGGATATTTGTTCATTAACAGAGTAAGAATGATTATTGTGAGAGACAACATTGCAAATGGTTAGAAGAGCTATCCTCAAAGTCAGGAAGACCTAAGGACCTGTGTTCCAGTTCTGCCAGGAGCACATACTAGTTGTGTAATCATGGGCAAATCACTTCAGTGGCTCAGGCAACTTGTTGAAGTCAAAAGTTACAGAAATATTATCCAATTGTTTAAGTAGGGGGTGATTACACCCTGAGAATTTCCTCCGTTGATGGAGTCAGCAATCTAGACTCAGAACTACCCTCCTCTCCTCCCTTTAAAATGATAATTTTTTGTAGCTTCACATTTGTTATAACAATAGCTGACACATGTTTAGCACTTTGCCATTTATTATTACTTATAACCCAGTGAGCTAAGTAGTGAATTGTCCTCATTGTCCTCAATTTAGAGATGAAGAAACTGAGACTCAGAAAGATTAAGTGATTTCTTCAGTGTCACATGGCTAAAAAGTAGCAGTAGAATCATAACTAGGAATTCTTCTAATTGGGGCAAGTTCCTGTAATTGTGCCTAGCCAATGATGATATGAGATGCTCATTAACATGAAGCTGAGGTGCCACAGGATAGTAACCTGTGTCACAGAGACAGAAACCTTCTGGACTCTAAGGAGGGAGGGGATAGGATAGAGTGGAGGAAGGAAGGGGATCATGCTAGTGGGCCACCCACCATGTAACTTCCCATTCTAGCTTATTATTCTTGCTAACCTCCACACTGTGCTCTTATCATCCTTACCTCTTTCCCATCCAAACCTTCAACTCTATCCTAGAACCATCCTGGTCTCTGATGGGTGAATGTTCACTTTATCTTGCCCAGATTCAGACTTTTACCTCACTTCCTTTCCATCTTCCAATTATTCCTCTCTACCCCCTCCTAAACTCAATCCCAAATACTCTTTATGGGTTATCTTCCCCCATTCAAATCTAAACTTCTTTGGGGGAAGAAGTCTTACTTGCTTGTATTTATATGCCTTCTGTTGATCACAGTACCTAGTACATGTGTGTGTTCAATCATTTTTCAGTCATGCCTGACTCTTTGTGACATCCCAGCTGGGATTTTCTTGGCAAAGATGCTGGAATGGTTTGCAATTTCCTTCTCGAGCTCACTTTACAGATGATGAAATCGAAGTAAACAGGGTTAAGTGACTTGCTCAGGGTCACACAGCTTGTTAGTTTCTGAGACCAGAGTTGAACTCAGAAAGATTAGTGTTTCTGACTCCAGGCCTAGAGCACTCTATCCATTGCACTACCTTGCTGCCACCTGGTACAGTGTAATCACTGAAATGATCACTGTATTGTTTCTGGCATTGTTTTTGTCTGTCTCTCTATCTGGTTTTATCTTTATGTCTGTCTTTCCATCTGAGATTTCTTGCTTTCAAACCACTGGAAGAAGTGGTATGAGGGTCCTCTAAATCTGGCCTTTTTGCTCCAAGTTTGACTCTCTTTGTGTCACTCTGTCTGTTTGTATAGTGTGCTATGAGTGAACGAGAGTCTTTAGATAGTCTGTTTGGTGGAGTAAAATGAGCACTGAGCTAAGAAGCCAGAGAGGTGGATCCTAACTTGGGTTTTCCTGCTGCTTCACTATTTAATACTTTACCATTTATATCCATTTACCTTGGATAAGACAATTCTTCTTTCTGAAGTACCATTTCTTGACTATAAAAGAAGTAGGTCTGAAATAAGTGGTCTCTATTAGACTAAAGTCAAATATTCTAATATGTTACTGCTCATAGAATATATGTGTGAGTATGTGTGTGTGTGTATATCTATTTTTGACAGAAAATTCACAACAGATCTTGAATCCTAATAGGGTTGTCACTCTAGACCTGGAAAGTCACCTTGAAGGACATCTAACCCAATCCTTTCATTTTATAGATGAGGCTTTCTGATCCTTGATTTGTACAAGGTGGGATTTGGACCTAGTTCTTTGAACTCTAGAGATAATTTTTTTTCTGCTGTACCATGATTTCTTACTACTTGCCCATTACCCTAACCCCTCCATGGGCACATATTCTCCCATACAGAAATATAGACATTAACACATTCATTTCCAGATACCTTAAGGAGGTCCTTCTCTTTTGCCATAGGGTCCTTGAATTGGGTAGATCAGGCATTCTTTACGTGGGATCCATGAACTTGGTTTTCTTTTAATATCAATTGTATTTCCATGTGATAGGTTCCCTTTGTAATCCTATGTATTTTATTTATTACATTTAAAAATATTATTCTGAAAAGTCCATAGGTTTCACTAGACTTCCAGTTAGGTCCAGAAAGCACGCACGCGCGTGCGCGCGCACACACACACACACACACACACACACACACACACACACACGGGTTAAGAGCCCTTTAGTTAACATAGTCATCTGATCCACCAGTCCTTTTATCATCAATACCAAGTCCAAAGTCTGGCACATAGTAGGTAGGCACTAGTTTATTTTAACCTTCAATAGAAGTTGAACTTTATGAAAAATACTCTCAAATATTTTCTCTTTTTTGAAGAATATTTTATTCCCAATTACATATGAAATGATTTTAGCATTCATTTAAAAAATATTGAGTTCTAAATTCTTCCTTCCCTGAGATAGTAAGCAATTTGATATAGGTTATACATGTGCAATCATGCAATCACATTGCAAAAGAAGACACAGACCAAAACAAGGAAACACATACACATAGACACAGACACACACAAACACACTCAAAGTGAAAAAAATATATGCTTTGATTTGCATTCAGATTACATGAGTTCTTTCTCTGGTTGTGGATAGCATTTTTCATCCTGGATACTTTGGAATTATCTTGGGTTATTGTATTACTAAGAATAGCTAAGTAATTCAAAACTGATCATTGTACAATATCGCTATTACTGTGTATAATGTTCTCCTAGTTTTGCTCTCTTAACTTTGCATCAATTTGTGTAAGTCTTTCGAGGATTTTCTGAAAGTATCCTGTTCATCATTTCCTATATACAATAGTATTACATCAAAATCTTGTACTACAACTAGCTCATCCATTCCCCAACTGATGGATATCCCTTCAATTCCAATTACTTACCATCACAAAAAATAAGTGCTGTAAATATTTTTGTACATATAGGTCCTTTTCTCTTTTTAAAAATATTTTTGGGATATAGACCTGATAGAGATATTACTGGGTCAAAGGATAGACCTTTGGGCATAGTTCTAAATTGTTCTCCAGAATGATTGGAGTTCGCAACTCCACCAGCAGTGCGATAGTTGTCCCAGTTTTCCCATATCCCCTCCACCATATATCATCTTCTTTTTCTGTCATATTAGCCAATCTGGTAGGTGGGAGGTGGTATTTCAGAGTCATTTTAATTTATTTCTCTCTTCAATTATGATTTAGAACATTTTAAATATGACTATAGATAGCTTTGATTTCTTTTTCACAAAACTGCCTGTTGATATCCTTTGACCATTTATCAATCAGGGAATCTCATACCTTTTCCTATGAAGGAATGATTGTGCCTAAAATCAGAAGAAACTGGTCATCTCTGGTGAGCTCCAAGGGTTTCTGCAAGATAAAAGACTTGGTGGGGAAGAGATGTGATTAATATCTTCAGATATTTGAAGGGGTGTTCCCATTGAATAATAATAAAAGTAACTTACATTGTGTAGCCTGTTGAGGGTTGGAAAATACTGTAAGATCAGTAATGCAATTATCATCATTTCCTTTTGACAGATGAGAAAAGGCTCAGTGAAGTTGTCTCACAAGGTTGTACAGGGAGGGAGGGGGAAGGGAGCAGGCATTTGGTAAGTGCTTATCATGTGCCAGGTACTATGCTAAATACTTTACAAATATTATCTTATTTGATTCTCACAACAGTTCCTAAGAGGTAGATGCTATCATTACCCCCAGTTTTGAGATGATAAAACTGAAGCACAGAGAGAACAGCCAGTAAATGTCTAAGGCTGGATTTGAATTCAGGCTTCCTGACTCCAACACCCCATTTTGCTGCCCCTGTAGCTAGTAAGTAATGAAGCTAAGGTTCAAGTGCCAGTCTCCTTCCTAATTACAAGTCTCACATTCTTTCTTCTGTGTCATGAATCAAGGATTCAACTTTTAGCACCAATGGACGGAACTAGAATTCAAGGGCAAAAATGATTGAGAGGGAGGTCTTGAAGTTAGCCAGTTCCCTATCACTGGAGGTGTTCTGGGCAGAGATTGGGCAGCTCTTTGGGTACTAAAAGGGAATTCATTCCTCTTAGTCTGTGGTGTTCTTTTTCAGTTCTAAGCTTCTTAGAATCCACAATTCCATTTCTTCAGCTGCTGTTTGTCAGAACACACTCGTGTAATGTTAATGGACAATGTGTGGAGCCATTAAAAACTCAATTCTGCCTTTCTTCTTACTGCAGACGTGCAGAAATGCTATCATAAAGTGCTGATGTGTAAACACAATAGCCACCATCTGCTGCCGAGCAGCATTTCGGCTCCAGAAAGAGGAGATATGTTGCAGATGCATCAGTAATAGGACGCTTATCAAGCCATCATTATGCACCAAGGGGAAAAAATGGGAAATTTATGGCCAGCGAGAGAGCACTTCCTGGCTTAATTCCCCAATTTTCAGTGCTATGTTTAATAACTATGAGAGAGTGAGTGCCGCTTTATGTTTGTGATCATGTTAGTGGATTAAAAAAAAGAATTTTATTTACGGTCTTCCTCCTTCTTGTTTCTGAGTGATCAGGGTACAATAGCAGGCTCATTTTTGATTTCCATGAAACTGGCAGCCACAGGAAGGTATTAATTAAGCCAACCTGTTGATCAATGGAAGCTCAATTGAGCTGCCTACATACCTCCGCTGCTCCAAAGGACACCTGCTTCTGTGCCTCATGGAATCTCTGAATGGATGTGCTTTTTCCTAACTTTCAAAATGTCTTTCTGGCTAGGTTTTTGCACATATGGGCAGAACTTAGCCAGTTTAACTGTCATAGACTTAGAGATGATAAGATCCTTAGTTTCCTTCTAGTCCAATCCATTTATTTTTTTTTTAAACAAATGCTTTATTAACTTCTGTTTTACATCATTCATTTCCACCAGATTTTGAGTTACAATCATTTTCCCCCCATTATTCCCCTACCCAACCTCCCAGAATAGTAATCCCACAAGATATCGCTTCCTCCAATCTGCTCTCTCCCATACCTTCTCCCATATCCCCATCGACTTTTCCATTAGAGGAAGGTGATTCTTTGCATCCCAGTACCTGCACATCTTATCTCCCTATTACAAGCAAAAGAGTATTAATAATAGTATTTATATATATTTGAAACATTTAATGTTACGACCTCAAATTTCAGATCCATTTCCTTCCTCCCTTGTCACCTATTCCCTCTTGGGAGATAAGTAATTCAGTATATGTTGTACATGTCTAGCTATGCAAAACATTATCATAGTAGATATATTGTACAAGGCTGCTTATAATTCCCTCCCACTCATCCCACCCCCCACCTGGTCCATTCCCTACATGATCCTGTCCCTCTTCTATAGTGGGTACTTCCAACCTCCCCTCACCCCAAGGATGCCCTCCCATCCCCCTTCCCCCTATCCTGCTGCAGGTTGAGATATCCCATTTAGTATGTATGTCATTTTCTCCCTGAACCAAATTCAATGTGAATGTGGTTTTGCCTTTTTAGCCTTCCTTATTCTCCCCCTCTTTTGCAACCACTTCCCCTTGCTTCTTCTGCATGGGGTAGTTTATACTACCCTGTCTCTCCCCATCTCTTCTTGCCACTTTCCTCTCTCACCTCATAATTTCATCCCTTGAGTATTCTCCCTTCCCAACAAATTCAACTTATGCCCTCTATCCATATATAACTGTAACCATATACACACACATTCACATATGTATTCATATGACCACACACCCTTCTTCCATTATTTTCATAGTGAGAAAGATATCATCAGTCACAGTTATTGCTTTTCCATATAGGAATGTAAATAGTTCAACTTTGATAAGTTCCTTTTGATTTCTTTTCCCTGATTACCTTCTCAGGCATCTCTTGCTTCTTGTGTCTGGATGTCAAATTTTCTATTCAATTCTGGTTTTTTCCTCAAGAATGCTTGAAAGTCCTCTATTCCACTGAATGACCATATTTTCCCCTGAAACAAAATACTCAGTTTTGCTGGGTAGGTGACCCTTGGGTTCATTCCCAGTTCTTTTGCCCTCTGGAATATCATATTCCATGCCCTTCGATCCCTCAGTGTAGAAGCTGCCAGGTCCTGGGCTATTCTGATTGTGTTTCCACAATATTGAAATTGTTTCTTCCTGGCTGCTTGTAGTATTTTCTCCTTGATCTGGGGATTCTGGAACCTGGCTATAATATTCCTGGGAGTTTTCTTTTTGGGATCTTTTTCAGGAGGTGATCGGTGGATTCTTTCAACCTCTATTTTGCCCTCTGGATCTAAAACATCAGGGCAGTTTTCCTTGAGAATTTCTTGAAGGGTGATTTCTAGGTTCTTTCTTTGATCATGGCTTTCAGGTAGTCCAATAATTTTTAAATTGTCTCTCCTGGATCTATTTTCCAGGTCAGTGGTTTTTCCCATGAGATATTTCACATTGCCTTCTAATCTTTCATTTGTTTGGATCTGCTTAACAGCATCTTGATTTCTCATAAAGTCATTAGCTTCCATTTGCTCCAGTCTAACTCTGAAGGAATGAATCTCCTCAGTGAACTTTTGATATTCTTTTTCCATCTGGCAAATTCGACTTTTTAAGGCATTCTTCTCCTCATTGCCCTTTTGGGCCTCCTTTGCCATTTGAGTTAGTCTATTTTTTAAGGTGTTGTTTTCCTCAGTCAGGCTGTTGACCCTCATTTCATACTTTTCCTGCATCCTTCTCATTTCTCTTTCCAATTTTTCCTCCACTTCTCTTATTTGATTTTTAAAGTCCTTCTTAAGGTCCTCTATGGCCTGCAACCCGCTCATGTTTTCCCCTGGGGCTTTTGGAGCAGGACTTCTGACCTCACAGTCCTTTTCCCGCTCTATGCCCCCAAAATAGGAGTCTAGGGTTGCATTTTTCTGTTTCCTTTGCCTTGGCATGTTGCCACTTAATTACTTGACTTTTGGGCTTGTTGCCACACTATGGCTTTAAGGCCAGATAGAGGAATTTTCGTCCCGAACGTGTGGGGGGCAACTTCCGTTTCTGGCAAGCTGTAAACCCACCCACGACTTCCACCCTAGATCACAATCCAGATCCAGGGAGGTTAAAGCAAGAGCGATTACCCCCCAAGACTGATCGCTGGATCTCCCTACAAATTTGCAGGCTGGGAGCGGGAGCTGCCTCTGAAAACTACAAAATGGCGTTTGTCCTCAGTGGCTTCTAGCCCCCAGGGGAGGGAGCCGACGCATTCCCTAATACCAGTCCCAAAGTCCATAGGACACTAACCTCTTACTTTGTCCTAGGCAAGTCTATGTTGATAATTCTGGAGTCGCCACAGCTCCTGGTGTTCTGGGGTTCCTCCAGCAGGCTGCTGGCCCTGCCGCCCTGGGGCTAATACCTCGGCTCATGCGGACCTGGGCTCGGCTCGGCTCCTGCGCTCTGCGCTGTGCGCGCTGCCAGGTCCCAGACCACTGCGCTGGTCCTTCCTGCAGGGCTGCTGGGCTGTCCTCAGCGGGAGGTTAGCTTCTCTGTGTCGTTCTGTGGGTGCTGGGGTTCCAGAAGTTGTTCAGAGTCCCATTTTACATCGTTTGGGGGGAATCTCGTCCAGTCCCTTTATTGATGGAGAAACTAATGGTCAAAGACATGAAAGGACTTTCACTTTTTAAGACATCTAGTGTATTATGCAGAATTTGAACTTGGATCTTCTTGCTCTAAATCCAGAATTCTGCCTCCTGCTACTTATCTATTTAGCTTGCTTTGAAATTTTGTCAGACTAGACTGATGGGGGAATGACTTGCTTGAATTCCAGAATGGAACATAACCCCTCTCTCCTGAATCATTGGCAGATAGAACCTAGTGGCCAGTTTCTTCCTCAGGACAACATTTTCTTTCCACCCCACAGTGTATTCTACTTCATACCACACAGGTAAATGCAAGGAAAAGATTTCTCTCAAGTGGCTTTCTACGCTCTCTATGTTTTCTAGCAAAATGAGGTAAGGGCTCACAGTCCTGTCTGAGCAATTGGAAAGGAGGAACACACAGGTACTCCTTAGCAAGGTGTCATTGTCCAACTGAATGTAAGGTCTTTGATGGCGGGATTATTGTATTTTTGTCTTTGCATATCTTCTACCTTGCACAGTGTCTGGTACACAATAGATGCTTGATAAATGCTCCTTCAGTGAGTGAATAAAGTCTCTTCTGTTCAGGGGAAGTCTTTCTTTTAAAAATATGCTGTCTTTGAGGCCAGGGTTGATGGATTATATGTCAGGGTATACATATACATATATATGTAATATATAATACATATACACACATATATGTAATATATATAATATATATAATACATATACCTGCCAGGGTATGATAGCTTTTATCTATAGTTATGTGAAAAAATGCTCAAAATTACTATTGATTAGATAAATACAAATGAAAACAACTCTGAATACCATGTCACACTTACCAGATTGGCTAATATGACAGAAAAAGAAAATGACAAATGTTGGAAAAAATACTAATGCACTATTGGTGGAATTGTGAGCTGATCCAAGTCTTCTGGAAAGCAATTTCAAACCGCCCCAAAGGGTATCAAACCATCCATGCCCTTTGACTCAGCAATACCTCTATGAGGTCTGATGCCAAAGTGATCAAAGAAAAAGGAAAAGGACTTATATGTACAAGTATATATATATTAGTTCTTTTCATGGTGACAAAGAATTCCAAATCAAGGGGATGTCCATCAATTGGAAAATAACTGAACAAGTTGTGGCATATGATTATGATGGAATATTGTTGTGCCATAAGAAATGATAAGCAAGATGCTTTCAAAAAAATCTGGGAAGACTTATATGAACTGATACAAAATGGAGTGAGCAGAATGAGGAGAGCATTGTACACAGTAAGAGTAGTATTGTATGATGATCTCCTGTGAAAGACTTAGCTATTCTTAGTAAGATAATGATCCAAGACAATTCCAAAAAACATAATGAAAAATGCTATCCACCTCCAAAAAAAGAACTGATGGAGTCAGAATGCAGACTGAAGCATACTTTCTTAAAAAAAAAACTTTATTATTCTTAGGTGGTTTTTTTTGGGGGGGTGGTCTGTGTTTTCTTTTGCAACATGACAAATTTGGAAATGTTTTGCATGTATAATCTATATCAAATTACTTGACTTCTCCAGGAGGGTTGGTGGTAGGAGGGAGGGAGAGAATTTCAAACTCAGAATTTAAAAAACCAAATGTTAAAAATTTTTGTTTACATGTAGTTGAGAAAAAATTAAAATGAAAAATGAAAACAAATGACAGCTCTTCTTACAGTCTCCAGACACTTGTTTCCATTCCTTCCCCTAAACTTAGCAGGGGCATCCACTGCCTGTTGAGACTCTAGAAAAGTACAATAATGGAGGATCAACAGTGTGCAAACTTCATGGCTAACCCTCCAGCCTGTTAGTTCCTCAAACCTTTGGAGACTTCTACATTCTCCTGCTATTTCTGACCTAAGGGGACAAAACAATTCCCTTTATTTTTGGTTCTAATGCTAGTTTATGGGTATGCAATATGTAATCTTTGGCCCAAATTTAGTTTGCCTCATATTTAGGGTGCAGCCTCATTTGTTTCAGACATTTAGAAAAAAGAAAAATGAGTTCCTTTCATCTCTACTCTTTTCCGGTCCTCTGTATCTCTTATCATTCAGATACTTCTTTCACTGTCTGCTCCTTTATCCCCATCTCCGTGATGAAGTGGCCTTGCTCCTTATCAAGACTAGCCACTCTACTTGTTCAAATGATTCCATTCTAACCCATCTCCTCCAACAGATTGGACTTTCTGTCATCCCCCACAGTTTCATTACTTTTCAGTTTTTCCTTCTACTGGTTCATTCTCTTCTGTCTATAAACATGTCCATGTCTTTTCTATCTTGAAAAAAAATCCTCTCTTGATCCTTCCAATCTCCTTAATAATCATTATATATCTCTTCTGTCCTTTGTAGCTAAATTCCTTGAAAAGGCTATCTACAATAGGTGCCTCCATTTCTTTTCCTCTCACTGTCTTCTCAACTACTTACAATTTGGCATTTCACTGAAATTGCTCTCTTCAAAGTTATTATGATTTCCAAATAACTTTTTCTTGATCCTCATTCTCCTTCGCCTCTCTGCAGCCTCTGAGACTGTTGATCACTCTCTCCTCCTTCATACTCTCTTCTCTATAGGTTTTTAGGACACCACCCTCTCCTGGTTCTCCTACCTATCTGATCACTCCTTTGTCTCGTTTGCTGGATGCTGTTCCAGATCACACCTTCTAACCACAGATATCCCTCAGGGTCTTGGGCCCTCTTCCCTTCTCCATCTATGCTACTTCACTTGGTGATCTCATCATGTCCCATGGATATAATAACCATCTTTATTCTGACGATTCTCCTGTCTATCTATCTTGCCCTAACCTTTGCTGACCTCCAGTCCTGCATTTGCAACTGCCTTTCAGACATCTCAATTTGGAAGCCCCATGAACATCTTAAACTAAACATGTCTGAAATAGAATTAATTATCTTTCCTGCTAACCCCCTTTCACCTTCTCTATTACTGGAGGGCAGCACCATTCTTCTAATTCCTCAGGCTCACAACCTAGGAATCATCCTCAGCTCCTTCCTATTTCTCACCCACCCCCAATTCCAAACTATTGCTAAAGCCTGTTGATTTTCTCTGTGACATCTCATAAATATGTACCCTTCTCTCCTCTGACACTGCCACCACTCTAATGCAGTTCTTCATCATCTCATACCTGCACTGTTACAGTATCCTGCTGGTAGGTTTGTTCATTTCTAGTCTCTTTGCTCCAATCTATCCAACTTTTAGCCACCAAAGTGACTTTCCTGAAGCACAAATCTGACATGTCACTCTCCTCAGTAAGCTCCAGTGACTTTCTATAAAATGCTCTCTTAGACCTTCAAAGCTGTCCACAATGTGGTATTCTACTACATTTCCAGTCTTCTTACTCCCTGCTACAATAATTTTTGACCCAGTGACACTGGCCTCCTGCCTGACCCTTGAACAAGTCAATCAATTTTTTGACTCTGAGCATTTTTTTCAGGTTGTCCCCCATGCATGGTATGCTCTCCTTCTTCAACTCCACTTATTGACTTCCCTGGCTTCCTTTTTAAGTCCCAACCCAAACTCCACCTTCTTCAGGAAGGCTTTTCCAACCCCTCTTAATTCTAGTGTCTTCCCTCCATTATTTTCTATATATCCTGTATATAGCTGGTTTTGCATATATTTGTTTTCATATCAATGTCCCCCATTAGATTGTAAGCTCTTTTAGGGCAGGTTCTATCTTTTGTCACATTTCGTATCCTTAGTGCTTAGCGCAGTGCCTTGTACATAGTAGATAATTAACAAACATTTGCTGACTGATTAATAGTCAGCATGACTAGATGTGACTCTATGTTCTTCAATACTTTGCTCTTAGGACATAATCTTTGGCAGGTTCTATCAATTTAAAAAGACTGTGAGTCCTGGAAATGTCTTCAGATGACCAGCCTAAAGCAGGAAGCCTCATCACCAGGTTGGTCATGGAGTAAAGACACATGTATTGATTCCTGTCTCTTGGTCAAACAGGACAAATGACATCCAAGACATATAGTACAAACTATCCTACAACCCCTATTCCCCTCAAATGAATCCTGTTGAGGGTCAGGGAGGAACTCCTCTAGGATACAGTGGAAAGGGGAAAGGAACTGTACTTAAGTAATTTCCTATTTTAACTGATTTTTCTGTTAGGCAATAGACTTAATTGTTTCTTCTACCCACACCGTCTAAATTATGATGCCCTCAGGCAAAGCCATGTTCTATAACAGAATGATGAATTTTTCAACAACAGCAGCTGGGAACAAAAAGAAAGGTAACCCAAAGCAATAATCTCCCCATTGGGTGGCCCCTTCTTGAAACCGAGGGGTGGGTGATCAGGAAATCAGATGGTGGAAAAATGTTACATCTACCCTCCCACTGTAACCCTGTCTCCAAAACAACTCTACCACTCCTTTCAATACTCTTCCTCTGCCTATTGTGTAGCTGGCCTTCAGGGATTCTTTCTGACAGCTGTGACCTGGTATCAGGTAAATTTCAATCCCATTAAGATGCCTTCATCTTCACCCTTTTTTCTTGTTCACCACAGTGGGAAGCTCTGTACTCTCTGAATGTAGCCAGTGAGTTAAATTCCCTCCCACCTACTCCCTTCACATTTCATTTTTCAGTGAACAGCCATGGATGGGTTGTGACCCATTATCTTACATTATATTTTGCCACAAATCCATCCCACATCTATGCTTCTCTATTTCCGTGGAGGGCATCACCATCCTTCTCTATTCCCTTCCAGGTTCCCAACTTTCTCCTTATCCTGAATCCTCACTCAAATGAAGCTACTCTTTTGAATGTTACCAATCATCTCTTAATTTTCAGGTCAGATTTTTTCCATTTCTATCCTTTTTGACCCTTCTGTAGCATTTTTACACTACTGAGTACCCTCTCTCCCCATGGATATAGTTGACTTTCTCTTCTCTGTTCTCTTAGTTCTCCTACCAGTCTGATCTCTGCTTCTCAGTGTCTTTTGCTGGATCAACATTCATATCATCCTCCTAATCATGTATGTGTCCCAAGGCTCTATCCTGGGTCCTCTTCTTTCTGTATGCTCTCGCACTTGGTGACTTCATTAGTTCCCATTGATTTAAGTTTCTTCTCTATACAAACAATTTCATGATCTATAAATCTGGAGCTAATTTTGCTTCTTAAGGCTAGATCTACATGATGAGTTGCCTATTGGACATTTTGAACTAGATGTGTCATAGGCATCTCAAAAATGAACATGTCCAGAACAGCTCATTGTCTTTCCTCCAAACTTCACCCCTCTTCTAGACTTCCCTACTTCTAGTTAGTAGAATACTAGCTATCTTCTGAGTCATCAAGATTCTCAATTTTGGTGTTATGTTTGACACATCATTTCCCCTCATCCTACATACCCAATCAGTTGTCAGAGATTGTCATTTCTACTTCCTCAACATCACACACACATTTCTCCCCTTCATTATTCCCATAATCACCACCTTAGTTCAGGGCCCTATCAACCCTCACCTGGATTGTTACAAAAATATCCTAATTTGTCTTCACATCTTAAGTCTCCTTCCTTTTCAGTCGATTCTCCACAAATGCCACAATCATTTTCTTAAATTACAGGTTTGACAAGTCACTCCTCTACTTAATAAACTCCTTTGCCATCCTATTGTCTCTAGAATCAAATAATATCTAATCTATATTTTGTCCTTTTAAAAATTCTATGTTTTGTGTGTTTTATAATGTCTATAATTGTTAGTATGGTAGGATTTGTTGCTGTTCAGTTTTCAGTCATGTTGTAACCCTATTTGAAGTTTTCTTGGCTGTTCAGTTTTTAGTCATGTTGTAACCCTATTTGAAGTTTTCTTGGCAAAGATACCAGACTAGTTTGCCATTTCCTTCTCCAGCTCATTTTAAAGACGAGAGAACAGAGACAAATGCATTTAAATGACTTGCCCAGGATCACACAGCTAGGCCAGGTTTGAACTCAGGAAGATCAATTTTTCTGACTTTAAGCCTAGCACCCTATCCTCTGCACCACCCAGCTGCCCACACAGCAGGATAGATTCAGGGAAAAAAACAACAACCACCTTTGATCAAAATTGTATGTCATTTTCATACAGTAGTGCAAATAGCATTGGATTTGGAGTTGGTGGGTATGGGTTCCAGTACCTCTGTTACTTACTACTTATGTGACCTTGTGCAAGTTCCTTGACTTGTCAGGGTCTCAGATACTTAATCAGGAAAACTGGGGGCAATGGGCCTAAGTGATTTCTAAGATTCTTACCACTTTTAAATCCTATGCTCTTATGGTTCACAAAGACCTAGGACATAGAAAGATTGGTGGATCTGCATTGTAGGGGAAAACTACTCACATTGCCAGAATTACAGGTTGATGAAAAGTTGAAATAGAAATAGATTGTATTTGTGACCTAATAGGCTCTTAGAACACAGCTCTCTCAAAGTTTATAGCTACATGGCCAACTCTGAGTGCTTTCTGAGACTACCTGGCTCTATGAAAGTACATTCATTTTATGAATCCATTCATATAAAGGTTTAAAACCACCATCTGTGATATTAAGCTTGGAGTCATAATTGAGAATGTGTCCTGACCTAATACACTAAGAATAGTTCAGTATGTTAAATACTGGTTCCCAGGAACCTCATCAAACTGATCTTTAACTGCCACCTATCCTATTTTAAAAACATTTTTATTACTTTTTATTAACTTGAAATACAACTCTCCCTCCTCCTTTCCTTCCCAATAGAAACATGTATCATATCAAAGAAAAAAAATAGATATTTGTAAATGACTAGCACAGTGAGGAAGCTTGTCAGCTTAAGCAGCATTTGGTGTCTGAGGTACTGCCAAACATCCCTCCCTTCTACCTCCGATAGCCCTACTGACAGGAGGGAGATGAGTTTCATCACCTGTTCCCTGGAACCACAATTGGTTATTGAATTTAATCTGAGTTCAGTTGCTTTTTAGTGCTTTCTTTTACTCTGCTTTGGTTGTTGTGTATATTTTTCCCTGTTATGCTCAATTCATTCAAGTCTTTCCATGATTCTCTGAACTTTTCATACTTATCATTCCTTACAGCATAGTAATAGTCCTTGACATTTATATGCTGCGATTTGTTCAGCCCTTCTTCAAAAGTATGGGTGTCTCCTTTGTTCCCATTTTTTTTTTTTTTTGCTGCCAAAAAAGCGCTCCTGTGAATATTTTGATATTTATGTGATCTTTCTTTTTGTCTTTGAGCACTTTGGGAAATATGAGAGTCTAGTGAATTTTCTAGAATAATTACAAATTCTTCTTCAGAATGGTAGGCCTAAGACAAAACTCATATAACAGTGCATTAATGTGCATGAGGCTTAGTTGTAAGCATTAAGAGTGGCTGACAGGCTATATACTACTCTTATTAAGAGATGTATGGGACTCCCACTTTTGGATTCTGAATGTGTGATCCACTGCTGGAGAAACCTGAATGTCCCTATGCTAGCCAACCCGTCCAGGGCCAGCATGGGCTTTACGTTTTTATCATTGCAGCTTTAACCTTTCCAGTGGCCCTGTTGCTTCCCAGAACCACCTCCAGCTTTTGACATTTTTAATCAGTGCTTATTTTTGAAATAACTGCCCTTTTCTACAGTCTTAGGAGGCATTTCCCCATCAGTGGGAAATATTATTTTCTCTCTACATTTATTATGCTTAGTTAAATGCACAGAATCATAATACAAGTAGTATGATCCCTATTTTTTATAGATTAGAAAACTGACGTCCAAGGCTATGTCCTTTTTATATTTGTTCTAGAAGGCAATATTTGTAACTGCTAGCATTCAAGTAGAGCTTGAAGCTTTGCAAAGTAGGTTGCATAAAAGTTCTCTCTCATAATTCTCTGAGCAACCCTGGGAGATAGGTGCACTATTATTACTATTATTACCACTGTTTTATAGCTGAAAAAACAAGGCTGAGGGAGGTTAGGGGACTTTTTTCAAGATTAAATAATTAGTAAGTATCTTAGGCAGCACTGGATCCCAGGTCTCCTTGACTGCAAGTCTAGTATACTTTTTGTTAAACTTCTCTGTATTACTGTCACAATACATCCAATCAGAAATGTCTTTAATTTTGTATAAGTAGGTAACTTTTGTGTGTTTTATATCATTTTCCAAAACATTGGTTTCCTCTTGTACAAAATCAGGGGTTTAGAGCAAAATTTTTTCCTTTAGAAAGTGTTATGAGGGGGGCGGAGCCAAGATGGCGGAGTAGAAACAGCTCGTCCAAGCCTCTCTGCCCCCAGATTCCCCACAAACTATGTAAAAAAGGACTCTGAACAACTTCTGGAGCCCCAGCACCCACAGAACGACACAGAGAAGCTAACCTCCCGCTGAGGACAGCCCAGCAGCCCTGCAGGAAGGACCAGAGCAGTGGTCTGGGAGCCGGCAACACGCAGAGCGCAGGAGCCCAGCCCAGCCGAGCCGAGCCCAGGTCCACGTGAGCCGAGGTTTTAGCCCCAGGGGGGCAGGGCCAGCAGCCAGCTGGAGGAACCCCAGAACACCAGGAGCTGTGGCAACTCCAGAATTATCAACATAGACATGCCTAGGACAAAGTAAGAGGTTAGTGTCCTATGGACTTTG
The DNA here is from genome assembly GCA_011680675.1 of Gymnobelideus leadbeateri. Classification (NCBI taxonomy): domain Eukaryota; kingdom Metazoa; phylum Chordata; class Mammalia; order Diprotodontia; family Petauridae; genus Gymnobelideus; species Gymnobelideus leadbeateri. The sequence goes on from WOXC01010485.1 coordinate 243,558, forward strand.
GGACCTGTATTTGGGGAATGCGTCAGCTCCCACTCCTGGGAGCTAGAAGCCGCTGAGGAGACAAGCCATTTTGTAGTTTTCATAGGCATTTCCAGCTCCCAGCCTACAAACCGTGGGGAGATCCAGCGATCAGTCTTGGGGGGTAATCGCTCTTGCTTTAACCTCCCTGGATCTGGATTGTGATCTAGGGTGGAAGTTGTGGGTGGGTTTACAGCTTGCCAGAAACGGAAGTTGCCCCCCACACGTTCGGGACGAAAATTCCTCTATCTGGCCTTAAAGCCATAGTGTGGCAACAAGCCCAAAAGTCAAGCAATTAAGTGTCAACATGCCAAGGCAAAGGAAACAGAAAAATGCAACCCTAGACTCCTATTTTGGGGGCATAGAGCGGGAAAAGGACTGTGAGGTCAGAAGTCCTGCTCCAAAAGCCCCAGGGGAAAACATGAGCGGGTTGCAGGCCATAGAGGACCTTAAGAAGGACTTTAAAAATCAAATAAGAGAAGTGGAGGAAAAATTGGAAAGAGAAATGAGAAGGATGCAGGAAAAGTATGAAATGAGGGTCAACAGCCTGACTGAGGAAAACAACACCTTAAAAAATAGACTAGCTCAAATGGCAAAGGAGGCCCAAAAGGGCAATGAGGAGAAGAATGCCTTTAAAAGTCGAATTTGCCAGATGGAAAAAGAATCTCAAAAGTTCACTGAGGAGATTCATTCCTTCAGAGTTAGACTGGAGCAAATGGAAGCTAATGACTTTATGAGAAATCAAGATGCTGTTAAGCAGATCCAAACAATGAAAGATTAGAAGGCAATGTGAAATATCTCATGGGAAAAACCACTGACCTGGAAAATAGATCCAGGAGAGACAATTTAAAAATTATTGGACTACCTGAAAGCCATGATCAAGGAAAGAACCTAGAAATCACCCTTCAAGAAATTCTCAAGGAAAACTGCCCTGATGTTTTAGATCCAGAGGGCAAAATAGAGGTTGAAAGAATCCACTGATCACCTCCTGAAAAAGATCCCAAAAAGAAAACTCCCAGGAATATTATAGCCAGGTTCCAGAATCCCCAGATCAAGGAGAAAATACTACAAGCAGCCAGGAAGAAACAATTTCAATATTGTGGAAACACAATCAGAATAGCCCAGGACCTGGCAGCTTCTACACTGAGGGATTGAAAGGCATGGAATATGATATTCCAGAGGGCAAAAGAGCTGGGAATGAACCCAAGGGTCACCTACCCAGCAAAACTGAGCATTTTGTTTCAGGGGAAAATATGGTCATTCAGTGGAATAGAGGACTTTCAAGCATTCTTGAGGAAAAAAGCAGAATTGAATAGAAAATTTGACATCCAGACACAAGAAGGAAGAGATGCCTGAGAAGGTAATCAGGGAAAAGAAATCAAAAGGAACTTATCAAAGTTGAACTATTTACATTCCTATATGGAAAAGCAATAACTGTGACTGATGATATCTTTCTCACTATGAAAATAATGGAAGAAGGGGTGTGGTCATATGAATACATATGTGAATGTGTGTGTATATGGTTACAGTTATATATGGATAGAGGGCATAGGTTGAATTTGTTGGGAAGGGAGAATACTCAAGGGATGAAATTATGAGGTGAGAGAGGAAAGTGGCAAGAGGAGATGGGGAGAGACATGGTAGAGTAAACTATCTCATGTAGGGGAAGTGGTTGCAAAGGAGGGGGAGAATAAGGAAGGCTAAAAAGGCAAAACCACATTCACATTGAATTTGGTTCAGGGAGAAAATGACATACATACTAAATGGGATATCTCAACCTGCAGCAGGATAGGGGGAAGGGGGATGAGAGGAGGGATGATGGAAGGGAGGGCATCCTTGGGGTGAGGGGAGGTTGGAAGTACCCACTATAGAAGAGGGACAGGATCATGTAGGGAATGGACCAGGTGGGGGGTGGGATGAGTGGGAGGGAATTATAAGCAGCCTTGTACAATATATCTACTATGATAATGTTTTGCATAGCTAGACATGTACAACATATACTGAATTACTTATCTCCCCAGAGGGAATGGGTGACAAGGAAGGAAATGGATCTGAAATTTGAGGTCTTAACATTAAATGTTTCAAATATATATAATTACTATTATTAATACTCTTTTGCTTGTAATTGGGAGATAAGATGTGCAGGCATTGGGACACAAAGATTCACCTTCCTCTAATGGAAAAGTCGAAGGGGGTATGGGAGAAGGTATGGGAGAGAGCAGATTGGAGGAAGCGATATCTTGTGGGACTGCTATTCTGGGAGGTTGGGTAGGGGAATAATGGGGGGGAAATGATTGTAACTCAAAATCTGGCAGAAATGAATGATGTAAAACAGAAGTTAATAAAGCATTTGTTTAAAAAAAATTAAAAAAAAATAAAAAGAAAAAATATCCATTAAAAAAAAAAGAAAGTGTTATGAGGGAGAGGAGGAAGGAGAGGGAGGGAGGAAGAGAGAGAGAGAGAGAGAGAGAGAGAGAGAGAAGAAGAAGGAGGAGGAGGAGGAGGAGGAGGGGGAGGAGGAAGAAGAAGAAGAAGAAGATGATTTCATACAGGCTTTCCCAAAAGTCTTATTGTAATGTTCAGCTTTAGTAGCTTAAAATGGCACTGTTGTTCTGTCATGTCCAGCTCTTCATGACCCTGTGGACTATATTGTCCATGGGATTTTCTTGACAAAGATTCTTGCCATTTCCTTCCTCAGTGGATTAAAACAAACAGAAGTTAAGTGATTTGCCCAGGTTCACACAGCTAATAAGTTTCCCAATCTGAATTTGAACTCAGGTCTTTCTGACTCCAGGCTCCCCAATACTCTCCCTACTGAGCCACCTATCTGCCTCCTAAAATGACACTAAATGACTGTCTATAGCATGACAATCTGAGAGGATGCTAATGTCTAGTGAGATTTCTTTTTAAGTTGGCAACACTCTGGACATGCTTAGAGTAGTAGAGTAGAATCAAGAAGATATGGAAAAATTGAAGACTGGAAAAATGTAGGGATCTTGTATCTAGATTTCAGCAGGGCATTTAACTAAGTCCTTTGTGATCATTGTGGACTCAATAGGGGAGAGAGAGAATAGCTAGGATGGCATTTTCCAACCTAATTTGGCTGAGGGACACTTTGGGGCTTGAAATATTTTAAGGGACCTCAAAAATATTGACCAGCTGCAGTGAGTGGGTCTAGGGCTCTGGAATGCTCCTAGGGTAAAGGAAATATAGGGACAAAATTGTGAAGAAGACCCATAATATAAAGGATCATCATGTGGGTGTGTCAGACACAGGATATGGAATGCAGAGTAGGGTATGTGTCAGTGAGGATGAAGGAATCATATAGATGAGGAAACTGAGGTCCTAAAGGATTTGCTGACTTTTCCAAGGTCATAAGTGGCAGAACAAGAACTTGAAACCCTGTTTTCTGATTCTATCTTCAACACTACATAGGGGAGAGATAGTGTATACGAGCATCAGACATAGAATCTGAGAAGGAATAGTGGAGGGTATGGACCAGACACAGTGTGTAAAAAGACGGCCAGTCATGCTTAGCTGGCACCATTACTTTACAACAAGATGGTACAGGTATTACTATCCCCATTTTATAGGTGAGGAACCTGAGGCTCAGAGAGTTGGATAACTGGTCCTCAGTCACACAACTAGTAAGTGTTAACCTCATGACTCACACCAAGTCTTCTCAATCCTAGTCTGGCTTTCTTTCTATGACAGCATGTGAGAAGGGAAATGGGAGAGGATGTTTCATACCCTTTGCAAGATAAAGATAGACGGTTGTGGTGTGTGTTTGTGTATATCAGGTTTCTGTCAGGCTGCATCGTGTGTGAGACGTGAAGGTTTTGAACAAATGATGGGACTGTGGCCTGTTAGACTTTATATGTGGGGGGGGGGTGAGGAATATAAGTAACGGGAACGTGGTATGAGGGAGTCAAGTAGAAGTGCACAAAGAGAAAGGAGAGGATTAGGCTGTATTGTGAAGTCAGACAAGGCCTGGAGTAGGAAGGGGGAGGGACTAGGTGCATGGGAGTGGGGGGCACAGTGGGGTGGAAGCGCGAAGTGGGGGGATGAGGTTTTATGAGCATTTACCTCTTGTCACCATTGTGGGGCGAGGAAAGGAGAATGTGAGGCACTGGATTCACAACTGGCCTTTGCTGTGGTGAGAAATGGGTTTGTGTAGGTTCTTGAGTGACCCTTCTTATTCACTCCCTTCTACCATCTAGACATGTTGTCACTGAATCCCTTTTTCTATGGTTTATAGAACACAGTAGTTGAATGGGATGTAGTGTGAGAAATGCTGCACTGAATAACAGCACAGTCCAATGTATTCCAAGCTGGCCAAGTCTCTGGGTCAGAAGAATGCTGATTGATATAGCTTCTCTATAGTGACTTGCCACAGGCCTTTGTCCTTGGCTCTGTCCTGTTCAACATTTTTATCAGTGACTTGGATGAAGACATAGGTGACTGCTTATCAAATTTATAGGTGACATAGACTAGAAAGAATAGCTAACTCGTTGGATGACAGAGTCAGGACACAAAAAAAGATTTTGACAGGCCAGAATTATGGACTAAAACTAACAAGATGAGATTAATAGGGATAAATATAAAGTTCTACACTTAGCTTTGCAAAATCCAACTGCATATAAGTATTGGATGGGGGAAATAGGCCTAGACAACCCTTAATGTGAAAAAAGACCTGGGGTTAGAGTAGACTACAAGCGTTATGAATTAATAATAAGAATTTTGACTTGGCAGCCAAAAAGAGCTAACATGATCTTCAGAATCATTAATATAAGAAGTATGGGGTTGTGCCATCTAGAATGTTGTCTTCAGTTCTGAATGATATGTTTTAGTGGAAAAAATTCCCACTTACAGATTGGCACTCATCTAGAGGAGAATGACCAGCATAAGGAGCTAACAATGTGTCAGGTGAGGATTGTTTGAAGGAAATGGTTATTTGGGAACCTTTAGTCCACAGAGGCAATGTAGACATAGAGGATAGAGAGCTAACCAGGGGACCAAGAAGAGCTTTAGACCAACCTTGATGCCTACTGGCTGTGTGACCTTGAGTAAGTCATATCATCTCTAAGTATTCCAAGAAACATTCTAAACCTAAAAGTTGCCGAAAAGGTACTGAGCTGCATAGGCAGAAAATTTCTTAATCATGGAATTCCATATATGAACGAAATCACAGATCCAATGCCTTTTAGTCCTTATTTAGCCTGCAGAAGAAAGGATTTAGGGGAGATGTGATTGTTACCTCATGATAGTTAAAGAATGCTCTCTAGAAGAGGAAAGCTTTTGATCTGGTTTTTTTTTTTCAACTTCATACCCTTTATTTTGGCAAAGGTGACAAAAAAGGAAGGTAATAATTGTTGGAGGGGAAGATTGTTTATCTGAAGTACTAGAACATGGCCTTAAGACAAGTAAGATCCTTTCTACTCTTTGGGATGCCAAACAATAGATTTCCTATCGTAGTAAGTTCACTGTCCTTGGAGTTATTAAAACAGGCATGATTACTGCTGTAGAAAAGCTTTTTGTGTGGGATAAAAAAGTAAAATGGGCAGTTTGGTGATACAGTGGGTAGAATACTGGACCTGAAGACAGGAAGATTCATCTTTCTGTGTTTAAATCTGATCTCAGATTTCTTAGCTGTATGACCCTGGGCAAGTCACTTAACCCTGTTTGCCTCAGTTTCCTTGTCTCTAAAATGAGCTGGAGAAGGCAATGGCAAACTACTCCAATATGTTGGCCAATGAAACCCCAGATGTGGGCAATCACAAAGGATCAGACATGACTGAAACAACTGAACAACAAAAGAAAGGTAAAATGAATGGCCTTTGAGGTTCCTTTTAGTTCTTACAGTTCTGATGCTTTTATGGACTCTTTTTATTTTTTTTTATTTTATTATGTTTTTTAATCAAATGCTTTATTAACTTCTAGTTTACATCATTCATTTCCACAAGATTTTGAGTTACAAATTTTCTCCCTGTTTTTCCCCTACCCACCACCCCTAAATAGCCATTCCACTGGATATCCCCTCTATCTGCTCTGTCCCATATCTTCTTTCATACCCCCTCTGATTTTACAGTAGGGCATGGTGGATCTCTATGCCCCAGTGCCTGTATATCTTATTTCCCAGTTACATGTAAAATCATGTTAATAATAGTGTGTGTGTGTGTGTGTGTGTGTGTATGTATATTTATTTATTTATTTAAAACATTTGATTTTAAAACTTTAAATTCCAGATTCATTCCCTTCCTTCATTTTCACCCTTACTGGGAAAATAAGCAATTCAGTATAGGTTGTACATGTGTAGCAATGCAAAACATTTCCATAGTGGATATATGCTGAAAGACTAACTATATTTCCCTCTCTCCTATCCCACCTCCCACTTGTTCAGTTCTCTACTTTGATCCTTTCCCTTTTCAAAAGTGGGTGTTTCCAACTTCCCTCCCCCCCAGCCTGCCCTCCCTTCCATCATCCCCCCTCTCATCCCCTTCACCCCTACTGTCTTCTGTAGGGTGATATACCCTATTTAGTGTGTATGTCATTCTCTCCCTAAGCCAAATTCAATGAGAATAAGGTTGACCCATTCCCTTTTGCCTTCCTATTCTTCCCCTCCATTGTAACCATTTTCCCTTGCCTCTTCTATATGAGAAAGTTTACCTCATTCTGTCTCTCTCCATCTCCTCTCATTATATTCCTCTCTCACTGCTTAAATTCACCTTTTAAGTATCATCCCTTTCTATTCAATTGGTCCTGTGCCCTCTATCTATGTATACCTGTACACATATATACACACATTCACATATGTATTCATATGCGCATATACCCTCCTATACAGACATATATATGTATGTCTGTGTGTGTGTATATATATATATATGTATATATGAATATATATGTATATGTATGTATGTATATATACATTTCTAGTCCCTTCAACTATTCTCACACTGAGAAAAGTTTCATCAGTTACAGTTATAATTTTCCCATATAGGAATGTAAATAGTTCAACTTTGATAAGTTCGTAATGATTTCTTTTCCCTGTTTACCTTCTCAAGCATCTCTTGCTTCTTGTATCTGAATGTCAAATTTTCTATTCAACTCTGGCTTTTTCCTTAAGAATGCTTGAAAGTCCTCTCTTCCCCTGTATGACCATATTTTCCCCTGAAACATGATACTCAGTTTTGTTGGGTAGGTGATTCTCGTTTTAATCCCAGATCCTTTGCCCTCTGGAATATCATATTCCAAGCCCTTTGATCCCTCAGTGTGGAAGCTGCCAGGTCCTGTGTTATCTTGATTGTGTTTCCACAATATTCAAATTGTTTCTTCCTTGCTACTTGTAATATTTTCTCCTTGATCTGGGGATTCCAGAACCTGGCTATAATATTCCTAGGAGTTTTTTGGGGGGGATCTTTTTCAGGAGGCAACCAGTGGATTCTTTCAACCTCTATTTTGCCCTCTGGTTCTAAAACATCACGGCAATTTTCCTTGAGAATTTCTTGAAGGATGATTTCTAGGTTCTTTTTTTTTTTTATCATGGCTTTCAGGCAGTCCAATAATTTTAAAATTCTCTCTCCTGGATCCATTTTTCAGGTGAGTGGCTTTCCCAGTGAGATATTTCATATTGCCTTCTATTTTTTCATTTGTTTGGATCTGTTTAATAATATCTTGATTTCTCATAAAGTCACTAGCTTCTATTTGCTCCAGTCTAATTCTGAAGGAATGATTCTCTTCAGTGAGCTTTTGAGATTCTTTTTCCATCTGGCAAATTTGTCTTTTTAAGGCTTTCTTCTCCTCATTGGCTTTTTGAGCTTCTTTTGCCATTTGAGTTAGTTTGGTTTTTTTTAAGGTGTTATTTTCTTCAGTCAGGTTGTTGACTCTCATTTCATGATTTTCTTGCATATTCTCATTTCTCTTCCCACTTTTTCTTCCACTTCCCTTATTTGTTTTTCAAAATCCTTCTTAAGGTTCTCTATGGCCTGTAACCAGCTTGTATTTTTCTTGGAAGTTTTTGGTGCAGGAGTTCTGACTTTGCTTTCTTCTTCCTGTTCCATGCTTTTGATCCTTTTTGTCCCCAAAATAGGAGTGTAAAGTTGGGTTTCTCTGCTTGCTTTGCTTCCCTTGTTTGCTCATGTTGCCACTCAATTACTTGACTTTTGGGCTTTTTGCCACAGTAGCACTCTGCTACCACACAAGGGAGCATGGTCCCAAACACTGTGATTTTCTCAGCTGCCAGAGGTATTAGTTGGGTGCCCTCTCTGAAGCCTCCACACATTCTGGCAAGCTGGTCACACACCCCAGTGTCTCTACCCTAGACAGCAGTCCAGATACAAACAGGTTAAAGCAAGAGTCATTACCCCTCAGACTGGTAGCTTGGTCCCACTGCAGTCTGCAGAACATGAGCTGAAGCAGCCACGTGGCTGTGATTGCATGGCCACGCACCTCAGCAGCTTTTGGCAGGTGGGCGTGAGGGGGCAAAGGCTGACCACACTCTGGAACTACTGGATCCCAAAATCCACACTTCGCTGACCTCTCACTTTGTCCTTAGAATTTATGTGTTGATAAATCTGGAAACCATCACAGCTGCTGGTGATCTGAAATCCCTCCAGCCAGTGGCTGGTCAGGCCTGCCCTGAGGCTAAAAGCTCTGGCTTGTGTGGGGCTGGGGTCAGCTCCCAAAGAGCTGTGCTGGCTGCTTCCTGCCAGCCTGCCAGGTTGTCTTCAGTGGGAAGTTAGCTTCTCTGTGTCATTTTGTGGGTTCTGTAGCTCTAAAGTTTGTCTAGAGTAATTTTTTACATGAATTGGAGGAGGTGGAAGCCAGAGTCCCACAGAAGTCCTGTTTCTACTCTGCCATCTTGGCACTGCCCCCATGGAGCCTTTTTAAAGATTTATTGACACCATGTTACTGTTACCTTAGAGATCTTCTGTAGTTTAATCCTCTCATTTTAGAAAAGAGGAAATGATATGCACAGAGGAATGATGACTTACTCAAGGTCATAGAAGTGGTGTGGTGGTGGTGGTAGTAGTACTAATAAGTAATACATAGTAGTAGTGGTGGTAGTAGTAGTAACACTTATATAAGGCTTTGAAGTTTACAAAGTACTTTATATATGTTACTTAATCATCATAACTACTCAGTGAGGGGCTTGATTGCTCACATTTTGCAGATGAAGTAATTGAGGCTAAGAGGTTAAGTGATTTGCCCAGGGTCACATAGTAAGTACCTAAGGCAGAATTCAAACTCAGGTTTCCTACCTTCAAGTCCAGCACTCTATCAACCAAGCTACTTCATTACCCTAAGCAGCTAAGTGTAAGAGTATTCCACATATGGATTAAAAACAACAACAACAAACATTTAGAAAGTTCTTTTTTTTTTATGGGCTATTGGGGTTAAGTAACTTGCCCAAGGTCACATGGCTAGGTTTTTTTGTTTTTGTTTTTTGTGTGTCCGTTAAGTGTCTGAGGCCGGATCCGAACTCAGGTTCTTCTGACTCCAGGGCCAGCGCTCTACTCACTGCGCAACCTAGCTGCCCCTAGAAAGTCCTTACTGTATTCAGACCAGTATGCTTGGACTTTTGGAAACTTGAAACTAAGATATGTATCCTGAATATCCTGGTCCACTTAACTGTAGCTTTTAAACATAATTTAAAGGAAATCTGTCTTTGTACTTTTAAGCTTTACTAGCCTAAAACTACACTTTGGCACAACCCATATGTAAGAACTAAAAATATACATTTCCTTTAATATATGTTTAAAAGCTATAGCTAATTGAACCTAGTGTACTCTGGATGTACATCTTTGTTTCTAGTTACCTGAGGGTTATCCCCAACCCCAAGCACAGTGGTTTGCATACTGTAAGCACTTAATAGCTTAATAAGCTAATGATAAGCTTTAATAGCCTAATGCTGCACTAAGGCTTTTGGAGTACCCTGTGTAATAGGGGACCTAGATCAACAGCATTATTACCTAATAGACATCTTTAGAAACCCTGTTTTAATCATTTGTATTTATGTACCAACAGTATTTTAGTCTTCAGACAAGTAGCAAACAACCAATTATTTAAAGTAGGTTAAACATACTCCTAACCTTCTTGATCATGTTCTTAGTGTGTGTAGTTTTAGTGGATAAAGAATGTGTTAAACCAAGGTAAAATTTAGCATGTCCAACATCTTACTAATTCCAAATTAATTGTCACTGTGTTAATGGGAGATAGCAGGTAGACAACATAGCTTCCAGTGGTGTCTTCTGAGGTATTACCAGAACAATAGGAAGATGTCCAGTGTCCTGGGTACATCCCAGTGGATAATATGTGAGGAAATATGGACTATGATCCCACAAGATGAGGGGTGGGGGTGTGTGTGTGTGTGTGTGTGTGTGTGTGTGTGTGTGTGTGTGTCCAGCTCATGGGATATCATCTGGTACGTAGTACATATTTCATAAAAGCTTTTTGATCAGTTGATTGTAGCCCTCATAGATAAATCTTCTAATATCTGGGTTAAATATTTCCTGTTTCTTCTAGTCATTCTCATGTAGTATGATCTTTATTTCTCACATCATCATTATCATTCTTCTTTGGGTCAGCTTCATCTTGTAAATGTCCTTCCTAAAATGCGATACTTATAGAACTTAACATAGCAGTCTAGATGTGAGCTAAGTCAGAAGAGAGTAGGACTATTCCTTCTCTTATTTCAGATTCTGTGCCTTTCAATACAACTTAAGATCACATTTGATTTTATTTTGAGGGCAAGAGCTGCTATATCACACTGCTATCTCATTTTGAGTCTGTAGTTTGCTAGCCCCTCCCCCAACCTTTTATTGACATGATCCTCTAACTACATCTCCCACATCCTGTGCTTCTAAAGTTGATTTTTTAAATCCGTATGAAAGATTTAAAATTAAATAGGGATAATTATGATCTTATTGATTCAGCTCATTCTTCTAGCTTGTTGAGATCAATCTTGGGAATGCTAGGACTGGTGTTCTGCCATTCAGTGGGCTAGCTGTACCTCTGAGCTTTGTGTCATTTTCAGAAATGACAAATATGCTCTCTTTTCCCCTTCCCAAATCATTAACAGAAATGTTGGAACTTCCCAGGGCAGGGATTATTTCCCATTTGCTTTTGAACAGTTAGGACCCTATTCTAGTAGAGACCTCTCTCCAAGTCAATGTCAAACCATTACTGATTTTCTAGTTGTTCAACCAGAGCAGGATCTGCTTAAATATATTATCATCTGGTCCATACCTTTCCATTTTACCCAAAAAAATGGCATAAGAGAGTTCATCAAATTCTTTGCTAAAAACCAGCTATAAGAAGGCTACAGCATTCAGTCTTCTGTTCTATCAATTTACTAACCCTGTCAAAAAAGGAAATGAGATTAGGTTGGCATAACTTATTCTTGATGAATCCATGAAGGCTCTTAGTGATCACTGATTCCCTTTCTAAATGACTCACAAATCATCTAGTATAATATATTCTAGAATTTGGCCTTCACAGAGTCCTAATCCAGTGCTTCTTTGTGTTTTGGCGGTGACCCTGACTATAAAAGCTATAGAGCAGAGCATAAATTCTGGAAGTTTCTATTATTCTAGAAGACATTCAAGTATGGCCCCAGGGAAAAATTGAGTCTGCCATCTGAGCTTCAATCTAGTTATGAGTGGAGAGTCTCATCTTCAATAGGTTTGGCCAAATCAACCTGTGAAGCAAAGAAATGGTCCTGGTGGCTCCTTCTGCTTCCATAGTGATAGTGATAGAGTGGCAGGTGAGAGGGGATCATATTATCTCAGTTCTATTCTTTTTTCAGTGCTAAGTTAATAATAGCTTATTTTTCTCTGGAATCAACTGAATTGGGAGACTGGAAGAAGGACTTGGAAGACCTTCTAGATCTACAGTGAGCTCCCAAGTTTGTTTGCTATAATGATCTGATCAAGTTCCTTTCATTGAGTTTCAGTGTTTTCCTGTGAAAAATGCAGCAGCTATTTAAGATATTCTTGGCATTTGCTTCTGGCCCTAAGATTTGATGATTTCCTATATACCAAAGGTCCTGTTTGCTTTTCTTTGTATGTGACTCTGAAGACATTTGTAATCTCAATAAGGATATGACTTTAGAGCCCAGAGCAAGAACAAGAGAAAGAAAGCATTGATTATCTAGCCAATTCCCCTTAAATGTTTCTATGTTTATATCTTGCCCTCTCTACTTGCTTAGTACACATGCATATACACAAATATATTCATGGATTTAATTACCTAGATGCAGAGAAATTTTTTCAGTGCAATTTTATTTTCCAAACTGCTTTGAGCATTGCCCTAGTGAAGTATAATTTTCCCCTTTTATGCATAAAGCTGATACCTAGTTCACCCCAGACTTTATATGCATTCTGACCAAGGTTGATTCAGAATGTGAATAAGGAGGTAGTTTCTTGTTACCTGATAGGACTTAAGATGTCTCTTATAGGGATTTGGGGTTTTGTAATTCCTATTGATATTTTCTGATCTGCCATCCAGAATGGTACTCCAGTAAGTCAGTCTTTCATGAACCTCTTGCCTCAGAGTTGAAGGAAGGTGTATCTAAAAAGTCTTTAGGACGTTCAGTCTCACTAAAAATTTAAATGCCTACTAGGCCCCTTCTTCCTTACACATACCAGAGAAAGGAGCTTGTGAATAGACCTGAGGGATTGGACAAAAGCAGGACTTTGCCAATACGCTTATCTTTTTCTTCTTGACTTATAATTCTGGCTAGGAATGCTTGAATAAACTTATCATGTCTCATTGAGTAATTGATGTGCCTTTTTATTTTTTAGACTTAGAGAATGTCAGCCCTAGAATGGACCTTAGAGGTCTCTCTTCTAGGTCAATTTTTTTATTGTAGAGATGGGGAAACAGCAGTCAAGAAAAGTGGAGGAGGTGCAAATTGGTGACAAAACTAAGATGAGAATTTGGATCTCCCACATCTTAATAAAGGAATATTTCCACCTCAAGTTAAAAAAAAAAGATACCCCTTTTATATGTCCATGTCACTTCCCCAAATTCCTTCCTCCCCACATGCCTTTTTTGGTAACAGATAAGTGGCAATTCAGAAAAAAAGCAAAATAAAACTGGAAACAATTGACCACCAGAAAGTATGTGCCTATGTCGGATCTGTAGGCTTATCACTTCATGCCAAGAGGCAGAAACATGCTATTTTGTGTCTATCACATACATAGTAGGTACCTAATACATACTTTGGGACTTACTGATTCATCATTTACAATCTAAAGTCAGAGTTCTGAAGTCCTTCATTGCTTCTTCCCCCTTAACCTCATTGTGCTCATCACGTAAATTGTTTGTTCATGTAAGTTTTCCTATGATTCTCTGAATTCTTCATACTTGTCATTTCTTATGGTGCAGTAGTATTTCATTATATTCATGGGCCTTGATTTATTCAGCCATTCCCCAATCATTGGGCACCAACTGTGCTTCTGTTTTTTTTTTTCCTTTGCTATCATTCAAGTTCTACTATGAATATTGTGGTATGTACAGAGCCCATCCTTCTATATTTGAACTCCTCAGAGTATGTAGGATTAGTAGCAGTGTTGCAAAATAAAAGGATTAATATAGCTTGATCACTTCTTATTTTAATTCTAAATTATTTTCCAAAATATTTGGACCAATGAACAGTTTAACTAGTGATTCAATAGTGTCCCTACCTTCCTGTAGTCTATCTAACATCTGCCATTATTGTGTTTTGCTAACTTTGCCAATCTGATAGATATACCTACAGCCTAATTGAAGGAAAATAATTGGGTTCCTCCATAACTTCTTTTCCATAACTACCGTAGATTTCACCAGACTGCCAAAGGGGTCCATGATGCAAAACAGTTAAAAACCTTCCTACCAATCCTCATAGCTTCAGCACACTATTTTTTTGCCACCTAGGAGAATACAAGCTTTTTTAAAAAAATTAATTTATTAGTTTAGTTTCAGTTAACAAGATTCAATTCCATAGTTCCTTGATTTTCAAATTTCCTTTACCTCCCTCCTCCCACCATCCACTACAGCATATAGTCCAGTAGAGGATCTGCAAATACATTCATATTAGACATTAATCCAATTACAAAGGCGTATTGTACTAGGTGAGATGAAAAATGGTAAAGAAGAAATAAAACTCAACAATGAAAAGAAAAAGATCAATTAGTTTGCTTCCATCAGGATTCAAGCTAAGTTCTTTCTAGTTATATCTCTGGATGTCGCATTTCTCTCCTTCATGAGTCTTTCGGGATTGACTTATATCACTGCATTGCTGAAAAGAGTCCAGTTTGTCATAGTTGGTCATCACACATGATGTGTCTGTGATTGTATACAAATTTCTTCTGATTCTACTCTTCTCGCTCAGTATCAGTTTGTATAAGCCTCTCCAGGTAAATATGAAATCCGTCTTCTCCTCGTTTCTTATAGCACAATAATATTCCATTACAGTCATATACCACAACTTGTTTAGCCATTCCCCAATTGATGGGCACCCCGAGAATACAAGCTTTTTGAGGGCATGTATTATTTTCCACTTGCTTTTGTATTCTTATTATCTAACACATAATTCATAGTATTTATGCAATTAAGAAAGAGACATCACTATCTCATTCTTTGTTTTAATTCTATCAAAAGACCCTTGAAAAGCAAAAGTACCTCTGTGCTAGAATAAACCTTAGATAACAGATTATTTCTCTTCCCATTGATAGCAGAGATGTGAGCAACATATGGAAAAATGGCCCACCAAAATGGCATTCATTTAGTAGTGCCCACATTTCTCCTCCCTCTACTATTTATTAGAAAGAAATACTGACCATTAGTGATCTTCCTCTCCATACAGATGATAAGGTAAAGGCTGGGAAACCACTGGGTAGAAATGTGTTAGAGGGCATTTCTGACTCAAGGTTTATTTGAGCTGATCTCTGAGGTCTTATCTATGAGATTCTATTTATGTTCAACAAATTTTAAAGAAGTTATGCTAAAACCATAGAAAGTTAGGTGGCACAATGGATAGAGCCCCAGACCTGGACTCAGGAAAATCTGAGTTCAAATTCAGCTTCAGACACTAAACCAGACCTTGGGCAAGTTACTTAATTCTGTTTACCTCAGTTTCCTCATTTGCAAAATGAGTTGGAGAAGAAAATGGCAAACCCCTCCATTATCTGGCAAGAAAACCTGAAATGATGTTACAAAGAGTAAAACATGACTGAATGAATTGAACAACAACACCACCAGTACTAAAACCTTGTAGTCATAGGAAAGTCAAATGTTTTGGTGTTTAATACTCTATGTTAGGGAATGTTGCATATTTAAATCAGAATATTAGAATTTTTGAGGTATCATTTCCCGTGTGTTGAAAAAAATAGTTCTAATCTACCCTTATGAACTTCTTTTACATGATTTTTCTTTTTGTGTCTTACCTGTGTGCCAAAGTAGATAATTTCCTGTTCCCCAGACTTAAGATTCCATTTTCTACTTCTGTGACTCTACACAGGCTCCTCCATAGACCCTACTTATCTCTGCCTCTTAGAAGCCTTAATTTCCTTCAAGGCTCAATTCAGGTACCACCTCCGATGGGATAGCTTTCTTGATCCCTTTAGTTGCTAATACTTTCTCTTTCCTCAAATGGCTTGGATTTCCTTATCTTCGGACCTGTTGTTTCACCAGCAGAAAGTCAGTTCCTGGAAGGCAGATCCTGCTTTACATTTTGTCTTTGTGTTCTTAGTGAAGGAATTCTTATTTTGGAGTGTTCTCTGGGGTCTGTAGATAGATTTTAGAAGATCTATGAATCTTACCTATCTGGAAAAATAGTGAATATTTATTTTCACTCATTTAAAAATACAATTTACCATTTCCTTCAGTTATGAAATAGGCAAAAACATTGTTCTGAGAAGAGTTTCCATAGATTTCACCAGACTGCCAAAGAGATCCATGACACAAAAGCGTTAAGAACCTACCTACCAATCGCTATTACAGTGTTCTGCACATTGTCAGAATTAAATGCTTAGATTAGAGCCAAATCTCATGCCTCTCCAGGCTACACTCTGCACTTCCTCTACTGTGCCCAAGAAATCTCTTCATCTGAAAGATCACTCTAGCTCTGGAATTCAGACATTGAAAGTAGCTTCTCTCTCCTCCTCTCTCTGATTGAATGGCTGCTCTCAGACCTTCATTTAAGGAGAGCTCCAAGGAAAACTGTGTCTCCTGGCTGTGTCCCCTTGCTTTCCAGTCTCCTTTTATGTGTAGTCTTTCTCTATTAGAATGCAAACTCTTTCCACCCCCACTTTCTTGGGTTTGTATTCCCACATTTAACAAAGTACCTGTCAAATAGTAAGCATTTAAAAATACTTGTTTAGAAACTGGCTTGTTGGCCATGTTTGCTTTTCCAGGGAAGAGATGGTAGATGAGTCTTAATTTTTTTTTTGCTTTTTAAGAAATGCTTGAATTAGTTGCTGTTTGTTCAATGAATTTGAGCAAATAGAATTAATGAATAAAAGCAGTATGATATAGTGAAGAGCATTCATTGGACTTAAAATACCTATCTGTAGAGCTGCTAATCTTTGGAATTTAGAAGCTATTTGACTATGAAAAAGTCACCTGACTTTTCATTCTCACATTCTCCATCTGTAAAAATGAATAGATTTCTACTTTTAAGCACTTGGTAAACCTAAAGGGACTATATCAAAGTGAGTTGATATCATTATTTTATGTACCCAGAGAACAGGGTCTGTGTAATTTTTAAATCTTTCTAACCTGATTCCTGAACAAAATGTCATATATAAAGTAGGAGCTGAATAAAATTCTGTTGCCATATAGCCCCACTGTGACATTGAGGGAGGGGAAGAGAAGCTCTGGATTTCAAGCCAAGTAACTTCAATGTGAATCTCTTACTAGTTGTGTGACCTTGAGTAAGTCACAACCTTCCCAAGCCTCTATTTCTTCATCTGTAGAATGGTAATTATGACTACAATATTTACCTAAAAGAATTGTGGCGAGAATCAAATGAAGCAATTCACATAGGGTATTTTATAAATCACAGAGTGCTATATGAATGTCAGCTATTAATATTAGTCTTAATTGAATGAATGTGCAGCCTATGGCTGTCCACTGAGCAGAACTCATTCTGGTATTTATCTGGGCCATCTGGAATCTGTCACATACCTAGAGCCTGTTTTAAATGGAAATATAAGCCACAGTCAGTTAGAACTTAAGCCTTTCCAAACCCAGTCTTCTGTGAATTGTAAGAGGCCAGTGGAGAAATACATTTGTAGCCAGAGTTGGCAGCAGTATGAGAAGTGAGAAGGCCGAGCAGACTGTATTTGATTAATAAACCCTCACAAAACTCTGTCTGGTTGCTGAAACTGTCAGATGGTAGCCTCACCCACTTCTGATGCTGTTCTCCACTTTTCCTCCATGTACACAGGTAAATAAGCATATATCTTCCAGGATTTTGATTGAAAAAAAAAACTGCTATGGTTTTGGTGACTCATTAACTTACACTGCTTTTGATCTGTCCCCCAAATGAGAGACTGACTGAAAGAGAAGGGACCTCAGCTTAAGATGCAAGAAAAGTAATTCTTCTCTGGGCTTTGTTAGGAATTTGCTTTGTGACTTTGGGCAAATAATATCCCCTCTGGATTGTAGTTTACTGCATTGCAAAATTAGGAGATTGGATTCTCTGATCTTTAAGATTTCTCCCAGTTATGACAATTTACAACTATTTTACCAAGGATAAAAATGGCCCCAATCAGGGTGGCTAGGTGGCACAGTGAGTAGAGCATCGGCCCTGGAGTCAGAAGGACTTAAGTTCAGATCTGGCCTCAGACACTTGCAAACACAAATAAAAACCTAGCCATTTGGCCTTGGGCAAGTTACTTAACCCCAATTGCCCTCCAAAAACCACAAAAAAAAAAATGGCCCCAAACTCTTAAGCCTAAGCCAGAAACAACCTAAGAAGTATAGCTGGGAGATGATGTATGTTCATTCTATCTTCATTCAGTAGGTATTTATTTATATTTTATTTTGCTTCTCTTCTCTATTTTTTTGGCATGCAGTTTCCATTCTAAAGTTAGTAACCATCACCCAGAACAAACATTCCAGTAAAAAAAATTAAATATATTGCACATAAACCATAAACTCCAAATTATTTACAACTTGTTTTAAAATGTGTATATTAAAATAATAGAAATGTGTTGTTTATTTCCATTTCCATTTTTATTTTCTTGTTCCTCCATTCTTAAAAAATTGCTTCCATTTGGCAAGCATTTATTAAATGCCTACCTGGTCCAGAACATTATGTTGAGTACTGGGGGATTTATATGATATTTGCCTTCAGGGAACTCAAAGTCAAATGTATATTAGCATTAAAAGTTTTCTTTGGGCTGATATCTTTTTAGTCAGTATCTGCCTTCCAATTTTCTAATTCTCTTCAGAGGCTGGATTTATAGTTGCAGGCCATCATTTCAGACTAACCTATTAATGTCAGCTTTGCCTTCTGAACAGAGTTGGTACTAATGACTGTCCTGGATTAGACATCTTAGCTACTCATGGTAAAAGTAATTTTAATGGTTCAAGTGTTTATAAGTTATCTTTGGAGTGTATCAGAACCTATATTTAGGGTAGAAAAGTTCTCACCTCCAAACTGACAGTGATCCTAGGGCCAAGGTATGAGATGCCTATTCCCATGTCAGTCCATTAAAATACCTTTAAATATTAGTTCAAGAGAGTATTTCTTGTTTTCCATGTTCCTGTATTTGTTGACTCCAGTGATTGCTAGTCTAGATGACCTAAAACTTGGAGTGGTTTGGGGGCCATAAGCATTGTAATATGAAGGCTTGCCTGCCCTAACCCAGCAGTATATCATTGAGTTCAAATAACAGGGTTACATGTTGTGGGTGAGGCAATTCAAATGCCAAATTTCATCCTTCACAGGATGCTTTACTGATGATCTGAATGACCCCACAGTCTTTCTAGGTGGTGGCTGACAGTACCAGAATTGAGTTTTCTGCTCTGAAATTTGTTACGCTTTTGGTTTCATTTGTCCCATGGCTTGTGATGCCATAACAAGATGATTAGTTCATTTTGTGAGTACCTTTGTTTACAGCTGGTTTTCAGAGGTTTTTCTTTGTCTTTTTCTCCCATGGGTCTCCTTTCCCTCCCTGTCTTCTTCCCTCTTGTCTTCCTGCTTTTTGTCCCTCCCTCCTTTTCCCTTTTGCGTTTTGATGGTCTCCAGGTTCCTTCATGATGGTGAACAGCTCTGGGCGGGCATCTGGACAAAAAGCTCACTTGCTTTTGCCGACCTTGAAGGAGAATGATACGCACTGTGTCGATTTCCATTACTACTTATCTAGCAGAGACCGGTCCAGCCCCGGATCATTGAATGTTTATGTGAAAGTTAACGGAGGACCGCAGGGTAACCCCATCTGGAACGTATCAGGGATTGTGACAGAAGGCTGGGTGAAGGCGGAGCTGGCCATCAGCACCTTTTGGCCACATTTCTATCAGGTATCAATTATATTTATAATCCTTCTTTCTCTCATTTTTATATCCTTTTCTCCTTCTTCTTTTTTGATTTTTTCCTTATTTCCTGCACCTCATTTAGAAGCATATGATATTAGATCTGAAGAGGACCTTAGAGATCATCTTGGGCATTATCTTATTTTTACAGATGGGGAAACTGAGACTCAGAGACAGAAGGGATTTGCCTAAAGTCATACAGTAAATCAATGGCAGAGCTAAGTCTAGAACCCGTGTTTCCTGTCTCCCAGGTCACAGCAGCTTTGATTATACTCCCTACCTTTTACTAGCCTGGGTTGCTCAGTACACCTTGCTTTTAGTGGTGTCAAGTATTCGGATGTCACAGTGAAGTGAGACTAACACTACTGAGTTTGTTTGCCTGTCCTTAAGTCTGACTTTCTTTTCACACAGAGCACATAAACTTTTCAAGAATGTAGCCCAGTTGGAACTATGCCCAAAGGGTTATAAAAATGTGCATTCCCCATGACCCAGCAATACCACTTCTAGTACTATATCCCAAAGAGATCATACAAGTGGGAGGAGGACCCATATGTACAAAAATATTTATAGCAGCTCTTTTTGTGGTGGCAAAGAATTGGAAATTAAGGAGATGCCCATCAATTGGGGAATGGCTGAACAAGTTGCAGTACATGAATGGAATATTATTGTGCTATAAGAAATGAGGAACAGACAGACTTCATAATAATCTGAAGAGACTTATATAAACTGATGCTGAGGAAGGGGAGCAGAACCAGGAGAACATTATATGTACATAATTACAGACACATCATATCTGTGATGACTGACTTTGATAGACTGGGCTCCTCTCAGCATTGCAAGGTCATAAGATAACTCCAGAAGACTCATGATGGAAAGGATGCAGATTGAAGCAAACTATTTGCTCTCTTTCTTTCTTGATATGCACTTCAATGATTATAACCCTTCTTTACAACTTGACTAATGTTTAATGCAAAAGTATTTGTAGAACCTATATCGGATAGCATGCTGCCATGGGTTGGTGAGGGGGGAAGGAAATTTGGAACTCAAGGGATTGTAGAATTGAATGCTGTAAACTAAAAATAAATAAATAAAAAATTTTAAAGAATATAGCCTAGAGTATTGTGGGAGTGTTGGTGTTAATGAACCCTAAGGAGCTATTATGGCCTCAAGGGATTACACATGCTGTGTCTCTATTGCAGGCCAGTACTGCTTGCTAAGGAGAAGCCCTGATAATTTTCACAATGGAAAGTGAGTCTGAATTTCTTTTTGGAAGCTGAGTTACAAGTTTGTATCCAGATAAAACTGGGGACGATTTTACTTAATTGAATTCAATAATTATTAAGTACCTGCTCTGTGCAAAACACTCAGGGTTGTTGTAAGGGTCAAATGGGATATCTGTAAAAAGCACAGTGCCTGACACATACGCTAAGGGAGGGAAAGTAACCTGCTCAGTTCTGCATAGTTAGTTAAGTACTAGAGCTGAAAAATGAAAGCATCACCATTGCCACCTCCCTCCCACCTCCATCACCAGTTTCTATGGCTCCAAATTCAATACTCTTTCCATTATAGCACATTGCCTCTTTATAGTTGGATACAAAGAATCATTCAATCAAATTTCTCCAAAAGATAAAGCCTCTTTAAAATATGCCTGACAAGAGTTTAGCCTCTGCTTGAACACCTACAGAAATGGAGCGCTCACTATTTCAGAAGGCAGATTACTGGGTTTCTGGACAGCTCTCATTTTTAGGATGCTTCTTATTTGGAGGGAGCAAGTCATGATTTTATTAGTGTAGCTTATTCAGAGTGAGAAACTCCCTCTACCAATGTAGACTGGCACATGCTTTGTAACTTATAATCTTAGAGAATCGTTTGAGGTACAAAGAAGGCAGGTGACTTTCTCCACATCAGCATGTGTCAGAGATGGGACTTAAATCCCAGTTCCTCCTAACTGAGCTAGTGGTCTCTCTGTCCACTAGGCCTTCTTTGTCACTGAACCAGAATTTCTTTCTCTTTAACTTTTATCCATTAGGCCTATGTCCTCCTCCTCAGGTGAACAAAATAAGTCTTATCTCCTTTTAATATGCTATTTGAAGTCAGAAATATGTTCCCAACAAAAATCTCCAGATTAAATGTCCTCAAGCCTCCCAGTCATAATGATAAAAACGATACCATATTCTATTACATGGTACTTTCCAAATGATCTGGGATATTATAGTGGACATTGATACTTTAGATAGGGTTAGATTAGACCAATCCGCATTAACATGAGTTGGAAGCTATTTTTTTAAACTAGTCTTTAAGTGTATTACTCCAATGAGCCTTTACTTCTTAAAGCTTATAGAAGCAATCAAATAAACAGAGAGGCAGTCAAAACTTGAGGTATTTTTCTCCTTTTCCTTGTGCTTTGCTCCTTCTAAACCTTTCTCCCAGGCTCATAGCCCCAACTCCATGAATAAACAGTAGGCTGTGCTGTTTGCTTCAGGTGGGGAGTGGTCCATTGGCAAGGAATTTAAATATTTTCCCTGCCTATGGTAGTTTTTTGATTGGGAAACAGGTTTCTTCCCCCTCTGGAATTCCTTGATGTTGTAAGATCCTTCTCTGCCCAGCTCTGGCCATACAGTGTGCACATGGAAATTGTATTTAAGCAGCTGCCCACATGGACCAGTCCATCAGCTTAGGTTTTGAGTGCATTCCTTGTGAAGTTTCCGAGTTTCTTTCCTCCATTCATCCAAAATACACTTATTGGACGCCTTCTCTGCAAGCTGCTCCTCTCACCTGCTAGCCCAAACTGGCATTCCAGTGATCAGTAGGTCAGTGCATACTCACTTTCACTTTTCCACTTGTCTTTGTTAGATTCTCATTTTGTCTCCCCTCTGCTCTCTGTAGCTAGAAGTACAGATGCATCTCCAGCAGCAGTTCAGAAAATGCACCAGATGCATACCATACACATACCAAATGAGAGAGGGAGGGAGGGACAGAGGGAGGGAAAGAGGGAGAGAGACAGAGACAGAGAGACAGAGAGAGAGAGAGAGACAGAGAGAAACAGAGAGAGATGGAGAGAGATGGAGATATGTCTGTAGGATAAGAAGGAAGGGAAAAAAGAAGGCAGAGCTGGTTTGTGGCTTCCCGAGCTGCTGAGCTATAATCCTGCCATGTGCAGCTCAGGGAAGTAAATCAGGTTTAGGATTTCAGGGATTCCTTGCATTGGTTCTGGATGGTTTATGTATTCAGTTATTAAAGCTATATTTCAAACTCCTAAAATTGACTTTCAGCTCCATAACACTGCTGGAATTTCATTTGGCTTATTAGTGTGTTTTTCTGGTTGGACTAATTTAGCACAGGCCTGGTAATTCCTGGCATTTTAAATATACCCCTCTATGCAGTTGCCTGATTTAAGTAAAGCCACGTCTTATTAAATGCTGGTTAAGCAGTGCTTTGGGCTTTGGGGCCGTTCCAGGTGATAGTCATTATAGTTAACATTTTTAATGATTCTGAACTTGTCTTTCTCAAGATTTACCCACCCAAAAATACTTTATTAATTTTGCAGCCACCTGTCTCATCCTTCCTCACTTGCCCATTTTAAATGGCTTCCCACAGCACTGTCTTTAATTGCTACAAGCACTATGAAGGATGGACTCACTTGCTTCTCATTAACAGCATCAATTTGCTTTTTCCTTGTCAAACCAAATGGTAGTAACAAAATGGTGAAAGATAGACTGCCATCACTGTGGAGAGAGAGAGGTAGGTTATGCACAACAAAGGAAAACCAGAATCACCTGCAATATTTGATCAGTGAGAAGTTCTGGCTAATAGAGGACCAACCCACAGATTTTCCTCAAATGTTTCAGTTCAGTTCCTTTCAGTTCCACAAACATGTAATAAACACCAGTTTTGTGCAAGGCATTATACTAGGTACTGATAAAGATGGAACGGTTCCTGAACTCGGGGAACTTGTAGTTGTTGTGTTTGTCCTTAGTTTTCAAAGAGGACCATGGCATCAGGGAATTGGGAATTGTCCTAAAGTAAGTTGTTCCTACCCAGTATCTTGTGTTAATAGATTATGACAGTCTTGATGGAGCTAGAAGGAATGCTCTTTACAGATCATCTACCCTAACCCTCTCATTCTATAGAGGTGGAAATAGGTCAAAGAAGGTTAAGTGACTTACTGAAGGTCACATAGATGGTCAAGTACAGAACCAAAATTTGAGTGCTGCTTCTCTAACCCCAAATCCAGTGTTTTTAATATAATTCCACACCGTGTCTCAATAAGAATCACAGAATCTTAGAGGTAGGACTGCAAATCTGTTATGTGCTACTTGCTGTTCCTTTTAAAGTTATCATGTAACCTTAGATTACATAGAGGTAGAAGGGACCATAACATTCTTGAGTCATGTAATAATAGTAATAACTCACAGCTATGACACTTTAAGGTTTTAGAGGCTTTACATATGTTGTCTCATTTGAGCCTTGTAAGGCCTGCGAGATATATTATTTTGAGCTCTTATTATCCCCACTTTACAGGTGAGAAAACTGAAGCTAAGAGGTATTATATGGGCACTTAGCTAAAAGATGTCTGTAGAAGGATTTGAAATAAAATATTTTTGACTACAAATCCTACTACAATCCTAGGATATAGGACCAGAATGGGCCTTGGAGATCAGGTAGTCCAACCCCCCTCCCCCCCCATTTGGGGATGAGGAAACTGGATTTAGTGAGTTAAGTATTTTGCTCAAGATTACAATGCTGTAGTTGAGTCATTTCAGTCATGTCTGATTCTTCATGACCTCTTTTTGGGGTTTTCTTGGCAAAGATAATGGAATGATTTGCCATTTCCTTTTCCAGCTCATTTTACAGATAAGGAAACTGAGGAAAACAGGGTTAAGCGACTTGCCCAGGGTCACACAGCTAATAAGTGTCTGAAGCCAGATTTGGACTCAGGAAGATTAATCCCCTGATTGTAGTCCTGGCACTCTATTTACTGTGTCACCAAACTGCCCCAAAGTTACAATAGTCAGAATTTAAACCAAGTCCTTCTGATTCTAACACTAGTACTCTTTCCAATTCACCTTGCCACAGAATCACCTGTTCTTTCTGATGCTAATAATCATACTACATGTCCTTATGTGCTTTACAATACTTTAAAGTAGTACATGTGCTTTAAAACACTTTCACACTCATTATTTCATTGGTTCCTCACCATAGTCCTTTGGGATAGATAATATACCTGTTATCATCCATATTTAACAGATGAGAAGAGCCATGCTCAAAGACATTAAGTGTCTGACTTGACATAACAAAGCCCCTTATTAAGGGGCAGCTGGAACTTTAATCCTGGTCTTATTGATTCCTCATTCAGTGTTCTTTCCACTACACTGCTATCCTAATGCTGAATTAGAATTTAACATCTTCCACTGCCAGATTTAGAATGTATAAGAAAATGGGCTCAAGCCATGGGGATCTAGGTGTTACAGTGAGCACAGCACAGGGTATGGAGTAAGGACCTGAGTTTGAATTCTGCTTGGGCACTTATTAGCTATGTGACTCTGGGCAAGTCATTAGACTTTGTTTCATTTTTTTCTCAAGTCAACAAGTATTTTGACTTGCACATAGTATACACTTAAAAATACTTGTTAATTAAGCAATCAATTGATGTGTTCAGTTTTGGTTTCTTCATCTAGAAAATGAAGTGGTTGTTTTTGATGGCCTATAAAGTCCTTTCTTGCTCTAAGCACATGGTCCTCTGATCTTGGGGCATAAGCTATGTGATTCTTTTTGTGTGTGTCACTTTTCCCTTTTCCCTCAAAGAACAGTGTAACAAAGCATCTAGTTAATTGAGGGTTTTGTGAGTTGAGATTTTTCTCTTCTGGGTATGACTGAATGAATGAATGCACACAAGAGCAGTTGCTGGATAGAGAAAACATGGCCCTTTTTCTAGTGAGTTCAATGTTGTATTGGTTTGTCAAGGCATGGTTTGTTCTAAATGTGTAGTTTTGAAGATAACTTTTTATCCCTGATATAAGCTGTGCCTGGGTGTTTCTAAACACTATGATAGAGGTGTACATGTGCAAAGTACAGAAGGTGCAAAAGGAAGAAGAAGAGATGAATCAATTCTTTATGGAACATGATCCTACCAAGGTACCAGAGGCTGCATCTGCTTGAGTCACTTTCTGGGCTGAAAGCAATTTCTCATTCTTTCACATAGAAATTTCATTTCGAAAATACTAGAGAGACACAGTCAGAACCCAGAAATCACAAAGGGAGATGAATCACTGAAGAATAAAAATTGGTTGGTAAGCTCAGACACTTCATCTCTAGACAATCCATGATGCCCCGTGAAGACATGTACCTTGATAGAAGTTCATGCCATAGGAAGATTGGCTTAATAAACAGGGGTATTGAACTTGGAGAAAAAAATTCAGGGAGGAGCTAATAACTACCTTTAAGTATATGAAGATTTATCAGGTAGAAGAAGTGACTGAATTTGATCTGTCTGGTTCCAGAGGGAAGAACAAGGAGCTTTGGGTAGAAGTTATAAAGATGCACTTTTATACTTGTCCCCAAAACTCCCTAATATTTAGGGCAATCTAAAAGTGGAAGAAATTGCCTTGGAACGTAATGGGTTTACCCTCACTGGAAACCTTCAAGTAGAAGCTAAATTTTGTGATTTCATAATATTTGTGTAGAGTATAATTGAAGTAGATGAGTTGAATTCCATAATGAGCTTGAAAGTTGAAGATATTTTGGAAGAATAGGAATTGTTGGTCACTTTACAGTTAATACCTGTCTGAACAAGATTTAGTAGTCTTTTTTTAAAAAAAATTCATTTTCTTTTTAATTTTTTCTTTATTTTAAATTTATGGGTTAAACAAGTATTTCTATAGCATAGTATAGTAAGAAGTGATTGTACATGAAACTAGAAATCTGTTATATATTGTTTGCTATTCTTTTGAAAATTATTGTGTAATTTATTTTTCCCCCTTTCCCCTCTTTTTTCTTCCTTCCCTTCCTCCCAAAGATACAGATAAGTGAGGCTGAAGAAAAAATTAATTTAGACTTCTGAAGTTTTCTAGATTCTGGGCATTAAAAGGTTAAAATCTAGGGGCGGCTAGGTGGCGCAGTGAATAGAGCTCCGGCCCTGGAGTCAGAAGGACCTGAGTTCGGAGCCGGCCTCAGACACTTAATCCACACAAACAAAAACCTAGCCGTGTAACCTTGGGCAAGCTACTTAACCCCAATTGCCCTAAAGGGGCGGCTAGGTGGCGCAGTGAGTAAGAGTGCTGGCCTTGGAGTTGGGATGACCCGAGATCAAATCCGGCCTCAGAAAATGAGCACCCACACATAAATAATGACTAGCCGTGTAACCTTGAGCAAGTTACTTAACCCCAGTTGCTTTAAAAAAAAAAGGTTAAAATCTAGTGCTGGGACTTTTGGAGATGTACTGGTTGTTACTTGAAGCAAATAAAGTTTAGAAGTTGTTTCTATTCTGTTAATAGAAATCATTTCTACTTTCTCTAGAAACTATCCCTAAGTAGTTACCATATTGATAATGGGATACAATTAATTGACTTGATGATTTAATAGAAATTGCAAAGCTGTTATTTCTACTCAAGAGGATAGAAAGTAGCAAAGAGGAAGTCTATATAGGGAAACTCAGTTGGCTACTGTGTTTACTAATCCTGACCCGATCTTTGGAAAATCAAGTAAAGGGAATTCAAGAGAGGCATAGTGTTTTTATTTTCTAAGTAAATAGCAATAGAAGAGGAAGAAAAGCTCTTACCTTTTTTCTTTTTTATATTAAATTTTATGTTTATTTTTAGTTTATATCATTCATTTCCACAAGATTTTGAGTTACAAATTTTCTCCCCATCTTTCCCCTAACCACCACCCCAAAACAGTGACCCCACTATATACCTCCTCCCCAATCTGCTCTCTCCTATATCCTCCCCCATTCCCCTCTGACTTTCCGGTAGGGTAAGATGGTTCTCTATACCTGAAAGCCTGCATATCTTACTTCCCAGTTGCATGAAAAAAATAAAAAACAAAGCAAAACAATATATTTTTTTAAACATTTGATTTTAAAACTTTGAATTCTAGATTCTTTCCCTTCCTGCCTTGTCACCCACCCTTATTGGGAAGATAAGCAATTCAATATAGATTGTACATTTGTAGGTACACAAAACATTTGCATAGTGGATATATTGTGAAAGACTGACTATATTTCCCTCCATCCTATCCCACCCCCACTTGTTCTGTTCTCTACTTTGACCCTGTCCTTTTCAAAAGTGTGTGCTTTTAACTACCCTCCCCTCCATTCTGCCTTCCCTCCTATCATCCCCCCCTCTTATCCCATTCCCCCCTACTTTTCTTTAGGGTGAGATGCCCTATTTAGTGTGTATGTCATTCTCTTCCTAAGCTAAATTCAGTGAGAATAAGGTTGACTCATTCCCTTTTGCCTTCCTGTTCTTCCCCTCAATTGTAACAGTTTTCCCTTGCCTCTTTTATATGAGATAATTTACCCTGTTCTGTCTCTCCCCATCTCCTCTCATTATATTCCTCTCTCACCTCTTAAATTCACCTTTTAAGTATCATCCCTTTCTATTCAATTGATCCTGTACCCTCTTTGTATACCTGTACACGTATATACATACACATATGTATATATGTGTATTCATATGCACATATACCCTCCTATGTAGACATATATATGTGTGTGTGTGTGTGTATTTTCCCTTCAACTAATCCTCATACTGAGAAAAGTTTCATAGATACAATTATTGTTTTTTTATGTCAGAATGTAAATAATTCGACTTTGAAAAGTTCCTTGATTTCTTTTCTCTGTTTACCTTCTCATGCTTCTCTTGCTTCTTGTATTTGTTTGTCAAATTTTCTATTCACCTCTGGTTTTTTCATCAAGAATGCTTGAAAGTTCTCCACTTCATTGAATGACCATATTTTCCCCTGAAACATTATACTCAGTTTTGCTGGGTAGGTGATTCTTGGTTTTAATCCTAGCTCCTTTGACCTCTGGAATATCATATTCCAAGCCCTTTGATCCCTCAATATAGAGGCTTCTAGATCTTGTGTTATCCTGATTGTGTTTCCACAATACTTAAATTGTTCCTTCTTGGCTGCTTGTAATATTTTCTCCTTGATCTGGGAACACTGGGACCTGGCTGTAATATGCCTAGGAGTTTTCTTTTGGGATCTTTTTCAACAGACAATTTGTGAATTCTTTTAATTTCTTTTGTTTGTTTGTTTGTTTTGTTTTTTTAGAGGGCAGTTGGGGTTAAGTAACTTGCCCAAGGTCACAGGGCTAGGTTTTTTTGTTTGTGTGTGCGTTAAGTGTCTGAGGCCAGATCTGAACTCAGGTCCTTCTGACTCCAGGGCCGACGCTCTGCTCACTGCGCCACCTAGCCACCCCAGAATTCCTTTAATTTCTATTTTGCTCTTTGGTTCTAGAATATCAGGGCAAGTTTGCTTGATAATTTCTTGAAAGATGGTGTCTAAGCTCTTTTTTTTGATCATGGCTTTCAGGTAGTCCAATAATTTTAAAATTATCCCTCCTGGATCTATTTTCCAGATCAGTGGTTTTTCCAATGAGATATTTCACGTTGCCTTCTATTCTTTCATTTTTTTGGATCTGTTTTATAATATCTTGATTTCTCATAAAGTCATTAGCTTCCAATTGCTCCAATATAATTTTGAAGGAATCATTCACTTCAATAAGTTTTTGAAATTCTTTTCCCATCTGGCAAATTCAACTCTTTAACGCATTCTTCTCCTCATTGGCTTTTTGGGCCTCTTTTGCCATTCCAGTTACTCTATTTTTTAAGGTGTTCTTTTCTTCAGAATGTTTTTGGGTCTCCTTTAGAGGCTGTTGACTTGCTTTTCATGATTTTCTTGCACATTCTCATTTCTCTTCCCAATTTTTCCTCCACTTCTCTTACTTGGTTTTCCAAATTCTTCTTGACCTCCTCCATGGCCTATAACCAGATTCTTGGGAGCTTTTGATGCAGGAGTTCTGACTTAGTTGTTTTCCTTCGTTTCCATGCTTTGATCCTTTTCGTCTTGGAAAAAGGAATCTTTGGTATGATTGTGTTTCCTCTGCTTGCTCATGTTGTCAGTTATTTGACTTTTGAACTCTTTGTCATGGTTGAACTCTGCTTTCAGAATGGAGAGAGCTTTGTCTCAAATAGCTGGGGCTTTCCCAGCTGCCAGAGCAATTAGGAGGGTGCCCTCTCTGCAGCCCCTACAGGCTCTGGCACTTGGCCATACACCCCAGGACCTCCACCCTAGACAGTGATCCAGATCCAAGCAGGTCAAATCAAGAGCCATTACCCTCTGAATAATTGCTTGGTCCCCCTACAATCTGCAGGCCAGGAGCTCCTGAGGCATTCACGTGGTGCAGCTGCTCTGCCTCTGCTGCTTCTCACCCTGGGGGCAGGGACTGGACTGCACTCTTCTGTCCATCCCTGTTCCAACAGCGTTCCACACTTACCTCTTACTCTGGCTTTTATGGGTTGAAAAGTCTAGAAACTTCCACATCTGCTGGTGCTTTACTGTCCTGAAGTCTGCTCTGGCTGCTGCTGGTTATGACTGCCCTGGGGCCAAAACTACTCACAAGGTGCTGGGGTCCACTTGCAGCTCTGTGTGATAGATCCTTCCTTCCAACCTGCTGGGCTGCCTTCAATGGGAGATTTGTTTCTCTCTTTCACTTTGTGGGTTCTGTAGCTCAAAAATTTGTTTAGGGTAATTTTTTACATGTATTAAAAGAGGTGGAAACCAGAGCCACAGGGAAGACCTGTTTCTGCTCTGCCATCTTGGCTCCACCCCACTTTTAACTTTTTTAAAAAGAATTTTCACATACAGTATATTTTTATCTCATTCCCTTGCTTCTCCCTAAAACTGGGACCTTAGTAGAATCTAGCTTTTCATAGAGATTGTATTTGTGAACAAAGAATATTTTGTGGTTGTCAAATACTACAGAATAATCATGTCTCTCCTCCATTCTAAGGTAAAGGCCTTTGAATGTTTGATCTGCCCTGAGGTCTCATAGCACACATTATAGAAATTACCTGGTTTATTCCTTGCTTTTCTTTTAACCTTATGGGAAATAGGTGTTTTCTACTTTAAACTTGTAAAAGGGTTAGAGAAATT
Source organism: Gymnobelideus leadbeateri (assembly GCA_011680675.1). Classification (NCBI taxonomy): domain Eukaryota; kingdom Metazoa; phylum Chordata; class Mammalia; order Diprotodontia; family Petauridae; genus Gymnobelideus; species Gymnobelideus leadbeateri. The sequence continues at coordinate 274,257 of WOXC01010485.1, forward strand.
GGCTAACTCTAGGCATTGTTCCAGACTGAAGCCCTTCACAGGAGGGCCACTGCTTTCACCACAGATCTGCAGCAGGCTTTCTATTTCCATTCATTTCCTCCAACTTTGCCTGCCTCCTCTTCTCTACTCTATATACTTACAGTCTACTCTTTCCATGAAGCATTCTAGTTTAAAGACAATGTGCTTCAGAACAAAGAATGATGAGATTCACAGCAGGACATCATGATTAAATTGAAAAGCAGTGTCCAGCAGTGAATCGATAATCGCTGCCTTTGAGGCTGAAGAATCTGGGATCAGGTCCCAAATCTGACCCTTCCTGGGCAAGTCCTTTCACTTTGAGGTACACAGGCAACTCTTTAAAAAAACTTATTTAGTATTCTATTTTCTCCTGGTTACAGATAAAAAAAAAATTAACATTTGTTTTAAAACATTGAATTCTGAATTCTCTCCCTTCCTTCCTCCTACCCCCACCCACCATTGAGAAGGCAAGCAATTTCATATACATTATGCATGTGTAGTCTTGCAAAACATTTCCATGTAAGTCATATTGTGGAAGAAATCATAGAGCAAAAAAATCAAGAAAAATAAAGTAAAAAATTTATGCTTTGATCTATATTCAGACACCATCAATTCTTTCTCTGGGGATGGAGAGCATTTTTCATAAGTCCTTTGGAATTGTCTTGGACCATTGTATTGTTGAGAATATCTAAGTCATTCATAGAGGATCATCTTGTAGTATTGCTGTTACTTTGTACACAGTACATTTCTCTTTTTATTGGCTCATGTAAGTCTTTCCAGCTATTTCTCAAAGCATTCTGTTCATCATTTCTTACAGAACAATAGTATTCCATCATAATCATATATGACAATTTGTTCAGCCATTCCCCAGTTGATGGGCTTCCCCTCAATTTCCAATTATTTGCCACTAGAGAAGAGCTGCCATAAATATTTTTGTACATTTACGTCCTTTTCCTTTTTGTTCTTTATGTCTTTTGGGATATAGACCTAGTATGGTATTGCTAGGTTAAAGGGTATGCATAGTTTTATAGTCCTTTGGGCATAGTTCCATATTGCTCCACAGAAGAGTTGAATCAGTTTACAATTCCACCAACAGTGCATCGGTGTCTCATTTTCCCCAAGTCTTATCCAATATTTGTCATTTTCCTTTTTTGTCCTATTATCATTCTAATAGGTATGAGGTAGTTATAATAAATGTTTCAATTTGCATTTCTCCAATCAGTAGTGAGTTAGAACATTTTTTCATATGGCTATAGATAGTTTTGATTACTTCATCTGAAAAAATGTTCACATTTTTTTTCATTTATCATTTGGGAGATGGCTCTTATTTTTATACATTTGACTCAGTACTTTATATGTTTGAGAAATGAGGCCTTTATCAGAGAAACTTGCTTCAACATTTTTTCACGGTTACTAATGCTAACAGTATTTCCCTTCATCCTATTTCTTCACACTCTACTTATTATATTCTCTCTCACCCTGTCGCTCTTCAAAAGTATTTTGCTTCTAACTATCCGTTCCCCCAATCTGTGCTCCCTTTATCACCTTCCCCCTCTGTTCTCACCTTCCCCTCCTACTTGCCTATAGGGTAAGATAGATTTCTATAACCAACTGAGTATGTATATTATTCCCTCTTTGAGCAAATTCTGATGTTAGCAAGGTTCCCTTACTATCTTTTACCGCCCTCCTCTTCCCCTCCACTATAAAAGTTTTTCCTTACCTCTTTTATTTAAGATGATTTACCCCATTTTACCTCTCTCTTTCTCTTTCTCCCAGTACATTCCTCTCTCACTTTTTAATTTTATTTTTTAGATACCATCCCTTCATTTTCATTGCACACCTGTGCCCTCTTTCTATATATACTTTATCCTAATAATGAGAAAGTTCTTATGAGTTATAGGTATCATCTTCTTGTGTAGGTACAAAAACAGTTTAACCTTATTAAGTCCTTTACAATTTCCCTTTCCTTTTTACCTTTTTATGCTTCTCTTGAGTTTCGTATTTCAAAGTCAATTTTTCTATTTAGCTCTTGTCATTTCATCAAGAATTCTTGAAAGTCCATTATTTCATTGAATGTCCCCCCCCCCCCCCGAAGGATTATACTCAGTCTTGCTGGGTAGGTGATTCTTGGTTGTAATCCTGGCTCCTTTGCTCTCCAGAATATCATATTCTAAGTCCTATGAACCTTTAATGTATAAGCTGCTAAATCTTGTGTTATCCTGACCGACTCCATGATGTCTGAATTGTTTCTTATTGGCTACTTGCAATATTTTCTCATTGACCTGGGGGCTCTGGAATTTGTCTATAATAATCCTGAGATAGATCAGTCCACAGATGATAAGGGGGTTGAATTGGGATCTTTTTCAGGAGCATATTAGTGAATTCTTTCAATTTCTATTTTGTCCACTGGTTTAGATTATTAGGACAGTTTTCCTTGATAATTTATTGAAAGATGATATCTAGGCCCCCTTTTTTGATCTTGGCTTTCAGGTAATCCAGTAATTCTTAAATGATCTTTCCTAGGTCTCTTTTCCATGTCAGTTGTTTTTCTAATGATATGTTTCATATTGTCTTCATTTTTTAAATTCTTTTGTTTTTGTTTTATTGTTTCTTGATTTCTCATAAAGTCATTAGCTTCCATTTGCTGAATTCTATTTTTTAAGGAATTATTTTCTTCAGTGAGGTTTTATATCTCCTTTACATTTGGCCAGTTCCACTTTTTAAGGAGATTTTTTTTTCTTCATGAATTTTTGTGCCTCTTTTTCCATTTGGCCAATTATGATTTCCCCCCAATTTATTTATTTATTTTTAGTTTTTAACATTCATTTCCACGAGATTTTGATTTAAAATTTTTTCTCCCCATCTTTCCCCTACTCCCAACCCCAAAAGAGTGAGGCTACTGAATACCCATTCCCCCAATCTGTTCTTTCTTACATCCTCCCTCATTCCCGCCCCCCCTGCCCACCTCAACTTTCTAGTAGGGCAAGGTGGATTTCTATATCCCAGTGCCTGTATATTTTATTTCCCAGTTGCATGTAAAAAAGCAGTTTTTACAAAATTTTGTTTTTAAAACTATGAGTTCCAGATTTTTTCCCTTCTTCACTCCTCACCCACCCCCACTGGCAAGATAAGCAATTAAATATAGTTTGTACATGGGTAGTTATCTAAATCATTTTCAAAGTAGTTATATTGTGAAAGACGAACTATAATTCCTTCCATCCTATCCCACCCCCCGTTTGTTCTATTTTCTTCTTTGACCCTGTCCCTTTCCAAAGTGTTTACTTCTGCCTACCCTCTCCCCTAATCTGCCCTCCATTCTATCATCCCCCCTTATTATCCCCTTCCCTGCTATTTTCCTGTAGAGTAAGATACCCAATTGAGTGTGTATGTTATTCTCTCCTTAAGCCAATTTCAATGAGAATAAGGTTGCTCCATTTCCTTTTACCTTCTTACTCTTCCCCTCCACTGTAACAGTTTTCTCTTGCCTCTTTTAAATGAGATAATTTGCCCTAATCTATCTCTCCCTTTCTCCTCCTCCCAATATATTCCTCTCTCAGATCTTAATTTTGTCTTTTAGATATTATCCCTTCATATTCAACTCATCCTGTGCCTTCTGTCTATATATACATGTACATACATATGCCCACACTCAAATGTATATTTATATATATCTACACCCTCCTATACATACATATATGGATGTATGCACATATATACATATACACACATACATATATACATATATACACATATAATATATATCTATACACATACATATATACATATATGCATATACACACATACCCACACACATATTCCCTTCAAGTGTCCTCATACTGATAAAAGTCTTATGAGTTACAATGATTGTTTTTCCATGTAGGAATGTAAATAGTTCAACTTTAATAAGTTCCTTATGGTTTATTTTTCCTGTTTACCTTCTCATGTTTCTCTTGCTTCTTGTATTTGAAAGTCAGATTTTCTGTTTAGCTCTGGTATTTTCATCAAGAATGCTTAAAAATCTTCTATTTCATTGAATGACCATATTTTCCCCTGAAGTTACTCAGTTTTGCTGGGTAGGTGATTCTTGATTTTGATCCTAGCTTCTTTGACCTCCGGCATATCATATTCCAAGCTTTTTGATCCCTCAAAAGCTTCTAGATCTTGTGTTATACTGATAGGGTTTTCACAAAATTCAAATTGTTTCTCCTTGACTGCTTGTAATATTTTCTATTCCCTTCAACTACTCTCATACTGAGAAATGTTTCATAAGTTACAATTATAATTGTCCACGTAGAAATGTAAATAGATCAATTTTGATAAATTCCCTATGACAACTAAGTCAGAACTCCTTCACCAAAAGGTTCCAAGAAAATTATGAATTGGTTACAGGCCATAGAGGAGCTTAAGAAGGATTTTGAAAACCAAGTAAGAGAAGTGGGGGAAAAATTGGGAAGAGAAATGAGAATGATGCAAGAAAATCAGGAAAAGAGAGTGAACAGCCTGACTGAAGAAAATAACACCTTAAAAAACAGACTAACTCAAATGGCAAAAGAGGTTCAAAAAGCCAATGAGGAGAAGAATGCCTTAAAAAGACAAATTTGGGGGCAGCTAGGTGGCGCAGTGAGTAAGAGCGCCAGCCTCGGAGTTGGGATGACCCGAGATCAGATCCGGCCTCAGAAAATGAGCACCCACGCATAAATAATGACTAGCCGTGTAACCTTGAGCAAGTTACTTAACCCCAATTGCTTTAAAAAAAAAAAAAAAGTAAAAAAAAAGACAAATTTGCCAGATGGAAAAAGAATCTCAAAAGCTCGCTGAAGAGAATCATTCCTTCAGAATTAGATTGGAACTAATGGAAGCTAGTTTCTTTATGAGAAATCAAGATGCTGCTAAACAGATCCAAACAATTGAAAAAATAGAAGGCAATGTGAAATATCTCACTGGGAAAACCACTCACCTGAAAAATGGATCTAGGAGGGAGAATTTTAAAATTATTGGACTACCTGAAAGCCATGATCAAAAAAAAAAAAGAACCTAGAAATCATCCTTCAAGAAATTCTCAAGGAAAATTGCCTTGATGTTTTAGAACCAGAGGGCAAAATGGAGGTTGAAAGAATCCACTGATCTCCTCCTGAAAAAGATCTCAAAAAGAAAACTCCTAGGAATATTATAGCCAGGTTCTGGAATTCCCAGATCAAGGAGAACATATTACAAGCAGCTAAGAAGAAACAATTTTAATATTGTCGAAACACAATCAGGATAACACAGGATCTGGTAACTTCTACATTGAAGGATTGAAGGGCTTGGAATATGATATTCCAGAGGTCAAAGGAGCTGAAATTAAAACCAAGAATCACCTACCCAGCAAAACCGAGTATCACGTTTCAGGGGAAAATATAGTCAGGCAATGGAATAGAGGATTTTCAAGCATTCATGATGAAAAAACCAGAGTTGAATAGAAAATTTGACATTCTGATACAAGAAGCAAGAGAAGCATGAGAAGGTAAACAGGGGAAAGAAATCATAAGGAACATATCAAACATTCCTACATGGGAAAACGATAATTTTAAGTTATGAAACTTTTCTCAGTATGAGAATAGTTGAAGGGAATATAAATGTATGTCTTATTTCCTAGTTGTATGCCTGTATGTATGTATGTATATGCCCTGTATGGGGCATAGAGATCCATCTTGCCCTACTGGAAAGCCAGAGGGGGGGGATAGGAGAGGATATAGGAGAGAGCAAATTGGGGGACAGGGCATTCAGTGGGATTGCTGTTGTGGGGTGATGGGTAGGGGAAAGATTGGGAGAAAGTTTGTAAGTCAAAATCTTGTGGAAATGAATGATGTATACTAAAGATAAACATAAAATTTAATTTAAAAATGAAAAAATCCCTCTAATGTCTTTTTTTTAGTTTAAAGGCTTTATTAACTTCTGTTTTACATCATTCATTTCCGCCAGATTTTGAGTTACAATTATTTTTCCCCCTGTTTTTCCCCTACCCACCCTCCCAGAATAGCAGTCCCACAAGATATCGCTTCCTCCAATCTGCTCCCTCCCATATCTTCTCCCATACCCCCTTCGACTTTTCCATTAGAGGAAGGTGAATCTTTGTGTCCCAATGCCTGCACATCTTATCTCCCAATTACAAGCAAAAGAGTATTAATAATAGTATTTATATATATTTGAAACCTCTAATGTCTTTTTGGCCAATTATTCAACCCCCTTACAATCCGTGGGCTGAGAGCTCTGGAAGTAGCTGCTACTACTGCTGATTCTACCTACTCCTTATTTGCTGGGGCTTGGTCTCTGCTGGTATCGCTGTGCTGAACTGTGCTCCACTCTTACAGAGCTGCAACAGACCTTACCTGCTGACCTTCTAAGTTGTCTATTGCTGAAAAATTATTTCACTCCCTCCTTTTGTGGGTTCTGCTACTCAAGGAATTGTCTTATGGAATTCTTAAAGGTGTTTGGAGGGATTTTGGGAAGAACTTAGGTGAGTCACTGCCTTTTCTCCATTATCTTGGCTCTACCCCTGTATCTGACTCTTCTTGACCCCATTTGGGGATTTCCTGGCAAAGATACTGGAGTAGTTTTCCATTTTCTTCTCTAGTTCATTTTACTATTTTAAAAAATTTTGGAGGCCCAGGGTCACACAGCTAACCAGTCTCCAAGACCAGGTTTAAACTCAGGTCTTCATGATTCCAGGTTGGTGTTCTGTCTACTATACCACCTAACTGCCCTACCAGTTCATTTTACAGATGAGGTAATAGGCAAACAGGGTTAAGTGGCTTATCCGGGTTGCACAGCTAGTAAATGTCTGAGGACAAATTTGGACTCAGGAAGATTCATCTTCCTTATTCCAAGCCCAGGGCTCTATCCACTATACTACCCATCTCCCTTCAGCGATCAAATATAAAGTTCTTCCTTTGCAATTTAGTGCGTTTTATAACTTGATTGCTTCATATTTTTGCAATTTTCTTATATTTTATCTTCTTCCATGTACTCTAAAACCCAGCCACCTTGAACTATTTTTAGTTTCTCTCATATGACACCTCATCTCCTGTCTCTGTACCTTTGTGCTGGCTGTCCCCCACATCTTCAGTGCTCTCCCCCTTTGTCTCTGCCTTTTAGCTTCTGCGGCTTTCTGCAAGACTCAGTGTAGATCCAGTCTTCTGCAGGAGGCCTTTCTTACTTCCCCTCTCCAGCTGTTAGCACCTCCTACTTGAGATTCTATCTCATCTGCTGTGTAGATATTTTTCTGTGTACTTATTTACATATTGTCTTTTCCATTAAAATGTGAACCCCTTAGGGGCAGCAGCTGCTTTTACCTTTTTCCCTACTTCCAGTGTTCAGCCCATTGCCTGGCATACTGTAAGCACATCATAATTACCTTTTGATTCATTAATAAACAAGAAATGCAGAAGCATCTTCCATGGCCCAGTTGAGATTCAGTAAAACCTCTATGATGTGAGATTCTTTCAAGAATGGAAAACCTAATAATACAAGAAGGAAAAAGCTCTTTTCTTAGAGCATGGAGATATGGGTAGCAATTTTTTCATGGCTGGAGGCATATCCTCTTGCCAAAGATACAGTTCATGACATGTTGGCTTCACATTGTCCTCTTTTGCTATAACAATGAGAAGCCCTGAAACAAATCATTTAATTGATGTCCTGCTAAATTAGATACTGCTCAGACCCATAAGCACTTGGTCCTGGCTTCTCTATAGCATTTAGGGGAGGCAAGATGGTATGATGCAAAAGCCAAGTCAAGTCATAACAAACCTCCCTGGAACGGAAACCAGATGACTTTATTTCCTTTTTTCTGTCTCTTTCTACCTGTATAATCCTGGACAAATTGGTTCCACTCTCTGGGCCTCAGTTTCCTCTTGAGGTTGAGAGGATTGGGCTAAATGGCATTTTTGTTCTCTTCTAATTTTTCTTACGTGTTCTGAGTCTGTGATTCGGTGCTGGTAGTCCGCACAAGGTTCTATGTGGTTGTCCTTCATAGAAGATATATCTCATTTGTGAGCCTAGAGGTATTCCTACTACCATTTTAAAATGCACCGTCATTGACCTTTGGCATGTAGAGTAAAATAATTTGAGTACTGGGTTTGTCTCCCAGTTTTGCCTCTGAATTCTGAAGCAAGTTATTTAATGTTTGTGGGCCTCAGTATCCTCCTCTGTAAAATGAGGGGCCTGGCCTCGATGACCTTGAAGGTCCTTTCTGCCTCTAACATTAGGCCCCTATGGCAAGGACAGCTTCTATTCCATTAAGGAAAAAACATTTATTAAATCATTGCTATGTGCAAGGGACTCTTCAGGTACTGAGGATTCAAAGACATGCAGTGAGAAATCTTTTACTTTTAAGGAGGCTATATTCTCCTGGTTAGCCATTCGGGGTCTGATCCAGCCTGCACATGCATTTTCAAAGGAAAATTTTCCTTCTAGATATATAGGCGAGTTGGATGTTAGGAAATAACTCTTCTGTAGGCTTCATGTGAACCACCATGAAGGCTCAAGGCTCATGGTTGATTTGGTTTTTTCATTCAGACAAAATATCTCTGCAGTCACTGTGAGGGTGGATGGTACTTTTTCAGTGTTCATTCTGGTCAGCACAATTTACTTTTTCTGCCTGAGAAAATACAAGACAAAATTTGAGATTTGTGAAAAAGTCCCTATATCTAATCATAGCCTGATCTTTTTGCATGATTGTGATAAATAATCTGAATACTAAAAAACTTAATTGAGCATAAGAGAGGCAGAAAGCAACAATTGCTAGAGGGTCTGTTGGGAATAGGTTCTTCTCCATACTAATTGTGTGAACTTGGGAAAGTCACTTACTCCTTCCAGGCAGCTGATATGCTAAAGCAACAATTGCTAGAGGGTCTGTTGGGAATAGGTTCTTCTCCATACTAATTGTGTGAACTTGGGAAAGTCACTTACTCCTTCCAGGCAGCTGATATGCTAAATTAGAGATAAGCAGTCAATCTACTTTGGTGGAGATTTCCTACTGGGAGATCTTCACATAGATGAGAACTCACAGGTCTTGACCTAAAAAAATTTTTAAAAAGTGGTAGAGACATGGGGGAAGGAGTAGCCTTAGATGACTGCCAACTGTTGTTTGTGAGAAAATTATTTCTTCTGTGTGTTTCAGGTTATATTTGAGTCGGTATCTTTGAAGGGCCATCCTGGCTACATAGCAGTGGATGAAGTTCGGGTCCTTGCTCATCCATGCCGTAAGTACCTCGATCCAGTAGCAAAAATGCTGGGTCTTAAGACCCTGGCTTTGAATCCCAGCTCTAACATTTCCTACCTTTCTGAACTTGGGCAAGTCAATTAACTTCCCTGGGCCTCAGTTTCCTCATCTGCAGAATTGAGTGGGTTGGATTGGATAACCTCTCAAGTCTTTCCCAGGCTGGTATCTGTGACCCTGCAGTTTCTAATTTTCCTGTTAACTGGTCCTTCCCCTGGTTAGGCTTCACAATTCAGTTCAGCTGGTCTCCCACTCACCTGTTTAAGAAACATTAAACAAATTTTTTTCTTCTTCATTCTTTGAAAACATTTCTGTACCCACAGCAGTCAGCCCAAAATTCATCCCCCATTTTGCCAGGCTGTGTAACAGACAACCCCTGTGTGAATCTGCAGATAATGCCAAAACATCTCTGCTCAAATCTGACTCCATTATTAAGGGAATAGAAAACCCTGATTGTTTATTAGTGTGATTCAGAGCACTGAAGGAGAAGAATTAAAGGGCTCTGGATAGAATCACATGTAATTGTTTCAGAAAGAAAAAAAAAAGAAACCCCACCAGAAGCACTTAGGGAATGAACTGGATGTTCACTCACAGGGAAAAGGGGGCCTTGAGCTATTAATTCTTGGAAAATAATTTTAAATCCACTCATCAGCTCTTATGGAGGCATTCTGAAAGGTTTGTCATCATTGGCTCTTGTTGCAGAGCATTAGAGTGTTACTGCTCTCTGCTCTCCCTATGTGTGTTTCATACAATTCAGTCCCAGTTGTCTGTTTCCTGATAGGCATTTGAATGCATCTCAGCAGTGCCCTATAGGATGGGCACATATTGTGTGTCTGTGAAAGGAGATGCTATAGGATTAGTGGCATAGGCTATGCCTGCTCTGTATCTGTGCTATGCTGTAGGGCATCTGCCACATTCCATGTCTGTTTTCCAGGACCCAGGACCCACTCATATTCCTCCCTCACCCCCACTCCTGAAAGGCCGTTATGCAGAACTGAACAAAAACACATTGTATATTGCTGGGACTTGCCACTGATCAGCCTGAACCTCTCTGTGTGGGAATGGGCCTTACCCATAGCCAGGGCAACAGCAGGGTGAAGCCTGAGTGCCAAGTACTAGTAATAGCTTTCTCCTGGTGGAATGGAAACGTCCTGAGGGTACAAACTGCTTTTTATTTTTGGATGCTCAGTGTCTAATGTTTAATAGATGATTTAGTAGGTGATTAATAAACTAATCTTTAATGGATGTTAAGTAGATGATTAACAAATGCTTATTGAAATGAATTTAATTAGTTTGTTTTTCTAGTTCAGGGTTCTTAACCAGGGATCTAAGAGGTTCAAAGAGAGATTTCAAGAGAGAACTTGGAAGGGGAAAAAAAATCACATCTTTATTTCAATATATTGATTTCCTCTTAATCCCATATATTTAATGTTATGCATTTTGAAAACTCTTATTCTAAGGAATTTATAGGTTTCACTAGCCTGTCAAAGGGGTCCATAATATAAAAGGCTAAGAACTAAGAACGTATATTCTAGATTCAGTAGCTGTAACCTCTCCCCTCTAAGAAACTCAGGGGTAAGATGTTGGCCTGAGGGCTAGGGGTGTATGCCTCTCAACTCTGACTTCAGGTAAAATCAATACTTTAGGAAGTAAGTGTACAATGAGCTTTAAGGATAATCTCAACTTCCTCTCCACTGGTAAAGAACTGGATTCCACAGGAGTGGAATGACCATGAGGCAATTACCATGCAAATGGGTTATGAGATGTAACTAGGGAAAACATGATCATATCTGTGTGCCTGCATAATGCAAAGCCACCCCATTAATGCACCACTCAGGCTTACACATAAAATAGAGAAAAAACAAAAAGGTACTGTTATGCTGTCTGTAGTTCTCATACCTTTTAACAGAATGATAGAAACCTAAAATCGAACCTTTGATAATATATCCCATAGAGACACCTGGACTGTTTCGACTCAAACTCCTTCCTGACGTCTAGAACCAGGGGCTTGTGTCTAATACAGGCCTTGGTATCCTTTTACACATTCATGAGTTTAGAGTTTGGGGAGAGAAACCATTAAAACAAGCTGGCCACACCATTGATGTTGCTGCCTCCCGGCATTTGTAGTACTGGTGGTGAGCAGAAACAGCTCTCTGTCTTCCCATGGCCAGTCCTACAATGAGTTCAAAGGGATCCCAGTGCTTGGAGAACAGTAGGAATGTGCTTGCTCCATGAGAAGGAGTGCTTCAATAATTCAGCAACCCCTTTTCCTCTGAAGATCCTCTGGCAGAAAGTTTCAAGCTCTGAAAGCCATGGAGTCTGTGAGAAAAATAGAAAAGGGATTTCCTTCTTTCTCCCCTCTCTTTTAGCCCCTCTTCAGCCTCTTTCCTTTCTTGCCCTTCTCAAACCAAAATTCTTTTACGTAGCAACAAGCTAGAGAAAACTTGACCTGGGGAGAAAACACACCTGCTGAATTTTAACTCAACATGAACAGTTGTAAGAAAAGCAGAGTGCTAGTGCTGGTGGAGGCATGTCACAAACAGAGGAAAGCATCCTAGTGCATGCAAGCTGGAAGGTCTGTTCTGCTAAGAACAATACAGCCAAATGTGTGGGCCAGTCTCAGTGAGGCTGACAGAAGGTCTCAGTGGACTGTGCTTACGATCCCAGATAGCTTGGAAAATAAAATAATGTCCATATATTTCTTCATACTGAGTAGATATTGGTTTCCCCATTCTCCCCAACCCACCAGCAACACACATGCACCTCTCCACCCCCTTTCTGTTACACACACACACACACACACACACACACACACACACACACACACTTAATATTAATGTGCAGATTAGAAACTTCCCTCATGGACTGTTAAATATTTAAGTAGATTGAGAACTTTTTATTCTCCTCACGTCCCCAGGCCTTTTAATTTCCCATTTCTGTCCTCTAGAGCTATTTCTCTATTAAGATATGCCCAGAGTTTATCAATAAGTGCTTCTGTTAGATATTCCCAAAGTTACATGGCCTTTAGTGGCCCAATCGCCCCATGCCCCATATTGATTGGCGCCGAGGTTAATAGCGTTATGCTTTCGCCTCACACTTTTAAAAAGTGACTGAGAGACAGACGTAATACTTAAAAACACAGCAGAGGAAATTATTTTCTCTTATAAACTCAAACCTTTCACTTATATTTTATAGCCCATTTAACATTTCCATGTCGCCCTGCGTGTATCGTAACTCTGGTTGCCCTCTGAGGGTTGTCATTTCTCAGCTTTAACTATTAAAAACAGGGCTGCATCAGTAATAACTGCTGGGTAAATGTCAGAGAAGTTTTCTTCATGGTCTCACCATTTCCATCTTTTCCACTGACTTTTAGACTTCCTTATTTTATTTTCTATCACATTATCGTGGTGTATTTCCTAGTGTTCCATGAATTGCTGGGACTTTGGCTGAACAGGTCTCTTTCTCTCAATTTTATCTCACTACCTGCTGGGTGCTGACAAATCTAGAGAGTAGGATAAAGGGCAGAATGATATGTCCTCAAATGCTGTACTGATGTTTGTAGGGTGAGTTTGAAATGTCACTTACATCAGGGTATGTTGCCCTAAATGGACAGTAAGCATTGGTCAGCCTCATTCGTAGGGACCACTACCAAGTGAAATCCCAGTGTCTTAGAAAGTGACAGGTTGGGGTGGCTAGGTGGTACAATGAATAGAGCTCCTGCCCTGGAGTCAGGAGGACCTGAGTTCAAATCCAGCCTCAGACACTTAACACACACAAAAAGCTAGCTGAGTGACCTTGGGCAAGTCACTTAACCTGAATTGCCCTACCTTCCCCTCTCCAAAAAGCAAAAAAAAAAAAAAAAAAAAAAAGAGTGACAGGGTACAAAGAATGGGAACATAAATCCTGAGGCTTAAACTAGTAGTCTGCTAAGGTTCTAAGGGATTATCTTTATTGTAACAGTTGCCTAATTCTTATAGATTATCTAAAGGACCTGTTGCCCAATCTGTAGGCTGGTTATGATTCCCACCCAATGTTATACAATTCAATTCAGCATTTATTTCTTTATTTCTTTTTTATTTTTCCAATTCAACATTTATTAAGCAAGATCTCTGTGATGGCCCTCAGAGTTGAGAGAGACCTGGTTTTAAATCCCTCAACACTGCCCATTTGACCCAGGATAAGTTTGGTACTTTAATCTCTCAGTGTCTCAAATAATTCTAATACACTAAGTTACAAAACAGTAACCGACCTGCATTATAGGAACTTAGAGTTCCATACAGTATTGAAATCACAAGTCTGGACAAAAAAAACCAAAAACAACAGCTATATAAGGTATTGTGATACATGCTGAGGAAAGGGTTTGGGGGCAGGAAGGGAACAAAGAAATACATATACACAAACACACAGATAAAACAATGACATATGGGATAGCATATTTTTCTTTATTTATTATTATTTTAAAACTTTCCAAATGCTTTATTAACTTCTGGTTTACATCATTCATTTCCATCAGATTTTGAGTTATAATTTTTTCCCCATTTTTTCCCTACCCACCACCCCAGAATAACAGTCATACAGGATATCCCCTCATCCCATCTGCTCTCTCCCATCTCTTCTCCCATACCCCCTTTGACTTTTCCAGTAGGGCGAGGTGAATTCCCCCAGCCCCATTACCTGCATATCTTATCTCCCAAGTATATGCAAAATAGTATTAATCATAGTATTTGTATATTTTTTTAAAAGTTTGATTTTAAAAGGAAGATAAGCAACTCAGTATATGCTGTACATGTGCAGCTATGCAAAACACTATCATAGTAGATACATTGAAAAAGACTGACTATATTTCCCTCCCTCCCATCCCACCTTCCACCTGGTCCACTCCCCACCTTGATCTTGTCCCTTTTCAAAAGTGGGTGCTTCCAACTTCCCTCTCCCCAAGCCCGTCCTCCCCTCCATCACTTGCCCCCATCAGCCCCCCCACCATGCTCCTGTAGGGTGGGACACCCTATTTAGTAATAGCATATTTTTCTACATTGTAACCAAATCTTAAATGTCAGTGATAATTCAGAAATGGCGCAGACCTTCCTAGTGTCATTGTTACATGTAATTATCTAGACCATTGTCATTTTTGGGTGACTTTCATCTTTTTTTTTTTTTTTGTCTAAGAGGCGTCCACATTGGTTTCTTTTTCCCAGCCTACCTTCTCTTTCAGCTCCTGGGGTGGGTGGATTCTTTGAAGGAGACACTTCAAAGCTGAGACAGCTCAGAGAGCAAAGGGGGCCCTAATTATGTTATGTCATTTACTGATTAGTTTGCATTATTGACCTGAAATTCTTTGGGACTCCAGTAATAAGGGTTCGGTTTTGATTAGGAAATGTGGAAAGTATTTCAGTAGATATTTTGTACATGAAGAAACATCTTCTAGTTCATCACCTCTGTGGGACTTTTAGACCCTTTGAAATTTCAGTTGCACTCGCTTAGATTCATCAACATGGCAGCATTTGCAATATGTCCTTCCCCCTGCCTCCTAAAAACTTTAGCATAATTTTAGACTGTTAAAGCTTAAAATTTTAAGCTATTAAAACATAAAACCAAACTGAGACCTTTGGGACACCCTGTATTTGTTGAAGGAAAATGAGAGGATTTAGTACTGCTTTTATTTGAGGGGATTCAGGACTGCCCATTGAGGGGTTGCCTCATTCCCAAACCTAAAATATAGGACCATTACTATTCTTGGGTTAATTATTTTTTTAAACATAGGGTGAGGGTGCATCTTAAATAGCAACCTCAATGACCTCCAGCTTGTTGCTGTTAAAACTTCCCCATCAGTGGGATGGTCATTTTTTCATTCCATTATTTTATGCCATGTAGACTTGGCTCATTGATTTGGCTTCACTGCTTCATGCAGAATAAGCATCTTAACTCTCAAAAGAATAAGAACCTTATCTTGCCCTTGGACTCTACCTAGGTCATGAGCCTTCTCCAGACCAGGGTATAAGGGAACAGAACTGCTAAAGAATCCAAGCAATTAATATTTCATTTCCATCCTAGGAAAAGCACCTCATTTCCTGCGACTCCAGAATGTGGAAGTGAATGTGGGACAGAATGCAACATTCCAGTGTATTGCTGGGGGAAAGTGGTCTCAGCATGACAAGCTCTGGCTCCAGGTAAGTATCTTCCTCTTTCCCTAGCTTTTTCTTCATAATCTGGTCAGAGTTACTGGTAGTATCAAGAATTGAAACCACATCTTCTTGACAGAATCCAGTGTTCTCTTCAGTTCATCTGCATGACTATAGAGATTATAGCATCATACATTTTGAACTGGAAAGGAACTCAGAAGTTGTCTAGTCCAGCACCCCCAGTTTACAGATGAAGAAACAGAGAGGTTAAGTAACTTGTCCACGTTCACTCAGGTAGTAAGTGACTGAACTATGACTCAAACCCAGGTCTTCTGACATTAAATCCAATGCTCTTTCCACTCTGTAACAAGCACTGTTCCTCATGCCAGTTACTTACATCCTAAGCATGTGGTATCATTAATTTTGGCCTTTATTCTTAATGTTATTTTTTTCAGATCCCTTGCTTGGGACCTTGACCTTTATTCTGAGTCTGCTTCCTGGGGATCCTGATCATTTCTTCCTGGGCACCCAAAATCTAGACCTTGATTTTGTCTTCCATGACCTATAAGGCCTACTTATTCTATCCTGGCTTTATCTGACCTCTGTGGTCTTGCTTGACCAGGGGTGCGAATGTGCAGCCTCAAGGCCATATGTGGTGTTCTAGGTCCTCAAGTGTGGCCTTTTGACTGAGTACAAGTTTTATAGAAAAAAACCTGTTTTTAAGGGAATTTGTTCTATGAAGGTTAGATTCAGTCAAAGGGCCATGCTTGAGGACCTAGAGGGTCACATGTGGCCTCAAGACTGCAGGTTCCCCACCCCTAAACATTCGCTTGCATATTCCCTGAATAGCCAACCATACACCATTCCAGAACTGTTACTCTCTCTGTACTTGGCACTCCCAGTTCTCAACTTGGCTCATATCCAGCCAAAATCCCTATCCCTGACCTCCTGCTGATGGGGCCTTTTCTAGCTCAGTTTTGCCCAAGCCTCAAAGTGATATGCGTGAATAGAATGTAACATCCCTAAAGGTAGTTACTGTTTCATTTTTATATTTGCATGCCTAGTATTTATCCAGGTTCCTGACACTTAGTAGGATTCTTGATTAACTATTGAAAACCTGGATAATTAGAGCTTTTATAAGCTACTTTTCT
Source organism: Gymnobelideus leadbeateri (assembly GCA_011680675.1). NCBI lineage: Eukaryota > Metazoa > Chordata > Mammalia > Diprotodontia > Petauridae > Gymnobelideus > Gymnobelideus leadbeateri. The sequence continues at coordinate 290,801 of WOXC01010485.1, forward strand.
ATTATCTGGTTTTTTTTAAAGAAAGGGGATAGATATACAGAATGCTGCTGTTTAATTTCTATCCAAAAAAAGCCCATTGGATCAAAAAGCTGTCAGAAAATGAGAATATTTAAAGCAAATTTGCTGAATCCTATCTGGCTTTCTTGAGGCTGTGTTTGTTAAACTGAAAACTAAATATCACTGATCAGGACTTAAAATAAAACGAGCAGAGAGGCCTATCAATTCATTAGCCATTTGTTCCACATGGAAAGTTTGGTGTTCTGTGCTGATGCTAAAACAAATGACCGCTCCAAGGCATGTCATTGTTGATATATAAATGGAGCTTGCTAAAGAGAAATACGAATTGATAGAAATGGTGAGAGAGTACCTTCTTGTGTTTATTCCAAGTAACAGATTTCTTAATATCTAGCCTTAGAAACATATGGCCTAAGTTGAACAAGATGAACTTTACAGTGTTCAAGATAAGTGGTCATCCAAATTGCTTGAACACATTAAGTGATATGGGCCTCCCTCCTTCTCAAGGCAGTCTGTTTCATTGTTAGATAGTTCTGATTGTTCACTCTTCCATATACATCACTCAGATCTGTCTCTCTCTAACTTACCTCAGTTGTTCATACTTCTGCCTTCTAGAGTCTACCAGGACAATTCTAATCCTTCCTCACTGAAACAGCCCTTCACATTATTGAAGACAACTATCAATGTACAGCTTAAACCTTCTCAACAGCCAATCCTAATTCTTTCAACCCACCTTCATATGATATGATTTCTAGTCCTCTCTGCAGGATGATATTACCAGCTTGTCAATGCCCTTCATAAAATATGATGCCCAGAATCGCTTTCCTTAGTGTAACACAGAAGTTAAAGAAAAGCTAAAGAAAATGTTATTTTTCATTGGGAGAAAAGCATAAAATGTTGTCCCTGTGCTGCAATAAAGTTACCAGTTCCAATGTATTAGTTTAGAATTCTAAAGGGGTCCTATATAACCCTGGCAGATAGTATACATAAAGGCAGGATCATAGATCTAGTTAGAAGGTTCCTGAGAGGTCATGTAGTCAAATACCCTATTTTACAGATGAGGATTTTATAAATGAGAAAAATAAGGCTAAGAGAAAGGAAATACCTTGATTGAGGTCACACAGCAGGTGTCAGAGCCAGGATACAGACCTATTCCCCATGACTCCAAATCTAGGACTCTTTCTACTTTATTAATCAAATAAAAAATGGACAAACAAATAAAAATCCCTTAGATTTTTATATAATGAAGTGTTGTTACCTGTATATCAATGCTGTTGAAACTCAAGCAGGTTAATTTAAGCTATAAGAAAGTGAGCAGCCCAGATAAGAATGGCCCTTTACTAGCTTACCTTTCTGCTTTGTTCAGACCTGCAGTATCAGGGGTAAAGTCTCTTATCTCAGTTTTGCAGATGAAGAAAGCTAATAGAAGGGTTAAAAGATTGACCTTAGCTCACAAAGCAAATCAGTCCAGCCTCAGAGTGAAACTATAGTGATTACTGAGCCTTTACCTTCATCCCTAACCATTAGGGTACATGCTCTCTAATGCTAAGACATCTACCAAAATTCATTCAATAAAATGTACCAAGAAGTAGGAGGGTAAATGTGCTAATAAAAAATGAACCCTATTTTAAATTAGGCCGTATACTATGTATGGAAATGACTGATTGGTTTTGGGTGTAGGGGAGTGACAAGGGAATCAATTCATATTTGGGAACATCCATCCAAGCAAGCCCTTAAGATGATTTCTCTTTTCTTTGGTAGCAATGGAATGGGAGAGATACTGCCCTCATGGTCACCCGAGTGGTCAACCACAGAAGGTTTTCAGCTACGGTTAGTGTGGCCGATACATCTCAGAGGAGCATCAGCAAGTATCGATGTGTCATTCGTTCTGACGGTGGCTCTGGAGTCTCTAATTATGCAGAATTAATAGTAAAAGGTGAGTGATCCGGAAAGTATGGGATTCATATGGCTCCATTTCATTCTTCCAAATGACTAACTTTCCTGAGACAGGTCAGAGATTGTTCTCTGCCATGAAATGGCCTTTTAAAAGTAAGGAGGAGGACAATGAGTTTTTGCTCACAACACTTGGTGGTTGTGGGATGGGGACATTCTTGATTTTTCTGCTTTATTTTTGGAAAAACAAAATGCAAAGATATTTTTATTAACTATATAGAGGTGTATTTGAAGAAATCATATGTGAAAGGTTATGGAGAAGTCAAGAGAGATTGAATTTTAGTTGTGTTAACCTGTAATTCATTCATCATATAATATTCTATATCATGGCTATCTATGTCAACAATGCTTTCCCCCTTTCCAGGCTGTAAACTCCTTGAGGACAGATACTTTGTATTAGCTAGGACTCAGTATTTTCCCCTGAGCTGACCACAATATGGTATACACAGTGAGAGTTTTCATTTTATTTATATAATGAATAATTAGAATCCTTATATTTTTATAGGAATCACAGCCATGTAATGTCCTCTAGTTATGGGTAATATGATCATGTAATTTAATGAAACAACGAAGCTTTGTCTGCATTATAGCACATGATGATAATATTAGCTGAGCACTGAAGATTTCATGAGCTTTATGATCTGCCACATTACACTATGGACACAGCATAAGCTTGCAGGTCCCTAAAATCTCCAGGCTATAAGACTTTGAGGAGGGGTTTTGCAGATGACTCACAGTCCAAATGAGACTCCCCAATCTTGCCCTTGTGAAGGTAGTATTTTGAAACTAAGTGTACAACTTTCATTTATCCTTATTAAATGTCAACTTATTGAGTCCCACATTCCGGGCTTCTAAGCTCCTTTAAAATCATGACACTGTTATCCAGGATTATTGCTACTTCTCTAAACATTGCCCTTCCCTCCCCCCATTAACCACATCCTTATCTAAATGTTCACTAACTGTCATATTATTAATTAATATGGCCTAGAATTGGGCCAGGAATTGAAATCAAAGACCATTGTCCTATGGTTTTTAGATTTTATTCTCTTTCCAGTTTTGAAAATGCAATCTTTGTGAGTCTGAGGCTGCGCGGCGGCGGCCGCGCTTCTGGTTCGGCTGCGGAAGGAAGGCGGGGGCGGAGGTGGTCGTAGGGAGCCCTTGGAGCGGCCCTGGGAGAGTGGGGCCGGGATCGGGATCCGAGCGAGCGGCTGAGCCGAGGTGCCGGCAAGATGGGCGGGGAGCAGGAAGAGGAGCGCTTCGACGGCATGTTGCTGGCCATGGCCCAGCAGCACGAGGGCGGCATGCAGGAGCTCGTCAACACCTTCTTCAGCTTCCTGCGATGAAAAACAGACTTCTTCATTGGTGGCGAGGAGGGGATGGCGGAGAAGCGCATTAATGAGACATTCCACCACCATAACCAGTTGGCCCAGAAGGGGCGTCGAGAGAAGCAGGCAAGGCAGGAAGCTGAGCGGGGAGAAAAGGCTGAGCACGCAGCTCAACTGGCTCGTGAGACCCAGCAGGAGGCCTCTGCGCCCCAGATCAAGGAGCTGACGGACGAGGAGGCCGAGAGGCTCCAACTGGAGATTGACCGGGGAAGGGTGAGGAAAACAATCAGAAGGGGTATGGACCAGCTCAGTCCTTGAACAACTCCTCCAACTCAGCGCTGAAACAGAAGGCCGATGATGATGATGATGAAGAGGAGGAGGAAGATGAAAAGGAGAAAGGGAAACTGAAACCTAAGGCGGGCAATGGAGCCGACCTCCCCCACTACCAGTGGATGCAGACCCTGTCTGAGTTGGATCTGGCGGTGCCCTTCCCTGTGAGCTTCCAGCTGAACGGCAAGGCCAGCGGCATCTGCAGGTGGGACTGAAGGGGCAGCCCCCACTCATTGCCGGTGAGCTCTACAATGAGGTCAAGGTGGAGGAGAGCTCCTGGCTCATCGAGGATGGCAAGGTGGTGACGGTGCACCTGGAAAAGATAAACAAGATGGAGTGGTGGAGCTGCTTGGTGTCCAGTGACCCTGAGATCAGCACTAAGAAGATCAACCCAGAGAATTCTAAGCTGTCCGACCTTGACAGTGAGACTCGAAGTATGGTGGAGAAGATGATGTATGACCAGAGGCAGAAATCCATGGGCCTGCCAACCTCAGAGGAGCAGAAGAAGCAGGAGATTCTGAAAAAGTTTATGGAACAGCAAACGGAAATGGACTTTTCCAAAGCCAAATTCAACTAGCGCCAATCTCACCCCCAGCCTTCTTTCCTTTGGGATTCTAGGCCCCTTCTGCCCCTTGCCTGACCTCTTTGGACACCTTCTCCCCTGGAGGAAGGATTGTAATGCAGGAATAGACACAGGGCCCCTGGCCCCAGGGTGGGCCTTCAGCCCTAGAGGCAGCTCCCAGGATTTCCTGGAGCCTCCAAGGTGGGAGGAAAAAGAAGCTTGTACTCCCCACTATGCCTGTTACAGAAGTAAAGGAATGTTTGACCCTTGGGGAAAAAAATGCAGTCTTCTTCAGTCCTACCTTTTCTATTTTCCATGATCTTTCCATTAATTCATAAATTCATGATGTATGCATAGGAGTACAGATGAGTTTGCACTAAACCATCTCCACTGCTTCCTGCTTTTTTTCCTCTTGTGACCAGCCATGCTCTTTTGTAGATGACTGACTAGGGCTAAGGGTGTGATCTCAGGGACTGGAAAATAATAAATGTAATTGGTCCATGTGGGGAATTAGATTCACTGCTCTGGTCCCATTAATGTTGTACTTTAACCAAGCATATCCCTTAGCCTTGGGAGGGAGGTGGGAAATGGTAGTTGAAATGTGGGGGGAAAAAAAAAGCAAAACTAATTTTTAAGTAGACAAAAAACAACTTCAAAGAACCCAGAAAAATAGAACAATGATCCCCAAAAGAAACAAGTCCAAAATCTACTAAAATAAATCCTTTGCATTGAGACCTAATGCAGTCAAATTTGGGCCCAATACATTTACTGGATACATTGATGATAATGACTTAAATGATGTAGTGTGAACATTCATAGAACCTCAGAGCTTGAGATGACCCAAGGGAATTATTCATTCATTTTTATGCATTGAATGGTAACATGATATGCTTATGTGAGGAGATCCAGGAACCAGAGAAGGGTAGGGTGTTGGAGAGTGAGGGAAGATCAGTGGAGGCAGAAATAGAAGCTATTTTCATCTTAGTATACTATGGAACTCCTGAATAGGAAGAGGAAATAGATGAGAGGTTCAAACAAATCACAAGCTTGACATAGTAGTATTAAGAGACTTCAGTTATTCAGTGATCTGCCGGAGTGTACTCTGACAAAAGGAGAGCAGCTGATAACTTCTTGCCTTGTTTTAATTACAATTTCAAAGGTAGAAGAAACAATAGGAGGAACATCTATTCTTTATGTGCTTTTCCAAAATAAGGGGAAATTGTTTGCATGAAATGGAAATTATGTGATCTATTACTTTGTAATTTGGGATAGAAAGAGAAATGAAAATGGGCCACAGTCTCCCATGAGTCTCTTAGATCCAAATGACCGGGGAATGAAGGTAGGGGTGGGTAATAGTTGGAAGCTCTCAAGAATTAAATTTTGAAGATACAAAAATAAAAAATTCTGATGAGGAAAAGGAGTGGCCCAAAACTGATGTGGATGCACAGGAAACTCATTAATCAGTTTAAATAAAATGAAACATATAGAGAAGGTAGAAACAAGGACAAGTGATAAAGAATAGCTGTAAAATCCACTTGTACTATAATAATAGGTTTAGGATGGTTGAAGGACTGAATAAGCTAAGATTAGTAAGGAAAGCTAAGAATAACAAAGGTTTTCTTGTTTTAAAACTTTTTTTTTTTAATCGGGAGAGGGAAGAGAATGATGAAACAAGGGCTTGACCATCTTCTCAGGTTAGATGGGACAATTATAATGGTTAATAGATAGAATGAAAAACTTCTCAGTGTCATTTTGTTTCTGTACTCTCTGTTTAGGAAAATTTTATTTGAACTATAAAAACTGTAATAAATATGGCTAATAGTTAATTAAGTGGAATATGAAGGGAAGAGTTATGAGTGCTCCAAGCTGCCCTTTCCCAGAGTGTCTAAAGAACTGCTGTGTGATTGCTAATCCACTGTCTTTGAAAGATCATGGAGAGTATAAGAGGTACTGTAGGACTGAAGAAGATTGCATTTTCAAAACTGGCAAGAGAATGAATTTTGCAAAACAAATGCCCATGGTCTTTGACTTCAATTCCTGACTAATTCTAGGAAATTTTAATAACAGGATGACTGGTGAACATTTAGACAAGGATGTGGTTATTGGAAAAAAGCCAGCATAACTTCATCAGAATCATATTCTCTACTTTCCTTCTTTTTTTGACAGTGTTACCCAGCTGGAAAGTCAGGCAAATGCTATAGTTAATATCTTAGCTAGATGTTTTAGCAAATAATGTGAGTAAGTCTCATGGCTTTTTTGTAAGAAGAAGCAAACATGGCTTAGAAGATGATGCACTGAGGAAGATTTAAAGTTGCTTAGATAGACCATTTTTGTACTAGGTTTCAACTAACAAAGTGGAGTATCTCAGGGATCTCTGCTCAGTCCCATGTTGATTATTACTTCTCTCAGTGACAGGGATTGCAGGTGTACTTCTCAGATTTTTAGATGGTGCAGTGCTTAGAGAACAATAGAAATAATACTGGGTGTCAGAATTCAGAAGGATCTTGAACGGCTGGAATGTGGGACTTATTAAGAGGGCATTTCATAAGGATAAATGTAAAGTTGTATACTTAGTTTCAAAATACTAACTTTGCAAGTACAAGATTGGGGAGGCTCCTTTGAACAGCAGCTCATAAGCAAAAACCACCAACCCAAATCTTCCAAACCTGGAGATTTTAGGAGACTGCAAGCTTATGTTGAGTCCATGGTATAATGTGGTAGTCAAAAAAAAAAAAAAACTCATGAAATCTTACTCTGCATTGAGAAAGGCATAGTATTATAGTCCAGATAAATGATGATTCTATTGTGACCCTACCAATCAGAATATAAGTGGATTATTGTGTCAAATTATAGGTATTACATTTCAGGGAGAGCATTGATAAGCCAACAATATCCATAGAAGGGCAACTATAATAGTGAAATGCTTCAAATCATGCCATGTGAGAATAAGGTGAAGTGGTGAGGGATGGATAGCCTGGAAAAGAGAAAACTTCACCATCATAAAGTATTTTTATTAGAGGAAACTTGGATAGTGGATAAGGTATTGAATCTAGAGTCAGGAAATCCTGGATTTAAATCCTGAAGCAAACATTTACTAGCGCTATGACCACGGGAATGTCATTTAACCATCTAATGACTCCTTCTCCTCTTATGTCAAATGAGTTGGTCAAATTAGGCAGCATTTGAGACCTTCTAGCTCTAAATCAAGGCGATCACATGTTTTAAAAGACTATCAACTGGAAGACAGATTAAATTCACTCTGCTTGAATGAATAAAGGAATAAAGCATTTATTAAACACTTAAGATGTTTAAAATATTGTGCTAAGCTGTAGAAAAATATGACAGTCCTTGCTTTTGAGGAGCTCATATTCTAATGTGGGGAGATAAGGTATATATGAAAGGTTTTTGGCTTCAAGTCAGATGATTCTTAGGCTGCAAAACATTTTATGATACCTCTCCTTCAATATCCAGTGATAAAATTATATCAGTTTTTAATATTAAACCATTTGATAGTATCAATGATTTTGATAACAAGAAATTCATTTTGTAGGCATTTATTAGTTGTGTCAATGGCTCCCATAGGAGCAATTCCTAGGTTACAATTCCAGATGGGTTGTTGTCAGCATGATGGCTGAGGACAGCAGGCCAGAAGCATTGCTATTCTTTGGAATAGGCTCTTGGGTAAAGCATCCTGGGCTGTCTCCACCAGGATCTGAAGGGAGATGGTGGTCAAGGTGGTGAGGGTTGTTTGACTTGTGTGTCACATAATACTTCCTGTATCTTCCTCAGAGTGCCTTTGTTATTTGGCCAGGCTGACTCACCTGCCCTGTGAGTGGGAGTTGGTTGATGATATGGTGGAGATGCCTGCACCCTTCTCCATAGCAGTTGCTTCCCAGATGATAGCTTTGAGGCCTGGGTTTGGACCCATGAACAGAACTAGGCGATATAGATAAAAGTTACAAAGAAGTGGCACAGTGAGTAGAGCGCCGGCCCTGGAGTCAGAAGGACCTGAGTTCGGATCCAGCATCAGACACTTAACACACACAAACAAAATCCTAGCAGTGTGACCTTGGGCAAGTTACTTAACCCCAATTGCCCTCCAAAAAGCAAGAAAAAAAAAAGTTACAAAGAGGCAGATTTCATCTTGATAAAAGGAAAATCTTGCTAACAAATAGAAATATCAAAAGGTAGGATAGGCTGCCTTAGGTATTAGAGAGTTTCCCCTCACTGGAAACCTTCAAGCAAAAATGAATGACCACTTGTTGGACACGTGTAAGGGTTTCTTGTCCATATGTGTTAGAATAGACACCTACTCAGAGATTCTGTGAAAATATTTGCATTGGACCAAAATCTGTCCCTCAGTAACTGCCACTCATTGGTCTTAGCTTTCCTCTTTGGAGATACACATTTGAAGTCTCTTTCATGCAGTAGTTCTTCAGATATCTGAAGATGGTGATTGTGGCCCTTCTAAGTCTTTTCTTTTCTCAGTTCCTTCAATTCCTTGACCTGTGATACATTTTCAAGTCTTGTCTCTATTCCTGGTTATCCATCTCTGGATATAGTCCAGAATATCAAGGTCTTCAAGAACTATCTCAACATTCCAGATATGATCTTATGCAAGTAAAGACTATAGAAGTTTTTCTCCCTTCTTCTAGGTATTAAGCTTCTACTAATTTCTTGTAGTTTGCTTTATTAATTTATTCTAAATGTTTTCCTGACCTCTCTCTCACCCACAATTAGAAAAAGTGTCTAGGAGATAGTATCCCCATGGCTCTACATCTGTTTCTTAATAATTTCTCTTATTTCCAGATGGCCCTATTTTTAAAGCAACTCGTGGTTAGTTTTTGTCCTTTTGGCAGCAAAATTCCTCCTCCAAATTAAGGGGCTAGCATGGCCTCTTATCACCACTTTTACTTCAGTCTAAATAAAATCTCATAATGCACATATGGCAAGTTCAATGGAGTTAACCTAAAACTGTGGCAAAAAAAAGTGCTTTAAAATGTTACCAATAAGCTGTTAATTGGTGCAACCATTCTGGAAAACAATTTGGAGCTACACTTTTAAAAGTTGTCAAAAATGTCCATGCCCTTTGACCCAGAGATTCCAATGCTAGACATATATTCCCAGAAGGTCAAAAACAAAAAGAAAGGTCTCATATACACTGACACATTTATAGCAGCCACCATCAGCACTTTTTGTGGTAGCAAAGAACTCGAAACAAAGTGGGTGCTTATATATTGGGGAAAGGAATTGTTTTTTTATGACTGTAATACAGTAATATGCTGTCAGAAACAATGAATATGAAGAATTTAGAGGAGCATGGGAAGTAATCTATAAACTGGTTAGGAAATGAGGTAAGCGGAATCAGGAAAATAATACAATTAATGACTACAACAGTGGAAAGAACTACCAAAAATGATAAATAAAAATAAGATACAACTGAAAACAAAACAAAGCAAAATGTCACTAAGCTGCCTCTGTGAACTATGACACAGTTCATAAGCACCTGTTCTGATTCGCATGAATTTAGATGTCTGTTCTTGGCCAAGATGCACTTTGATAGATTGTACCTAATAACTCATATGTAGAGGTCTCACCTTAAAAACAGAAATGCATATTTATCAAATTGACAGGATTAGAATATTACATAAACTAATGATAACTTAGAAGAAATTTTAGCTCAAAATCTTTGTTCTTCAAAAATAGAGAAATTAACTCATCCAAGCAATAACTTTGCATAGGAAGGTTAATGCTAATACACACTAACAATTATTTATATTAGACATTGACTCCAGGAAGGGACACATAAGATAGATGGTTGGATTGAGGATCTGTGAGAAGGAAGATACACACACTTTTGCCAGTGGAGATAGAACAGCATAATAAGGATTCCTAATGGACATTTGTTGAAGATGTTGGAAGCATATGATTAGGTAATGAGAAATAAAGATATATGATACACACACATATACATACCACATCACACAGGCATGCGCACACACACAAGTAAGCATGTGTGTGTGCACGCATACACACACACAACCACACACAATGTGTTTGAAATCCTTGCCGAGACGCTTCAGAGCTATGAAGGAAAAAAGGATAGATAATAGAGAGGAATAGGAGGGAGATGGACAGACACAGATCCCTAAGGGAGGAAAGGAATAAAAATGCCAGTCCTTGCTTCTGCTCCAGGTTTTCTGACACTAGCCATACTACTGTTAGACATGGTACCTCAGAGGAAGAAAAAATTCTGACTTTGTTCCAGAATGGAACATCCTGTATCTTCATCTGAAACTTAGAGTATCATGTCCATACCTATTTAGATCTCAGGGGATAGATTTTTTAAAACTGAATTCGATAAATGAAATTGATCATTTTTTTTTTTTAGAAATTCATCTCAATTTTATGTCTCATGGGAGATATTGAAAATACTGTGAAATTTGAAGTTGAGTTCAAGTCCTAGATGTCACTACTTGTGTGACCTTGGGAAACTCATTTAACCTCTGTGGTTTTTAGTTCCTTATCTATAAAATTAAAGAGTGGGAATTGATGGCTCCTTATACTTCTCAATAAGTCAGTCAACGAACATTGATCTAATTCCTACTGTGTGTCAGGTATTGTGTTAGGCACTGAAGATGCAAATACAACAAATTAAAAAAAACTTACTTAGAAAGCATTTGCTTTCTAACAGAGGAGACAACAAGGAGACAGATCTACATACATCTAAAATAATATAAAGTAGTTAAATACAAGGCAGTTTGAGAGGGAGGAAGCTAGCAATTAAAGGGATCAAAAAAGGCTTCATGTAGAAGACAGTGCTTGAGTATCATATTTAAGGAAAAGGGGGAGTCTTTGGGACAGATGTGGGCAGGAAATACACTCTAGGCATGGGGATGGCTAATGCACAGACATTGATACAGGAGTTGGAAAGTTATTTATGCTGAACAGAAAGTCAGCTTGGCTAATTACAGAGTGAAGGAGGGGGATTAAGTTATGAGGCTGGACAGTTGTGATTCTGTGATCCTTTTCGCATTGTTTATATGCTCTTGGATGGTCTGTAGGAGATGGGGGTTCAAGGAGCAGCATATTAGCCATCAAGTTTCCCATGTTTTATTATTTTCCTCTAATCTAGAGAGTGAAACACTTGACTTGTGGTCAACCAGATGAGGGAGAATCGTACCATCTTCCTTAAGAGATTGGTGGAGCTTCAGGAAAGTATTGAAATCACTTTATTGGAACAATTTCATGCTCTTATATTTATTTTAACTAGCATCCCGGGGATTTATTTAATGGTTTGAGGATGGTCAGCATGTTGGGATGCTGAAGGACTGGAAGCAAAAGAGGTACCAGTACCATCACCGCCAGGAAAATTCCCTTCTTAGACCTCACTACTGTTGGGTCATCTTGAAGTAGCAGTGAATTGATCGCAGTTCAGTGGAGGTGGGTGAACTTTAGCAGTGGCAAGGGAGTTGGCAGAGTGCTGGAATATGTAGCAAAGGATAGTTACAACTGAACCTAGGTGAGTGTTAGAGCAGGGAAATAATATTGTCAATTATGTGTTTTTTTATGGGAGCAGGGAGTTATGTGTAAACAGGTGTGAGAATGGGAGCTTGCCATTGCTATGGGGTATGCCTTGGATCTGAGCCACTGTAATATAGAGGAAAGAGGGCTGGAATTGGAATCAGAAAAGCTGAGTGACCTTGAGCAACTCACTTAACCTCTTTGGGTTCCCTTGTTGTAGTCATCATTGTCATCATCACCATCACCACCACCACCATCGTCATCATCATCATCATCTAGCACTTACTATGTATAAGACACTGCACTTTAAAATTTTTTACAAGTATTATATCCTTTGATCCCCACAACAACCCTGGGAAGTTGGTGCTATTGTCCCCATCTTACACTTGAGGGAATGAAGGCAAACAGAAGTTAAGTGATTTGCCTAGGGTCACACACCTAGTGAACCTCTGAGGCTGAATTTGAACCCAGTTATTCTTGACTCCAGGCCTGTCACTATCTACTGTGCACCTACCTGTACTACTTCTACAAAAGGAAGGGGCCTGATTTGTTGGCCTCTTAAGTCTCTTGCCCCACTCCTTGTCACTGTAGAATATATTAATGTGGAGCAAGCAATTATAAATACTGTGAGATTAGAGTCTTTTCAGTACAATTTATCTGACTTGCAGACACATCTGAATTTAACCCCTCCCCCAATTTTCTGTCTCTGAAGCACAGAGTCTTCATGTCAGGTAGGCACTTAGAAATTTCTTTTTTTTTCTCTTTAAAATTTATTTATTTTGAATTAAATTTTGTTTATTTTTAGTTTACATCATTCATTTCCACAAGATTTTGAGTTACAAATTTTCCCCAGTCTTTTGTTCGCCTACCCATCACCCCAAAACACTATACCACCTCCCCCAATCTGCTGTCTCCTATATCCACTCCCATACCCCCTCCAATTTTTTAGTAGGGCAAGATGGATCTCTATGCCCCAGTGTCTGTATATCTTATTTCTCAGTGTCTGTATATCTTATTGCAGGTAAAAAAAATTATAATTATAATTATATATATATTTTAAACAATTGATTTTAAAACTTTGAATTCCAGATTCTTTCCCTTCCTCCTTTGTCACCCACCCTTACTGGGAGGATAAGCAATTCAATATAGATTGTATATGTGTAGATACGCAAAACATTTCCATAGTGGATATATTGTGAAAGACTGACTACATTTCCCTCCTTCCTATCCCAACCCCCACTTGTTCTATTCTCTACTTTGACCCTGTCCCTTTTCAAAAGTGTGTGCTTCCAACTTCCCTCTGCCCAAACTTGCCCTCCCTTCTATCATCCCCGCTTTCATCCCCTTTTCCCCTACACTCCTGTAGGGTGAGATACCCTATTAAGTGTGTATATCATTCCTTCCCTAAGCTAAATTCAATGAGAATAAGGTTGACTCATTCCCTTTTGCCTTCCTATTCTTCCCCTCCATTGTAACAGTTTCCCCTTGCCTCTTCTATAAGAGATAATTTACCCCATTCTGTCTCTCCCCATATCCTCTCATTAGATTCCTCTCTCACCTCTCAATTACACCTTTTAATTTTCATCCCTTCCTATTCAATTGGTCTGTGCCCTCTGTCTATGTATACCTGTATGCATATATACACGCACTCACATATGTATTCATATTCCCATATACCCTCCTATAGATATATATGTATATGTGTATGTATATATGTATATATAATATGTATATACATTTATATTTCCTTCAACTGTTCTTATATTGAGAAAAGTTTCATAAGTTGCAATTATCATTTTTCTATGTAGGAATGTAAATTCCTCAACTTTGATAAGTTCCTTATGATTTCTTTTCCCTGTTTACCTTATCATGCTTCTCTTGCTTCTTGTATCTGAATGTCAAATTTTCTATTCATCTCTGTTTTTTTCTTCAAGAATGCTGAAAGTCCTCTATTCCATTGAATGACTGAAACATGATAGTTTTGCTGGGTAGGTGATTCTTGGTTTTAATCCCAGATCCTTTGACCTCCAGAATATCATATTCCAAGCCCTTCAATTTCTCAGTGTAGAAGCTGCCAGATCCTGTGTTATCCTGATTGTGTTTCCACAATAATCAAATAATTTCTTCGTGGCTACTTGTAATGTTTTCTCCTTGATCTGGGAACTCTGGAACCTGTCTATAATAATCTTAGTAGTTTCCTTTTTGGAATCTTTTTCAAGAGGTGATTGGTGGATTCTTTCAACCTCTATTTTGCCCTCTGGTTCTAAAACATCAGGGCAATATTCCTTGAGAATTTCTTGAAGAATTATTTCCAGGTTCTTTTTTTGATCATGGTTTTCAGGTAGTCCAATAATTTTTAAATTGTTTCTCCTGGATCTATTTTCCAATGAGATATGTCACGCCTTCTATTTTGTCATTTGTTTGGATCTGTTTAATAGTATCTTGATTTCTCATAAAGTCACTAGCTTCCATTTACTCCAGTCTAATTCTGAAGGAATGGTTCTCTTCAGTGAGTTTTTGAGATTCTTTTTTCCATCTGGCAAATTTGGCTTTTTAAGGCATTCTTCTCCTCATCGCCTTTTTGAGCCTCTTTTCCCATTTGAGTTAGTCTATTTTTAAAAGTGTTATTTTCTTCAGTCAGGTTGTTGACTCTCTTTTCCTGATTTTCTTGTATCATTCTCATTTCCCTTCCCAATTTTTCTCCACTTCCCTTATTTGGTTTTTGAAATCCTTTGTAAGCTCCTCTATGGCCTGTAACCAGTTCATATTTTTCTTGGAAGCTTTAGGTTCAGGAGTTCTGACTTGGCTGTCTTCCTCCTGTTCCATGCTTTGATCCTTTTTGTCCCCAAAATAGGAATCTAAAGTCGGATTGCTGTGCTGCTTTGCTTCCTTTGTTTGCTCATGTTGCCACTCAATTACTTGACTTTTGAGTTTTTTGCCACAGTAGAACTTTGCTTCCAGAGAGGGAAGCTTTGTCCCAAATCGCTGGGGTTTTCTTAGCTGCCAGAGCTATTAGCTGGGTGCCCTCTTAGAAGCCTCCACTGGTTCTGGCACACTGGTTGCACACCCCAGGACCTCCACCAAGGACAGGGATCCAGATCCAAGCAGGTTAAAGCAAGAGTGATTACCCTGCAGATTGGTTGCTTGGTCCCCCTACAATCCGCAAGCTAGGAGCTCTGAAGCAGCCATGTGGCAGAGGCCTCCATGTGGCAGCAGCCACCATGCCTCAGCCACTTCCCCCTCCTGTGGGGGGGCTGGGAAGGAGCAGAGTCGGGACCACACTCCCATACTCCCCGTTCCCAAAGTTCATTGACCTCTCACTTTGTCTTTGGCATTTATGGGTTGATAACTCTGCCAATGGCCACAGCTGCTGGTGATCCACTCTCTCCATGTCCCTCCAGCTGGGGCTGGTAGTGGCTGCCCTGAGGCTAAAACCTCGGGCTCACATCAGGCTGGGCTCTGCTTCCAGAGAGCTGTGATGGCTCCTTCCTGCTGGCCTGATGGGCTGCCTTCAGGGGCAGGTTGTTTTTTCTCTGTCACTTTGTGGGTTCTACTGCTCTAAAGTGTGTTTAGAGTCATTTTTTACATATATTGGAGGAGGTGGAAGTGGGAGCTGTGAGGAAGTCCTGTTTCTACTCTGCCATCTTGGTTCCGCCCCCTTAGAAATTTCTGATAGCTCAGATTGCTTCCTTTTGTCATTTGAATTTGGATTTCCCTGTCTTCAGTATACCCTGCTGAGTACCACCACCTCCCCGATTGGGTTGGATTAGAATATTAGGCCATTTATCTCATGGCTGTTCTAGGCTTAAGAAGATGATTGTCTAAATCCCTTTGTGCTCTACCCATTCTGTGCATGAAGGTGTGTATGTGTGTGTGTGTGTGTGTGTGTGTGTGTGTGTGTGTGTGTGTGTGTATACACATACACTTGTGCTGAATTGTACCTATTTTATCTTCCACCTAAGTAGTGTCTGAATCAAGTGCTCTTTCCTGGGGAGAGCCTGTCCACAAAAGTAGTCAAGTACCCTACAAATGTAAGATATCCCTGTTTTTTTTATTATTGGTGGGGGTGGGAGGTGTGGGTGGCTTAGAAGCTAGGTGGGATCTAATACAAGGCAGCTTTCAAGTAATCTTCTGCAACTACCAGAGGATTCTTACAGAAGAAATCACCTAAGGAGTAACTTGGTCACTAAGGAATACATCCAATGTGGAGCAAGGATTAGAGACTGCCAAACTGATTCTACCATAATTCTGTGTGACTTAAGAATTAGATCTGAGGGGCGGCTAGGTGGCGCAGTGAGTAAGAGCGCCAGCCGCGGAGTTGGGATGACCCGAGATCGAATCCGGCCTCAGAAAATGAGCACCCACACATAAATAATGACTAGCCTTGTAACCTTGAGCAAGTTACTTAACCCCAATTGCTTAAAAAAAAAAAGAATTAGATCTGTATGTTTCTTTCTCTGATATTTATTTTTATCATCTTGATCAATCAACAAACATTAAGTCAATTAAATCAGTGAACCTATTTTGCACCAGAAATTTTTCCAGGTGCTAGGGATACAAATAAAAAGAATGTCACAACCTCTCCTTGCAAGAGGCTCACAGTCTAACTTAATACTCTCAACAAATACTGGCCAAATAAGAATCAAGCCAAAGAGGCACTAGGTCTTCAAGTAAAATACTAAAACTTAGGCAATTTGTAGTTTAAGAAAAAGAATGTAAATTTTAGCAAAACTAGGCATTTTCTCTGTGACCCTTTTTAAATCTTTCTGCATACGCAACCATTGCCTTTTTATTTATTTATTTTTGGGGAACTATCAAG
The DNA here is from genome assembly GCA_011680675.1 of Gymnobelideus leadbeateri. NCBI lineage: Eukaryota > Metazoa > Chordata > Mammalia > Diprotodontia > Petauridae > Gymnobelideus > Gymnobelideus leadbeateri. Next base: position 307,329 of record WOXC01010485.1, read on the forward strand.
TTGTAGTCAGTTTGTATGACATTCTTATTCTGCTGACCTTGCTTTACATTATTTCACATAGGTCTTTACTTATTTGACTTATTCATGTTTGTCCCCTTTTTTGCTGCCATATTTTCAATAAATTAATATACCACAACAGTTCAACCTTCCTCCAGTCACTGGGTGCACAGGTAGTTACAAGTTAGACATTAGCAGGAAAGGTTTCACATATTAATTTAACATTCATCTAAATGATCACAACTTACTATTCTAAAGGGAAAAAAATATATTGTGCTGCATAAAAGCTGCATTTGATCCTCAGAAATGTCCTTCATTTTCTCCTCTTCTTATTTTCTATCCACAAAATGGAAAGAAGCCAGCTTTTTTCTAGGCAGAGCACAGGCTTCTGGGTAATGACTGTTCAGCTCCCTGCTTACCAGGTAGGCCTTAGCTCACCTTCTGTGTCAGGAGTCTGCAGTTAGAGGGTACTTAACTGAGCTCAGTCAAAATGGTGCTGGATGTTGGGACACTGGTGACATGCCACAGTAAGAAGTAGCCTGAACCTGTCACAGCAACCCTCAGCCCAGGGATGGTGGAATGAAGTTCTGTCTCCAGAAGTCAGTGACTCAGATAGAAGCCTGCCAGTTCTCCTGAGTATGGAAGAAGCCTGTGGCAATGGGTAAAAATTGAAGTCATAGAAAGGTCATGGAGCACACAAAGGGACAGGAACCTTGACTAGATTCACCATCTGAAAGGGAAAAATCATTCAGGGGAAAGGCCAGTAGCTTGACTGTCCATCTAAAGGAAGCAAACAGAGGCACTTCAGGGAAGGATGTGTCATAAAGAATGACTCACCACAATTATCTCTTAAAGGGCAATTTCGGTGGCTGAGCAGTGAGACAAAGTACTTTGATACAATCATCCTTACATACTGTGAAAAATGTTAGTAAAATATTGATCTCTTTTCCTGAATAGAGGTTTAAAAATCAGAAAAAAATAATTGACTATCTATTTCTGGAGACAAAATGTTTTCCCTGTGGCTGATTTACTTCTAGTTTCCTTTTTCCTGAACTTCTAGTACCTTTCAGAATCAAACAGGTGATGTAGGTTAAAGGTCAGGATGCCAGTGGATTGTCATGCAGGTTTTTCCTGTAGCTCTGCTTCAGTGGGACCTTGGGAAAATTACTTCACCTTGCTGTGCCTCAGTTACTCTCTGTAATATAGCTTTACCCCTTTGCTGAACTGTTATGAAGTCCTCCCCAAAATCATATCTCCTAAAATGAAGTGACCCTGTAGAGTTGTCTTTACTATAATTATCTGGGTATGGGTCCTATCTTCTTTCTACACTGACCTCCATGAGGACAGGGACTGTGTCTTAGCTCAGCTTTATAGCTGCCCTAGCACCTAGCATAGTGCTAGGCACATAATAATATTTGTTTAGTTAGACCAGGGGTGGGGAACCCGTGACCTCAAGGCCACATGTGGCCCTCTAGGTCCTCTAGTGTGGCCCTTTGACTGAATCTAAGCTTCACAGAACAAATCCTCCCAATAAAAGGATTTGTTCTGGAAAACTTGGAGGTCCACATGTGGCCTCAAGGTTGCAGGTTACCCATTCCTGAATTAGACTATGGAGATAAAATTTTTGAGACCTTCACTTCCTGATCTAAAAATGGTTTACTTCACAGTAGTGTGAAGATCAAATGAGAAATGGAGAGTGCTTTGGAAAAATATAAGTTGCTATACAAATGGTCATACCTATTGTGTTATATACAAAATCATAGAACATTAGAGTTGAAAGAAACTTCATAGCCTGTCTAGTACTGCCCACACTTGAAGCAAGTTGCCCATTAAGTGGCTTTCAACTTATGGTTGAAGGTCTCCTTGCAATGAGGGACTCACTACCTCCCCAGATGACTCATTCAATTTTAGGACAACTCTGATGAGAAATTCTTATATGTATTAAGTCAGAATCTGCTTTCATGTAGCAACTATCCTTTGGCCCTAGTTCTTCCCTCTGGGAGGTCATTTCAGTTATGGGCAGAAAAGCCTACTTATTATCCTATGTGCATAGACACATGCATCCTTAGAAGGGATTCTTTAGGGGAAAATCTCAAGAGTTAAATAGAGGTAGTATATGGTGATTATTCTTTCATATGTTTGTAAACCTCTTGACAGTGGAAATTTGATCGTTGTCTCCATACTCTTCCCTAAAGGAAAGGCTGTCCTAATGACTCTTAGAATGGCAAAGAACCAGGCTGTCAAGAGTGAGCAGATTCTTTGAACCAATATAGGTCTGGAGTGGAGTCATTGATATCAGCATATATGGCACACCTGCGCATGGACAAGACAAATGGCAAGAATAAAAGAGAAGGATATTCTGGGTAATATAAGGGGAACTTATTGTGGTATATATGGTAACAGGTATATAAATGACTGATTTGCAGGGAACATATTGTAGCTCATCTCAGACTGGATTGTATGCATCAGTGACTCAAAGGTACTTGGACTTTTTTGGTGTGGGTATTATCAGAAGCTCTGCACATGCACACAGGCTGAAATGAAAGCAAATTGGAATTACTTAATTCTTAAGAGATGTTTATTGGATTGTGATAATGTCCTTGGGTATACATTAGATTAGTCTGTAATTGCAGTTGTACTCAGTTGACAGTCTTGTCCCTCACCCTACCTGTTCCAGACCAGTGCATCCAACCATGTGCATGTGTGCATGCATACTCACACTTTCTCTGTCTCTCTTTCAGACACCCTTTCCTTTTCACTCTCCTGCTCCCTGTTAGATGTGGTAAATCAAGACTATGTGTATTAGACTGAAATCCTGCAGAGAAATTCTAGATGAAATCTTCCTACTCACAAAGCTTTGAGCTCAGCCCACGAGGTTTTTATTGGCCTGTCTTATGCTTGCCAATGCCATAGACAGAGATGAAGCATCTGATGTGACTGAGTATCAGTAGCTAAAACAACAACAGTTATAATTCTATGTGTGAGTCATAGCTTCAGTTTACTTATAGAGCATTTTTTTGGTAAACATCATTTTTTTCCCACTGGTTTTGGCCACTCAAGCAGGGAAGGCCTGATTCAATTTGGGCTTATTTTAAAATTATATATATTCATAAGAATCCATCTCTCTAACAACTAGGTCATTAGTTTAGAGCAGGGGTCCTTACCGTCTTGTCCACAGACTCCACAGACTCTGCCAAGGGGTCTATGGGTAGATTTCAAGGGATGTGTGAATTTGTATGGGAAAAAAAGATAACATTTTTATTTTCACTAACCACTTACTGAATTTTGGGTATTTCCTTCAGTTATTTAAAAATATGATTCTGAGAAAGGGTCCAGGGATTCACCAGACTGCCAAAGGGGTCCATGACACAAAAATTCTTAAGAGCCCTGGTTTAACTATTAGGAGTTGAACTGCAGGCTCTTTAGGACTATTTAGCTGGGCTCGCAAACTGTAGAACCCTTAGGATTACAGAATAGAATCTCAGAATAATCTCTGCAGCCGAGACTATCTCTGAAAGGTCTTTTTGTAACCACTCTCAGATTCCCTGATTCTGTGAAACCTCCTGGGATGGTACAAAGCTCTGCCACAGGACACCTAAGCAAGATACACAGATACACCTCTTCTGCCTTTGCTGCCTCCCTGCCAGTCAATGTACAGAGACGTTATTGTATTAGGGAGATTTTTCTTTGGGAAAGCCATATAATTTAGAAGCTTCCTTCCTAATCCTTAGGTTCTTACCTCAGTGAGCCTTTCAGTTCATAAACAATTCAAACCACCCTAAAGCATAATTATCTATGAATAACCACATGGAACCTATCCTGTTCCATACATATATAGGTTACCTCTGTGTGTTGACATAAAAGTTGCACAATGAAGCCCACCTATAACTGACTTCAAAATTTTCTCCAGCTTTAGTGTGGACTGCAGCAGCAGCTGCTGCTAGCCATGGTGCTGATTTTCTGATTTACAGTGTTAGCACCACATTAATCAGTCAGTCAACAAGAATTTCATTGTCCACTTGTAACACTCTGGTTTATGCCTTGCTGTCTTTGGAGGTAGTAGTTTTGGTTGTCCCTCCCCCTCCCCCTTTATAAAAGAAATTTTCAAGGGAAGGGAACGAATTTAAAATAAGGTATTTGGCATAAATGTCAGAGTGAGTGAGGGCAGTTAGGGTACCTCTGGTGTTGAGCTTACCTCCCACATTCTGAATTCCACATTCTGATTTAGAAAGCTCAAAGTGCAACCTCTGTCGTCCTCCATTCCTCACTGTCACTCAAAACACATATCCAGTCCATTACCAAATCTTGTCATTTCTCTGTCACAATATCTTTCTTATACAGCTAGGTTCCAATTAGTATGGATGATGAATCCCTTATAGTAGTTGCATTATTTGAATTAACACTTCATATTTCCATTAACCTGGAACCAATTATTTTATTTTATGAGGCTATGACTTCAAATAATGCAAATTTAAATACATGTTACCACTTCAGGGGATTCATTATTTGTACTGATTGGGACCTAGCTCTATGTCCATTTCTCTTTTCAGCTAGCCACTATTCTAGTTCAGGCTATCATCATCTCTGAACCTGGACTATTGCAATAGCCTTCTAACTGATTTCCCTGCCTCAAATCATTCCCCACTTTAATCTTTTCTCAACTGAGCTGTCATAGTGATTTTTCTAAAGTATCGGGCTGATTATGGCATCCTATTTCCCACCTTTACCCCTGCTTAACAAACTCCGCAGGTACTTCCCACCAGAATCAGCTATCAAGTACCCTCTTTGGAATTTACAGCTCTTCATAGCCTTATTACTTACTACTTTTCCATTTTCTTCTACCTACTCTATGATCCATCCACATTACCTTTCCTTATACAGGGAAGGGAGGCAGCTAGATGGCATCATGGATAGATTTCTGGAGTTTAAAGTTCTGAGTTTAAATCTGACCATGGATAGTTCCTATCTGTGTGACTCTAAGTAAGTTATTTAGCCTCTATCCACTTCAGTTTTCTCAACTGAAGCATATGGATATTAATAATATTTCTTAGGGGGCGGCTAGTTGGCGCAGTGAATAGAGCGCCGGCCCTGGAATCAGAAAGACCTGAGTTCGGAGCCGGCCCCCCGACACTTAATCCACACAAACAAAAACCTAGCCGTGTAACCTTGGGCAAGTTACTTAACCCCAATTGCCCTAAAGAGGCGGCTAGGTGGCGCAGTGAGTAAGAGTGCTGGCCTCGGAGTTGTGATGACCTGAGATCAGATCCGGCCTCAGAAAATGAGCACCCACGCATAAATAACGACTAGCCGTGTAACCTTGAGCAAGTTACTTAACCCCAATTGCTTTTAAAAAAAATAAAATAAATAATATTTCTTAGGATTGCTGTGAAGATCAAAAGAGGTGGTCTTTGTAAAACACTTAGCAAAGTTCCTGGTACATATTAAGTGTTTAATAAATGCTTGTCTCTCTCCCCTGCCCCCATATTAGCTTACCTTCTTTTCACACTTTTCACTCCATCTCCTGTATCTGTACCTTTATAGTGACTGTCCCCCGTGCCTGGAATGTTCTACGCCCTCACCTCTGTTTCTTAATTCCTTTGGCTTCTTTCAGGACTCAGCTCAAATACCACCTTCTGAATGAGGCTTTTCTAGTTTCCCCAAGCCACAAGTGCCTTCCACTTTCCAGTTACTTTCATCTAATCTTTAATCACCTAGTTATTTGCATGTTATCTTCCCCATTAGAATGTGAGCTGCTTCTTAAGGTCAGGAACTGTTTTTGCCTTTCTTTGTTTCTAACAGCACTTTGCTTCAGTGGTGTTGGACACATAGAAATTTCTTAATAAATGCACATTGACTGACTGGTTGAATAAGCCATCCAGCATTTATCTAGGTCACAATGTACTTTATCTTCTGGATATATCTCTGTCCATTAACCTTAAAGTAATTCTTCATATGGAAGCTACTGAGAGACATTGATAGCCATCTGGTTCTAATAAATTAATAAGACTTGTGGCCAGAATCAACAACAGAACAATCAGCCTTGGTATTTTATTCACCACATACAAATGGACCTTGCATGATGGTGCTTTGGTTTCTTTTACAAGTAATATCTTTAAACCTTTCCATTATGTTAAAGAGCATGACACATTTTATTAACTTTCCTGTCAGTAGATTTGAATACCTCACAAAAACTAGAGAGATTAGTTTATATAGGGGCCAGGTTCTTGTTAAATTCACAAAACATCTACTCCCACAAAACCAGCGGAGGAATCTCTAGTGTCTGTTTTGGCAAAGACTATAAAATACTGTTCAGTGGCTATGGTATTTACCTTATTTCAATGGTAATACCTTATTTCAAAGGTAATACCTTATTTCAAAGTTAATACCTTATTTCAATGTAATAACAGAGTTGTGGTCTCATCAATATGAACCCTCCTACCAATCATAACTAGTCTACACAATCTCATTCTGCAGAGCTCTTTTCTATGCCCTTCCTTAAAACCTCCAATTGTCTCTTCTATTCCACCACCATCCCCTCTCCCCGCCCCCCCGCCCTTTACCTCCAATGCTCTAGGTGCCTTTCTCTAGCTTGGATCACTTGACATTGCCAGGATGTAACATGCAGGTTGTCAACTGGTTATTCTTTTATCTCACTACGTGGTAGGACGTAGCACCAAATAATTATTTCCTTCTTTTATTAACAATTCTATTTGCAAATAAAAAGGAAAAGTGATTTCAGGTTTTGCCTTTGATTTGAGCTACCCTGCAGTGAAATATCTAGTAGAGGTCTTGTTTTACACATATTTATTTGCACAAATTATAACCGTAGACAAGGTTTTCAGAAAGTCTGGGTGGCACAGAATTTTATGCTCCCCTTTATGTGTTGATGATTTTGACAGTGGAAGACTATTGGAGGGAGGAAGAGGGAGAGGAGGAGAGGGGGAAATAGGAAGAGGGAAAGGGGGAGAGAGAGCTTGAGAGTGCTTTCAGGTCTAGGCTAACTGGTGTTTGTTAGGATACAGAAAATTAAATGCATACTTTTTAATGAAAATTCTATCTTTTGATATGAGAATCTTGACATTTGGTTGCAACATCACAAAAAAAGCTTGAAAATTTTTTGATAAATTTATAAAGCAGTGTTTGAGGTCATCTAAAGACAGTGAACTAGACACAACAGGCTGAATATTTTTGGCAATTGTACTCACATCCTCCCACTGTGTGGGAGCCAGCTGTTCCCATCTGGTTAAATCAAGACTTCCACTAGGAATGGTGTCTATGTGTGATTTAATCAATGTCTTGAAAGCATTTAGTCATTCTGATTCTAAAGTAGTTAGTCCTATCAGCTATGCATTTAACACTTCCTATAATGGGGGACTTAAAATATTAAAAAACAGAAGTGATGCTATGTTTCTTCTAGTAATGAACATAATTAACATTTTTAAAACTGTCCTTGATTAGTTTTTATTTATGTGCTTCATAAAGCTATGGTCTAGTAGTACAAACAGCACTGGCTCTGGAGTCAGAGGCCCTGGGTTCAAATCTTTCCCCTGATGCTTACTATCTCTCTAACTTTGGGCAACCCCCCTAATGTTCCCAGGTGTCCCTTTCCTAATTGGCAAAATGATCGGGTTAGGGTAGATGACTTTATAGATGCCTTACAATTTTTGATACATAAGTCTCTGAGGTAAATCATTCTTAATTTTCTTGTTGATTAAAATCATTACTAAAGTCCAGCATCTTGAAATATATCTGGAATATTCAACTCCACCATCGTCAGAAATTTTTTGGTTAAGAGTCTGCCCACAGGTTACACAGAATATGAATAAATAAATAAATGAATGAATAAAATGAGGACACTGACACCATGCTTTACTATTTACCATTTATTTATTTATCTATTTTACAAAAGTTATTGTTATTATTTTTAGTATGGACTTGTGATTTCATTTCTACTGTGAAACTAACTCTACCTATGGGAATTGGCCACTCATCTGTAAGTGACAGTCACTGGTTGGGTGCAGTGTTCTCACTGTTAAATGACTTGCCCCCTGTTACCCAGCTAGCATGAGAGAGGCAAGGTTTGAACGCATGTCTTCCTGACTTGAAGACCATACCTTTATCCTCTATGCCTTGGTCCAAGTATTGGTATCCTCATCCACTGAAGCCCAGAGAGGTGACATGACTTGCCTGAGGGAAGATACAGCAGAGTTGAGGCTCCAATGTCATCCCGAATCCAGACACAGAACTCTTCCCACTGCCTCTTAGCAACATTTTCCAGAGTTGTTTTATGGGTCAGAGATTGTGGGACTTTGGCTAAGCAATTCTATCTTAATAGCTAGAAACCATCGGGAACTTTCCTGAGTTGCTTTTATGTGGGTACTGAACAAAATACTCTGTGACCTTGATTAGGTCACTTTCCCTCAGAGGTTCCCAGTTTTCTTAAGGTAAAATATGGAGCCGGAGCTTATGTGAACTCTCAGATTCCTCTTCTGGCTCTAAAACTCTAAAATCTGTGATCTATGATATAATATCTTCATTTCCATAGAAATAGAAAACGTTTAGAATCTTTGCTCAAACTCGAGTGTGTGCTATAAAGGAGATTTTGTGGGCCAGTTTGAAAATGACAAGGCAGCTGTATTATACAATATTTCATTAAAGAGGCTGCATCTAATTTTCCTTATCTTAACACACATCTTTAACTTTAAAGCCAACCAAGTAATGCCTTAGGGAAATAATAATAATTCACATTCCCAGAGCAGCTTTACGGTAACAAAGCTCTTTCCCTACACTATCTTCTTTGATCTTTGCCTCAATCTTATGAAGGAGACAGGGCAGGGATTATTATCTCACTGTTATAGGTGAAGAAAATTAGTCCTGGTGAAGATAACTGACTTGCCCAAGGTCACACAGTTTAGTTAGTGACTGAGTTGGTTTTGCCTACAAGCCCAGAGCCCATTCCATGCACTGTTACCTTGCTCTCTATCATGAATAAATGAAATGACAAATGAATAATATGCATATGGAATCACCAGGGGAATGATTAAAAGAGAGGGAAAAAGGGATAAAAAATATGTGAATGCTCCTTGCCCCTGGCAGGACTCTGGTGTCACAGTAACATATGGCATAGCTAAAGATTAAATGTGAATGCTCACAGCAGGGAGAAGCAATTCAGTCAATCAAAAAGCATTTACACTAATTGTCTGCTTTCTGTCAGGTCCTATGTTGGAGCCAGTACGGGAGATACAAAAAAGTCTAAGGCATTTTTCTTGTCTTCCAGGGGCTTGCAGTCTAGATGAAGGGAAGACATAGATGCACAAAAAGATAGTTAACTCTAGGAAGCCTTATATTTTAAATGACAGATGAAGAACCCAGATTTCTTCAGAGGTGGGAGGGAAGGAGAGGGAGAGGGAGAGGCAGAGAGAGAGACAGACAGACATGCTAAGTCAGGTGGAAATGTATGCTAGATGATCTTTCTCATGAAATCTCTTCTTCAAATGATAATGTTCTAAATGGCACCCTAGTTCTTTTATTAAATTCTAGGTAACACTGGGTAGGGCAGGTGGTGAGACAGTAAACAAAGCACTGGGTCAAGTCAAGAAGACTCATCTTATTGAGTTCAGATCTTGCCTCAGATACTTATTAGTTGTGTGACCCTGGGCAAGTCACTTAACCTTGTTTGTCTCAATTTCCTCATCTATAAAATGATCTGGAAAGGAACTGTCAAACCACTTCAGTTTCATTGCCAAGAAAATACCACATGGGGTCTGACAGAGTCAGACACAATAGAAAAACGATTGAACAACAGTAATGGCATGGGCTCAACAAAAGATGCTGAAACTATCATTAGACTTTATCATTGTCTAACAATAAATAGGCAATTGGATTTTGAAATTGGAAGGACCGTAAACTCCTCATTTTATACATGAGGAAATAGGGACCTACAGAGGTTGTGACCTGCCCAAGGTCTCACCAATTAAGCAGCAGAGTAAGGGTTTACATTTTAGTGTCACAGTACCAAATCCTGTGCTCTTTTCTACTATCCCCTTGTCTTCAGTTTACCCTTGGGACGGTGTGTCATGTTTGTGTGTTTCCAGAAGAATGGAGAACAGTAATAGGGAGCTTCACTGGTGTGAGTTTGGCTGTGGGTAACGGGGGGGGGAGAGAGAGAGAGAGAGAGAGAGAGAGAGAGAGAGAGAAACTGTCACCTAATTTGGTCACCTCCCTTAAGAAGACAGCTGAGGAAGAATTCGGAATAGAAGCTTTGCTGTCTTCAGAGAGTCCTTTGATTCTAAAATGCTCTTGTAATTTGTCTACAGACAGATGCATTAAATAAAAAATAATGATTTGTTCATTTCTTGGACTCCCTGCAATAGATTTGGGTGAGCATTTTCTTAATACAGAAGTTTCCTTAGTATTTAAGGCTGTTTAGATCAGGGGTGAGGAACCTGCAGCCTCAAGGCCACATATGACCCTCTAAGTCCTCAAGTGTGGCCCTTTGACTGAATCCAAACTTCACAGAACAAATCCCCTTAATAAAAGGATTTATTCTGTAAAACTTAGACTTAGTCAAAAGACTACACCCAAGGACCTAGAAGGCTATATGTGGCCTCAAGGTTACAGGTTGCCCCCCACCCTGGTTTTAGATGATATACTGTGTTCAGAGATGAGTTACTTGAAAATATCATTAAATTATACTGTATTTTCCATATACCACCACTCTTCAGAATAAATACCTAGTTCTATCAATTATATTTGCTCAGAAAATTATTTTGTCTTTTCATTCTCTGTTGGGCTAGAGAAAAATGCACCCTTTGATAGTTTTACTAATAGCATACATTTAAAACATATAGATGCACTAAAGCATGGTCTTATTTAACTCCATGTTTGTCAATCATTTTGTGACTAAGTATGGGTCCATTAAAATCGGGTGAAGCAGTAATAAGAAGTAGTGGTTTATGTTCATTACAGTTCTCAGAAATCAAATCCCAAATTCTTATTCAGCTGCCTTCTTAAGTGAGTTGACCAAATCAGGTGGCTGTTTATCTCTCTCTCCCTGTTACCCACAGCCAAACTCACACCAGTGAAGTTCCCTATTACTGTTCTCCATTCTCCTGGAAACATACAAACAAGACATATTGTCCCAAGATAACTCGTTAGGGTAAAATGCAGACAAGGTACATGAACAGCACAATGTGGAATTTCCCCTGAGATGGGACAACAGTGCCCTGTGGTTATGAGCTCTGAGAAAGCTTCTGTCAGCAAATCTACACAACTTCCCTACTACAATGACCTGTCCTAGAAATATACTAAGACACGAGACCAGATTGAAATTAGATTACCAGATTACCAGTGTCAGAGAATTCCTGCCAGTGTCTCTTCTCAGATATGGTGACTGCCTTCATGGAGAGGGGCAGTAGGTGAAAAAGATAATGGCCAGGAATATTGATATAGGAAGTGTAACAGCTGTTACTCTCATTTTACAGATGAGGCAACTGAAATTCACTGGGAGTGGAATGACTTGTCTAAACTCACACAGCTAATAAGTATCAGAGCCGAGATTAAAACTTCATTCCCCTAACTTTAATTCCAATGCTATTTCCATTACATAGTGATTCTTCTACAAATGTCCTAATTTCTCAATTCCTTAATCTACTCAGTTCCTCATTCCTTAGTTCTTCCTATTCTACCTCAGCTACACACTAAGATAATCATACCTTTGATTTTATCATCAACCACAAGTGATTAACTTCCATATTTATAAATTCTAAAATCCTTTACCTGGTCATAATCTTTTATCATTCCACCCTTTCCTATACCTTATGATGCCCAAACCTGTTCTTCCTCATCATGACCGCCATTCCTTTTTCCCTCTCTAGTTTCCCCTGGCCACTCCTCCAAGCCATTGTCTTCCTTAATTTGACCCATTGGTGAACCAACTCAATTCTACAGTATTCTCTACTCTTGAATCTCCCAACCTCTTGTTTTATCATTGATCACACCTTCCTAAACTCCAGCCTTGGATTACTCCCATCATCCACCTCCTTCATTCTTATTCATATGCTGCCGAACTGACATGGAAGAAATCACAAACTCTGTCAATGAGTCCACTACATATTTGTTACCCACTATCAACTGGACTCATATTGTAGCAAGGCAATCATTGTACCCCTCCCTAATTGATTCACCATCCCATTTTCCACATTGGCAATTTGAGACCTTGTCTCTACTTAATACCTATAAGACCTAATCAGTAGGACCTGGCTTCATATTTTATTGAAAAAAAAAAACGAGGCTATAACACATAATTTCTCCCTTTTTCTCTTTCTCCTCTCATATAATTTAGATATCTTCCCCCTCTTCCCCGACGTCTCTTCCTTCATTCTGATCTAAGGTGAAGTGTTGGTCTTTTTCCTTATCAGGACCAGTCATGCTACATGCACCTTTGATCTCCTTCTCTCCCCCTTTCCCCCCCCCCACACACACATACACACTTAATATCCAACCATAGTATCTCTCATAAGAGATACCTCACATGACCATCTGCCATTAGCATATCTTCACCTGGGATAAACCTGTTGGCAACTTCAGGTCCCCAAAGAGAATTGATTATGTTTCACCCTAAAATCACTTCCTTTTCCTATTCTTATGATTGTCAAGGTCCACATCATCTTCCCAATCTCCCAGACCCACAATTGTGGGTCATCTTTGGCACTTCATTCTCACTCACTTCATGTAACAAATCTACTGAAAAATCTTTTTATGTCTGCCTCCATAGTATCTTTCATTTAAGTCCCCTTCTCTCTATTCACAAACCCAACACTCTAGTTCAGATCCTTGTTACCTATTGCCTGCTGTTTATAAAAGTCTTTCTCATCACAAAGAGCAAATGAGGTGACATACCTAGAAATTATAAGAGGTTCAATGTTTTGCCGTAACAAGAATTTGGAATTTATTTGATATTTGTTCAGTATGAAACTGAGGGTCTCTTTTCTTATCTTCATTCCGGGCACCTCCACACACTGTCTTGGCAGGGTCCCTCTTCCACGTCGTCCCTATGCCCACCTGCCCCTACCTTTCACCGAGAGGCGCCAGGCCACCTTTTCTGCATGGACTTCTTCACTCACTTTCTCCCTCTCTCCCTGTCTCTCTCTCATCTCCCTCATGCACCCACGCACCCGCGCCCTCACTGCCCTGGCTTCACTCACTCGTGGATTCCCATTCAGTTGCCAAAGTGATATTCCTAAAGCAAAGGTTTGATCATGTCACCGTCTCCAATACTCAATGAGCTCTTGTGACTCCCTCTTATCTTCAGGATCAAATCAAAACTCTTTTGTGCATTTAATACTTTTCATAACTTGTCCTCTTTCTATATTCCCAGTCTTCCTACACTTTACTTCCCTCCACATACTGTATAATCTAACTTCACTGGTCTACTCACTGTTCCGTAAACAGACTACCCCATTTTATGTTTTTTTGTACTTTTGTACTGACTGTTCTCTATGCCCAGAATGCTTTTTTCTCCCTACTTCTGCCTTTTATATTTCTCAGTTTTCATTGAGACTCAGGCCAAATCCCACTTTCTGCAGGAAGCCTTTCCTGGTTCTCCTAGTAACTAATGTCTTACCCTTTCTGTTATTTTGCATCCATTCCATATTTATCTACTATATCCAACAAGTTATTTACTAGTGTCTCCATCATTAGAATATAAATTCCTTGAAGGCAGGAATGTTTTTTTTTTTGTTTGTTTTTTTGCCTTTCTTCATATCCCCAACCATTAGCACAGTACTGGCACATACAGCCTTAATAATTGCTTATTGGCTGACTGACTGTATCACGCTTCATAAATAGTGTTTGGTGGAAACCAAATTTTTATTGTTGTTTGGAAAAATTCTGAATAGTTGGAACATATAGGCAAGCTAGGACTGAATTTGTCCATTGTCAGTGACTTTGGGTCCTCTAAGCTTCTCTGGGCACATTTATGACTCTGGAACAGAGACCATGATAGATTAAGTGCCATGCTCTCTAGGGGTACCACTCTTCGTAATGTGCAGAGTAGGAAAGGTTGCTTGGCCTACCAGCGCTTGCAAATAATGGGGTTAGCCTTAATTGTCTTTGAAAAGTCAAGGTGGATTCTGGAAGAGAGATTCCACTTTGATTTATAATTCAAATTGTGTACTTGCTATAGGTGCACAGCATAATCCCAGATTCATTTTCCAATAGCTATTTTTTTTAACTGATATTATGGAGTCCTATACAAGGGTACTACTTCCCCTGAAAACATCAAGAACTATAGCACATATATTATTCTTACTTTCTGCCCTGAATATGGCCCAGGCAGACCTTGTTTTGCACAGCAGGTATGTTCCAGAAAAGAGTAATGAAAATCCATTAGTTTTTTGGTAAACCAAATTCCCTTTAAATGAACTAAGGGGGCATATTATTTATAAGCTCTCCAGAGTGAATGGAGAGACGATAGCGTGTAGTTTCACTTATTTATTCATTTTCAGCACACACTGACTTTGGAGTTTGTTGACATGGATGCACATCCTTGTAACCCTGCTACCTGTGTCACCTTGAGCAAGACCCTCACACTTCTTGGGTCTCAATTTCTCCATTTGTAAAATAAGAGTACTGAGCTAGATGGTCTCTGAGGTCTGCTCTAGCTGTAGGTCCATGATCCTTTGGATAATTTTACAAAGCAAATACTGAAATCTGTCAGTGGTCTTAGTCTGAGTATTTTTTTTTTTTGAAGGGAGGAAGGCAAGGCAATTGGGGTTAAGTGACTTGCCAAAGGTCACATAGTGTGTCAATTGTCTGAGGTCATATTTGAACTCATGTCCTCCTGATTCTAGGACTGGAGCTCCATCCACTATGCTACTTAGCTGCCCCTACAAATATTTCTTCCACCTGTGCAATCACCCATGCCTTTCTTTGCTCTTCCAGAAATTGTCTTTGAAGTACCTATCTAGAACTTCATCTAGGTCAAATCCATTACTCTTTGCTTCTCTACAAGGCCAAATAAATTCCCCAAAATCTATTTCTTATCTCTTCTTACCTTTTTCTGTCAAGATCTTTCAAGACTCTACCCAAAGGCTGCCTCTCCCAAAAAGTCTTCCCTTATCCCTCCAGCCAGAAATGATCCCTGTCTCCCACCCTTACAGATAGGATTTTGATTATACCTTTCTTGTTCACTTAACTTCTTGAAAATTTTTCCCTTTTGTTTTGTACTGGATTTGTGATTTTATTTGTGTTTGAAATTCTTGGTGAGGAAGTTCCCTCAACCAGTGCAGACCCAGGCCTGCTCTGTAACTCAGAGGGTTTTCTGAGGCACCTTAAGACATCAAGAGACTTGCATAAGGTTTCCCAGATAATATGTGGTAGAGGTCTACCTGATGCCCAGGGTTGATCTCTCTTAATCATGCATGCCACGTTACCTATCCTACCTTACATCATACTTATTTGCATATTTCTCATCAATGCCACACTGCAAATTCCTTAAGGAAAAGGATTGTGCCTGCTTTTTTGCAGTAGTATCACAAGGACCTACTTTAGCATAGTGTTCTTTAGCATGACACTGATTCACATAATCCCTTTTCCAGTACAGATTTCAGCCAGTTCACATCTGTACAATTCATAACTCTGTCCTTCCTTGAGTCCCACATAAGGGATTTCCCACTGGAGACTTTCCTCTATTTTTAAAATTACATTTTGCAGCTGCCAGGATAGCCCCCTCTTTTCTGATCATACAGATCCCTGATAATATCTTTTATGTTACTTCTTACATTTGAGTCCTTATTGGCAATATGTTGCAGTCAGCTTATATCCACTATCCTTTTAAAAAATAAAATGTATTGATACCTTTTGTTCTTACATTACTGTCTCTTCTGGATATATACCTCACTTTGAGGTAACAATGAAAAAGACTTAAACAGAAACAACCAGTTCAATGACTGTGTCTTACAATGTATATAACTTTCTGTTCCTCAAATCTCTATACCAAAAGGAAAAAGATATGTTTCATTATGTGATCACTGAGATAGAGAGTAGTTATTAAGGTTCAGAATTCATCTTCCTCTGATTTTACCATATATCTTTGCACTGTCCTTTTAAGATTCTGATTCTTTAGACAACATAGTGTTCTGTGTTTCAAAGTCATAGAAGTATATTTTAGAGAATACTGATGTCTCAAATCTGGGCTTTTTTGGCAGGGAAAACTTGAAGTCCTTGAAAGTACTATGTAGTTTCCTCAGTTCGATAAAGTCCATCTTCTCTCTACTTACCACATTCTGGGCACAGCATATTACTTGTCATGCATGTGTGTGTGTGTGTGTGTGTGTGTGTGTGTGTGTGTGTATCATATAAATACATTATACACCCACACACACAAATTGGACAATTCAGTGGACTGAGTACCATATATATCACAATCTGGGCAATGTACATTCTGTACATGGTAGGAACTTAATGAATATTTAATTGAGTTTTTTATTAAAATGCTTCCTTTGCTTGAATATGTGTGTATATACATATGCACATATGTGTGTATATATAATACATATATATATTACATATGCACATATGTGTGTATATATAATACATATGTATTATATATACACACAGACACATATATACATATCTAACATACCTAACTCCTATAGAAATTTCTGCTCTATTTAAAAACACACTTAGATGTTTTGTTTGCTTGTTTTTAGCTATTCGCACATTGACTTAAATGTTCCTTCTGAATTTATAATAGTTGAAAGTAAGGCAGATGACCCAGATAGAAAGTACTATCTTCAGAGGATGTGATGCTTTGTTCTAGCCAAGCATATACTTGCTGCCTCTGACAATTTTCCTCAAGTCTGACTGTCTTAGCCCATGTTTAAGTCTGCTAGACCTTAAAATCCTGCCCTTCTTCCCTGCACATGTCTCCTGCTTGCTCTGAGGCCCTTCTCCTCCAGGGGCTGCTCACTGGGAGAGCTGGTGCTATGGCCGTCCCTGGACTTAGGCCTTCTCACCAGGGTGCCAGAGAATTTGGCTGGCCTCTAGGCCCTGCCTTTCTGTTCCAAAGGCCATTTCTTTCTATCAGCTTTCCCTGCCGCTCTCTGGGTTGAAGGGAGAGCTCTTGTCTGGGGTGTGACACTTGGTGTCTCCTGACTTTGATCATTCGATTATGTCTCCAGATGTAGTACTGTTCTCGACAGAAACCCCGCCTTCAGACAAAGGGAAAAGGCATGTTCTTTCTAGAGGCTTTTCTTTTTGTTTCCTCCCAAGGAGCCCTCTAGTGCCTTGTGGGGCAGTCATTATTTAATCATGCTTTCTGTGATTTTTATCTAAGGGCATAATAACCAGTGTAGACATTGTTACAGCACAGCACCACAGTACCACACAGCCCAAAGAACCCCAGAATTAGATGACTAGTGTTGGAATCCTAGCTCTGCCACATGCTCGAAAATTGATCTGGGGGAAATGACTTCTTGCCTCTAGGCCCCAGTTTTCTCATCTGTAAAATGGGGCATTTTGGAGACTCCTTGAAAAGATCATTGTAAAGAATTGTTGAGAAAGTAGGTGTCAAAATGCTTTTAGTAAATTATAAAATGATACAGAAATGGAAATTATTAGTGTCATTGCTATTTATCTCCCTCTTCTTATCTTTTTTTGATGGAGTTCAGATAGAAGCAGGCTTGGGTAAATTAATCATCCTGCTATTCTTTAATATTCTGAACTATTGGCTACATGGAAGGTTTTTCATAGAAGAAAAGTATTATTAATACTTACATTTATGTAACAGTTTAATATTTGCAAAGTATTTAATAATTATCTTATATGATTCTCAAAATGGTCTTGGGGGGTAGGAGGATGATGGCACCATTTTAGAGATGAGGAAAGTGTGGATTAGAGAGATGAAGTGACTGATCCAAGGTCACACAGGTGACTAGTGCCAAAGCTGGGATTCAAACTCAGGTCTTGTGACTTCAAGTTTAGCATTCTTTCTGTGGTACCACAACATAATAACTGTGATATTACCAAGAATATTTATCATAATTATTCTTGGAAGACAGCACGGTGTCTGTGAGACATACTATCCTCAGAGTCTGAGCTCTAGTCCTACTCCCATCTTTTCCAGCTGCAATACGCTTGACAGGTTCCTTCTCCTCTCTCATACTCAGTTTTCCTGTCTGTAAAATGGTAGGGGTGGGGGAGTATGTTCTGATGTCTCTTCTACTTCTAAAATTCCTTATCTGTTCCTACCTATGAAATGCAATGGATCTGTCCTTTCTGCAGGACATTTCCAATTTGGGCTCATTCCCCTTTCTTCTATGGGCAGTGGGCTGGGGAAACATGGGCAGAGTTTGGAAATGACTTGGTAATAGAAATGTTAGTGGAAAGAATGCTGAATTTAGAAACAGAGACCCAATTTTCAAAATTTAGCCCAGGTACATGCCAGTTCTATGACCCTGGGTAAGTCACTAAACATCTCTGGTTCTTGTTTTACTAGGAAAAACAAAGATAGGTTTTGATCCCGAAGTTCCCTTTAAGCTGTAAATCTAAGCTCCCGTGATAACTGGGCTGTCATCTGATTTTAGTTAGGAGCTAATAGAAAAGTCCTACACAGGAAGCCAAGAGACTTGGGTTCTAATCTTGGTTCCATCATTTTGTTCTCTGTGTGCAAATTGGTGTCAGTTCTTTCCCCTCTGAGTCTTGTCTTCCTCATCTCCAAAATGAGGGGAATAGGTCTAGAAAGATCATAGGACCATAGAGTTAAGTCATTGAATCCAAGGGGGACACTGACATTTTGAGAAGTTAAGTAACTTATGCAGGGTCAAAGTGTCTGAGACAGGATTTTAAGCTAGGTATCCTTGGTTTCAAGTCCATTTCCCTTTGGTATTTCATTGGATCCCCACCTATGAAATAAGTACCACAGGTATAATTAGCCCTATTTCATGTGGAGGAAACTGAGGTTCCAGGAGGTTAAGTCACTTGCCCATGGTCTCTCTTTGTGTCCTTCCCACTTTGAGATTCTGTGAAATTTTGCCACTCTCATTCTCATATTGATCTAAATGGTTCAATTTTTCTGGATCACATTAACCATGGGACTTTGAATTTAGCTTGTCCTGAGAGGGAATTTATGTTTGCTTTCTCTCATCTTTTCTTCCTTTTGTCAGCTTCTCACTGAATGGATGTAGACAGAGGCCTGCGAAATGGCCTCACTTAAACCTAATACATGGAAAAGAGCCTTCTCTTAATGGAATTGAGCCTGGCATTGCCGAGAAGGTTATTATTGGCATAAAGGATAATCATCTAATCTCAGTCCAGGCAAAAACTATCCTCGGAACTAATGGAAAGCAGAGTGAGTATGCACTTAGGTTTGCTCTGCCATCCCCCACAAAAGTGAATGGGCTGATAGAGCAGCTGCATACATGTGCATATAATTTACTAAGTAACTCAGTATGACTTATCGGCTAGAGAGCCGTCCTCAGGCTCAGAAAGTCCTGGGTTCAAGTATTGCTCTGACATATACTGGCTGTGTAACTTACCCTCTCAGTGCTCTTAAGACACTAAGTTGCAGAGAAGGTCCTGACCGGCTTCTGTAGAGGGAGTTCCCCATCTGGAGTTCCTTACACTGATCAAATCACAGATCTAATTAAAAATGAAAAGATTATCAGGGAATTTGCCTTTAGGGATGGGGGTCAGTTTGAGGAAAGTCACCTTGAGTGTGGCTCAGAGCCAGAGGCTAGAAAACATCTTTAATTAATTGGTTGTACTTTGGAGGACAATCTAGACTCATCATCAGGTTTGAAAAGCCTTTCTCATTTGATGCTCATAACAACCTTATAGGGTAAGGTGCTAATATTTTCCTCTTTTCACAGATGAAGAAACTTATGCCAAGGTTAAGTGACTTGCCTAGGATCACATAGCTTGCATCAAACAAGATTTGAATTCAAGCCTTGGCTGACTTCCAGGTCCAGCTAACACTCTTACCCACTGTGTCACCTAGAGCCTTGAACTTGAATTTTGTAGACCAAGTTTGACTTTTAGCTCTGCTGTGTGACCTTGGGTATTATCACCTGTCTGGGCAAGTTTCTGCATCTTTAAAATGAGTGCTATAATACTTATACTACTCACAGGGTTATTAGGTAGAATGTATTCCATAAACTGTAGTCTGCTAGAGAAATGTGAGTTAGTGCTGTGTTTTCTGTATGTATGTGAGTATATATGTATATATTTTAAATAATATTCATCATTAATACTCTAAATGCCTTAGCATCTATGGAAACTACATGTGGAAACATTAGTAGCTAAGTATAGCCTGTGCCTGCTTTTGTAAGAGGCTATGGTGATTTGTTCTGGGAGAAAAGGACTTTATGTAGCCTTGAAGTATCTGTCTCCTTTTGGTGGTTGTCAGAATCCTATTTCTTCTCAACTGCTTCTATCAGGGTGCAGGTGTTTATAGTGGTGGGTAGGAAGGGTGATGGTCTTGTTTTCAAGTTCTTTCTCATTCTTTTTTTCTTTTTAAATTATGCATTTAGCATTTTATTTTTCTCCAATTACATGTAAAAGTCATTTTTAATATTCATTTTTAAACTTTTGAGTTCCAAATTCTCCCCCTCCCTCCCCACTCCCCTCATTGAGAAAGCATCTTTCTTTTCCTTAATGCAAGTTTGCTGAATGGAACTAAATGAAATTCAGTTGAATTGAAAATTCTGGGTGCCACTGTCCAGGTCTTCTTTCTTTTTTCTTTTTCTTTTTTTTCTTTTTGGAGAGGGGAGGCAGGGCACTTGGGGTTAAGTGACTTGCCCAAGGTCACAGGACTAGTAAGTGCTAAGAGTCTGAGGCAGGGTGTGAACCCAGGTCCTCCAGACTCCAGGGTCAGTGCTCCACCTAGTTGCCCCCAGGTCTTCTAAGGTGCTTGTCTTAAGTAGTAAAAAATAAAGATATCTTTGTCTCCAGATTGTAAAGTGACAGCCTGCATTCCCCCACTCCCGTCCCCCTTGGCTGTTTCTTCTTCCATCTCTCTATTTCATTCTCTCTCCTCATTGTACTTTGTGTGGTTGCAACTTTGGGAGTTGTTACAGAAGATGAGCTCTTCAATAAAGGGGGTATAGAAAGAGGCAGGGAGAGGACCCAATGTGAGCCTAAAAAGCTCCTCTTCCTTTAGGGGAAAGGAACACGAGAAGTGACTAGAGAGAAAACTCTGGCAGAGTGAAAAGAGTACAGGATTAAGGGTCAGATGACCTGGATTCCAATCCTGGCTCTGGTGCTTCCTGGCTGTGTGACTTTGGCCAAGTTGCTTTTTTATCTTTGAACTGCAGTTTCGTAAAATGAGAATAATCGATCAGCTAACTGACAAGTATTCATTGTGTCTAAGTGTGTTTGGTAGCTGGGAAACAAGAACAAACACTGGAATGATCTCTGCCCTCAAAGAGCTTACAGTCTAAGGAGAGAGACGACAGGTATCCGGACATGTATAAATATTTGCAACATAAATGTGGTAATCCCTCTACAGTCTCACAGGAAGATTGTGAAGATCAAATAACATATGAGCTATGGAACAATGAAACTGTAAATTACTCTTTTTTCAACATCATTGGTGGTGACTCATATCAAATAGATAATGAATGATATAAAAAGATATATGTAAAGCACTTTGCAAACCTTGAATTGCTCTGTAAATGGTAATGCTTAATATTAACACTAATAATAACAGGATAATGATGATGATAATAAGAGATAGGACAGTGTCACATTATAGAAATGAAAAAGATATTTCAGTCAGTCAGATTGTCAAACTACAGGTAACCGATTACCAGTTGCCTGTCTTGCAGCAATTTGCCAGTACTATGAAACTTGGCCCTAGAGGGGCTGAAAATCCTGTTCGTGCACATGAATTCATTAGTAAACAAGACAGCATTAGCTGTAACAGTATAAAATTCCACATAATTCACTGCTAAATGTGTGTCGCAAACCATTAGAGAATAGCACAGTAGGGACCAAGGGGCTAACTGTGTGTTGCACTTTTGTGGGAAAGAATTAGGAGGCCAGCCAGGGACAGGCTCCCTCCCTGCCTCCCATATCTGTGCTGGTCTGTCCCAGGCTTTTCCTAGTGCCTAACATTCTGTATTTGAAAAGACAGTGAATGCTCAATTCATCCTGTTTGCTCTTCCCATAGGTATTAGTGGCTTTAAAAAATTATCGTTGGTTTTTTGTCTGGTCCTTGGATTTTTTCAGTGTGTGGGAACTCCCAGTGTAAAAACCCCCTTCCTCTTATGAAGCTTGTCTGTGCCTAATAGTCTTATAGGCCTGCCCCAAGAATAGAGAAATTCAATGATTTGCCCATAGCTGTTATGTGTCAGATGTAGGATTTGAACTGACATCTTCTTAATTCAAAAGTCAGTTTGTTTTCCAATTTTCCATGCCATATACACACATATATGTGTACATATATACACGTATATACATACACACCATAGATATGTATATATACATATATACATACAAATGTGTGTGTGATATTTTACCTTTGCAGAAATGACTCTTTCTCTGTTTCTTCATCACAACTCCTTATCATTTTTCATTAACATTCTTGTACTGGGCCTCTTTCTTACATAAAACTTGCCTTTGCCCACAATGGCATGGGTCTGTCTTCTCAAGCTCCAGAAATACATTTATGGGCATATTGCATGCTGATCTGCCGTTAGCCCCTTTAACTTACCCTAGTTCAATTCAGTTCATCAAATATTTACTGAGCATCTATTGTAGATGAAGCCCTAAGCTTAGTGTTCATATGTTAGAGGGAGGGGTTTGCGTGGAAGCTTCGTGGTCCCTGACCTCAATGAGCTTTTAGTTTAGTTAGAAAGAAAATACTATATACACACAACTAGAGACCAAGGGCAGTATTTGTTGAGCATATGGGGAGGTTACAGACACAGTGCTTTGATTAATTATGGTGTTGATGTTGGTACTTCAAGATCCAAGTCTTCCTCATTATGGGACCTCATTCTACTTAAGAACATTGCTGTCCTTTCACAATGCCTTTATAGATAAAAAGAGCAAATCTTTGGAGCCAGGAGGGTCCTCAGAATTCATCTACTCCCGAGGTAAGGAACAGTAAGAGGCCCTCTAGGACCTCAAGTGTGGCCCTTTGAATCTAAACTTGACAGAATAATAATAAATCCTTAATAAAAGGATTTGTTTTGTGAAGTTTGGATTTATTCAAAGGGCCACACTTGAGGTCCTAGAGGGCCTCATGTGGCCTTGAAGCTGAAGGTTTCCCATTCCTGATCTAGTCCAATGTCCTCATTTCACAGATGAGGTAGTTGAGGCCTAATAAGGTTAAATGATTTGCTGAAGGTCTTTCAGGTAGGAAATGACAGTATTTGAACCCAGATTCTAGCTCTAAGCCCGAGCATTCTTTCCACTATAGCATGTTAACATCCTGATAATCTTCATGAGTTATTGTGACCTCCCAGAAATTATCCCTTGATAGTCTTAAAAGAATGAGATTCTTGGAACATTGAATATTATTAAATTCAAGATTTCAAACACGTAAACCTTGCACATCTTCAGAAAAGGTAAGGAGGTACCTAATGTTATTTCTACTGTATAAAGGGGACAGTAACAACTTTAGACTGGAGAGATTGGAGGAGACTTCATGGAAGAGGTGGCAGGGGATAAAGTTTTGGCAACACAAGGGTATTTTTTGTTCCCCACGACTCCATTCTTTTCTTCTGGCTACCCTAGGACTGGCTTCTTTGGAGTACTGTTTGCATGTTATTGGATGTTCCCACATCTCTCTAAACCTAGAGCCCTTGAGTTTGGCCTGCTGGGAAAGTTACAGACCTTCTCAGAATATCAGGGGCTAGATGGAACTTTGAGTTGATCTAGTCTAATCCCCTCTTTTTAAATGAAGAAATTGATGCCTAGAGAGAAGTGATGTATTCAAGGTTACACTGTTAGTAAATGGTGAAGCTGGGATCCATGCCCTAGGGTTCTGACTCTCAATCCAAGGCTTGCTTCCTTCCTACACTCCCTGAAGCAGAGACCAGTACACTTCCTTGCAGTATATTTAAAGCATTTTATTACTAAGTGCTACAGGGAGACAGGGTAGCTTGAGAAGGCTTGTAGAACCATTGTCATTTCATCCTTAGCAGTATTGCAATCTTGGGAAAAGAAGACCTTAATCTTCCCTGGGCCCCCCACCTCCTTATCTTAGCCTCAACTTGTTTGGGTGGGTGCTGGATGGGGTGACTTCCCTTCCATTTCTAGGAATCTTTCTCTCACTGGATGATCTATGCAGTTGAGTACTTTATTAGTCACAGCTAATCACACTGGCAGCTAGATGACAAAGTGGAAAGAGGGTAGTGCCTGGAGTCTGAAAGATTCCTCTTCCTGAGTTCAAATCTGGCCTCAGACACTTACTAGCTGTATGACTCTAGGCAAGTCACTTAACTCTGTTTATCTGCAAAATGAGGTAAAGAAGGAAATGGCAAACCACCCCAGTATCTCTGTCAATAAAACCCCAAATGGGATCATGAAGAGTTGGACATGACTGAAAAATGACTGGATAGTAAGAGCAAATACCATGAACCATTTGTGATATTGGTTATTGGATATGGATATGACCATGGGCAAATCACAACTTCTCTCATCTTCAATCTCTTTATATTTAAAATAGGCAAAATGCTCTTACAGGCTTTCTTAATGGGGGATTTTTTGAGCTCAAATTAGATATTGTATTTGACTTCCTTTGTAGATTAAGTGCTATATAAATGTCAGTTATCATTTTTATATATTTCAGTGGGGAATGCTTCTAAGAGCAATGTGATGGAGTGGATAGAATGCCAACTTTGGAATCAGAGAAACCTGAATTCAGATGCTGCCTCTTACTTGCACATCATATTAGTTCTTGACCCAAGGCACATCACTTGACGTATATGTTTCTCAAGCACCTCCTGAGGACTTATTAACTAAGTCATAAATGGATTTCATCTGCATCACTGAGTGTTCCTCACATTGAAAACTCTCAGCTCCTCTCAGTCTTGCATAATGCTGCCAATTCAAGTCTAGACTTGGAAGGGGCCTTTAAGATCCTGTAAGGTATGGATGGGGAACCTATGGCCTCAAGGCCATGTGTGGCCCTCTAGGTCCTCAAGTGCAGCCCTTTGACTGAATCCAAACTTCACAGAACAAATCCCCTTAATAAAAGTATTTGTTCTGTATAACTTGGACTCAGTTGAAAAGCCTCACCTAAGGACCTAGAAGGCCACATGTGGCCTAGGGGGTACAGGTTTCTCACCCCTGGTCTAGTCCAACTGACTTCTTTTACAGATGGGGAAAGTGAGGTCCAAATAGGCAACTGTCTTACAGCTAGGTGAAACAATAGAAAGAGCACCAGGTCTGGAGTCAGTAAGACCTGAGTTCAAATTTGACCTCAGATACTTACTGGCATTGTGACCTTGGGAAAGTCACTAAACTCTTTGTCTCAATTTCCTAATCTGCAAAATGGAGAAGATAATAGCACCTCCCTCCCAGGCTTGTTGTGAGGATCAGATGAGATAACATCTGTAGAGCACTTAGCAGAGTGTCCAGCACATAGGGAGCTCTGTATTTACTTGTAATTCAGTCATTTCTCACTCTCTGTGACCCAATTTGGGGTTTTCTTGACAAAGATACTGGAACAGTTTGTCATTTCCTTCTCTGGATCATTTTATAGATGAGGAAACTGAGGCAAACTGTGTTAAGTGATTTGCCCAGGGTCAGTACTTGCCCAGCTAGTAAGTGTCTGAGGCTGGATTTGACCTCAGGTCATCCTGACTCTAGGCCCAGTGCTCTATCCACTAGGCCACCTAGCTGCCCCAACTGCTCTATGAATGTTCATTACTATGATCATTAGCTAAGGTCTTATGTGCATCAATTAGAGAAGATAAGCCTTGAACCCAGGTCTTCTGACTTCAACACTAGGACTTTTTCCATGTACCATATTGTCCCTTTCACATGTGTGTAATTTAACATGTGGACAATATCTTAAGAGATCATTGTATGATTTCAGAAGAATCATACTCTGAGGTGCCGTAAGGCTGATGAGTGTTGCCTTTTAGGCATTTCAAAGGTATCATCTTCCCCAGGTAAGATATGAGGTCTTCGTGGGGAGAAATGACTTCTCAAATATTCTTCTAATACCTAGACAAGTAGTGGGCATACAGAAGGTGATTAATAATTTTTTTGTTGAGTGTCAACTTCTCATAAATTCCTGGGTAGAAGCAGTCCTTCTTAAGTTCTCATCACCATGGTTATCATCTCCCTTCCTACAATATGACATTATGCAACCAAGGGAGAATTGATTACATTTGGAAATGAAATAATTTAGACACTTTTAACTGGCCACTCTAAAAGGCTTCAAACTGGTAAAAATCTAATTGTTTATTTTTAATTTTTTAATGAAAATGAAATGTCCATTTGCCTCCTTCTGAATTACTACTCTATATGTTGGCTTCTGTCCTTTGTCAGATCTAATGTTTGGGAAGGAATGGAAAAGCTGTTTCTCCAAGGGGGCATTGATGGCGAGGGTGGTAGCCAAAGCTTAGATGGGAGAGTGGCTGCAATATGCTGGTATAGGAATCCAAAAGTGTGCCCTGGAGGCTGTGGCACTGTCTTCGTAGTTGGCCTTATCCATACCAGCCTCATTGAGCCTGATTGTTCAGTGTCTCAGTAGCCTGTCGATTAAATGGTACAATTTTAGTTTTCTCCTTCCTTCCTTCCTTCCTTCCTTCCTTCCTTCCTTCCTTCCTTCCTTCCTTCCTTCCTTCCTTCCTTCCTCACTCCCTCCCTCCCTCACTCCCTCACTCCTTCCCCCTCTCTCTTCTTTCTTTCTTTCTTTCTCTCTTTCTCTCTTTCTTTCCCTCTCCCTCCCTCTCTCTTTCCCTCTCCCTCCCTTCCTTCCCTCCCTCCCTCTCTCTCTCTCCTTCATTCCTTCCTTCCTTCCTTCCTCCCTTCCTTTTTTCCTTCCTGTCTCAGCCATATGTCATTGACTAAACAATTCCAGAGACGCTGAGCAGCAGCCTGGCTTTAAGACTAGGCTTGGCTAACAGGTGGATTTTCAGAAAGGTAAGGGGCCAGCATCACTAACATATGGCCTACTTAGGAACTTTGTCTTATAAAATTATGGATTGAGAATTGAAAGTAATCTTAGATAACAGTGATAATAATGATAGCTATCATTTTTAAAGGGCTTTAAGTTTTGGGAAGCACTTTACAAATGCTATCTCATTTGATCCTTACAGCAACCTTATGAGGTTGGTACTCTTCTTATCCCCACTCTACAGATGAGGAAACTGAGGCTAAAAGAGGCCCAGGGTCACAAAATAAGTGTTTGAGATGGGATTTGAATTCAGACCTCCCTGAGTCTTAAGTCTTGTTTTCTGTGCCATCTACTGTCTCATCTGTTCCAACCTGCTCAGATTACAGATGGATAAGCCAGGTTCCCAAGGACTGAAACTACTTTGCTAAATTGACACTGACCCAAAGGAATTGGCAAAGTCAGGATTGGAAGCCAGGTTCTTTGGCTCCAAATCCACTACTCTTTTCATCATTCTTCTAGCAAACCTGCAAATGATTTTGGAGGAAAAAAGAATGGAGCCAGCATTCATCTAGTATTACTACCTGCTAGGTATTGTGGTAAGGACTTTGGAAATATTAGCTCATTTGATCCTCACAATAATCAGTTGATAAACATTAAGCATTTATTATCAGTTAAGAGAAACTCTCATTATGTAGTTGAAGAAAATGAGGCAAACAGATTAGTGACTTGTTCAAGGTCAAACAGCTAGCAGGTGTCTGAGGTGGGATTTGAACTCAGATCTTCCTGACTCCAGGACCAGTGTTCTTTACTCATATCATCACCCAGCTACCAGTGGCCGTTGGATTCTCTTCTTGAGTCCTAACACACTTGTCTTTGACCAGGTTTGCCAGGAGTAGACAGTTTGAGGATGTGGTCTACTATATTTGTGAGGGCTATAGAATTTGTGAGGATTTCTTGAAGATGCAGTCTCTGAAGACAGCAAGAGCTTTGTCAGAGCATCCTTGTGTGAGCAGCTTGTTTTATTGACGAGGCAGCAAAAAAATAAAATAAAATAAAACTAATATGACGTGGGATTGCAGCAACAAGACCATGGTGTGCTGACCAATGGAGCTGGTCAATCCTTTGCCCTCTGGCTAGGTCATAACTCATCCAAGGGATTGTGCTTCATTCTGGGTAGCACATGTTAGAGGGCATATTGATAAACTTGAGTAAAGTGGAGATGAAAATAGTGTTCATGAATATGTCATGGTTTACTCATCTTAACAAACATTTCTTATTTACCAACTATGTACTAGCACTGTTCTAAGCACTGGAGATACAGAGACAAAAATAAAACCATCCCTGCCCTCAAGAAGCTTACATTCTACTGAGGGGAACCAATATATTCACTGATAAATAAATAGGAAATATATATATATATATGTATATATACGTATATATATACATAAAGGAATATGGCAGTGGAGAGAAGAGTACAAAAAACAGGAATCAGGAAACAGCCCTTGTGTTAGAGCATTTGAGCAGAGCCTTGGAAGAGAAGAGGATTACAGAGGGCAAAGATAAGGAGGGACAGCATTCCAGAGACAGGGGATGGTCTTTCCAATGTCATGAAGATAGGCAGTAGAATGTGAGGTGTGAAGAACTACACATAAACTAGTTTTGTCCATAATAAAGAATATGTGAAGGGACATGATGTGATGTCAGCTTAGATGCATTAGAATCAGATTGTAAAGGAAAGAAGGGCTTGCATTTGATCTTGCTGTTCATCCTTCATTTTTGGAGAGGACCAATGTCATCCTGGGTGATGTCTTGACTTGCACATGAGGAAGAGCTGCACAAAGTTATCAGCCTCACTCTGTCTTTAAGAGTCATCGAAGTCCAGTGGCAAGAGGTAATAGGGAGCCATTGAAGGTTCTTGAACAGATCAGTGGCATTGTAGGGTCTGTACTTGATAAATATCAATTTGACAGCTATGTGGGGGGATGGAGTGAAGAGCTGAGCTACTGAAGGTGAGGGATCATAGTAGGAGATTGCAGAAATGCAACTGAGAGATGAGAAGGATCTTCTAAACTGTGGTGCTTGTCATATGAGAGAAAAAAGGAATGAATGTGAGAGATGTCATGGAGTTTGAATTCATACACTGTTAGAAAATGAAGAGTTATCCCAAGGTTGTGAACCTGGCGACTTGAAACATTGAAAAGCTAGAGGTCAGCCAGAAATTGGGTCAGTCATGTCATATGAAGATTTGTTGGTTTGAAGAAGATGAAATGGGTGGAGCTTGGGGAGGGGGCTGACCAAAAAAATGCCTGGCTTCAGGCAACAGAAGGGATATATACAGAAGGGGAATTGAATTTATTGAGTTGCCCAAGGACAGAATTCATTTTAGAGCCACATTTTGACAGACTATAAGAAGAAAAAAACTTCCTAAAAATAAGAGCTATTTAATAGTGGAATTGGCTATCTCATCCTTGCATTTGGAGGCGTTCAAGTGGAAATTTAGAATGGCCCCTTGTGTGGGTTATTGTTGAAGGGTTCTTACAAGATCAGAGGGTTGTACTAGATGACATGTGATGTCCCTTCCAACCCTGAGATACCGTGACTCAGTCATTCAAAGATCTTTGTCATGAGGCAGTATGAAGATTCGAATTGACTAAACCAGTCAGGCAGCCATTTGTCACCATTTGAGAAAAATTCACAAGCAAACGTACTGTTGATATATACCAGGGGTTGGCAAACATAAGACTGCAAAGCCTACTCCCTGTTTTTGTATGACCGACTAGCTAAGAATGATTTTTAACCTTATGAAGCTAGTGCCACACTCTTATGTTCTCTTTCATTTCTTTGCAAGAGAACTTAAGACAGTTACTGTAGCATCTTAGTTAGCTCAAGACTTTCTGAAGGGACCACAGAGAAACATGTAAGAGGATAGCCTATGATGGTCCTTCTTAGTCCTTCCTACATTTTAGGAAAAACTTTTTGTGAAATAGAATGTTTAGAATAAAGAAGAGAAGATGACTGTGGGGACTGAGGAAGAAGGGGTAAAATGTGGGAAGGGGGTCATTGCTGTGTTCAAGTACTTGAAAGGCTGTCCATATGTAGGCTGGGTTAGAAGGCAGAACTAGGAGTAGTGGGTGAAGGATGCCAAGAGGTAAGTTTGGGCCTAATTTTTTGGTTTTGCTTTTTGGAGGGGCAGTTGGGATTAAGTGACTTGCCCAAGGTCACACGGCTAGTTTTTGTGTTAAGTGTCTGAAACTAGATTTGAACTCAGGTCCTCCTGACTCCATGGCTGGTGCTCTATTCACTGTGCCACCTAGCCACCCCAGTTTGGGCTTAATTTCAGGAAAACCTTCCTACCAATTAAACTTATTTCAAAGTATAATAGGCTGCCTCAAGAAGCAATGGGAGCTAATCCTAGGAGGTCTCAGGCAGAGGCTGCTTGACTGGTTGTTGGGTATAATGAAGTTAGAATTCCTTTTAGATATGTGTTAGACTAGATCTCTTTTGACTCTCAAAATTCTGTGATTCTCTGGTTGTAGTTTACTGAAGGAATTCAGTGAGTCTAGTGTCCATTTATTTCAACACTTAGGAAAGTAATTCATTTTTATCCTGTATCCTCTTTTGGCATAACATGTTCCAAAGCCCAATCACACCCATTACCTCGTCTTTTTTTTGCATCCTCAACTCTCATTTTTCTGAGGGCTAATGTGAAAGTGACCTTTTTGTCAGGCTGACCTCAGGATTCTGGTTCCTGAAGAGCCACAATTCACTTTGCAGCCTGAGGCTGCTTTCTTAAATGGAACATATGGAATGCTGTGGAGGGGAGGAGTAAAGGCAGTTTCTGTTAGGAAGAGCAAGGGAGCAGGTGCTCTTTTTGCTATCGTTTTATTAACAGAGAAGCTATTGATTTACTTCCTTTTTCGGTTTTGGGTGTTTTTAGGTCTCTACTTAGAGTAGAAACAGTTTGAATGCCATATTGAAAAAACAAACAGACCCCAAACCTCTTCTATGTAAGTCTGCTCTGCTCCTTGACCCTTGGTCAGAATAGTTGAAAGCTATGGGAAAGGCAAACAGAGTAGGCAGGCATCTCTTCTTGGAAGCATCCCATAAATCTCCCAGCCAGGGCCCTTACCTTCATCTTTCCCCATCTAATACATCCAGTATAGGTCACTCAGTTCATCTTCTTAATCCTTCCAGCTGTACAACCATGGGTAAATCACTTAACCTTTCTGAGTTTCATTTTTCTCATCAGTAAAGTCGGGATTATAATACCTGCTCTGCATGCCTCACAGGGTAGTTGCGAGGATGAAATCATGCAAATCTCAAAGTGCTGTATCTTTTAAATTATTATTAGTATCATTTATCATTCTTATTAGAAGTAGTGATGGGGCATGGCTCTCTGGGTTGGGAGAAGGCTAAGTGGAGATACACAGGGAGAAATTGAGGTGATGTCAAAAGAAAAGACAAAATTCCATTTTAAAAGTATCATCAAACGATGATGATGATGATGATGATGATAACTTGTTGAGTCATTTTTCAATCATGTCTGACTCTTATGACTCCATTTGTGTTTTTTTTTTTTTGTTTGTTTGTTTTTTTTGGTGATGATGCTGGAGTAGTTTGCAGTTTCCTTCTCCAGCTCATTTTACAGATGAGGAAACTGAGGCAAACAGGGTTAAGTAATTTGTCCAGGGTCACACAACTGGTAAGTATCTGAATCCAGATCTGAAGTCATAAAGATGAGTCAGCCTGACTCCAGTCCCAGCACTCTGTGCACTATGGCACCACCTAGCTTCCCAAATAATAACTAGCATTTATATGCTTTGCAATTATCTCATATGAACTTTGTGTCTCTGGTAAGTAGGTACCATTATTATCTGTATTTTTCATAGGATAATGGATCTAGAGCTGAAATGAACATTATGTCATCAAATTCTACTCTTTGTTTTAAAGAGAAGGAAACTGAGTCATACAGAGGTTGTGACTTGCTCAAGGTCTCATGGCTATTAAGCTGGTTTTGAGCTTAAGTCTTCCTGGCTCTGGAGTCAGGTCCTGCCCTTTTTCCTTTAGGTCATCTAGAGACAGGTGGCACGATGGATTTGAGGGTTGGACTTGGAGTGAAGAAATTCCAATCCTGTCTCAGGCAGTTACTTGTCACTTAACCTCTCTCAGCCTCAACCTCAGCCTCCTTCTTTATAAAATGAAAGAGTTGGACATGATGACTTTTAATGTTCCCACCAGCTCTGGACATATCATCCCATGAAATGCATCACCTGAGGAGGAGATGGGCAGGTTCAACACTCAGAGGGCGGGGCGGTGTCGACAGCCTGAGTGTTGTGGCTGTAGTGATGTTCTCTCTGGCTTCACGGTCTCCTCCTACCTGCCTGCCTGTTCTTTCTCAGTTTCCTTAGCTGCTTCATCATCCATCCCATGCTCCCTATAAGCCTCTGTGCTAGGCCTTTTCCTCTTCTTGTTCTTGCTGCTCTTTTGGTGGTCTCTTCAATCCTCATAGATTTAACTCTTTTGTATTCAGATGATGTCTTCGTATGTAACCAGCCCCGCTCTCCCTCTTGTGATTCAGTTCTGCATCACTAATGGCATATTTGAAATTTCGAACTGTATATCCTAGACACATCTCAGACTTAAAATGTCTAAAAATCACCTTTCCTCACAAACCCTCTTCATCTTCCAAACCTGCTAATTTCTTTCAAAGGAGCTACCATTATTTCAGATGTGCAGGTTTTTTAACTTGGCATTATCTTGGGCTCTTCACTTTTCCTCACGCCACACATGCGTTCATTTGCTAAATCTTGCTGTTCCTCCTTCCACAGCATGACTAAAATCCAAGCCCATCTCTTTGCTCACATAGCCATCCCCTTGGTTCAGAGCCTCATGACCCCGCACCTAATGTATTGCATTGAAGTCCTCATTGGTGTCCCTGCTTTGAGTCTCTCTTTACCCCAGGCTGTCTTCCACATGACTGCCAAAGTCATTTGCCATAAGCATAGCTCTGACCATGTCATTCTCCTACTCATCTGGCTCCACTGGTTCACTATTGTCTGCAGGATAAAATAGAAATTCCCATTTTGCTTTGGAAGCTTTTTATAATTTAGTCATTACCTATCTTTTCAGTCTTGCTGCCTTTCTTTTCTTTCTACACTCTAAGATCTGACCTCTCTGTTCTTCCCACCTGGGCCTCCTCTCATCTCCATGCTGTCGCCCATGTCAGGAATGCCCTCCCTCTTCACTACCTTCATTCACAGTCCCTCTCTCCCTTCAGTGCACAGCTCAGGCTCCACTTTTTTCCTGATTCCCTAACTATGAATGCCCTTCCTCTCTAAGTAGCTTGTATTTAACTTCAGGTATATTTGTATTTATTCCTTAATCTTTATATTACCTTGTACTTCATATATTTATATATGTACATATACATAGATATGATTTTACCTGTGTGTGTATGTAGGTGTTTGTTGCTCCCCTCTTCCCCCCTTAGAACGTAAGCCCCTTGAGAGAAGGGATTGTTTTGTTTTTTGTCTTATTAGCCCCAGTACATAGCACAATGAATACTGGTACAATAGCTCAGAGATGGGGGATAGAATACCAGGCCTTGGGGACTTCTTGGAAGACCAATTTGACTGAACTATAGAGGGTATGAAGGGGAATAATATAAGTAAGACTGGAAGCTAGGTGGGGCCTGGATTGAGAGGGTCATCAGTACAGATTGAGGAGTTTGCATTTCATTTTAGGGGTTATAAGAGACTGCTGAAATTTTGATCCAGAGAGTGACTTTTAATTCAGTAAACAGTAATTATCAGTAATTAGGAGAGTTAATTGGAGAGGGTCGAGCCTGCCTGACCATCCTGGCCTTCTCCTTATTCCATACTCTGCCCACCAGTGGAACTGATTCACTTGTCCCATCACACATCCTACACTTTTCCATCTCCGAGTCTTTGCTGTATCCTGTGCCTTTACCTTCATATTTGTCTTTTGGATTCCTCCTCATTCTTTGAGGCCCTGCTCAAATGCCAACTTATCCAAGGAGCTTTCCCTGAATCTCTGCATCTTCTAAACTCACAAGGCTTTTGTGTACCTTTCTTCTGCGTTTGCCATGCTCACCTTCATACTATAGTTCTTTGTAGCCATTGCTTTTCTCCCTTGCTAGATTGGGGGCTCCCTGAGTTCAAAAATCCAGTCTTGCTTATCACTGCTTCTTCTCTAGTGTCAAGCAGAGGGCACTCCCCATAACAGGTGCCCTATTTGCATCTGAGTGCTGGATGAATTATTGTTGTTAGTGGTTATGTCTAGAGTCAGTGATTCCACAGTGCATTATATATTGCCATTGCCTTTTCTCATCACAACTCTTTGACTTAATAATAATCTAACATGTATCATAGTGCTTTTAAGGTTTGCAAGGACTTTACAATTATTACATTTTATTCTTACAACCATCCTAGGAGGTAGGGGCTGTTATTATTCCCATTTTACAGAT
The DNA here is from genome assembly GCA_011680675.1 of Gymnobelideus leadbeateri. NCBI lineage: Eukaryota > Metazoa > Chordata > Mammalia > Diprotodontia > Petauridae > Gymnobelideus > Gymnobelideus leadbeateri. Next base: position 341,891 of record WOXC01010485.1, read on the forward strand.
GGGGAAACTGAGGCTAAGTTACTATAAGGTTTTAAGTGACTTCCCCAGGGTCACATAAGTTGTAAGTGTCTGTGGCCAGATTTTAACTCAGATCTTTTTTAATCCAAGTCCTCTGTCTATCCACTGTACCACCTGGCTATCTGGGAGGCACATAATAATTTTATGGTTGCAAGAATTTCCTAACATTTAATGCTTTCCAGTAGCCAAATGGTCAGTGCTTACTTTGTGTCAGGTGTGTGTTTCCCATCAGTGGAGGCCTTTAGGCAAAGGTTGTGTGAGTCTTTATCAGGAATATGGTAAAGAAGATTCCTGCTTCAGTTATGGAGAAGACTGATAGCCTCTAAGACTTTTTTCTTACTCTGTAGTTCTGTGATTCTAGGGCAAAGATCGCTACTTCCATTTTGCAAATGAAGAAGCTGGAATGGGAAGTGATTTTCCAACAGTCATATACTGAAGTTATGCGTTTTATAAAGGATAATGAGCACTGAGCTTGGAGTCAGAAGATGTGATTAATACCTGGTTCCACCATTTATTTGCTGTATAATCCAGGGCAGGTTACTTTACCAATGCCCCTCAGTTTCTTCATCTGTAAAATGTGCAAATCAATGCTTATACCCTCCCTCCCCCACAGGACTGTTGTCAGGATCAAACTGCATAGGGATATATGAACAATAATTAAAAATATTTTTTCCTTCCCTTTTTCCTGTGGCCAGCCCTTAAGGACTATAGAAACACTTACTCAGCTGTTAAATATACTTGCATGGTTCCAAGAAGAAGGAAAAACTGTGTAGAATGTCTTTGGGATCACTATATAAGGCAGTCAGAGCCCTGGTTTTAGAGTCAAGAGGACTGGATCACCTATAATCACTTCCCCTCTTTGGGCCTCATAAAATAAGTGGGTTTTATTGAATGTACCCCCAAAGTCCCTTCTTATCTGTGAACCAGTGAACATTGCTTCTAGCTTCTCATCACCAATGCAGATCAGGCTGCTCTGAGACATAAAATTGGATGTAGTAAAAAATGGGCAAAGAACCACTCATTCGAAGGAGTAAGAGTCTCCTGGCTAGCGTATTATGTAGGAAACGAATGAAATTTACCCCTTCCTAACTAAATCTCCCTTTGGAGAGAGGTAAGATGCCCAGCCGACCTGAGGACTCTTTTAGGGGTATCAGCAAACTCCCTACCCTTTAACATCCTTTTCAGGAGATTTCTTCTTTAATTGCTTCTTGTTTCTGTTTCCCCATGTGGGAGATTTAGTGTTTGTAGCTCTTGCTAATGACAGGACTACTAAAAAAGATAATCTATTTTTGTATTTAAGCTTCAGAGAAAGGAATAAAAATAATCAGTATGAGGGTTTTTTAAAGGAATATAAAATCAATTTCACTTCACAACATTTTCACCCTCCCCACTTTCTTGGAAAGAGCTCCTTTGTTTTCCTCTCAATGATGGGAATGATGATTTACTCAATAATGATGATTATGATAATCTCTCTCTCCCATTTTCATGGGAGAGGCAAAGTATTGTAGTGGAGAGAGACCTGGCCTCAGAGCCAGGAAGATCTGAGTTCATGTCCTAACTCTGACATGTCCTGATTGCGGGAGGCAGCTGGGTATTAGACAGGGAATAAGGCTAGACATGGAGCCAGAGAGAAATGAGTTCAAAACCTGCCTCAGAAACTACAGAGAGGGTGTGTGTGTGTGTGTGTGTGTGTGTGTGTGTGTGTGTGTGTGTGTGTGTGTGTTTATATGACTACAGAAAAATCACTTACTTTCTGTCAACCTCAGTTTCCACATATTCAAAACAAAAGGATTGGATTCAGTAGCTTCCAAGATCCCTTCCCACTTAAATCTATGAACCTATGGTCCTATGATCTAGACAGACCATTTAAAGTAACACACTAAGACTGTAAATTGTAAGAAATATTCTAATGAGTATGAGAAGTAGGAGCTTTCTCTCCTGGGATTTCCTCCAGAGAATGAAATCATAGCCTCAGTCTGTCAATCCCTATCCTTAAAGTGTACAAAGCCCTTTCCCTCACAACAACTCTCTTAAATAGGTGCTGCAAATATAATGATTCCCATGTTCCAACTGAGAAAACTGAGGTTCAGGGGGCACTTTGTCCATGGTTTTTACTTGGTTGATTTTTTTAGTTGGTTTATTACTTGTGTCCTACTCTTTGTGACATCATCTGAAGTTTCCTTGGCAAAAATACTGAAGTGGTTTGCCATTTCCTTCTCCAGGTCTTTTTTGCAGATGAAAAAACTGGGTCAAACATGTTAAGTGACTTGTCCAGGACCACACAGCTTCTAAGTGTCTGAGACTCCTAGACTGGTACTCTGTCCACTGTGCCACCTAGCTGTCCCACACAGCTAATAAATATCAAAGCAAGGACTGAAATTTTTATTTCATACTGACTTTAAGGCCACTTCCCCTTTTATTATATTGGATTGCTTCCTGAACAAATACTAAACATTTTATGGGGTGTCCCATTTACATAGGGGGGCCCATTTTAATTGGAATGTTCTTGCAAGTTACTTGTGATGAATAGTTTTGACTCTTGTTTAACTCTTTTTTAAAATCAGTTTTGTTGATCTATTTTTTTGTGTCACCATAGTTTTCCCCTGGTGTCTTCCCCCCCCCCAAGAGAACCATCCTATATAATAAATAGTACTTTTTTTAAAGAAAAAAAAAGGAAGAAAAATCAGGATAATTGATTAGTATATCAAAAAGTCTAAAAACATGTGCAATGCACAACATTTATGGATGTTTATATATATATTTACACACATATATGTATGTATATATATGTATGTATGTATGTGTATATATACTTTTAAAAAATCAATATTGATAGCTGGGAAGTTCCGAAATCCTAGACCTAACAAAGGCAAGTCCTAAAGGAGTGACCATTGAATAGGTTTGGAACATTCATTCTAGTCTTAGTGTGCAGTCTTCTTATTGCACAGATGAAAAAAACTGAGCCTGAGAAAGAGAAAGTGACCGGTCCATGGTCACTCAGTCACTGTTGAGTCATAGCTGACAATCTCCAGCAACACATCTAGACCCCAGGCTTTCTAACACCTCGCTGGTGTTGATTTCACTGCCCTGTGCTGTTCAGTTCCTCTGTGGGCAAACCAAGGTGTGAAAGGCTTTGAGCAAATCCTGTCTGTTTGTCTTTAAATTAAGGGAGCAGAGTAGCTAATCCAATGAGTTGTGTACCTAGCAGGTGGAACAGAAGAGACACTTGCCTAAGAATTCACCAGCCAAAGAAGAATGGAGTGGCTGGGCACCAAGCCTCGCCAGCTTCATCTTCTCAGGGATCCAAAACCTGTCTCTTTTAAGGTGAATACATTTGTGTTCATGAATACAGATAAGAGGGCAGAGGGTGAGTTTCAGGGAGGGGGCCCTCAGAGGAGCCTACAGCCTTCCAATAGCTCTTAGAATTACAACCGCAAATGCATCTGATGTTCTCTCTCTCCAGAAGCCGTATATTGATTGCAAGAAGATAACTGGAGTGAGAGAGTTCAAAATGACTCCTGAAAGGCAGACAGCCTGTTGGCTTCAGCAAGGTGCTAATGAGTTCCCCAGCTGGCTTAGACTTGACCTGGGTTTCTGAGCAAAAAGACCTAGTACTTGTGTTTTGGAGACGAACATGAAGGGGATGGGGTTGATTAATGCAGAGCTGGAATTCCTGGGCTGATTTCTTGCCCCAAATCTTTTGTTTCTTTCTCCCTTTATCTCCAGAAAACAAAGCAAAGAACCAACCCTGGCCTGGGAATTGTTTTGATCTATTTGCTCTTTGGAATGAGCCTCTTTTTCTAGGATAAAATTTGTTAGCCTCACCTAAAACAATATTATTCAGCTCACATTGAAAGTGCCCTTCTTGCTTTCCTCCCTCTCCCCCTCAAACATTCACTCTTTGGACAAACTGCTTTTATGCCGTGGCAGATTCACCTTGTCTCAGAGAAAATGTGAGGCTAGATAAATCAGAGAGAGGGGCAGGGTAGACATGACCTTGATTTACCCTCAGAAAGAAAATATGCATAAGGAGTATCATTTAAATTCTGGGGCCCCCAGCAGAATGTTCAGACAGGAGAGTCTTACCTGTTCTGACCCACTGGTAGAGCCAGGCCAGAGTAGAAAGGGTTAAGTCAGCTGTCCACTGCTACAGAGACGATAAGAGGGCATCTGGGTCTGGGATGAAGGAAATGCACTGTGAGCCTCCTGGATAAACAATGTGGACCACTGGGAATAATACCAAGCCCCAGCAGAGTCAAGTAGGCTTGTTGTTATCTATCTTAGGAGACCTGTATAAGTGTAGAGGAAGGTCAGGGGAATCAAGCTATTAGACCTGAAGGTCCAAGAAGATGGAGGGTGAATGTGACGATCTAAGCAGATCTGAACTTTAGGCCATGGTGGGTTAGAGAAATGCTAGCCAGGCACAATGCCCTTGAAGAGGCAATGTGGTATGATATATATAGAGTACTGGATTCAGAGTCAGGAAGATCCAGGTTCAAGCCCTGCCTGAGGTACTTCCAATCAGTGTCCCTAGGCAAGTTGCTTAACATCTGTGGGCCTTAGTTTTCTCATCTGTAAATCAATGGGCTTAGATTCCAGTGACTTCTGAAGTTCCTTCCAATGCTAAATCTATGATCTTATAAGTCTCTGATCTATTATTTCCCCAGATGCCAGGGATTTATAGTTATAATATTGTGGATGGAATAGACCATCACCCCCTGTCACCCAGACTTAAAGTTTGAGTCTTTTATTTAAAAAAAAAACCCAAAATGTTGTGTTGATGCTTTTATTTTTTCATCAGCCTTTTTTGGACATTATTTGACTTTTTTCCCTTATTGAGACTGGAGAATAACAGTTGAACCAAACTAAGCAACACAATGACTACATCTGACAGAATACATAACATTTTTCACCTATTGTCCCCTACCTCTGAAGGAAAGGAACGAAATTAAGCAGGTGTGATTCATAGCCCATGGAGTTTTCTCCCACATGGGGCTCTGGTTCTGAGATCACACATAACTGAAAATTTCACTGGAGAGGGAATGGCACCAAAAAAAGGGTGTTAAGTTCTAACTAACTCTCTCTCTCTCTCTTTCTCTCTCTCTCTCTCTCTCTCTCTCTCTCGTACTCTCCCTCTCTCTTCCTCCTCTCTTTCCCCCTCTTCTTCTTCATCTCTTTCTCCCTCTCTTCCTTCCTCTCTCTTTTAACCCTTAGCTCTCTAAAAATAAAGGTACTGTTTGCCTCATGTCTCAACAATATGTGGCTATTGGAGTCTCTTCTAGCAAAGGTATTCTATATGATAGGGCTATCAGATGGAAGGTACTGGTTTATTTCTTTTATCATGGGAAATACTTAAAACTCAAAAGAACCCAGAGGTGCCCATTACGGAAACAGAGAAAATAGAAACCTTCTCAAATAGCCCATTATGCTCACTGTTCTCTTCCCTTCTCAAAAGTGAAGGCTATTTGTGGGATTGCTGAACTGGTATTACACAGTCAATTCAAATCCATGACCTCTAAGAGCAGGATCTCCTGGCCAGCCAGGGCATGACTCTGACTTTCTGGAGTTCTTTCTTTAGTTCCATCTGTAGACTCCTCTTGGTAGTGATGCTTTTCATCTCTGCTAAGCAATCTTCCTTTTGATCCCCTGGTATCTGACTTTGGGATTATGGAACTTTCTACCTATCAAGGTTTGAAAAATCTACTTCTCCCAGTAACTAGTTGCTGTCCTGTGCTCGGGGAAGAAAACATCAAGGCAAAAGAAAGCTTTCAGGTGTTTAGACTCACCTGGGCAAGGATATGTACCTTCTTCTGTGAGATTGTAGCTGCCATTACTGCTTAGATGGAGATACATCTCCCCCATTCCTTGCTGAAGGTCTGAGAGAGATTGTTGGTAAAATATGTCAGATAAGGGACACAAAACATAGATGGAGTCTTTCTTTTCCCTTTTCTCCAAGACCCCAGAATTGGTGATTCTTCCTCATTTGGTTGACAGTCTTCTATCTAAGCCCTAATTGCATTGGACTCCTGGGGACCAATCAGAGGTTCCCATGTCATTCTAGCAAAACCCATGTGCTTCAATAAGAGGATAGAGTGCATACTTTGCTGTACTCAGTGTTCTCCTTTCTGACATAGCCCCTCCATAATCTCGTGACTTAGATTGAAGGGACTCTATCACCCCACCCCCCAGTACTGATTAGCACTCTGCTGTGTGTATGAAGAACCTTGCAAACTTTATAGCAGCATGTAAGAATCAGTTAGAATGGTTGGCTGGCAATTATTGACACTTTATGGTTTGAAAAGCACCTCTCATGTTAACTTAGTATCACTGAGTGGTACAAAGAGAGTGAGATTATTATTACTGACCAAAAGGATCAGGGAAGGCTTTCTAGAGGAGGTGACATTTGCATTTGCCTTTAAATGATGGATGAGATGTCCTCAGACAAAGAAATGAGTGTTCTAAAGATCGGGAGCAATGTAAACAAAAGTAGCTGAGAGAAGAGATGATCAGACATGTGTTGGAGCTCAACATTATCTGGGTTGTTGGAGTACAGAGTACATGGAGAAGAATGAGGGGAGGTAAAGCTAGAGAGGCAAAATGGCATCATGCTGGGGAAGGCCCTGAGTGCGAGGCAGAAGATTTAGATACAGGGGTGGGGAACTTGAAGCCTCTAGGCCACATTCAGCCTTCTAGGTCCTTGAGTGTGGCCTTTTGACTGAGTCCAAGTTTTATAGAACAATTCCTTTTGTTAAGGGAATTTGTTCTGTGAAGTTTGGGGTCAGTCAAAGGGCTGCACTTGAGGACCTAGAGGGCCACATGTGGCCTCGAGGCTGAAGGTTCACCAGCCCTGGTTTAGAACTTTACTCAGTAGATAGTAGAGAGCTGCTGAAAAATTGCTGACCAGAGGAGGGACATGATTGGATTAATGCATAAGGAAGACGAGTCTGATAGTTTGTAAAGATGAGAAGCTCACAAAATGCTACAATAGAAGAACTCTTACCAGTCCCTAGCCCTTTTCCTTCTCTGAGTCCATGCAGTAACAGGACCTTATGGGGGAGTGGGGGGGAGGGAGGGGCTGAGGCAAAGAGGACAGAGTAAAGAAGCCCCATATGACTCATGGGGGGTGGGGAAGGGAAGAAAGTATGTGACCAATTATTCGCAATTAGCTCTTTTCCTTGAGCAATGTGTTACTGACTCAGCTTGTTAAACAGACCTGGTGATTTCTCAGACCAGTGGATGCCTTGACTCCCTAAATTCTCCAGATTTGTCTGGGAACCAGAGATGCTGCAGCACCCTCAGCAGACTGATTGGTCTTGCTTCTTAGCCGCTTGGTAGTTAAGATTCTGAGAGCATTTAGCACATGGAGGAATTGCGGTAATGACAAGTGGATCCTTCTATAACCTCCACTTAATTGGATGAAGTGACAGCCCCAGCAAAGACTCAAATAAAATTTGGCACAATTAGATGCTGCTGAAAAGGCTGATGCCAGAGCCTGAAATCCCCTGTCTCCTGGATGTAATGAAGGCTGGGTCCCAAGTGTCAAGGCAGGGGCTGTGCAATGCACCCAGCAGTGCATGTACAGGGGCTCATCACCACACCCATGAAAGAGAGCTCTCTTACTTGTCTCTTCTTTGGCCTGCCTTCTGTTTAGGGCTTAGGAGTCATGAACAGATAATATTAATAGATCTTGTGTTTCTATAATGTTTTGAGATTTACAAAGCATTTTCCCAATAAATAGTATTCATCATCATCAATAATCAACAAGCATTTATTAAATGCAGACTTTGGGCCAGACACTGAGCTAGGTGCTAGGAACATAACAATAATAATAAGCGGTTATAATAATAATTATATTGTCATGTCTAGTACTGGAGCTGTGCTGAGGATGCTGTCAGGGAGCCTGCAGAGCATGAGCTTACAGCTTAATACTTTGATTCAACTACCAGAAGCAGTTATTTAACCACCTGTGTAATAGTCCATAGAACATTAAATATAAAATAATAATAGCAAGATAGCAACTTGTTCCAGACTACAACAAACCCCATTGGAAATTGTGAGAAAATGATGCCATTCTAAATTCTCATTTAGAATCTAGAGGAGCCAAGAGCCTCTACAGACACACTGGTAAAATTCTAAAACTCCACCAAAAAGAATGATAAAGAAAATAAAACAGAAATCATCTTTCACCCAGCCACCTACTTCCAAACTACACATACAGTTGGTAGAATCACACAGAAGCACAAAGTAGAAACAAGCTAATACAGGTAGTTAGAAGTGAATGACAAGGGGCAGCTAGGTGACGCAGTGAATGGAGCATCGGCCTTAATGTCAGGAGGACCTGAGTTCAAATCCAGCACCAGGACTTGACACTTAGACACTTAACTAGCTGTGTGATCTTGGGCAAGTCATTTAACCCCAATTGCCTTGCCTTCTTCCTTCCTCAAAAAAAAAAAGAAGTGAATGACAGAGGTAGTAGCTGGGTTGCTTGGTGGATAGAGTGCCAGCCCTGGAGTCAGGAAGACCTGATTTCAAATATGACTTCAGGCATTTAGTAACTGTGTGACCCTGGGCAAGGCACTACCACTATCTGCCTCAGTTTTCTCATCTGTAAAATGAGAATAAAAATAGCACCTCCCTCTCAGGGTTGTTGTGAGGATCAAGTGAGATAACATTTGTAAAGTTCAGCACATTGTCTGGTACATAGTGCTATATAAATGTTAGCTAAGATTATTATTAGAATACCCAGGTTCCATAGCTAGAAACAAGGCAAGACCAGGAGGCTCCATCTGTGGCAGGAGATAGGACTAGACCAAGTCAAGTCAGCAAACATTTATTAATCACTTGCTATGTGCCAGATACCATGCTATGTGATAGAAATACATATATAAACTGCAAATCCCTGCCCTCCAGGAGCTTAAATTCCAATAGGGATGGTTAGCATATAAAATAGCTCAAAATTGGGGGTAAAGAAAATGTGGTACCCAGTGCTTGGGCATGGTAGAGAGAATCTGGGAACGTCAGAAATGTACTCTGGAGAACAGTGACTGGCCTGGTTCTCTTCCTTATAATAGAGGTTCTGGAATGAACCAGTCTATTAGAAAGAGATACCCCAGAGGTGAAATGTACATCCAATATATGAAGTTCAGAGGAGTAAGCTTCTGGTATGAAAATGTTTCTGGGCATTGTAGAGAAAGTCTAGGACAAGCATGGTGCAATTTGAAGTCTTATGTGAAGGACAACCCAAGCACCCTATATCAGGCTCCTGCCAGACTACCATCCAGTGAAAGGTGACTGAGAGACCAAATTTTGTGGTTCCATTGTTTCAATTAATGTCCAGCTCTTTATGACCCCATTTAGGGTTTTCTTGGCAAAGATATGGAGTAGTTTGCCATTTCCTTTTCCAATTCATTTTACAGATGAGGAAACTAAGACAAATAGGGTTAAATGACTTGCCCAGGGTCACAAAATTAGTAAATGTATGAGGTTACATTTGAATTTAGGTCTTCCTGACTACAGGTCTGGTGCTATATCCAATAAGCCACCTAGTTGCCCAAAGGGTCAAATACTTGATAGAAATGAGGGCCATTCAATACTCAGTGTAGTGGTGAGTAACCTAGAGGCCCCATTTGTGATAGATGATAGGACTAGAATAGCACCCAGGCAACCCATGCCTGACCTAGCATCCAGGCAACTTGTGTACCTGGTACCTAGGGGAGCCTTGAAATGAACCAGAGCAGGAGACAAGGTTGGACAATTCCTACAAAAAGTGGGGTCTAGTCTTAACCACCAAATTTAGGATCAAGAGAAGCCTGCTTATACCTTTCAGGAATATTGGAGTGGGGTTAGACCCAAGAATAAGCCCCAAATCTAAAATTTGAAAGTAGAAATATAAGTAACACAATGAAGAAATCTTTGAATTCAGAGAAACCCAAGGGAGTAAACCCAGAACTCTATGAGAAATCCAAGCAAAACCTCAGAGAAAAGAATGTCCTTAGTCACAAGAACTGTAGAAATGCTTGGAAGAAATGAAATGGGACACAGAGTGGAATATCTTAAGAGGAAAAAATGACAAAGAGAATTAATACTTTAACACAGCAATAAACTGTGTTCAAAAATTGATCCCCCTGAAAATTAAAATGGGTCAAATAGAAAATAACTTCATGAGACAAGAAATATTAAAACTAAATGAAAAGACTGAAACCCCTCCCCCAGAAAAATGTAAGGTCATTGTTAAAATAATAATGTACAATAATTATCAAAAACAATGACCTGGAAAATAGGTCAAGGAAAGAAAATATCAGAATCATCACTTCCTGAAAATAATGACCACCCAATACCCTCTAACCATGGATACTGTGTTTCAAGAAACTATAAATGAAAACTGTGCTGCTTTCTTAGAACCAGAGGAGAGAGTTTCAATAGATTGAATCTGGTGGTGATTGAAAAACAAATAAAGAAAACTCCCAGGAACACCCTAGCCACAATCCAAAGCTTCCAAGTCAAAGAAACGTGAATTCCATTGAACAAAATGAGGACAAAGCAATAATCAAATGAGAATATTTGTAAAGTTCTTAGTACAGTGTATGATAAATAGAAGGTGCTAAATCAATACTAGCTATTTTATAATACTATACTAATAATGATGATAGCTAGAACATAGCTCTTAGAGAGCACTTCATTTTTTTCTCATATAAACTTCCCAGCAATCTCATGTGGCACATAGAACAGGCATTTTTACCTATGAGAAAACTGATGACTGCAATATAGACAGGGCTAGAATTATTATGATCCCCAGTCAGCAGATAGGGAAATTCAGCCTCAAAAACATTAAGTGAATCGCTCAGAGTCATATAGCTATTGAGTGGCTGAACCAGTATTCAAAGCTGGACCCTCTGATTCCAAATGCAGTGCTCCTAAGAGTTGCAGATGGGGACAGACACACACACACACACACACACACACACACACACACAGACTCACTCTCTCTCTCTTTCTCTCTCTCTCTCTCTCTCAGGTTTTTTTCTACTGTCTGATTTCATATTGTTTGTGCTACTGGGGGTTATTGCTGATGCTTTTTCTCAACAAGAACTCTCTTTTCACTATCTGGAGTCTCAAGTTTTCCATTATATTTCCCAGCCATCCACCGAAGAGCTGCACAGCTGGACCCGGTGTCCTGATGGTGCTGACTTCCTTTTTTCTGCTGGCTTCTCTGTTTCAGCTCACCACACAACGGGAGCTCAGGGAGCCTGCTCTCATCTAGTGACTTTGACCTCCAATGGTGGAGGATTTTAGCTTGATAAGAAGCAAAACTTTGGAATAGCTAGAGCTATCCTCAAGTGCAAGGGGCTGCCGTGGGATGTAATTGATTTTTCATTACTTTAGTAATGGAGTCTTCAGTAATGAAGTCTTTTAGAAGAAATTAAATGGATCCACTTGTTGGAAAGATGGTGCAGATGTCACTAGATCCTTTCTGAGCTCTCTTCTAACTCTGAGATTCTAAGATTCTAGGAAACCAAACAGCGGCACACTCATGGCTTCCTTATAGGAGCACTGCCTTAGACTACACTGCTGAGTGACAGTGGTCTTTCTAGAGGGTAGGTCCATGCGAGCTGCATACTTTGAGAGACAGCCTGCTGACCTTGACTCAGTTGTTTCTCACTTCTGTCATCAAGTTTCTGGTGTAGCTATGTCAGTGCCACGGGATGCTTTTGGTGCATTCTTTCTGTGCTCCTGTTCTACAAACTAACTTTCTTTTTTTCTTCCTTCCTTTCTCTTTCTCTTCTTCCTTCCTTCCTCCCTCTTGCATTTCATAGTCAATATTTTAAACCCATCTTTCAGTCCTGCTCAGAGATCTTTTTTTTTTAAGGCTTTTGTAAACCTTTGAAGCTTCGGAGGTAAAAACAAAACAAAACAAAACAAAAAAACCAAAAACCTCTCTATTCTCAGTACCAGGCAGTGCTGAATGAGGACTTCTCTATATTAGGCTTGGAGCATCCTGGCCTCCAAAGTCTGGGTTGGATGACTGGGTTTACTCTTAGCCCATGGCACTGAAGATAGACTATAGACATATTTGAAGTAACTCTGGGTTAAACTTGAATGGGCAGTTCAATGTGTGCATTACCTCAGCTCCTTTATCTTTCCCCTTTATTATTCCCATTGGCTGAGCAGTGGAGGAGAACCTCTATAATGGGTCCATTGTTTCTCAGCAGCTTCAGGGAGATGGTGGTGGGGTGAGAGGAGATTGAAATCTTTGGCTCCTTTCTTCCTCCTAAAAAGAGGCAGTCTGAGGTCTGCAGAAAGTGGAGACAGAAAGGTTTTGCAATCATTAACCGGGTCTTTGCCCATTCCCCTTCTCTCCCCCATGTGGCTGTCACCGTCCTCTCCTTTAACTCACAGCCTGGAACTTCGTTCCAGAGAGTATGTGAGAGATATAAAAATGGAAGAAAGCTTAGGTTGTGTCTCCTTGGATCCCATAACTCTGTCTTAGTGTGCTCTTTACGGGCCCATGGTCGCCTGGAGCTAAGACTGAATTGCAGAGTGCCGGGGAGCAGGCAGAGTGCTGGCTGCACAGCAGGATGCAGAAGAACATTAGCCTGAAAAGGCCTGCCTTGTTTGTTTTCCCTAATTTCTTCTCTGCCTTTTTATTTTTCCCCTTGATTACAACCAGCACAGAGAAAAGTTTCTAAACCCTTTATCCCCGTTTTTGCATCTGCTGTTTTGAATAGCATCAGTGAGACACCCCTGGTTGTGTCAGAGGATCAGCCTGAAAAGCAGCCGGAACCTTTTTTTTTTTAGTGAAGGGTGGAAGTGCAGCTCCACCAAGCCCACTTTCATGCTGCCTTCAATTGAGGTTTCTTGCTCTGTGGATTCCTGTGATAATGTATTTTTTTTTTTAAAGAGAAATGTCAGCTCACCCACACTGCAGATGGTCTACTTCTTGATCTTTCTTCAAGAGCAGTAAACACAGACAAGCACACTTGTTGTCTAAAGCAGCATTGTGATGTCATCAGCAGAGACTCCTTTGTAGGGCTGTCTGGAGCTTTGGACAGGAAGACAACAAACCTGGACTCCAAGTCGTTCCTCTGCCAAAATTTACTTCGTGATCCTAGGCAAGGGTCTTCTCCTGCCTGGGCTTTAGTGGCCTCATTTTTTTTTTTTTAAGCAATTGGGGTTAAGTAACTTGCTCAAGGTTACAGGGCTAGTCATTTGATTTATGCGTGGGTGCTCATTTTCTGAGGCCGGATCTGATCTCGGGTCATCCAAACTCCGAGGGCGGTGCTCTTACTCACTGCGCCACCTAGCCGCCCCTTTAGGGCAATTGGGGTTAAGTAACTTGCCCAAGGTTACACGGCTAGGTTTTTGTTTGTGCGGATTAAGTGTCGGAGGCCGGCTCGGAACTCAGGTCCTTCTGATTCCAGGGCCGGCGCTCTATTCACTTCGCCACCTAGCCGCCCCCAGTGGCCTCATTTTTCAAAAGAGGAACTTAATTGGCTTAGATGTCCTTGAAAATTCTATAATTCTTCATAGCTCCCATTGTACATAATTGCAGAATTTTAGCACTTTAAAAGACCTCAGCAGCTGTATAGGTCAATAAAAGGAATCTCCACTATAATACAGGTCACCATGTCTCAGTGGTTTTTTTCAGTCTAGAAGTTCTCTCAGTCTCTGAATTTTCCCCCTTGGAATGTTCTTCAACCCCAAAGTCCCTTTCTCCCATTGCTAAGTTCCTTCTGGAGTCTCCATTTTGAGGAAAGTCTCAGACCAGCCATCTCTATTTCTTTCCTTGCTCTGCTTCTGACTTTCCAGACTTCATCAGTATTTCTCCTCCCACTTAGGTGAGGCTTAAATTAGCCTCTTCAAATTCTACCAGCCCTGTAGGACCAAACAGGATGTGTTCCACATGACAGCTCTTCAAATTCTTGAAAGCTGCTCTTGGGATCTGCCCTCCCCACCATAGTCTTCTCTTCTCTAGGCTAACCATGACCCATTATTGCAACAATTCCTCATATGACAAAGAATGAAGACCCTCTGCCTTCTTGGTTGCCCTCCTTTGGACAGTTTCTAAGTTATCAGTGTCCTTTTTAATGTGCCGTGTGTAGAATTGAACACAACACTCCAAATATGGTCTCAGAAGAGCAGGGTACCAAGGGATTCCTGTTTTCTTTTTCCTGGAAACTGTGTCTCTCTTAATATAGCCTAAGATTGCTTTAGCAATTTGGGCCACCACGTTACGCTGCTGACTCATGTTGAGGATGCAGTCCATAAAAACCACTTTCTTTTCAGACAAAATGCTGCCTATCTGTGCCTCCCCCTTTCTGCACTTGTGGAGGTAACTTTTTGAACTTAAGTGTCAAACTTTACTTTTATCCCCACCAAATTTCCTCTTCCTAGATTCAGCCCAGTGTTGCAGTTATTAAGATCTTTTTGGATCTTAACTTTCATCTTGGGTGTTAGATCTCCATTCCAACTCTCTGTTATCTCAGGCCTAATCTTTGCCTTCATCCAAGTCATCTCTGTCCTTATCTAGTCATTGATAAAAATGGCAAATAGTACAAAGCCAAGCACAAATCTCTAGAATACTCCTCTAGAGACTTCCTGTCAAGGTGACATGGAGCTATGGATGCCTCCTCTCTTGAGTCTGACCATTCAACCATTTTGAAATCCATTTAATTGCATAGCCTAGTCCACATCTTCCATCTTCTCTATAGTTTTTCTATAAGAATAGTTTGAGACAGTTTATCAAATGCTTTGGTAAAATATCCACAAAAACCATCTTCAGCATTCTTCTGATATATAAGTTTAGTAGTTCAGTTCTTGATAAAGCCTTATTGTCTTTTTTTTTTTAAGCACCACTGTGCCCTCTTCACTTTTATTTTAAAAGAAAAAAATTAGTTATTTAAAAAAAAATTTTTGTATGGGGAGGCTAGGTGGCGCAGTGAGTAAGAGCGCCGGCCTCGGAGTTGGGATGACCCGAGATCGAAACCGGCCTCAGAAAATGAGCACCCACACATAAATAATGACTAGCCGTGTAACCTTGAGCAAGTTACTTAACCCCAATTGATTTAAAAAAAATTTTTTTTGTATTACCTACATTTCCTAAAATATCTTTTCTGCTTTCCCTTGCCAAAGAACTGTGACCTTTCTTTTTTTTTTTTTAAACTGAGTTTCTATTTTATTTTCTTTTTTAAAGTATTGGGGGCATGGTAGTTCATGGTTCTTCCTTGAGCTACCCACATGGCCTGGTCATTTCTTCTTCACATCTCAGAATCATGCTAAGTGCTGGACACTGAGCAGCCCATGGCAAATGGCGCCCACACGGGACACATAGGAACCTGAAAGGAAGGTCCACAGCGGAGTTGGCCCTTACAAGGAGAAGAAGCTCCAAAAATCACAAGTCACAGGATACTGAAAGACCACTGAAGATGCCAACACAGAATGTCCAGGCGTGTTCCAGCAGATGCAGAAACAAAGAAGAGGTTCAGAGGATTCCTCACAAGGATAACCCCAGAAGAAATGACTTGGCATCCCACCTTTTCACAGAATGATACAGCCTTCTAATAGAACATTACACAATGACAGACTTCAGAAACACCTGCACTTCAAGAAATATCTGATTTTCTACTAAGAACTGACTTCTGGACTTTTTAAATCACAGGACTAATTCCCTTCCTCTTAATGTCAACGACTGTGTCTTCTATATTAAGTGGGATACAAACTGCTCCATTTGTGAATGAATTTGCAAGGAATGCTACCTTGCCTTTGAAAACTCAAGATCAGACTCCCTCTCCAATGTAATTGTGGATATACCTATGTATGAACTTTTAATTGCATTGATTTTACTTTTGCTCAATGTACATCTAGTAGAGATCTTGCTGAACAATCTTTATTTTGTTTTTTTTCCAACTAATTTCACTTATGCTTGATATCAAACATTGAGGGTATATACATATCTGATGTCTTTAAAAAGGGGAAACAAGGTTTGTCAAATTTCCTGCTACTATATTCACTGTCCTAATATTGTTAATGGTTCCAACTGCTGTGTTTGCAATCTAAACTGCACAATAAGTTAATGAATTATAAAAAAAAAACGTTTCTGCAGCCTTTAAGACACAAAATGATATAGATAAGGATCTATTGTATAAGATCAATTTATTACAATTAATATTATGCATAGGTATGAGTTAAAACCATTAAAAACTCAACTGTTACTCAGATGTGATTATAAATACACATCTATTTGTGTTACCACTAGTTTATACAATTCCTCTCATCCCAGTATCACATGAGAGAGGATCAGAGCCTGCTTATTGGGAGCGTGGCATAATTTCAATATCACCTTAGAAATAAAAAGCTTTCAATCAAATTATTAAGATATTGAGCATAATGAGATTCCTGGGATTGACCCAGTAGGAGCTACAAAAACAATTATTGATACAGTGAAAAATCTCTATGCACCTACTTCCCATATTAATCATTATAATAGGCTGTTGTATATTTGGACCTTGCATTATAAAAACTATAACTCACAATATTAGAACTTTAGGCACTGAATTCCATGGCTTTAAGCTTCTCCTTAAAAAAGGGGGAATATGTGGTGAGCCAAAGAGGCCTGAGCCAAGACTTCAGATAAGGAAGTCAGTTCTTATGCAGATGTTCTTGATGATGTGGCCTTGGCCATTAGGCTTTGAGGCCAGCTCTCAAGAGCATCCTTTCAGATGTAACTGACTGAGATAAGAGATAACTGCCCAAGACTCTATGGCACCTAGGAAACAATAGGCCTTATTACCATGCTACTTCCAGGATACAACAGACTAAGATAATGATTTCCTTTCCTTCCTGTCCTTTGTCTCTTTGCTCTATAAAAACCTTTCCCTGAGTATCAATAAATGGAGTTCATGGTTCTTCCTTGAGCTAAAAAAAAAAAAAAAAAGTATTGGGGGCATGTTGGCAATTTGATTCTACCTCTATAACCATTAAACCTCACATACAGAGACACAAAGTAGAGATCTCTTTGTCAGTGGGTTAAGTTATAGTGGATAGAGTGCCTTGGATCTGAGTTCAAATCCAGACACTTAACTAGTTATGTGACTCTGGGCAAATCACTTAACCACTGTTTGCCTCAGTTTCCTCAAGTGTAAAATGGGGATAATAGCACCTATCTTGGAAAGTTCTTGTGAAGATCAAATGAAATAATACTTGTAAAAAGCATTTAGCACAGTACCCGGCACAAAGTAGGAACTTAATAAATGCTCATTTCCTTCCATTCCTCCCTCTCTCCCCACCCCCCTCCCAATCCCTTGTCTGCTTTTCCTTTCAGATGCTCAGTCATCTCTTTATTGATCCGTTCTAAAATTTACTCGAGGAATGGAAGTCAGACCATATAATGGCCTATTTTTTTTCAGGGCATTCTTTCCCATTTTTGAAAATTGGGCCACACCCTTTGGCCACTTGTGGTGCCTCTCCCATTCTCCACAATCTTTATTTTTCAAATATCATTACTTGTAGCACAGGAAGCAGATGTGCCAGCTCTTTTCCATACCCAAGAATATAGTTGGTGGGTGGAGGAGCATTTTAGAGAGACATTTAAGTTAAATTTAAGGGGAAAAAAACCCAAACAAACAATCTTACTAACAGTGATGCCTCAGTAAAGAGTGGAAAGCGGACTGAGTTTGAAATAAGGAGATCTGGCTTTGACACCATGTGGTTTCTGTTTCAGGCAAGGGATAGGCTCTCTGGACCCAAGGTTTTTTTATTTGTTTGTTTGTTTTTTGGTTTTTTTTTTTTAATCTGTTAAATGGAAATAAAATTTCGACTTCTACTTTAAGGTTACAAATTGCTTTTCCTATAACACGTAGTTCATAATTCATAGACTTACTATGGGGAAAGCAGTTTGTAACCTTAAAAAAGGTTCCAGAAATGTGAATTGTTTCCTCTAACTGAAGGATTTCAAGTGGAAGATGGATTGCCAAAGACCTCGTGGAGAAGATCCCTGCTTGTTTACAGGTTGGATTAGATGACCTTCTAACTCTGAGATTCTGTCATCTTTTAATTGCCCATTCCCCAACCCCATCCAATTGGTTTCCTAGTTTTACAATTCTGTCTCAGATATATTTTGCTTCTGCCACATGTTTTTTATCCCCACAGTCACTACTATAGTCCATTTCCTCATCTCCTCTCACTTGTGCTACTATAATAGTCCCCTTGATGGATTGCTACAGCTGAACTTTCCTACACATGGTGCCAGATTAATGGTCTTGATATACAGCTCTGATCATATCAACTCTCCTACTCAAAAATTTTCAGTGGCTCACTATTCCTAAGTGGCTAATTAAGTCCAAACTCCTCTGTGTTCCTTCTATCCTCTTTTCTCTGTTAGTTTGCATTGAGATGAGCCTTTGGTTTCTAACTGTTCT
Organism: Gymnobelideus leadbeateri; assembly: GCA_011680675.1. NCBI lineage: Eukaryota > Metazoa > Chordata > Mammalia > Diprotodontia > Petauridae > Gymnobelideus > Gymnobelideus leadbeateri. The sequence continues at coordinate 360,322 of WOXC01010485.1, forward strand.
GTTTTCCTCCCCAAATGTCAGCCTTGGTGGTGTAAACTTTTTCAAAGTATGTAGTTGTAAGAAGGACCCAATTCTTATTTTGGATAAAGAATCATCAGAAGCAGAACTCCAGGGATAGAAATATGATTTTGCTACAAATATTCTTAAAACATTATTCTTCATTTGATATAGGAGAAAACTGACACCCAAACAAGGGTAATAATAATAATAATAAAAATGTGTACAATACTTTAAGATTTGTAAACTATTTTGCATATATTCTCTCATTTGCTCTTCACAAAAACCCAGTTAGGTTATGATACTATTATCCTCATTTTATAGATGAGGAGACTGAGACTAGAAGAGGTGAAGTTACTCCCAGGGTCACACAGTTGTGTGTGATGTATCTGAGGCAAGAGTTAAACTCAGATCTTCCTCTGTTCAAGTCCACTGATATGCCTACTATACCACCTGAGAACCTACTTTTCGTACAGCAGCTGCAAACAATACAGTATCATCATACAAAAGAATTCTTCCAGACTTCCCTAAAAAGGAATGCTCCTGCCTCACTGGGGTTTATAGAGTGACCACACATGGGTGACAGGCAGTCCTATTGTCCTTATCTCCTTGCTACTTTGCTTGTTTAATTGTTAGTTACATTAATTTCCGAGGATGTTCTGTGAAATCTCTGATTCCATGTCACAGAATCCTGAATCAGAAGCTGTGTGTTTTCCTAAGCTTACCTGGAGAGATTGTGAATATGGTTTTCAGAACAGCATGAGTGAAGTTATCTATGATAATTTTTCTGAGTCTTTTGAGAGACAAGTTTTCTGAGAGTTTCTTTTATTTACTATTCCTCTCAGCACCAATAGCAGTATAGAAGTAAGAAGGCACCTGTATGAGTAAATAGAGGTTTAATAAAGACAAGAAAGCTCTTTCCCCGAAGGCTTTTGCAGACACCTGTAAGGCAGTGTGGTGGAGGAAAAAGCACTTTGGATTTAGAGTCAGCTGTGCCCTCTTGGAAGTCACTTTGCTTCTTTGTAGAATGGGAGTAAAGACCCTTGCTACCTACCTCACAGAGCTGTAAGAATTAGGTAAAATAATACATGAGAGAAATTGTCAATCTTCAAAGATAAGCAGCAATGTGTACTTATTATGAATGTATCACATTTGTGATGGGAGTCTAAACAGACTGAAGCATACTCCTATACCGTAATTCATGTATAAAGGAAATATTATAATAGATGGTCTAGAGGATATGTGGCTCAAAAATGAAAGCAGGGGGATAACAAATTGATCGTCCTGGTCTTATACGGGAAACCACAAATAAAATATGTGTATGCATATATGTATATATTATACACACATGTGTATATCTATAGATATAGACATATACACACAGATATATAAACACATATAATTTTATTTATTTTTAATTTATGAAATAAAACAAGAATATATATATATATATATATATATATTTACTACTTTTGTTTTTACCTTCATTTCTGAAGATAACTTTCTCTTCTTTTCTACCCAGAGAACCATCCCTTGTAATAACAAATAAGAGAGAAAGAGGGAAGAAGAAAAACTTAGCAAAATTAACCATCATCTCAACTGAACCTGATAGGATATTCAGTGTTCCCCATAATCCCCCACTTTTGCAAAGAAGGGAGGGAGGCAAGGGGGAAAAAAAAGAAAGAGAAAGAGACCCCCAGGATACCGAGTAGAAGCTCAGAGAATGAGAAATTCTCATAGATTGGTCACTCTCTGTACCGGTGGAGAGAGTACCTACATTGATGATATCACACATCCTTTGAAGAATTGATGTATTATTGTGAATTTCATCCCTAGATCCTAGCTGTCTCTTGTGCCTTGCTGGTTGGACAGTACCCTCTTTGTGGCTAATCAGTCAGATCAGCCACTGAGTATTTATTGAATGCCTGCTCTGTTGGTCCACTTGTACAATCCTTTGGGGCTTGGGAGAGAGCTAACTAAAGATCACTTATTTTTCTCGTAGCTTAGGGTAAATATTTTTTCCTGCCCTAAAAGCATGATTATTCAGGTAGCTTTTTGGGGGGAGGTGGAGGGGTTGAAGTGATATGGAAAGGCTTTGAGATTTTTTTACCTGCATAAGTAATCCTCTTGGGACCCGTATCTAATACCTCAGCAGAAATAAGGAACCTCTCAAACTACTTTTTGTCTCTCTTCCCCACCCCTCCAGGCCCCCAAATCCCATTTGTGACAGCTCTTAGCATAATTGATAACAGTAACAAATGGAATTTAACAAATTCACTTGGAAAGCATTTATTAAGCATTCATTAAGCCAGGACCTGCGGTGGGCACTGTGGGGTATTTGGAAGTGAATATAGCTTGGTCCCCTGCCCTCAGGAGCTTACCTTTCTGCCTGCCTCACAGGGATGTTTTAAGGAAGGCATTTGTAAACTTTCAGCCTCACATAAATGTGAACTATTAATAGATCAGGAGGAACATAGCAGGTACCAGAGTGTGGAATAAAGTAGAACATGACAAGTGTATAAGAAAGGCAGGAAGGAAATGCTTTGGGAGTTTTAGCATAATAATGATAGTTGCCATTTATATAGCACTTCAAGCTTTGAAAAGCAGTTTTTTGTGCTTTTTTTCCATTTGAGCCATTACAGTGACCTAGTGGAGTAGGTCTGACAAGTAAGTAGTAATATTCCTGTTGTAGAGATAAAGAAAATGTGGTTCATAGTCATTTACTCCTGGTCACACAGCTAGAGTCAGAGGCAGGAGTCAAACCCAGGCCTGTTCTTTTTTTTTTTTTTTTTTTTTTTTTACCTTTTGGAGGGCAATTGGGGTTAAGTAACTTGCCCAAGGTCACACGGCTAGTTTTTTGTTTGTGTGTCCATTAAGTGTCTGAGGCTGGATCTGAACTCAGGTCCTTCTGACTCCAGGGCCTACGCTCTACTCACTGCGCCACCTAGCCGCCCCCCCAGGCCTGTTCTAATCTGGCCTTCTGTCCACATGTTGCTTCTCCTATAGGGAAAATTAAATCAAGACAGAAGGAAATAAAAGCAAACATTGAATTTGTAGTCAGAAGACCTGAGTTTGAATTATAGCTTTGTGACCCAGAACAAATCAGTAAATCTCTTCTTAGCTTCCTCATTTATAAAATGAAGGAGTTGGATGAGGCAATTCATAAGGCCCATTCCAAATCTAAATTTTCTAGGGCCTAGACAGAGGCAGTAAACCTGCAACCTCAAGGTCACATGTGGCCCTGCAGGTCACAACTGTTTTGTGACATTTGGATTTAGCCAAAGGGCCCCACTTGAGGACCTAGAGTGCCATATGTGCCCCCAAGGCCTCAGGTTCCCCACCCCTACCCTAGAAGGACTAGATCCACTGAGATCTATCTGGGCTAAGGAGGTAAGGAGGAGTTACTGGAGGAGGTAACCTCTAATGTTGACTTGGGCCTTGAAGGATGTTAATATTTACTGAAGATGAATAGAAAAGAGGAAAAGGAAGGTGGGAGAGGTGGAACAAGTTAGGTTCCTAGATTGTGAGTTGCTATAGATTTCTCTGTGTGTGTGGATGAGTATGTATGCTGCCATGTATGGTAACATCTAGGGGCAGCTAGGTGGCATAGTGGATAGAGCTCTGGTTCTGTATTCAGGAAGACTTACTTTGGGAGTTTAAATCTTGCATCAGACACTGATTAACTGTGTAAACCTGAACAAGTCATTTAATGCTGTGTACCTCAGTTTCCTCATCTGTAGAAGGAGCTGGAGAAGTAAATGGCAAATCATGCTGTTATCTTTGCCAAGAAAACCCCAAATAGGGTCACAGGGTGTTGGACACAACTGAAACAACTAAACAAAAAAAAAAGCAGGACCTCAGCCACCACTCCCTTCTCCCTTCCCCCAGCTATTAGGAGCTCATTGGTGAAATTCTAAGGCCTATTGCCTGTCATGAAAGGCCATCACCACAACCTTGCTCCTCACGCAGGATTTTGGCCTCAGCAGCTTATATATGACCATTCTAGGGCATAGTAAACAGAAAAGAATTGATCTTTCAGCATAATGCCTTGGAATCTCTTGTGGGGAAACACTCTAAATTAAGAAACATGTTTTGTGGTTTAGTTTAAAATGGAAAGTAAGTACTCCTTTCTACAAGGGAGCCAGTGAGGGGGTTGAGGAGGGGGTGGCAGGACTTTCTGCAGTGTTTGGGGAGCTTCCAGGAAATAAAAGAGTCACTCACCAAAAGATTTCCAGGTTGGGAAATCAAGCAGGTGAAGCAGGTGGGCAAAAGTGGGGGAAGCTAGCTGGCAGGGAAGGGGTCAGAGCTTGCCTGAATTCCTGACAAGGGCCTGGTGCTGGGAATGAATTTTTTGCAGAACAGTTTGGAGTTGGAGTCTCAGCTGCCAGTGAGCAGTTTCTGGCCTGTAGGTTGCTATTTCTGCACCACCCACTGAGTCTCAGGGGATGGAATAAGAAAACTGGGTGAACTGTTACCCAGCTCTGCAGCATCTCCGGGGGCACTTGGCAGCTGCTGGTGCATTGAAGGAGCCACTGACCCCTCCCTGGAAGCTTTGGATGCCTCACTTGGGGGCTATTGCTGTGACCCACAGCTTTCCTGCTTGTCTTTTCCATGAGGGCTGATTATATGGAGGACTGAAAACTGAGAGCAAACAAATCAATATGCAACAGTATGAACCCCCAAATCCCTCAGCCCTTTCCTGTTCTACATTTTTAGACCTTAACTTCCAACAAGTCTCCCTTTACTCCAACAAAATCACATATGAAATGTAGACCTCTGTGCTGAGCACTACACGTACAAAGAGGTGTACACCCAGGTCTTGCTCTCAAGGCATTTGAAATTTCATCTGTTGGCAAAGGAAAAGAACAATTACAAGAATTCCTGTGATATGTGGAAAGTGAGAAAAAGGGAAAGGAGAGGTCTGGGCTTTCATGGATCATGGGCTTTGACCCTTTCACTTTACACAAGAGGAAACTGAGATCTGTGGAAGTTAGGTGATTTGCCCCAGGTCCCATAGGGAATAAATGCAGACGTAGGATTGAACCCAGATTCTCTGACTCTAAATCCATTGATCTTTCCAACTGGACAATTCTGGTTAGTATCTGTGGAAGTGACAGTTATTTTCCTGCTTACACTAGAAGTTACCTATTATTAGCATCTAATCACTGCCTGCTTAGCCTCCCAATATCCCTGAGGGCCCTAATAGATAGGGGCCACTAATAGAGAGATGAGGAGGTACTGCTGATATTAAGGAGTCAGGAGAGTATGGACACTTGCCTTAGCACCTTCCAGGGATTGGAGACCACCTTTCCACATGTACATGACACTTCCTCTTGGGTGACATCATCCAAGGCAGTCACTATCTCATCCTCTGCTGGCATGTACTATTTGACAGAAGTATTGTGATCTGGCATTTCACTGATGTGGGTGCCCTTCCTGTGGTGCAGATGATACCCCCTCATCCTGACTTATGTGACTCTTTTCCATGTTTTTCCATTGCTGGCCATAGTAGGTCCACTCCAAATGCTGAGGACCTTCCTTTAGATCCCTGGACATGGCATAGATGCTGTGGTTGCAGGGAGGGGCTCTGTGTTGTCCACCTTTTTACATAAAAAAATTAAAGTTTCAGAATAAGCTGTTATATTAAGTGTAAATGGGCAGTCACATCTATGATTTTTGGTTCTTTACCTCAATTCTTGTGTTAGGACAAACAAAAGACAAATAGTACACCCCATCTCAGACTTATAGACATATGACAAACTAGCAGATTAAGAAGTCTCTTTTTCTTTCCTTGAAACAAAACAAACAGTGCCCAAGGCCAATGACTAACTGGTTATGAACACAGCATGACTATGTGTTTTCTCTGTCCTATATAAGTACCTGTGGGAAATGGCTCATATTCAGAAGCCCATTTGTCCTAGAAAGAAACACTTCTCTATATGTCAACTGAGGCTTCTCCCTGCCTTGACTTATAATGATATATGGAATAAAACTACTTAAAGTAGATTTCTTGCCATGACAATGCTGATGGAGCCATCAGCTATTACATGAAAACATCACTGTCTTATCAGCCCTCCATTTCAACTGAGGTAATATAGATGGGAGGGAGAAGGTGGGCCAACAAATGGCCTACCACCATTGCCGGTAATGTTGTCACATTATTGGGCTTTGCCATAATCACATGTCCCAGTGAGCTAGAAAAAAAGGAATGGCAGGCTATGTGTTGACTGGGGCTGATAGCCCTCTTTACTTTGTGACTCAGCCTTCATTGTTATTGATCTCCCCCACTATCAAGGAGTAGAATGCTAGAGTGGCTACCTAAACCTTATAGTATTCCAGATTAGCATCTCCCTTTATCACACAATCTTGCTAACATCACCCTCTGTTCTGATCACTTGAGCACCCCCAACCAATCAGTACTTTTCCTTGTGGCTAAAATACTCCTATTTACTGCCCCCTCAAGCCTTGTGATTTAAGGGCACTATTTGAAAAGGTGACCCTGCCACATTGTCACTTCTGTTTACTTCAGTCCTACCCTTCCAAAGTTGCTATCATCTTCTTTCCCCTTTCACCAAGCCCTTGGAAAATAATACCCTATCACTGACAAGCTCCCTTTCATTCTATTTCACATCCATTAATTTTCTGTCTGTCTTCTGCCCATGAAAACCTGGCTTTCTTAGAAAGAATTCTTTTCAAGACTATTTCTTACTTTTATTATTCTACAGTGGACTAAGAGGAGGCACTGGCTTACTCTTTGCTTTCAGCTTTTCAATAGTGTTAAAATTTTTCTCTCCACACAAACCCATTTTTCTCCACACATTTGTGTGTCTGTCTGTGTGTCTGTGTGTCTATCTATCTATCTGTCTGTCTGTCTGTGTATCATCCTTTCTGAATACTTTTCAATTACTTATCTCTAGGTTAATCCATCATCCTCCTTTCTTAAGGGGTTCATTACTTGCCTATAGTTTTCTTTCTAGACCACCTCTGCCCTTCTACTTGGGGACTACAATAATAATATTGATGTATTATCAAACATCCTGGCCATTAATCTCTTAAATTGCCATCATCTACTCAATCTTATCCACTTACATGTTATGATTACACCTTAAACTTTAACCCCAAGCTTTACTAGTTCTATGATCCTGAACTCTGAAATCCTCCTTTCTAATTATAATACTCCTCTCTCTCTCTCTCTCTCTCTCTCTCTCTCTCTCTCTCTCTCTTTCTCACTCTCTCTCATTTTCTCTCTCATTCTCTCATTGTAGCCTTACTTTATTCTCTTCTCAGTCTTGATATATAGTTAACAAGTTCTTATAAACATTTCCTTTTTCATTAAAGAATTTATTAAGCATTTGCTGTGTGTCAACTACTTAGAGCTTTCTCAGTACCTACTCCTAATGCTTCTAACAATGTTAGTTGTTAGGTACCCAAAGAGAAAAAAAAATGAAATAGTCCCTGCCCTCAAGGAGTTTATAGTCTAATAGAGGTGGGAATAACATGTGTACACATAAGTAAATACAAAATATTTTCAGGAGGGAAAAAAGCTGCTAACTGGAGCTATCAGGGAAAATCTGATGGTAGCACTTAAGATTAGTCTTGAGGAAAGCTCTAGCTTCTAAGAGGCAGAATTGAATAATGGATAATATTATAGGCAAAAAAAAAAAACATGGGCAAAAGTATGGAATGCTATGTATGAGTAGTGGCAAATAACCTTATTAGGCTGGAAGGAGACTGGAAAAATAGACTGGAGTCATATTATGAAGGGCCACAAGTAACAAACAGAAAAGAATGTACTTTCTCCAAGTGGCGACAGAGAGCCACTGGAGCTTCTTGAGAAGGGGAGTGACATGATGAGAACTATGTTTTAAGCATATTAATTTGAAAACTGCATGGACGATAGATCATAGAGAAGAGAGACTTTAGGGAGGGACACCGATTAGGAAAAGAGAATCTTTCCCATTTCCTTTGTCTAATTAGGCTCTTAAAAATCTACAATGATGACAGAATTCTGATGGGCTAAATGCATCATTTATTTATATAAGAATGTAGACAGTTTAATCCCTTATGATTGTTTATTCATGATTACCTTTTTATTCTTCTTTTGATTTCTGTGTTTGTAGGTCAAATTTTCTTTTTCTTTCTTCCTTCCTTTCTATCTTCTTTCCCTCCTTCCTTCTTTCTTTCCTTCCTTCCTTCCTTTCTCTTTCTTTCTTTTTTCTTCTTTCTCCTCCTCCTCCTCTCAAACACCTGGAAGTTTTTTATTTTATTAAAAATTCATTTTTTTTTCTCCTGTAGATTTTACTTAGGTTTTTTTTTTTTTTTTCTGGGTAAGTTATCCTGAGTTGTAAGTCTAGATATTTTGCCTTCTGGAAGTCCAAGCTCTTCACTTCTTTAGAATGCTGGCTGCTAAATCTTGTGATCCTGACTGTCGCTCTTTGGTACTCAATTATTTATAGCTGCTTGCAGTATTTTTTTCTTTGACTTGGGTTTTTGTTATAATATTATTGGGGGTTTGCCTTTTAGGTTTTCTTCCAGAATTTTTTTAAGGGCACTATTTAAGATTTTTTTTCAATTTTTGCTTTTCCCTCTGGTTCAAAGAGATGATTTCTTGAAATATAGTATTTAGATCATTCTTTTGGTTATCAGGTAGTATAGTGATTCTTAGATGATTCCAACTTGTTCTCTTTTCAAGGCCAGTTGTTTTTACTATGGGATGCCTCACATTTTTTCCCCTATTTTTAAGTCTTTAGACTTTATTTTAATATTTTTCTGATGTTTCATGGAATCATCTTATATTTGGTCAGTTCTAATTTTCAGGTTTTTTTTTTTACACTTTTGGGCAGTGTTTTGTACCTCTTGCTTCAAGAAGTTAATTCTCTTTTCGTATTTTTCTTCCATAGCTCTCATTTATTTTCACATTTTTCCTTTACTGCTCTCATTTTGTTTTTAAAATCGTATTTTAGCTCTTTTTCATTTTTTTTTTTTGCATTAACTCTGATTATATCAAGACTGCATTTTTATTTGAGTCTTTGCATGTATATGTTTTGGAGTCATTGTCTTCTTGGTTTCTATGTTGAGCTTCCTTGTCACCATTATACCTTTTTATGGTGGGATTATTTTTTCCTCATTCTCCCTGCCTACTTACTTTTATGTTAGTGCTGGTCCCTGCATCCTTCTGTGGTCAATGTTTGGCCTAAGCTTCCATTCTATTACATTCTTCTATTGCTTTCACAACTCAGGCTTGGGTCCTGAAAACTAAAAGTTTGCTCACCACCCTCCTGATCTGAACTCTGCAAGTTCTTGACCCAGGATCAAATCTGTAGGCATCATTCTGGTTGAAAGGTTCAGGCTCACTGCTGCTATGCTCAGTTTCTTTTAATTCACTGGGAAATCCTGTAGGTCCAGAGCAGCTGAACTGTAGGCTTAACTTTGGTTCAGGACTCCTGCCCTGGTTATTTCAGTGTAGGCTTCTATTCTGGGCCACAGATTAGAACTGAGTCCTTGCTCTAGTCTTGGGATCAGAGTTTGGGGGATCCAGGATTGTGTAGTGGATAACATAACTGCCAAGTGGCGCCCATTCCTGTACCCTGTGCTAGTTCAGGGATCCCTGTATCTCTTACACTGCTGCTCAGTATTAATTCTCTTTCAGTCTCTAGATGCTAGAATGCTCTTTATGTAGCAAGTTCATGACCAGATCCTTGTCCACAGTGTAGACCTCTTTGTCTCTTTCTCTAAGCTGCCCTTGTCTGGAAAAATAGCTTGCTGTGACTTTTCCTTTGGATTTCCCAAGCACAATTCAGTCTTGTTTATTTTCTGGATCTTTGTGGGGGAACTGGTTTATTCTACCTCTAGTCTTCCTAACTCCCTGGTCCTCAGTCTTTTTGATCTGTAAAATGAGAGGGTTGGGGTATATAACTTCTGAGTTCTCTTCTTCGTTTATGATTATGTGATCTTTTATAGTGAGATTTGGAGAGAAAGGGGGAAATTCAGAAGTCAAATAAAGTGGTTAGACTAGAGAATCTCTAAGTTCCTATTTCTTCTTCTCCATCATAGTTCATAGATTTTATGCTGAAGCCGACCCTAGAGGTTAGGTATGGCAAGTATTTTTTTTTTTAGAGTTGAGGAATCTAAGTGACTTGCCCAAAGTCACATTGATAATTAAGTGGCAGAACTAGGATTCAAATCTAAATCTTCTGACACCAAGTCCCTACAATTCCCTACTCAAATAAAAATTCTTCGAGTTCGTGGTTCTTTTAAAATTCCTTTTCTTGTAACACTTCCAAAACAACTTATATTATCAGTCAGAGGACAGCTGTCCCCTCCCCACCTCTACTCTGCTACCTTTCTGTATCCAGAACTAAATTTGTCACAACTGTCTGCATACCACCCCCAAAATGTTGATGACTTCTCAAACACAGTGACCTCTTCAATGGCCAAGATCCATGTCTTCAGTCAACTTCAGCTACACATAGGGAGTTGGTTACACCTTAGACTTCACCACTGAGGTTGAGAAGGGTTAGCTGACTTGCCTGAGATCACACAGCCAGTAAATCATGGAGGCAGAATTTGAACCCAGCATCCTGATGTTAGGAAAGATTGAAGGCAAAAGAAAAAGGGGACAGCAAGGGATGAGATGGATAGTGTTATGGAAGCCACAAACGTACATTTGGACAGACTTTGAGAGATAGAAGAGGATAGAAGGGCCTGGTGTACTATGGTCTGTGGGATCATAAAGATTTGGGCATGACTGAATGACTGAACAATAACAACAGCTTCCTGACTCCAGTGCTCTAGCCACTATTCCACCTAGCTGCCTCTTGTTGTTGTTGTTGTTGTTGAATTGTTTCAGTTGTGTCTGACTCTTTGTGATCATATTTGGGGTTTTCTTGGCAAAGATACTGGAATGGTTTGCTATTTCCTTCTCCAGCTCATTTTGCATATGAGGAAACTGAGACAAACAGGGTTAAGTTCCTTGACCAAAGTCACATAGCTAGTAAGTGTCTGAGACCAGGTTTAAATTCAGGTCTTCCTGACTCCAGGACTAGAGCTCTATCCAGCTCCTTTTCCAGCTACAAAACTGAAAGAGTTCTTATATGTCATAGAATTGTATACCTAGAGCAGGAAGGAACCTCAGAGGCCATTTCCCCCAACCCCTTCACTTTATACATTAAAATTGGAGACCTAGGAAGGGTAAGTTACTTGCCCAAGGTTACACAGGTAGTTGGGGTCAGAAGCAGGATTTAAATTCAGGTTCTCTAACTTCTGAGCCATTGCTCTCAGTTGGCCACTGGCAATGAATCCATAAAGGCATCTCAGATAGGAAGTTAAGCCATCTGTGGCTGCTCCCTATCTTCTTACATTAGCAAATGGCATTTGAAATCTCTTTATGAACCAACAGAATCCTGTTTGGTAAATTTGTTTTGGAGAGGGCTCCTCTCTTTTGTTGGAGTTAGAGGAGGAGAAAGGCTTTGAAGGTGTTTTTGAATGTTAGACTGGATGTTGGAAAGACAATTCTTTTAATGCAAGACAGGTTGATGCTAAATAGTAAAAAGAAAAAGAAAGAAAAGTTTTTCTTGATCAGTTTTCTTTGAAAAAAACAAAACAAAACAACAGACTTAGGTATCATGGCCATCTGTTCTCTATTATTTCCAAAACTTTGGGTTGAGTATCTTGGGGGAAAAACTCAAATGGCCATCAAAATTGTTTTAAGTAATTAAAACTGATGAAACTTGTAGGTTTTTACCTAATCTCTGGATGATTTGATTGGAGTCAACCAGATGTAAAAATACTGTGACAAATTATTTTGTGTCTATATGACAAGCAGTTTTGACAAAATATCTTGAAAACAGCTGCTAAGTATGTGATCTGGGGATTTGGCAGTACCCAAGGACAATCCTCCAAACTCAGGAAGACAGGAAGGAATCCAATACTATGCTAGTGCTGAGAATGAATATGTGTATTCGGGATAAAAGTTTATGTTAGTGGTGCATGTTATACAGGTCCCTGAGATCCACATTGTTAGGTGAAACCTGTGGCATAGGGGTAAGGATACAGTTAGCAGCCCACACTTTGTACTTATTAATGGATTAATCATGCTGTTTCCTCTGCTGGTATTTTGTCTGATTTCTAATATGCCAGTGAGTTTTTTCCTCTACCAATGATTAAAATCCAGCCTTATTTCTGGAGACTGATTGGCACCAAATATAATGTGGGCATGTTAAAATCTGGGTGAGAATCTATAGAGAAAATGTATACAGAAGCTTTCATTTAACATACATGACACTATGGTTCTGTGTCATATGCTTTGGACACAGAATGTTTATGGGACATTGGGAAGGATGCTGAATTGGCAGTCAAAGGAACCAAGATCAATTCCTGGCTCTCAAACCTGCATTATCTGTACTTAATGACTTTGGATAAGTCATTTCTCGTCTCTGGGTCTCATTTCCTCATCTGTGAAATGAGGGCATTGAACTGAATTATTTCTAAGGATCTTCACACATCTTAGTCTAGGATTCTTTGAGTCTAGGATCTGGGTTCAAGTCTGACCTTCGTCAGTTTGTGTAGATGAGGAAAATCATGTAACCAGTTTGATTCTAATTTTCTCCATCTGTGAAAGAGGGTGATAATGCTCTACCTTGCCTATCTCCCACCTTCCTATTTATTACCTGTAGATGCTCCCCATCTAAGGTGAATGAGGTATACGCCTCATCTCTCATGTGTGTAACCCTGCCCCCAGAGTATCTGTTTAGTGAGCACAAATGTCTATATGTCTTAGACCAGGGGCTCCTAAACTTGTGTGTGTTTGTTTGTGTGTGTGTGTGTGCATGTGTGCGTGCGCATGCATGTGTTTTGGAATACCATTAGCAGTCCAGTGAAGTCTACTTACCTCTTCACTAAAGTTTTTAAAAAGTGTAAGATGCAAGAGACTAAAAGGGATTTAAATGGAGTTTACATTTAAATGTAGTTCATATGTAGAATAGGGAACACTTGAACTCTCTGTGTCTCTCAGTTTCTTCTTTTGTAAAATGAGAGGGTTGAAAGTGATGAACTTTAAAGTTCCCCCACCTCTAAATCTCCGATCTTGTGAGTTTTTGCTCTTTGCCGGTCTCTGTGCTAAGCTCAGAGCACCATACTTAGACAGATAAAAGGCTTCCTTCAAGTTTGTGAAGGGTTCTTGCAGGGCAGGGGGTAAGAATCAAGCCAGGGGGAAAATAATTGTTGTTATTATGATTATGTTGCTTTAGAGCTAAAAAGAACATTTTAAAATTCAAGATTTGCATTTGAGGCATATGGTAAAAGGTCTTGAAAGCAAAGTGGAATATTAAGGGACATGGTATCATATGGTTTGGAAAGAGAGGGGTGCTAACAAAGGAAGACAGTGCTTAAACTCACCCCCCTCTTCCTGAAACGCCTACTCATTCTAAGAACTTAAACCACCAGCTTACCCATTCTAAACCACCTGGGACGCCATTCTTTGTTCTTGCGTGTGTGTGTGTGTGTGTGTGTGTGTGTGTGTGTGTGTGTGTGTGCATTTTTGAGGTTTTACAAGAAAGTATTTAGGTTGCACATTTGATCGATACAATTTTAAATTCCTTTTAGCTCTGCCATTCTATAAGCATGGTTTTCTGAGCCTTGGTTTCCTCTTCTGCAAAACAATAGGGTTTAAACTAAATGGTCTCTAAGATCTAAGTACTTGCTTTGTCATATTTTCAACTTTCCCTTCCACCCTAAACTGGAAACCATTTTAATCACTTTGCATCTTCCCAGACTTAAATTGGTTTTGGCAGGGCAGGTTCCTGTACTATTGTGTGTCTTCCTTTCTCCTTCTTTCTGCCATAAATAATCACCCAAGGCATTTGAGGCAAACATATCATGCTAATACAGAAAGCTGGAGGTGCCTCCACATCATGTTGTCCTTGGCATAATGAAGGTATCAAAGTTCACTGGTTCCTCTTCATAAAGGCAGCTCTCTGTGTCACAGCCTCACAGTCTGTGCATGGAGGTACTGTTTCCTAATGGAGGGACATGTGTAATTTGCAATGCCATTGTAGAAGAAACAAGAAGATGAGGAAGCTAGTGGCTGAGCAGGAGGCTTGTTCTTGGAGAGGAGATAAAATGATTCCTGACAGCTCCTTCCTTAATGATGTACTCGTTCTTGTCAAAACACCATCTTGAGTTCCACTGCCATCATTCCTGTGAGTACACTTGGGGATGAAAGGCAAATTCAAATCAGCGTTTTAGAGCTGGGCTTTTGCCACATTTATATTTTCACTACTGAAGGACAACACCATCTTTGGGGGCCTTTCTGCATTCATGGAAAGGGGATAGTCTTCCAATGGGTTGTCAATAGATAGCCCTGAGATAGAGGACTATGAGGGACTGGCAGACGCAGCATGGACAGGAGCCCTGATATTAGTTTTTCTTAAGTGTAATCAAACCATGGAAGTTATATTTTTCTAGGTTAATAATATGGAGAGAATCAGAGAGCTAGAAGGAACTATGAAATACTCTAAACCAGTTCTCTTATTTTTACAAAGGAAGAAACTCACCCACATTGAAAGAGTAAATTATCTGAGATCACAGACTATTTTAGGGGGTAAAAGGGTAATTTCCCCTCCTCCCATGCTGGGTTTTAGTCTAATCGCTACCCCTTGCTAATTGGGTGACTATGGGCAAGTCATCTACTTTCTCTGAGCCTTATTTTGCTCTGGAATGGGTAAATGTCCTAGTTAAAAAAAAAAAGAAGGGGGAGCAACTTCAAACTATACAAGAGTGAACTTTATTCTAATTCCTGGAAAATCTCTAAATTGGATTATCAAAGAAATGGTTTGTGAGAATTTAGAAAGGAAAGCAGTGATCACAGGTTCATCAGTAGAGTCTTTGCCAGTCTAACCCACTTTCTTTTTTAACAGTTATCAGGCTAGGGGATGGAGAAATACCATAGACACAGTATGTTTTGAGATCAGTTTCCTTATTGACATTTAACTCCACTACCTAAGAAATGTGTGATAATATCCATGTAGCTGGTCACTCTACCATTGCAAGTTGCAATCCCTAACCTACCACCAACCAAGGTTTAGGAAATTGTTTAATTAGTTGATTTGACATAAAATATAAATTAAAATCAAGTAATGGCCAATATTTTGACATTGAGCCTCTTCATATATAGTTAGGCTGGTCTTCTGAATGCTAAACACACATTCCACTGGCCATATGCCTTTACTTTCCAGTTTGGTAGAACAAGAGAAATTTTGCTCCATTGGATTAACCTCTAAGAAGACAGGTTCATTTCTTTTGCTTTAAATACAGGCAGCTAGGTGGCACAGTGAATAGAGCACCAGACTTGGAGTCAGGAGGACCTGAGTTCAAATCTAGCCTCAGACACTTAAACACAAAACTAGCTGTGTGACCTTGGGCAAGTCACTTAACCCCAAATTGCCCTACCTTTCCCCCTCCAAAAAGATACACACACACACACACACACATATACACACACGCGTGCGCACACACACACATCTGTATTGATATCTTTTGTTTTTATATCAATTATATTTCCTAATACATTTTGTTACTTTTCCCCTCCCAAAGTGTCCTTTTATAATAAAGATAAAAAGAGGGGAGAAAAAGTTAAGTAAAGCAATGCATCAAAAGAGACTGACATTAATGCAGTTTTTCCACTCCCATAGTCACCCTCCTCAGGAATTCAGGTGGGTGTAGGTGAATTCTCATATCTCTTCTCTGGGGCCAAGCTTGATCATTTTAATTTCACTTGGTTCAGTTCAGATTATTTTGTTGTTGTTATTCTTTCTATTTACATTTTTGTAACCATTGTATATATTTTTATACTTCAGTTTACTTCACTTTGCATAAATTCACATAAGTCTTATTTTTCCCTGTACTCTGTACTTGCTTATTATAGTACAATAATATTCCATTACAGTCATGTTCCCTACTTGTTCAGCCATTCTCCAATCAATGGAATTTACATTGTTTCTTATACCTTGATACTACAAAATAAAGTATTGTTACAAATATTTTGGTATATGGAATGTGTTTTTATCATTGTCTTCCTTGGGTGGGTGGGTGGGACTGCCCACGGGGGGGACTAAACTGGAATTGACCAGTTGGGCAACACTGATTTCTCCCTTTCTGTCTCTCTCTGTGTCTCTGTATCTCTCTGTCCCTCTCTGTCTCTCCCCACCCCCCTTCTCTTCTCCTTCCCTCCCCACCCCTTTGTTGTTGTTTTTCTTTCTTAATGACCAGACAACCTCAGACTGCTCTGTCTCTCATTAATTGGCCAACTGTAGGTCCCAGGTCAAATCCTACTTGGTCATTGCTTGGACCCTAATTGACTCACAATGAATGTAAAGAGAAATTGGTTTTGGCCAGAAATCCTGAGGGTCTTTCCCTCCCAGATGGATTTTTTTTTTTTACTAGCCAAAGCAGCCATTCTATGCCTCATTCCTTATTAAGCCTTAATCATTGAATGGGTCTTGCCTCAGTCAAAATGAAACCTGTTAAAGACCACCTTAGCTTGAAAAGACCAAAGTTACCCATTGCATCCTGGACCATCTCTAGTTTTCCTGATCTATGTCTGGTCACTGGACCTAGATGGCTCCAGAGGAGAAAGTGAGGCTGGTGACTTTGCACAACCCTCTCTCAAATCCAATTCACATACACACCATGGTATCACCTTCCTGATATCATGGTCCTCTTTGAGAATAAAGGACTAACAACAACCTTGGGGGGTATCACTGGATAAAAGGCAATGGACATTTTAGTTACTTTTTTAACATAATTTCAAAATGCTTTCCAAAGTAGCTGGATCAATTCACAGTTTTACTAAGAATGTATTAGTGTCCCTCCATTTCCACAATCCCTCCAACACTTACCATTCTCAGTTTTTGTCATCTTTAATCAGCTTGTTAACTATAATGAAAGATTTGGAGCTGTTTTGATTTTAATTTCTCTTATTATTTGTGATTTGGAACATCATTTCATATGGGTATTGATAGTTACATGTTTACTTCTTTGCCATGATAAGTAATTAGGGAGACTTTAAAGGACATTTTTTTTTCAGGTAAATATTGGGGTAAATATAATAGAGATATATAATAGTCATCTTACCCAATTTTCTCATTTTACTTATAGGAAAAGTGAGGTATAGAGAGTTTAAGTAAGTTGCCTAAATTCACATAAGTAATGAGGAGGCAGGTCTCAGTTTTGAACCTAAGTTTTCCTGCCACAAATCCTCTAGCACGTGTCTTCCTCATATGTGAGAATCAGATGAGGGAATGAATGTAAATCAGAAATATTATGCTAACAATAATAATCATGATCAGAAAAAACATGAGAAGTTTTTATCATTATCACTTTGGTTTGTGTGGGGGAACCTCTCATCTGGTCAATGATCCTGAAACCAATAATATTAATAATAGACACTTATATAATGCTTTAGGGTTTACATTGAATTTTATAAGCTGTCATAGGTTTTTTAATTGATTAATTAAGTAATTAATTTGCTTTAAGTTTACAATATTCAGTTCCACAAGCTTTTGAGTTCCAAATTCTCTCTCCCTCTCCCCCCCCCACCCCATGGTGGCATGTTATCTGATATATGTTCTACAAATACCTTCACAATAAACATTAGTCAAGTTGTAAAAAAGGATTATGACTAATGGAATGAATGAGAAAGAAGGAACAGAACAAAACAAAAAAGAGAGAGAGCAATTAGTTTGCTTCAATCTGCATTCAAACTCTGTAAATCTTTCTCTGGTTGTGGATAACCTTTTCCATCATGAGCCTTTGGAGTTGTCTTATAACCTTGCATAGCAGAGATGAGCTCAGTCTGTCAAAGTCAGTCATCATAGATATGATGTGTCTGTAATTATGTACAATGTTCTCCTCGTTCTGCTCCTCTTATGAAGCATTAGTTTATACAAGTCTCTCCAGCTTATTATGAAGTCTGTCTGCTCCTCATTTCTTATAGCACAATAGTATTTCATTACATTCATATACCACAACTTGTTTAGCCATTCCCCAACTGATGGGCATTCCCTTGATTTCCAATTCTTTTCTATCACAAAAAGAGCTTCTATAAATATTTTTGTACATATGGGTCCCTTTCCCACTTGTATGATCCCTTTGGGATACAGCCCTAGAAGTGGTATTGCTGGGTCAAAGGGTATGCACATTTTTATAGCCCTTTGGGCATAGTTCCAAGTTGCTCTCCACAATGGTTGAATCAGTTCACAACTTCACCAAAAATGCATTTAGTGTTCCAATTTTCCCACATCTTCTCCAGAATTTATCATTTTACTGTTTTGTTGACCTGTGAGATGTGGTACCTCAGAGTTGTTTTGATTTGCATTTCTCTAATCAATAGTGATTTAGAGTATTTTTTCATATGATTATAGATATCTTTAATTTCTTCCTTTGAAAACTGCCTGTTCATATCCTTTGATCATTTATCAATTGGGAAATGACTTGTATTCTTACAGATTTGACTCAATTCTCTGTATATATATTAGAAGTGAGGGCTTTATCAGAGACAGGTTGTAAAAATTCTTTCCCAATTTCCTACTTCCCTCCTAATCTTGGTTACATTGGCTTTGTTTATACAAAACCTTTCCTTTTTTTTAATTAAAAAAAATTTTTTTTTTTGCTTTTTGGAGGACAATTGGGGTTAAGTGACTTGCCCAAGGTCACATGGCTAGTTTTTGGGTTAAGTGGATGAGGCCAGATTTGAACTCAGGTCCTCCTGACTCCAGGGCCGGTGCTCTATTCACTGTGTCACCTAGCCACCCCTATACAAAACCTTTTCAATTCAATGTAATAAAAATTATCCATTTTGTATTTTGTAATGCTCTCTATCTCTTGCTTGGTTTTAAATTCTTTTCTCCTCCATAAATCTGACAGGTAAACTATTACTTGCTCTCCCAGACTGCTCAACCTTTATATCTAGATCATGAACCCACTTAGACTTTATTTTGGTGTATGGTTTAAGATGTTGGTTTATGCCCAGTTTCTGCCACACTGTTTTCCAGTTTTCTTAGCAGTTTTTGTCAAATAGTGAGTTCTTATCCCAGAAGCTGGAGTCTTTGGGTTTATCAAACAGTAGATTGCTATAGTCACTGACTACTGTGTCTTCTGTACCTAATCTATTCCACTCATCCACTAATCTCTTCCTCAGCCAGTACGAAATAGTTTTGATGACTGCTGCATTATAATACAATTTAAAATTTTGTATGGCTAGGCCACCTTCCCTAGCATTTCTTTTCATTAATTCCCTTGATACTCTGGACCCTTTGTTCTTCCAGATAAATTTTGTTGCTATTTTTTCTATCTCTATAAAGTAATTTTTTGGTAGATTGATTGGTATGGCACTAAATGGGTAAAATCTTATCAAAGGCATTTTCTGTTTCTCTTTATATAGTTATGTAGTTTTGAATCTTTTTTCTCTTAATATGATTAATTAGTTTAAAGTCAGTCACACAAGGAAAACCACATTGACAAAAATGTCTGTTACCTAAATTATGACAGGTAGTTGGGTAGAAAAATTTGAGACTTTTTCACTACCAGATATCTATATCCATACCTATATATCTACATATCTGGGATAGACATTACAAATGGATAAAGAATATAATACAGTGGTATTAAACATAAGGAGAAGAGTAAGTTTGTTTGCCTTCAGAAAAAGTACAGAATCTCTTTAATAACTTTGAATTTCTCCTAGAAGGAAAGGCCCATTTTTTATGTTAGTATTTGACTCTTGGTAGTATATCACTGTTAGTCATACAATACTGGAAGTAGATGCTACAGTTTCTATTGCACCTATCCTACGGAAACTGAGGCTCAAAGAGTTTAATAAGAGATTTGACCATAGTAACATTGCTAGTATGCCCCAGAGAAAGGTTTCAAATTCAGGTCTCATCAGACTCTTATGTCTTGTTCTTTTTCCACTGTATCACTATGTCTCTTGGAAGTTGGTTGTGTGAGAGAAATGCTCTCTAAGTGTAATCATGACCCAAAAGATAAACATATTGTCATGTTGTGAAATAAGCATCAGAACAAAAGGGGGAAAAATAAACATGAGAAAGAAAAAAAAAAACCAAAAAATGAAAATAGTATGCTTCAATTTGCATTCAGACTCCATAGTTCTTTCTTTGAATGTGGTTATTATTTTCTATCCAGAGTCCTCTGGGATTGTCTTGGATCATTGTATTGATGAGAAGAGCTAAGTATATCATAGCTGATCATTGCTGTTGCTGTGTACAATGTTCTCCTGGTTCTTCTCAGTTCACTCAGCATTATCCAACTCACTTCTAAGAGAAATGTAAATCAAAATAAATCTGAGGTTTTATCTCACACACATTGAATTGACAGAGATGACAAAAGATGGAGAGAGTCAGTGTTGGAAATGCTATAGGAAAACATGCTTTTGGTGGACCTGTGAATTGGTCTACCCCTTCTACAAAGAAATTTGGAATTACTCAAAGAAAGTAATTAAAATTTCCCATACCTTTTGACTCAGAGATGCCATAGCTGAACATATGACCCAAAGAGTTCAATGATAGAAAGACAGGTCACCTATACATTGGAATATTTACAGTGGCTCTTTTTGTAGGCATAGAGAACTGAAAACAAATCAATATTCATTGATTGAGGAATGACTGAATAAATTTTGGTATAGTAATGTATTAAATATTACTGTGCTATAAGAAATGATTACTGTAAAGATTATAGGAAGAAAAGGAAAGGTTAAGAAAAATGAAGCAAGTGAAACCAGGCAAACAACATACGCAATGATTATAGCAATGAAAACAGAGAGAATCAAAACTGAGTGCTGCACAATAATACCGATTAAGCGTGGTCTAGGAGAAAATATATGATAATACAACCCTCCTCCCATTTTATAGAGGAGGGGGGCCTGTGGAATAGGAAACACTGCACATAAGCTCAGATTTGGTTGACGTATTCATTTTGATGAACTGTATTCTTTTGTTAGTTCCTTTTTGCTTCTACTTGTTGGCAATAAATATAGAATAGAATTTCTCCTTGATGGTCATTCTACATTTTCAATAATAAAATTATAACTAAGACAACTCAAGAAATTTGGGGCTGAGAAAGATTGCTCCAACACATGGATGGATGGATGACTAGTCTCCTCTGAGTACTCTGTCGTGATTTTGGGACAGGCTCTTTACCAATTCCATGAACTGTTTTTCCACTTGTATCTTGCAAGTATTCTGTAGTATCAGATGACAATATTGCTCTGCTTTTGACATTGTTGATCTTCTTTCAATCAATCAATCATCAAATATTTATTTTGTGCTGACACGTATATCAAGCACTATGATAGCTACTTGGGATGAAACAGCCCTTTGCTCTCGAGGAATTTATATTCTATAATAGAAGATAGCATGTATGCATTTAATTATGTGCAAAATACATATAAAATAAATGTACCCAAGTATTCTTTTGTACTTTTCCACTCTTACCTTTCATAGGGGCATCTTCTGAATAGGCAATATTTCGCTGGTCCTTAACCCCTTTTGTCTGTTTCTCTTTTTTTTAAGTAAGATATGTCTTTAAAAAAGAGGCATTATGGGTTCCTCTCGAAGGAACACGCATCTTATGGGGCAGCTAGGTGGCGCAGTGAGTAGAGCATCGGCCCTGGAGTCAGAAGGACCTGAGTTCGGATCCAGCCTCAGACACTTAACACACACAAACAAAAACCTAGCCGTGTGACCTTGGGCAAGTTACTTACCCCCAATTGCCCTCCAAAAAGCAAAAAAAAAAAAAGAAAAAGAGGCATTACAAAAATAAAATAATGAGGACTATTGCTGAGGGTAATGTTCTCTTCCTACAATGGTTAATAGATCACTGCCTTAGCATTTCACATGTTCTGTTGTCTTGGACCGTGCAGGGTGATTCCACTTCTTTGCACCATTCTCCACCCAAGGTCCTGATTTTGCCTCCTGCTAACCATCAAAGATTCCCTGGACAGTCTCTCAAACTGATGTCTTTCCCAGCAGAACTGAACCACTGTGGTCCATTCCCCATTCCCACCTTGGGTAAATTTATTACCTTGGGTATACCTTCCAGAGTCATGTTCCAATTGTGGAACTCATCTCTCTGAGATTCAGTGATATCTGTGAAGTCAAATTTAACTCCTTTCATTGGGATCTCTATTTCATGATGCTTGTAAGTCATCCTTTGTATAGTTATATTTAAATATCTGAATTCATCATTTTCATTTTCTTTTACTGGCTCCTTTCATGGGTTTTGCCTCTTAAAAAACCTCTGGGGGGGGCGGCTAGGTGGCACAGTGAATAGAGCGCAGGCCCTGGAGTCAGAAGGACCTGAGTTCAGAGCTGGCCTCAGACACTTAATCCACACAAACAAAAACCTAGCCATGTAACCTTGGGCAAGTTACTTAACCCCAATTGCCCTAAAGGGGAGGCTAGGTGGCGCAGTGAGTAAGAGCGCCGGCCTCGGAGTTGGGATGACCCGAGATCAAATCCGGCCTCAGAAAATGAGCACCCACACATAAATAATGACTAGCCGTGTAACCTTGAGCAAGTTACTTAACCCCAATTGCTTTAAAAAAAAAAAACAAAAAACCTCTGGGAATCTCTGCTACTATTTTCCTAAAACATAGCCACTCTGTACATAACTCGGTATTTCCCATATCTGCCTTTCTCTCTTGCTCCTGTAGGCAGCAATGATAGAAATCTATTGGATTCAAAGATCTCTAAGCTTTTATTTCCTGATCCCAAAGTCAGTAATGGCCTTCTTCTTGACAAAACTTTCATAGGACTTTGCTTACCCCTCTGTTGTATATCTGTCATGGAAAATTGTGTTTGTATCTTATTCTGTTATCAGGCAGTGAGGTTCATGAATTTAGGGATTGTGTTTTATTCAGACTTTGCTTCAACCCCAGTGCTCCTCATAATCATCTGTTTACAATATTTATTGCATAGATTTTTTAGGAGCAGCTACAAGGCTCAGTGGATAGAGCTCAGACTTGGTGTTAGAAAGATCAGAGTTTAGGGGCGGCTAGGTGGCGCAGGGAATGGAGCACTGGCCCTGGAGTCAGGAGGACCTGAGTTCAAATCCAGCCTCAAACACTTAACACAAAAAACTATCATATGACCTTGGGTAAGCCACTTAACCCCAACTGCCCTACCTTCCCCCCTCCAAAAAAAAAAAAGAAAGACCAGAGTTTAAAACCTGACTCAGATGCTATGTGATCGTGGGCAAATTACTAACCTTTCAGAGCTTCCCATTTCCTCCTCTGTTAAATGGGGACAGTAATAGCACATACTTCATAGACTTTTTATGAGGACCAAATGGATTACTATATGTAAAGCTCTTTGAAAACCTTAAACCACTATATAAATTCTGGGTTTTTGTTATTGTTAGCTGAAAGGTACCTCAGAGGTTAGCTAGTACAACTCTGTAATTTCTATAAACAACAAAAAAACAAACTTTGGCCAAGAGTGGTTAAATCACTTTCATGAGGCCACAGTAGTAACTCACAAGAGCAGGATTAATTAATGAATTGCAAGAGAAATCCTCAGCTTTGTACAAAACTATTCAAGAAGACACACATCACAGGAGTCATCTGCCTGACTTCAAAGTCATCACTTCTAGTGCCTAGACACTTTTATTAGAACTTCTGAAGTCAAAGCCCCAGGAGGACTTTGGGAAATGAAATTGCAAAAATGAAACCTGGTGGCAGAGCTGTACATGTCCAGCAGAATGAGCAAGTAAAGATCTTAGGTAAACGGGGCCTGGAAAACATTGGACAAATGGGAGACTCCATGGCTTTCCTGCTCATTCCAAGGTAAAGAAAGGCATGGAATGATGGACGCAGTAAATGGATAGAATTTCATTAGGCAAACCCTTTCATCTGGATGATGCCACAGAAAAAGATTATCGCCACAGGCCTGTAGGGTAGAATTTCTAATAGAAAAAAAAAGCCATTTGTGATTTGGTGATAAATTAATCTAAGGAAGTAATTAACTTTATCTGATGGAATCCGGCTTTCATGCGGCTATTTCTCTTTCATGTTGCTGGATCTCTTGGGAGATCATATTGACTGAAGAGCAGCCAGATGCTGCTGTTATTAAACGTGTGATGGTAGCATTGAACTTAATGAACCAAAAATTATTTATGGACTTTTCATATGGAATTGAAGTAAAATCCATTTTTAAAGACCCCTGCAGAAGTGGTCTGGGTCATCTTCATTAATTATGAAAACTCAGACTGGGAAAAACCTTTTCTCCAATGAAGAGAAGGCAGTGTGGTATAGTGGAAAGTTCACTGACCTGGGAAGGTCTGGAGGGGAGTCAGAACCCCTCAGTTCTAGTGTGAATTCTGCCATCAAACTGTCATATGACTTTGACTAAGCTGTCTCTGCTTTCTGGGCCTGAGTTTCCTCTTTGTTAATAAAGGGGCTTGGGTTACGTGATCTGTAAGGTCTAAACCTTATGGCCTTGTCATCTTATGAGCACTGAATGTGCAGTACAAGTCCTGACCCTGCTACATATTACCTATGTGTATTTCCTAGCAGCCTATTTTCCATTTCGGTTTCCACATCAATAATGAAAATGTTGGAGGGCAGGGCACTGGACTTGGACTCAGAAAGTTCTGATTTCAAATCTCACTACAAATATTTATTAGCTGTATGACTCTGGGTAACTTTCTTAACTTCTTTGTGCCTCAGTTTCTTCATTTGTAAAATAAGGGGTTTGAATTAGATTACTTCTAAGGTCCTTTCCAGCTCTAAATCTATTATCCTATGGTCTCCAATATTATTTCCTGGTCCTAAATGCATAATACACATACAATACACACATAATATATTTATGCATTATGGGATATATATTATGTGATTGTATATTGCACATATGGGTATATATTTGAATATCCATAATTCTGTTCCCTTGTACCTATGAATCAGATATCACAGGTTGAAGCAATCTGGAAGTATATATTATTCATGCTTATTAATACAGATTATCTACAATGCACATTGCATTCCCCAAGGAGGTGTTGGTCATTTGAGAAGACACAATATCTCCTCCGATCTCAGCATATCAGAAAATTAATTCAGGATTCCTGAGACATTGTCTCAATGCCTCTTGAGACTTCTAAAATCCACAGAGAGTGTCCTGTCTGTCACATCTGGTACTCTCTGTTTCTTCCTCACATTAATAGATGTCACATACTTTGGAAAATGAAGTGAATTAAAACTTTCATGTCCCAGGGACACACAGACCTGATCAAAGGCTTGATCTCATGGGCTGGCAAGAGTCCAGGGGGAATGGGTTGGTTTGACATCAGTGTGGTATTAAATGGAAAGAATAGTGTTAGACACCAAGCTGCCTATAGGATGTTTCAAACAGAATGTTTCATAGATTCTTCAAATTCAGTATGTCCAAACAGAACTTATCTTTTACCTTAAACCTACGTTTCTTCTGAATTTCCTTCAAGGGAACCACCATCAGTTGGAACCACCAGTTACCCATATTCCCAACCCATTCATTGTCCTCAATTCCTTATCCTCAATCATCCTACTTATCTAATCAGCTGCCAATCCTTGTTTCTAACTAAACATTTCTTATGTCTGTCACTCTCTTCACTCATATAGCTACCACCCAAGTTCAGACCCTTATCAACAATAGACCACATGTCTATCAGTAGCCTCTTCTTTGGTGTCCCAGTCTCATCTCTCTCCTCTCTAATCCATCTACACAGTTGCCAAAATGACGTTCCTAAAGTACAGGTCTGACCATGTCACTACTCTTTTCAATTGACTCACTGGCTCATTGTTGACTTTATTGTCAAATAGAAATGCTACTCACATTTAAAGTATTTTACAACCTGACCCCAACCAATCCTTCCATCCTTATTACCTATCATTCCCTTCACACATTCACTGCAATGAGCCCTAACTGGACCCTTCCTCTTGTACAAAAAAAATGGTGCTCAATCTCCTGTTTCTGTGCCTTTTTACTGACCATTTTTAATGCCTGGAATATTATCCTTCCTCATCTCCAACATTTTAGAATCCCTCGTTCCTTTCAAGGTTCACCTCAAATGCTGCCTTTCATATGCCCCAGCTAGGAGTGATTTCCCCACCTCCATCTCCACTGCCAAGTTACTGTATATCTGGTTTGGTTTTTTTTTTTCTATCTGTCTTTGTTCAGGTTGTCTCCCCTGGATAGATTATAACCTTCTCAAAGGCAGGACTGTTTTGCTTTTCTCTTTGTATCAACAACATCAGTACAGTGCCTGGCACAGAATTGGTGCTTAATAAATGCTTGTTGTTGATTGGGATTGAAAGGTGGCTCTGCAACTTAATTACCTCTATGACCTTGACCAAGTGTCTTTTCCTCTCTGGATATCTGGTAAGAGAGGGGCCCTTAGAGCATCAAATGTCTTGCCACTCTAAATTTTGTGATCACCTTAGCTTTTATTCGTAATCCTTTGAGTTACTTGAACAACTTTACAAATACTTAGTTAAAAAAGAACTAAGTCATTATCTTTATCCTATTTCAGACCAGCAGAGCCAGAATATTTATAGAGTCTGATTTAGTGTTATCCAACCCTTATTCTTATTATCAGGCATCTATGGTGATATCCTCAAATTCCTAGATCATCCTTTAAAGCCCATTGAGATCTGGTGATAATGCAATTAGCCCCCTTTTGTGTTTTCCCGAAGAGGAAAGGGAGGGGCATGGAGTTCAAGTGACTTGACAGGATTAGGCAGCTAATGAGCAGAGGAGCAGGAACAAGAGAGCCCCATCTTGTGCTTCCTCCATGCTGCTGGGTCATTGACTGGGCACCCCCAGGATAGTCTCCAGAATGAACGGCAGTGACCCCTGTCATGCCACTGAGTTCCATGGGGATATGTTGTCAGTCTGCAATCCTGACAAAGTGATGCCACTGGGAGTTTAACCCCAGTGTGAAAAATGTGATTATAAATAGCCGCTGGTTCCTGCCATCTATGTAATGGCCTTAAAATCCACTCAGACATTTATACAATTTAATTAAAGTTTGCTTGTCAAGAAGATCATCAGAGGCAGTTCCAACTACAGCGACCTTATGTTAGAATTGCCCATGCTTGGTAATAGCTTTGAAAAAAGAGAACATCTTTTGGAAATATTTCTCATTTGCCCAGGGACCAGCACTTCCCAAACCTCACTGTCAGCTAGTGCATACAATAGTCATCCTGTTTTGCAAAGGTACAGAGACAGTACACTGTATGGAATAGGGAGGTTATAAGTATTCTTTATTGTCCCTCTTTTAGAAATGAAGAAATTGAGACTCAGAGACAATGACTTGCTCAAGGTCATAAAGCTACTAAGTGGCTAAATCAGGGCTTGAACCCAAGATTTACTGACTCAAATTCCGGTGTTCTTTCCACTCCTCATTCCATTGGAGCTTGGATTGTAGTGTTTTTACAATCCTGTCTGTGCATTATTGCTCAGTTTATTTAATAGGTTCAACTTCAAAGTAGGTCAGAGATGTTATTTTCATGAATAGGTCATTAGTATTCTTAAGCAAGAACACATTTTTAAAACCCAGAGAGTATCTGCTATGCCCATGAAATGTTATGTTTCTTACCATTTTGCTAAGCTGTGTCAAATTCTTTTATACCGTGAAGCTCTTTGTGGGAACCCCGTAGGCTGGGAGGCTCTTCAGATGGTGCCCAGCTCAATGGGAATGGACAGAGAGCAGGAAAAGTGTTGGGGAAAAAAGCCCTGGGAGCTCCGCATGGGGTAGAGAGAAAGGAAAGGGTAGGTGACTTTTCAGGACTTTTTAAACTTACGGTCATGGTGAAATGAGGCTAATATTCCATTTTGTCAGAAATGTCCCTCTGAGGAGTTCTAAAGGCTAGTTTGCAAAATCCTTTCAGACTACATCAAGGGATCACCAGTATTTTTTGTGTGACTTAAATGCTGTAATAAATCCATCACCAAATCAAGTTGGTTCATAAGGAAAATATAGTCCAAACCAGGATCCTGACAGTTCACTGGATTCACATTTGCCTTATGATAAACATCAAAAGATGCCAATTTGAAGAATCTCATAGGGTCTGGATCTTGATCTAATATTGACATCCTTAATTCACTTATTCCCTCCTTAACTCCCTACATCACAAGATCTTTGTAGGGGAAGTACTTTTTTGAGGAGATAGTAAGGGAGCAGATATGTGCTTAGAGAGCTCCCAGTGAGGAAAATATAGGCCTTCATTTGCTCTGCTGCTGATAATCTCAGAGAGTTAATTATTTGAGTCACTGAGTTTAAATGACCTAACCAAGGTTGCTTAGTAAGCATGTGTCAGAGGTGAGGCTGAACCTAGAACTTTCTCCATTTTGCAGGTCAATCAAAAAACATTTATTAAGTTCTCACTTTGTGCCAGAAACTGAGCAAGGTAGTGGGGATAAAAGTACAAAGGATGAAACAATTCCTGTTTGCAAGACCTTACATTTTCCTGGGGGAGACAGAAAGTGTGTATTTAAATATATACACCATAAATATAAGGTTAGTAAAAAAGTATACACAGAGGCATTATATTAAAGGTAGTGGAGGATTGAGGGCACTAACAGTTTTGGATGTCAGGAATATGGTGCTTGTGCTACATCTTAAAGGAAGAGAGGAATCCAGTGAAGCAGAAGGGGAGAAAGGCATTGCAGTGATGTGGGATGGCCAGTGCAAAGGAGCAGAAACAGAAGATGGAGTATCATGGAGAGAGCAGAGAAAAGGCCAGTGTTGCCACATTATAGACTATGAGAAAGCCAGAAATATCCAATGAAGCTGAAAAGATGAGTTGGGGTCACATTGTGAAAGGTTGTAAAAACTGAACATCGTACTTTATACTTTAGCACAGGGGCAGTGTGGAGCTAGTGGAGTTAATATTGAGGAGAGGAGTGACATGATTAGACTGTAGGAAAATGACTTTGGCAGCTATGTGGAGGATGGTTTCTAGTTGAGAAAGACTTAAGAGAAAGTGACTCATTAGGAGGCTGTTGCCATAGTATAACTGAAAAGTGAAGAAGGCCTAGAGTAAAGTGATAGCTGAATAATAGAAAGAAGGGATGGTTGGGTTTTTTTGTTTGTTTGTTTATTTGTTTTAGGGATTGGGTTTTGAAATATTTTGAAGTTAGAAAGAACAAGATTTAGCAGCGGATTGGAAATGTGGGGAGAGAAAGAGTGAAGAGTCCAGCCAGGATAGTTCCAAGGTCATGATCTTGGGCAACTGGAAGAATAATAGTGCCTTCAACAGAAATAGGGAAACTTGGAAAAGGGGGAGAATTTGAGGGAAAAAAATTAGTCTAGTTTTGGTCATGTTGAGTTTGAGATACCTCTAGACATCCAAGCTGAAATGTCCAATAGACAATTTGTAAGCCTGAAGATCATGTCAGAAATTGGGGCTGCTTATCTCTGGGTATGTGTATATACATAGAAATTTTATGTGTGTATATCTGTAGATATATTTCTACATATCTAGATATAGATATACACGCATATGAATATTATATATACAAACATAGACATGTGATATGTATTCATACAAACATATACACTTATATAAAGTGATTCATCTGCATAGAGATCATATTAAGGTCCATGGGAGCTGGTGAAGTTACCAACAATGTGTAGATAGAAAAAAAGAAGAAATATAGGATAGAACTTTTCTGGAACACTATTGATAGGTAGTATAATATAGATGTTGATCCAGCAAGGGAGACTGAGAAGGAGCAGTCAAGACCCAGGAGAGAAGAGTGTAAAAAAGTTCATAAAAGAGTAATTATCTAAAAGGATAACTGGTCAACAGTGTCAGGTGCAGCAGATCAGTAAAGAAAAATGATGAGTGAGAAAAGACTATCAGATTTTGCAGTTAGAGATTGACAACTTTTAGGCAGCTAGGTGCTACACTGAATAGAATGGATAGACTCATCTTCCTGAGTTCAAATCCAGCCTCAGATATTTAATAGCTGTGTGACCCTGGGCAGGTCATTTAACCCTGTTTGACTCAGTTCCTCATCTGTAAAATGAGCTGGAGAAGGAAATGGCAAACGACTCTAGTATCTCTGCCAAGAAAACCCCAAATGGGGTCATAAAGAGTTGTACACAACAGAAACAAACAAACAAGCAAAAACTTTGGAGAACAGTGTTAACTGAGTGATGAAGATTGAAGCCAGATTGGAAGGAGCTAAGGAATGGGTTAAAGGAGAGGGAGGCGAGATAGTGTGAAGACAACTTTTTCAAGGAGTTTGGCAGAGAAAGGAATTGGTGATACAGGACAAAGAGCTTGAGGAGATAGTAGGTTCTAGTAAAGGTATTTCTTAAAGATGTGAGTTTTGGATATGTATGAAGGCAGGAGAGAAAAATCAGTTGATAAGGGAGAGGATGAAGAAGGCAGATAGTTGGCAATACATCTTCTGGAGAAAATGTGAAGGGATTGGGTTAAGTGCACGTGTAGAAGACAGCCTTGGTAAGGAGAAATGCCATTTTTATGTTAGAAACTTGGAAGAAGGAAGAGGGAGAGGGGGGTGATATCAAGGGACTTTGAGGTGAAGAAAATAAGAAAAGATGGAACTCATGTTGAATGACTTTAGTTTTCTCAGTAAAGTTAGAATCAAGGTATTCAGTTGAGAGGAAGGAAGAATTTGTGGATTGTTTGCAAAGGGAAGAGGAGATTTGCAATGGCTTCTGTGAGGACTGGGATAGGGAATCAGGGATGAATAATATGGATGAGCTAAGTGAGACTCACAGTCACTTGCTGTGGTACCATAGGTAGTAAGTACCAGAGGCAGTACTTGAATCCAGGTCTTCCTGATTCCAAGGACAGTTTTCTGTATCTAGCTTGCCATACACCCTCTTCTACTTTGTAAATTTTGGAGTATCATAGAAATGTGAGAAGTTTTTAAAACATTGCTTGATTCATTCAATGTTTTTGAACGCTTTTTATATATAATATCCTGTGCTTATATAGATGAAGACTTATAAGTTGACAGTCCTTTTCTTTGTGGTGCTTAGGATCAGAGATTAAAGTTGGAATGGGACTTAGAAGATACTTAGTCCAAGCCTTTCCTTTTCTGGATGAGGCACTGAGGCCAAAAATGTAAATTACTTGCCCAGAGTTACACAGCTAGTAAGTGTGTGAGGTGGTGTTTGAACCTGAGTCTTGCTGATTTCAAGTCTGCTACTCTGTCCACTAAACAAGCATATGCTTGGAGAGAAGATAAGACACATTTGCATTATAATCCAAGGCAGGATCTTGACCTGCCACAAAAGAAATATAAAAAGAGGAGGAAGAAATAATTTTTTGGCTGGAAAGTTTCACAGAGGAGTTACAATTTAAGTGTTTTTAAATTTGGCCTAAATTATGTGACTTTTATGAATGGCATTGATTTCGATGAGGCTGCTAACACTGAGTGGGATGGTAGAAAGATAGATGTACAGTGATGTTGAAAAAATACAGGTAGGGTTTAGTGAAACAAGGTACTTAGGTGATTTCCCCAAACTGAGATTGCCGTGGGCTATAATCCTAATTCCCTGAGTGTGGCATGGAGCTTAGATAAGTTTCCCCTTTATGGAAAAATGTTAATGACATACTCTCTGTTGCCATGTTTCAGTTGTTTCTATAATGGGGAGAGGTACCTACTTGGTCCCCCATAACTAACAGCTCATAGTTGTGAGATGGTTGACTAGGATAAACCTGGTCAGGTAAAATTCCATCATTCTCTCTGTTCTTTAGCCAGAAATGGAGTCCTAGAGCTGTGGAACAGAGGTAATTAATATCCTAGTTTCTTATCAGGGGAACAATATAGTGATATTCATATTGAACAAAGATGGTTCCTGGTGCTGGATAAATGAGGATAGGAACTGTAGCTAGGCTGGAACCTGTTTCAGTTATCTGAGTGTGGTGGCTGCTAGGTGGTGCCATAGTGCACAGGGCACTGGGCCAGGAGTCAGGAAGACTCATCTTCCTGAGTTCAAATCTGGTCTCAGACACTTACTAGCTGTGTGATTCTGGGCAAGTCACTTAACCTTGTTTGCCTCAATTTCCTCACCTGTAAAATGAATTAGAGAACCACTCCAATATCTTTGTCAAGAAAACCCCAAATGGGGTCACAAAGAGTTGGATGTGACTGAAGTGACTGAACAAGTTTTAGTGAAATGTAGTACTTAAGATAGATTTGAATTTGCTTTGATATCAAATAAAATTGATCCTCTCCTCAAATCCAGAAAGGTACTTCATCTGAGGCCCTGAATTCAAAGTCTCTTCTTGTTGGTTACCAGAGCTTTTAAATGTGCTCTTTCCAGTGTTGGCTACAACCTTCTAAATGCAATTTGGAGTCTTCTCCTGTGAGGAAGCAAAGCCTCACAGTGGTTCTAGAACACTAAACCCAAGCCAGAGGAGATGCATTGCTACTTTCTAACTGAAGAATCATGAGCAAATCATTTTCCCTTTCTGGCCCTCAGGCTCCCCATCTGCAGACTATTAGATTGGAATAAATGATATTTGAGTTCCCTAGCTCAAAAAATGAATTTAAATTTTTTCACTTTCCTTGTTTAAATGAATTGGTCTTACTTATAGAAAGAAGAGGTAGTTGGTGGTGCCTTTATGGAGACTAGGAACCCCTACGTTAACCCAGATAATTATGCTGAAATAAGAGATTTACTTCTTTTAAAAGCTATAAGTAATCCTGAGAGAGTTAACAGATTGCTAGTGCGAATTAGTTTAATCAGATTGCCTTCTTGTTAATAACTGGATGAGATCTGTTGTTTGGAGGTCATGCAGTTTTGATGGGGAGAGGTACCAGGAAGGCAAGATAAATTTTGAGCTTGGCACAGGCTAGGGAGAGCTATGCTGAGTTAGAAACTATGGTGAGGAGCTAAAAGGAGCCAATGGGGAGAATGAGGGCCCTAGGTCCTGGAAGATAAGAGAGAAGGGATTCTTGGATAAACAGAAGAGGCCCAGAAAGATCAGGGCATTGAGGATAGACTTAACTTATTTTAGCCTTGCTTAAGGTTCACCCTGCATGTGAGGCCATGTGGTAGCTACTTTAATCAGGCAATCTATTAGAAAAATGGCTTAAGAGCTTCCAGAATTTAATGCAATTCAACAACAAAAATTATTAAGTGACCAGAATTCATAAGGACCACACAATTCAAAGCTTGCCACCCCTTGAGTTTACCATTACTTGGAAAAAGACACCAATTAGAGCCACATATGACTACATGTGACCCCAGCCTGCTCTGTCCATTTTCCACTGAGACAGAGACAGGGAGGGAGAGACAGAGACAGATACAAGGAAAGAGAGACAGAGAATTTATTGACTCCCGTGTGCCAGGTACCATATTAAGCATCCTCAGGTGGCATTTCGAAGAACCTGTGCTGCTATCTCTGTGATATTGGTCAAATCTCTTTTTGGGGCTTGAGTTTTCCTGTCAGTAAAATTTCAAAACATGACTATGTGATCTTCAAGGCTCGTCCCAGCTCTGTGCCTAATGATAGCGCATGTGGCTCACACTTAAATGTTTGCATGGTGTTTTACCTAGATTGCCTTGTTTGATGTTCATAACAACCTTATGAGGTAGGTGCCATTCGTTATCCTCTTTTTACAGGTACATATGCCTGAGGGAGACTTTGGTGAGTTTGCAGTTTGGAAAGGAGAGAGCAGGAGGGTATGAGAGTAGAGAGTCAACGAAGGGAGTAGGAAGGAGAGGAGAGAAGGGGAGCAGGCAGGGAAGGAGAAAGGGGGGAAATGGCAGCTTTAGTTAGAAAATGCTGGATTTGAACCAGGGTTTAAATTCCAACTTTGCTTCTCATGAGCTGTGTGACCTTGAGAGAAATCACTTAACCTGCTTGAGTCTCAGTTTCTCCCACTGTAAAATGAGGAGATTGAGCTATATGATCCCTAAAATCCCTTCAAGCTCAATCCTATTATCCCTAAGACCGAGGAAGGAGAAAGTAACCTTGGGGACCAGGGACAGGAGAAGGGAAAGCAGGAATGACTAAGAAAGAAAACAGCAAGCTGGGGGTGGGACAGAGCAGGGAAGAGGAGTTTAATATTCTAGTTTTCTCAAACAAAGCAAGAAATCCTCCCATAAACCGTTTGCCGACCTGGCAGGTTGCTATGGATTATGATGCTTAATCAGTACCAACACCCCCCCTGCTGTGCCGAGCAGTCTGAAGCCCCACTCCCTTGCCATCCCAGCAGCTTAAGGACTAATGATGCTTTTAAATTTTTTCCCCTACAAACAGGGGAAGACCATGAAGCAAAAGTTGCACCCTTACAACATCTATCAAACATCAGCATCGTCCTTCTCTCCCTCCTTGTGAGCCAGTAACGTAGCAACTGATGAAGGCTGCTTGAACTCAAGTGGCCCTGAACTTACATGTTTGGCAGGCTAGAATGTTTTCTTCTCTTTCTTCCACCCCTTTTTCTCTCTTTCCCCCTCCCCTTCCTCCCTCTCCCCTGTCCTGGTTCTGTTGAGGTGGCTGATGTTTCTCCCTGTCTGCTAGCTGAGTTGGAGGCACCAGTCCCTGTGGGGGATTAGTGGTCTCTTCATGCAGAAAGTGGAAATTGATTTAATAGCACATGATAGATGAGCTGAAGAAGTTCACACTGTTAAGACCACGAGCTGAAACTGCAGCTACGCCAAATTTGGGATTAACAGATAGAGTTACTTTGGGTTTGGAAAAAGGAGTGAGTGAAGGTATGTGTGACCAGTAGAAGTGGGGAAAGTAGGAGGAGAGGACTAGGAGGAGACCAATTCTAGTCCCAGATAAGTCCCTGTGTGACCTTGAAGAAGTCACTTCCACTCTAGGGGCTTATTCTCCCCATCTGTAAAATTAGGGAGTTGGATTTGGTCATTAAGGTCTCTTTGGGACTTTAGAATAATCTTTTGTTTCTGTGGTAAAGATGCTTTGCATATCCAATGTATGCTCTTCAGAACATAGAAATCATATTGCTGGCCCATCATTAGGACCATGGGGCATGGCCAAGGCTGAAGGGCTAAAATGAGTGAAATTTAGGACAAATAAGTATAATGTGGTGGAAAGAACTCTCTACTCAGAGTTCAAGTTCAGCTCCAGTAATAAGGAGACCTCCTACTTAACTAGCAGTGACATTGAACAAGTCACTGCCACCCACATCCCACCTCTCTGGGCTGTAGTAATGTCCTTTGTAAAATGAGGATGTTGGGCTAGATAATGTTGATGGTGTCTACCAGATTTTGGATTTTGTGGCTTTGTAACCCCATTAGCCATAGGTATGGTCATATAGGCTGGAGTGGTGATTCAGCAGAATCTTAAGTGAATTAGGATGACTGAAGGTCAGACTCAAGGACCAACATCTAAGAAGGCCTTCTTCCACCCCAGTCTGCTCCATTCTGGAGACCCCTGTCCCGATGGCTCTTGGTCCTCTGTCGACTCTCCATCTCCACACCCCTCAACCACCATGTAGATTGGGGGCATAAAAATGTGGTCCCTGGAGGAGATAATGGAGCAAGGTCAGTAGAATTTGACAAAGGAAAGTAAGGAAAAGTATTATTTCTTCTCTCTATGTGACCACAGTCACCTGAGCATCAAAAGTAGTTAAGAGGAAAGGGTGGGATTTAGGAGATATCAAAGGAGTATGGTTGAAGGTAGCAGAGCTCAGGGGAGAAAGGGATTAGGCTAGATTACCTCTTCTCCCTTCAAAATATCCATATGGTAAGACAGGCCCCATCTGTTTCATCACTCCCTTATCTGGATTTCTCCAAGTGCTGGAGTTCTTGGTTATGGTTCTGTAGAACTAGGTGATTCACAAAGAAATGCACCAGAAGGATAGTCAATCCAGAGAAGAGTCAGAGGGACCAGGATGCAAAAATTTAGGAGATACCAGGATGGAAATGCTGACAAAAGGCTAGGAACTGAGTAGAACCAGAAGACCAAGACCAGGGATTCAAGTGCCCCACAGGAAAGCTTCCACAGTTTCAGAATTGTATCTATAGCTTATTTCTCTCACCAGATTCCTTTAGTTTGGAGGATACTTCTGACTTCTCCATGCCTTTGCTTTGAGGCAGTGGCTAGAGAGATGGGGTTGTAGTCAGGAAGATCGGAATTCGATCTAGCCTCAGATACTTTCTTAGCTGTGTGGCCCTGGGCAAGTCACTTAACCTCTGTCTGATTCATTTTCCTCCACTGTAAAATGGGGGAATTATAATAGCATCTACTTTCCAGGTTGTCATGAGGATCAAATGAGATCATATTTGTATAGTGCTTGATTTGGTGCCTAGCACATAGTAGATACTTAATAAATACTTGGTCCCTTTACCTCTTCAGTTCCACCAGAATACTACCTGGCTGCCCTCAGCCTCCAGCAGATGGGAGTCACTCAAAGCAAGACTGACTTTGAAGTAGGATTTCTACAAA
Source organism: Gymnobelideus leadbeateri (assembly GCA_011680675.1). Taxonomy (NCBI): domain Eukaryota; kingdom Metazoa; phylum Chordata; class Mammalia; order Diprotodontia; family Petauridae; genus Gymnobelideus; species Gymnobelideus leadbeateri. Next base: position 396,773 of record WOXC01010485.1, read on the forward strand.
ATCAAGGGTCCCTGTCTTCTTCATTGTAAAACAGTTCTGCATGACATCTGAGGACATATTCTGTTCCTGTAATAAGCTTCACAATTAGGGCCAAGTGACTTCCACTTCATTTGCACTGGAAATGAGATGCAATTGTGCCAATCCATTGTTATCTTCTACTTTATTAAAGAGTGAATGCATCCCCTGAAGGTCTGGGCGAATTCATACTACAACATTGAAAAGACAAAGAGTACAAGAGTCTAATGAAACAGAAGACCATATGCACTCCTGCTTCTCTTCTCCCATTCATCCCTCCACCTGACTAGCCAGCTAGCCAGCCAGTCAGCCTGTGGGTGGGGTCTACATGTGCCAGTGATCAGGGTAAGAGAGTCTTCATCTGGGGGTAAAGGGGCAGCATTGAAATTGTAGGGAAACAAATATAAACTGAAAGCTAGGCTGAGATGATACTAAGGTTTCACAGAAGTATGAATGCCAGAAGCTGAGATAAATAGGGAAAACCAGTATTCTTCCCACTGATATCTACCTTGTTTTTCTTATTATTGTTATATAAGTAATATATAAATTAGATCCCCTGCCTTGAAAGAGCTTAGACTCTAGCTAGGAAAACAACATTACAACACTTGGGAAAGACTACTAACAACCCAAAGCTTTACTTCATGTGCTAAATGAGATGTGGCTATAAGACTGAAGAGGAAGGAGGGGGTCACCAGAGAGTAGGGCATTATGGGAAGGTTCTTGGAAGAAGTGGAAACTTGTGCTGGACTTTAAAGGATGAATCAGATTTGGACAAGCCTAATGGAAGACTTCCCACGAGGGGGTCAAAATGAATAAAGATACAAAGACAGGATCAACTAGGGTAGGTTTTAGAGGCAATGGGGTAAGGCAGTCTGGTGGTTTTGGAAGATTAAATAACATTTAAGCTCCTTGAAGGCAGGGATTATTGTAATTTTGTTTTTGCATCCCCAGTGCCTTGCCCAATACTTTCCCTCATTATAGGTATTTAATATTTGGATTGGATTGAATTCATGTTGGAGAGCACTGGAGAAAATAAGACAATTGCACTTTATCCTTTAGGCAACTGGGAACCAGATATGTTTTGTTATCAGGGAAATAGCAAGATTTGAGCTAAGTATTAAGAAGGTGAATTTGGCTGTATGTCTAGGATGTGTTGGGAGAGGCAGAACCTGTAGACAGGGAAGTCAGTTAAAAGTGAATTGATGAGAATGTAAAAGGAAAAAGCATATTAAAGAGATGTTTAAGAGGGAAGGATTTAGAGGATTTTGTGGCTAACTGGATAGGGATGATGAGGGAGGGAGAAGAGTCAGAGGTGACTGAGGCAGTGTGGTGTAGTATGGGGCCAGAAAGACGTGGCTTCATATACCACCTCTTACATGAGGTGTGTGACAGTGAGCAAGTCATCTCAACTCTTTTAGCCTCATTTTCTGCATCTGTTAAATGCGTGTGTGTTGGTGGGCAGACTTAATAACTTAAGGTCCCCTCTAGCTGTAAATCTAGATTTTGTGCCTGTGTGAAGAGGAGAAGGGTGATATCACTGACAGAGATGTCTTACAGTCTAGTACAGTGGCGGGGGAGTGAAGATGCCAAGCTTAATTTTAAACTTGTTGAGTTGTTCATGGGATGTTCAAGAAGAAAGGATCAATAAATAGATGGTTAGTATATAGGACTAGACTATAAGGGAGAGGTGGAGAACCATAGATATGGTTTGTGAGTTGTTTGCCTGAAGATAATGATGAAGGTAAAGGTTAAAGTAGATGAGATACAGGGGCGGCTAGGTGGCGCAGTGAGTAGAACGCCGGCCCTGGAGTCAGGAGGACCTGAGTTCTGATCCGGCCTCAGACACTTAACACACACAAACAAAAACCTAGCTGTGTGACCTTGGGCAAGGTACTTAACCCCAACTGCCCTCCAAAAAAGCAAAATAAAAAAAAAAATAGAAGTCTAAGAACTGTTTCTTAGGGAATACTGGCACATAGGCTGTTATGCATGTGAGGACCCTAGAAATATCAAATCATTGAATTGAGGCCAGGAAAGGAAAAAGAGAAGAAGCCTTTGGAGAGGAAGGAAAAGAACTAAGATGGTATCACAGAGGTAAAGGGAAGACACAATATTAAAGAGGGGATAATCAGCAATCACAGAGTTCAAGTCACAGAATGTGGAAGAGGGAGGTATCCAGTTCTTATTAAGTGCCTCCTACGTGCAAGGCACTGTGCATTATACAGCATTTTCTCATTTGATCTCATTGATTAGGAGGAAAAACCATTGGATTATTGATTAGCAAGCAGGTCACTCGTGACCTCCAAGAATAAAGTTTAAGTAGACTGGTGAGATTAAATCAGGTTTCAGGGGACCAAGAAATCAATGGATTGGTTTTGGCAGGGAAGAAGCATGTATAGACCACTTGGTAGTGAAAGAGAGATAGGATGGCAACTTGAGGGACAGGAGAGTGAAATAGGGCTATTAAATGAGGAAGACCTGTGATGTTTGAAAACAAAAGGAAGAAAGACATTGAAGGTGCTAGAGAGAAAGTGGGATAATTAAGATAGTAAAATAGTGAGATTATAAGGGGGCTGAGATTGGAGTCAGGTAAGGAAAGGATTCTAATAGTTTATATTTCCCTAGTTATGGCTGACAAAATGTTTTCTTGACACCAACTCTAAGGTAGTTAGATACAAATATTATTTTCCCACTTTATTGTTGAGATCATTGAGACGCAGAGAAACAAGGTGACTTTACCAGGGTCATGTAGTTATGGGAGCTGGGGTAAAAACTGAAGTCTCCTGTCTCCATATGACTTTTTCCTAAGGTCACATAATGGACCAGGAATCAAATGTCCTCGGCTCTAGATCACAGACAAGCATTTACTAGCTATGATAGAATGTCATTTAATATTTCTGTGTTTTGGTCTAATCAACTGTAAAATAGACTTGATAGTCTCTTTCTTGTTTGCCTTATAGAGTTATTGACAAAGTCATATGAGATTATCTAGACAAAATGACTTTGGGACTAATAAAGTGCTATGGGGATGAGGAGTGTGGAGAGAATAACCATTTAAGTGCCTACTATGTTCCAGGCACTGTTCTAAGCCTTTTAAAACTATTATCTCATTTGATCCTCACAACAACCTGGGGAGGTACGTGCTATCATCATTCCCATTTTGTAAGTGAGGAAACTGAGGTAGGCAGAGATCAAATGACACGCCCAGGACCACACAGCTAGTAAATTTATGAAGTTGGATTTGAACGCATCTCTCTGACTCCAGGCCCAGTACTCTATCTGCTGTACTTAGCTGTCTCCTAGTTAAACATGGTTTCTTGTGATGGTGGTTCTGAAGTTCTCTTTGTGCAAATGTTAATGTTCAGAGGCTATCTCAAAGGTCATTTATCTTCATTATTATTTTTATCTTTCATTTTAATTATTCTGTGTACTTCAAATCAAGATTATTGTCACTGGATGCTGGAAAACACAGTATACTGGAAAGTACATTGGACTAGGAGTGCAGGAAACCTGCCTTCTTGTCTTGACCCTGCTGCTAATTTCCCGTGTGACCCTGGGCAAGTCTGTTAACCTCTCTGAGGCTCATTTATAAAATGAATGGGTTGGACTAAGAGAGCTTTCTCTAAGATCCCTTCCATGTTTTACATTCTATGATCTTAGCCTTGACTCTGATATTAATTTGCAGTGTGACCTCAGACAAACCATTTCCCTCTTTGGGTCTTAGTTTCCCCATATGTAAAATGAAGAAGCTAGAAAAGAGTTTTCTAAGATCTCTTTTGACTTAAGCATTCTTTGACTCTAGAAGTATGGGACTTACAGCTAATAATTTTTACCTATTTACCAGTTTCTTTACCCATTGAATGATGCTGGCCTCACTCAAATGGTCATGAGGTCATTTTAACAAAGATTTAAAAAAGAAAACAATAGCAACAACAACAAAGTCCAATGGCAATTATGTCTGACAGATGTATAATATTTGATCTCCGTAGTTTCCCACTGTTGTGATGAAGAGAAGAAGGTCCATCTTCTTATCTCTTCATTGAGGCCACATGCTTGATCGTTACAGTTAAACTTCTTTTGGTTTCATTTTCTTGTCCTTTCCATTTATATTGTTATAGTCATTGAGGATATTGCTTCCCTGGTTCTGCTCACTTCACATTGTATCACTTCTTATGATTGTTCCCAATTTTCTCTGGATTCTTCATATCAATAATTTCTTATGACAGAGTAATTTTAAAATTTTAGTTACATTTGTATGCTATGGTTTGTTTAGCCTTTCCTTGATCAATATACATCTATTTTGTTTCCATTTCTTTGCTATGGCAATAATTATCTTGTGATACATACATGTATATAGTATATACATATACACATACATATAGTATACATATACTACACATCTATATATAGTGCATGTATACATACACATACACATGTGGGGGGTAGAGAGAGAGATTAGAATCAACTAAAATCTAGTTAAAATAATTAACAACTTTAGCAAAGTTACAGAATATAAAATAAATCCATAAAAATCATCAGTATTTCTATATATTACCAACAAAACCCAGCAGGAAGATATAGAGAAATTCGATTTAAAATAACTACAGATAGTATAAAATACTTGGGAGCTTACCTGCCAAGACACACACAGGAACTATATAAATGCTTTCATAAAGCACTTTTTACACAAATAAGGATTAAATCAATATAAGAAATATTTAAATAATTGGAGAAATATTCATTGCTTATGTGTAGGACTAGCCAATATAATAAAAATGTCAGTACTATTTAAATTAATTTACTTATTCATGGCCATACTAATCAGACTATCAAAGCATTACTTTCTAGAGCTAGAAAATAACAAAATTCATTTGTAGGAAAAAGAGTTCTAGAATATTACAATTAAAAACTGAAGAAAGTTGGCCTAGAACAACCAAATCTCAAATTATGCTACAAAGTGTTCATGATTAAGTGTTAAATTTGATACTGGATAAGAAATAGCATGGTTGATCAATGGAATAGATTAGGTATACAATGTATAGAAACAAATGAGCAGGGGCGGCTAGGTGGCGCAGTGAATAGAGCGCAGGCCCTGGAATCAGAAGGACCTGAGTTCAGAGCCGGCCTCCAACACTTAATCCGCACAAACAAAAACCTAGCCATGTAACCTTGGGCAAGTTACTTAACCCCAATTGCCCTAAAGGGGCGACTAGGTGGAGCAGTGAGTAAGAGCGCTGGCCTCGGAGTTTGGATGACCTGAGATCAGATCCGGCCTCAGAAAACGAGCACCCATGCATAAATAATGACTAGCCGTGTAACCTTGAGCAAGTTACTTAACCCCAATTGCTTTTAAAAAAAAAAAAGAAAGAAAGAAAGAAACAAATGAGCACAGTAACCCAGCATTTGGTAAACCCAAAGTTCCTAGCTATTAGGGCAAGAATTCACTGTTTGACAAAAACCACTGGGAAAACTAGAAAGTAGTCTAGCAGAAACTAGGTGTAGACCATCATCTCACACAATATACCAAAATAAGTTCAAAATGGGTGCATGGTTTAACATAAATGATTATATAATAAGCAAATTAGGGTACCATGAAAAGTTACTTTTCTGATCTGTGGATGTAGAAAGAGTTTCTGATCAAGTTCACAGGAGGCAAAATACATAATTTTGATGACATAGCATTTTAAAAGTTTTTATACAAACAAAACCAATGCACCTAAAATCAAAATAAAAAGCAGGAAACTACTTTGATTAAAATCTCAGTTTTCAGATATATAGGTTACTGAGCCAAATTTATAAAAATGTCATTACCCAATTGATAAATGATCAAAGGATATGAACAGGCAATTTTTCAAGGAAGTAATCAAAGCTATGAAATAGTCATATGAGAACATATTTGAAATCACTAATAATTAGAGAAGATCAAATTTTAGAAAAACCTCTGAAATACTGTATCATACCCATCAGATTGGTTATGATAAAAGAAAAGGAAAATGACATACTGAAGAGGACATATTGAAAAATAGCTACACTAATGCACGATTGGTGGCACTGTGAACTAGACCAGTCATTCTGGAGAATAATTTGGAACTTTGTGCAAAGGGGTATAAAACTTTGCACACCCTTTGACCCAAAAACACTGCTACTAGGTCTGTATCCTGAAAAGATCAAAGAAAAAGGAAAAGGCCCATATGTACAAAAAGTATTTATAACATCGTTTCTTGTGTTGGCAAAGAATTGGAAACTTTGGGAATGCTCTTCAATTGGGGAATGACTAAGCAAGTTATAGTTTAGGAATATCATGGAATTGTTCTGTAAGAAATTATGAAGGGGATGACTTAAGAAAAAAAAATAACTGAATAAATTGATACAAAGTGAAGTGAGCAGAACCAAGAGAACAATGTACATAGTAACAGCAATATTGTAAAAATAATCAACTATGAAAGACTGTAACTCTGATGAATACAATGATTGACATTAATTCCAAAGGATACATGATAAGAAATGCTGTCTGCTCCCAAACAGAGGACTGATGGACTCAAGAGCTCAGATTAAAGCATGTATTTTTCTTTGATTTTGGGGGAGGACATGGCTAATATAAAAATGTTTTGTGTGACTTCATATTCATGAAGAGTATCATTTTTTGCCTTCTTAGTAGGTGGAGGCGGGGGGGGGAAGAGCAAGAGAATTTGGAAATGAAAAATAAAAATAAAATTTTAAAAATATATGGAGAGATAAGAGCAAGACAACAGCATGATTAGAGGGATTTAGCACTATTTGTATGGCCGGTGATTAATAGTTTGATGTCAGGGCGGCTAGGTGGCGCAGTGAGTAAGAGCGCCGGCCTCGGAGTTGGGATGACCCGAGATCAAATCTGGCCTCGGAAAATGAGCACCCACACATAAATAATGACTAGCCGTGTAACCTTGAGCAAGTTACTTAACCCCAATTGCTTTAAAAAAAAATAGTTTGATGTCAGCTTGGGAGGCTATTTCCAGAAATGTGTTCTTGGTCTTGAACTATTCTACATTTTTGTCATTGAATTAAACAAGAGCATATATTGCATGTTTATCAAATGTTTAAATAACACAAAGCTTAGAGGGATTAATGAACTGGAATTCAAATGATTCTGACAACCTAGAATAGCTACCTAACGGTAGGTAGCACAGTGCGTAGAATGCTAGACTTGGAGTCAGGAAGACCTGAGTTCAAGTACTGCTTCAAACACATACTATTTATCTGAGCCTAGGTACATGATTTAACTGCTCTCAGTCAAAGTTTCCTCATATATAAAACATCAAAGTGTTGGACTCTTGCTTTCCAATGTATCTTCCATTCCTAAATCCATAATCCTATGAACATTGTACTACAAATAAGATAACAATAAAGATAAATGTAAAGTCTTACATGGGCTCAAGAATTGACTTCATAAGTACAGTATTAGGAAATATGGCTTGTGGGCAGTTTGTCTAAAAAAAAAAAAAGATCTAGGAGATTTACCAGATTGCAAACTCACTATGAATCCACATTGTGAAATAGCAGCCAAGAAATTTAATGAGATCTTAAGTTTAAGGAATAAACCTTAAGAATACGGAGGTGATGGTCTCTCCGTACCATACTTTTGTCAGACTTCATAGGGAGTTTTCTGTTCACTTTTGAGTGTCATATTTTATGGAACAAATTGATGAACTACAGTGTCCAATGGAAGATGACCCAGATAGTAAAGAACTTGAAGACCATGGCATTAAATGATTGGTTGAAAGAATTGGAAAAGCAAACATTTAGGGAGGCAGTTGTGTCCAGCTATTTGGGGAACTGTCACTTATAAAATGGGATCATATTTTTTCTGATGAAGAACAAGGAACAGCAAGTGGAAGTGGCAAAGAAGAAATTTTAGTCTTAAAATAAAGGAGAAAAATCATCCTGACAATTCAAAATCTTCAGCTGGAATGATTCTATCTCATGAGGTGATGGGTTCTTCCTTCTTGACATTCTTCTGAGTTTGAAAACATTAGAAATAATACTGCCTCTGGTTTGAGAAATTTAGGGACTATATTCTATCTCTCACACCACCTGTTAGACCTTGGGCAAGTTTCTAAATCTCCCTGGGTCTCAATTTAACTTTTTCTTCTTATTTTTCCTTCCTCATTTTATAGAAATGAAAGAGTTGGACAAGATGGCCCCAGAGATCCTTATGAACTCTCCATGATCCCATGAACTTTTGATCACTTTAGGTACATAATACATATGTAGTGGAGAAAATTATTTTTGATTGGACTAGGTGACTCATGGGGTTCCTCCAGACCTAGGTTTCTGTGGTTTCTAAAGTCCGGCTTAGCCATAAAATCTGAAGCTAGAGCCCTCAGAACCAGGTGTATCTTGACAAAAGCGAGTTTTTTTTTCTCCTCCACTCTCCCTGGCAGGATTCCATGGTGTCAAGCACATACTTCCTGAAGAGATCCCTTTTCTATGCCAGGGGATGTATGGCAGGTAGCCAGACTGCAGTGGAAGAGTCACTGACTCTTAAAGACTTACAGAAAGATTCTGCATGTTCCTGGCCCCAGTCCTGAGGGAGCTTTGATTCATGGTATTTGAGGGCTCAGAATCAGGAAGGAGAGAAAGGGAATCTAAGGGAGAATTATTAGCAAACCCTCAGCTTTGGGAAGTGGCCCAGCACAGTAAAACCTTGGAAATGATGAGACATTGGGGGGCCAGAGAAGCCGAGGGGGAAGACAGTATTGTAGAACATAAAAATTTGTCTGGTGCTAAGTCATTATTGAATTATGAATTTTTAAATAACTCCAGTGGTTGCAAAATGACTGTGTTATGAAGGCTAGAGGCTGAACTCTTGGATTTCTTCATTTCTTCACAGGTATCACAGACAAGAATTACCCATTGATTCTGTACTAATCCTTCCCAGCCTGGCACTGGGGAAGAGGGGAGAAGGGGAAGTGGACTTTAAACTGGGTAGATATGACCTTTTCTCATACGCAGATGGGGACACAAGATATATTTCCTATTAGCTGCTGAATACCCAGTAGATTGGCTTATCTTTTACTTCTGCAGGACTGGGCAGAAGCTAAGCTAATGATAGAAGTTAGTCTCTTTTGCCATTAAACTTGCCTGAGCATATGGCAGTGCTGTTGAATACAAGGCCATGATTATTCTTAGAATGTGTCATAGGATGGGAAAGAGGATTAGGTGTGGTAGGAGGTACGAATCAAAAGTACAGGATTGCAGAAACATGATTAGACAGCAATTAATTTTTTTGAGGAATGAGAGAAATATAAAGGAAGGTACCTAACCAGAAGCTCAACATGAATCAATTGTAAAATAGTAGCTAAAAAAAGCTAGTGATCTTAGAATGCATTTATGCAAGAGCAGCTTCAAGAATGTAAGAGGTGATAATTCCCTTTGACTCTTTGTCCTGCCATTTCTGTAGTGCTTTGCCTAGACCCCGGTACCATTTTTTTATTATTAATAATCACGAACACAGTTTTACAAAATATTATCCTCACAACAGTTCTCTGAAGTAAGAAGTACTGATGTTCTCATTTTATGGATGAAGAAACTGAGGCTTGGGCTGTGACTTCCAAACTACTTGGTTAGTTGTAAGAATTGGGACTCAAACTCAGGTCTTGTGGTTCAAAGGACAATGTTCCATTTATTATTCCATGTAACACTCTCGCATTCAAGTGTGACCAGAATGGTGAGGATACTCAGCAGTATTCCATATACTTAAATAAGAAATGAGGAAATGGAGCTCCTTCCCTTCCCTGCAAAGGTGCAGCACCATGCATGGGAACATTATGCTCACTGTCAGATTTAATTAATGTGTTGGTAAGTTTAGTTGAACTGCTTTTTTCCTTCTCTCTGCTCCTTCATTCTTTGTTGCCAAGGATGGTTTGCCAGATAGAGTTTGGGGAAGGACTGTATTCAGAAATAAAGTTGATATGAAAACAAAAAACATCAATAATTTTATATGTATATGTATATTTATTCATAAACACATAGATACGTGTGTATGTGTATATTTCTACACACACGCATATATAGGGAAGCTAGATGGCCCAGTGGATAGAGCACTGGGCTTGGAATCAGGAAGATTCATCTTCTTAAGTTCAAATCAGGCTTCATATATTGAGTAGCTATGTGACCCTGTGATCACTTAACCCTCTTTACCTCAGTTCACTCATCTGTAAAATGAGCTGGAAAAGGAAATGGAAAACCAGTTCAGTATCTTTGCCAAGAATACCCCAAATGGGGTCACAAAGAATCAGATATGATTGAAGAATGAACAACAAAATATGTACATATACATGTGTCTATACATATATAATGTGTGTGTGTGTGTGTGTGTGTGTGTGTGTGTGTGTGTGTGTGTGTAATTGAAGTAACTTGATTCTTAAGGGTTCTGCCATGGTAAACACAAGCACTCTGTATAGTTGGCAGAAGATAAAACTAGAACCAGGGAAAGAAGTTTCAGTTTATTACCAAGGAAGGGGAGCTGTCCAACAATGCAATGATTTTCTTCTGTATAATAAATTATTTTCCACTTGAATCCAAATAGAGGCTGCATGACCATTTGTCATGGGTATGAATTTAAATGTATTCAATTCAACTGCCTTTTATTATTAATCAGATCACTGTGCTAGGCACTGACAGATGTGAAGATACAAAAGACCTCTGCCTTCATTGAGCTTACAGGAGGGGAATAGGAGGACCCATTTACCAATGACTAAAATAAAAAAAAAATGGGTCATGCAAGTATGTAAGAGAAATATAAAGGAAGTTTTCATTGAAGTCTTAAAAGACAAAAAGTATTTCTTGCTGGAGGAAATCAGAGAAGGCTTTATGGAACAAGTGGTATTTGAAATATGGGTAGGAGTTCAGCAGGTATGTGTGAGTAGTAGAGAGGACATTCCAAACATAGGGATGGTAGAAAGCATCAAGGAGATGCCAAGGGAATGGCACATATACTAACCCTGATGGAACAGTGTACATGATAGATGGTAACCTGAGGTAAAACTGGAGCCAGATCCCAGAATCTTGAGTGCCATACTGAGGAACCTGGACTTTATACTCTGGGCAATGGGAAATCCATTCACAAGTTCTGAGTTTTTTTTTCTCTTTCACTGGCTTGTTATCTTCCTCTCAGTTCTAGAATGTTTTGTCTCCAATGGTTCTATCCTTGGTCATCTTTTCTATACTCTTTCCTGAGTGATCTCATCTAATTAATCAGCTAGATTGATAGGCACTGGTATTTATTAAGCACCTACTATGTGCCAGGCAATGTGTTTACAAATGCAAAAAAGAAACATTTCTTTCCCTCAAGGAACAATAATTATGACAGAAATTACTCCCAATCTTTATTTTTTATCTCCTTACAACTTTAAGGCCACATTACCAACTGCCTGCTGGATAGCATCTCTTGACTTTCTGTGAGGGAACTTAAGCTCAACATGTTACAAACTGAACTCCTTATCTTTTCCTGAAAACATGCCCACCCTCCTCTTTAATTTATTCTCTTTCTCCTATTTTTATAAGTGAACACTTTATTTATACCTGTTAGCATTTTATGTATATATGTTAAAGAAATGATTATATGTATATATGTGCTCATAATCTTAGAGTATTCCTTTCTTACCCCACATACCCAAAGACCAAGTTGTATCAATTATTTCTACCAACATAGTAAATATCACAAATATTCACTTGCACTGTGACTACTGTAGTGTAGGCCCTCACATTTTCTTACCTAGAATATGGTTGTAACTTTCTAACTGTTCTTTCTTCCACCATTCTATCTTTTCTTCAATCTGTCCTTCATATACTGATACTCAAACAATTCTCTTTACCACTCTGATCGTATCACTCCTCTTCTCAGTAACCTTAACTGGATCATGCTATCCAACTTTCTCACCTAATCCAGACCTTAGTGACTGTTATCTCTTGACACCCAGGATATTTTCATTCATTCCTTAGTCTTTCTACCCCAACTCCTGTTCTCATACTATATGGCTTCAATATATATTCAAGTGCCATCAAATACTCTAATTTTCTAGTTCTTCCTTCTATTCAGTTCTCATTATTCATGACTGTTAGTTTTATTTCCATGTACATGAATTACAAATTCCCTTTATCTGATTATAATTTTTTATCATTTCATCTTTGTCTTATGACCCTATTTTTTCTCTTTAAGACCTCTAAACCCTTTAGATCTTTTTTTTTTTTTTTTTAGAATTTCATACCTGAACTAGCTATGCATTCTTCTACTTACCCATCTTGGCCCCTTTGTAAATCCAATCTACTCCCCACCATCCTCTACACCCTTGCACCCCCATCCTATTGCTGATAATGCATTGCTGAATGCCAGCCTTAGATGATTCCCCTTCGGCCCCTTTTGTTCCTTTTCATGTGCTGTTGAAGGAAGCTGGAGAAAACCATGAAACTGTGTTGGCTGGGTCCACTCTAAAATTTATATTACATAATCTCAACTAAGTACTCACTTCATCAGGTCAATCCTTTTATGACTTTCTAATTAATTTGCTATTCCATTAACCATAGCTGTTATTCCAAATCACTGTCTTTCCTCAAGCTTTCCCTGGCAGCCCTCTTGCTAACCCCCTCATCTGGGGAGCTCACTTAAGGCCACTTATTCTGAGCTCCTTCTTATTTCTTCTTCCTCATTTCACTTCATTCAGACATTTTCCTCTACTATTTTCACATTCATCCCTATGTTATATGAAGTGGCAAAAAAAAAAAAAAAGCAACCCTCCTTGCCAAGGCAAAACTATGCACCCCTTCCTCTCTTTCTCTCTTCTCCTCTTGACCTGACTTGCAGCCTACAAATATGCTCATGTCTTCCTTATCACTAAAAATGCCACATTTGACCTAACCATTCTCATTACTTAACGTGTAATAAATGTCCTGTGTCTCTTTTCCCCTTCTAAGCTTGAGAAAGCCGTCTAATATCAGTGCCTGCATCTCTCTTCCTCTCCCTTCTAAATCCTTTACTGTCTGGCTTCCAGTCTCATCATTCAACAGAAACAGCTCTTTGTTAGGTAATCATTGATTTCTTAATTGCTAAACGTAATGCCCTTCACCCAATACACATTCTTCTTGATCTCTCTTTAGCCTTTGGCACCTCTTGGTTACATTCTCCTCTGTAGGTTTTCATAACATTGCCCTCTCCTGGTTCTCCTTTACTGAATCTCCCAACATTTCATGCTGTTAAACTATGGGTGTCCTTTAAGGCATCTTGGGCCCACTTCTTTTTTCCCACTACACTATTTCACTTGGAGATCTCATCAACTCCTGTGGGTTCCATTATCATCTCTCTGAAGATGATTTCCTGATCTTTGTATCTGTTGTTGTTCAATTCATGTCTCCGTCTCCTTATGACCCCATGGACCATAGCACCGCAGGCCTTTCTATCCTCCGCTATCTCTCAAGTCTGTTCCAACTTCATGTTTGTTGTTTTCATGACACTATCTATCCATCTCTTCTGCTACTATCTCCTTTTCCTTTTGCCTACACTCTTTCCCAGCATCAAGGTCTTTTGCATTGTGTCCCATCTTCTCATTATGTGGTCATTATTTAAACTTCAACTTCAGTATTTGACCTTCCAGTGAATAGCTTGAATTAATTTCTTTAAGTATTGACTGATTTGATCTGCTTCCTGTCCAAGGGACTATCAAAAGTCTTCACCTCCACCAATTTGAAAGTATCTATTCAGCAGCACTCAACTTTCTATATAGTCCAGCTCTCGCAGCCATACAGTGCTAGCCTTAATGTCTCTCCCAAATCCTGCATTACATTTACTATGTCTCTAATTAAATATAGATATCTCAAACTCAACATTTTAAAAACTTGATGCATTATTCTTCTCCTAAACTTTCCCCTTTTCTCAACCAATATATTATCGTCAAGGGCACCAGCATCACCTAGACTATTACAATGTTTTGGGTTTTTTTTAAACAATTGCATGTTAATGCCTTTTGCTTTTATACCACTTAAATTTCTCCCTGTTGTCCTCCCCTTCTTCTCCCAGAGAACTATACCATATCAAAATGATTGGTTTTTTTTGTTTTGTTTTAAGAAGAAAATAGAAGAAAAACAAAAGACCTAAACCAACTAGTATATTTTAAAAATCTGCAAATATGTGCAACATTCTACAGCTTGGACAGCTCACTTATGAAAAGGATTTTCTTATTTCTCTTCCTTGAGGCCATACTTGCACTGTGTAGTTTTGTATCAAATTGTAAATTTGATTGTTTGTGATTGTTCTTTCCATTTATTGTGAGAGTCATTATATACATTATTTTCTTTACTTTCCTCTGGATCAGATCATGTAAATCTTTTTGTGCTTCTTTGTATTAATCATATGCAACATTTTTGGTAGCACAATAATATTCCACTATGTTAATATATTACAATTTTTTAAACCATATCCTAATGGATGGACATCTACTCTGTTTCCAGTTCTTTGCTACTACAAAAAGTTCTGTTATGTATATTTTGTAATTAGTACTGGTATAATCTTTTTCATCAATAAAATCTTTGGGCTATATGTCTACTAGTAGAATATTTGGGTCAGAGGACATTTTATTCACTTTATTTGCATAATTCCAAATTGCTTTCTAAATTGGTTATACTAATAAATAGTTCCACTAACAATGTTATTGTGTCTCTATATTCTCACAACCTCTCCAACTTTGATTATTCACATCACTTGTCATCTTTGCAATAGAATTCTTGACTTTGAAGACATGGTGCCTTCTTCAAGACTCCGCCTACTCAGTCCATCCTTTATTCAGCTGCCTAAGAGACTTTCCTAAAGTTGAAATATGACCATATCAATGCCCCACCCCCCACTGGCTTCCTTTTTCTTTTATGATTAAGGATAAAATCCTGGGCTTTACATCTAAGGATCTTTACACATAAACCCCTTACTCTCTCCCTTGTCTACTTATACTTTACTCAAAGGCCTTAGCCTAAAAGGGCCAGGGTCTCTCATTGCATCCTGGGTCATCTCCAGTGATCCTGATGAGGTCTGGTCACTGAATCGGTATGGCTCTGGAGGAGAAAGTGAGACTGGTGACCTTGAACAGCCCTCCCTCACTCAAATCAAAGTCAACTGCAAGTCATGTCATCATCTTCCTGATGCCATGGTCCTCTTTGAAAATGAAGGGCAAACACAATACTTTATTCACCTCTACATACTTTCTGACCTAACTATACTGACCCACTTCAGGTTCTTAAAGACAACATTCCATTTCCCATCTGCTTGCCTTTGTACTGGCTATGCCTCAAACATAGAAAGGGAAGGGAATAATCATTTATATAGAGCCTATTACATGTTAGACACTGTACTAAGCACTTTTTCACAAATCTTATCTCGTTTTATTTTCTCAACAACCCTGGAAGATAGGTGCTCTAATTCTCATCATTTTTCACTTGAGAAAATTGAGGAAAACAGAGGTTAAGTCTCTTGCCTAGGATCACACAATTAAGTATATGAGGCTGGATTTAAACTTGGGTTCTCTTACCTCCCTTCTTCCTCTTCATTTCATTTGCTTCTTTCAAATCTCAGCTAAAATCTGACCTTCTGCCAGATGCCTTTCCTAGTACCTTCAGACAGTAGTGCCTTTCCTTGTGAGACTATCTCTTATTGCTATGTATTTATCTTTTATGTGGTTCCCATTCTCTCCCACAGTAAAATGGAAGCTCCTTGAAGGCAGGGATTTAATTTTTTTTTCTTTGTCCACAGTACTGGATACAGTGCCTGACACATAGTAAATTCAATAAATGCTTGATTGACTTGTTCTCTATCCCATTGCTTACTGAATAAACCACTCAGGGACTTTAATGGTCTATTTCCAATCTACTTTTCAAGCCTTAACTCATATTACTTGCTTTCACTTTCTCTACCTTTCAGCCAATTTGACTATCTATCTTTATCATGCCTTCTCCCATATCTATGCCTCTTCTCACTTCATCTTGTGTCCTATTCCTGGAATGGTATCCACCACCCCCTTTTGTCTTTATCTGTTGAAGTCCCAATATTCCTGCAAAGACAATTTAGATTGTACCTCCTCCATGAAACTTCCTTGATACCTCCTTCTCCCAGGTGAAAGTAGTCTCTCTTTCCCTAAATTTCTCATAATACTTTCTCTATTCTCTCTCCTTCCATGCACCCACATGTACATATGTCACTCTCCCTTCTTTACTTCTCCTTGTATATACCCTTTTCTCCTATAAGATCATAAGCTTCTTGAGACTGAGATGTGGATTATGTCTGTCTTTGTCTTGCCTGTAGTAGGCACTTAATAAATTTTCAGTGATTAGATTGAATTCAATGCAAGTGACACTATCAGATTTATATATAAGGAAGATTTATCAGTAAGATTATTTATTTGTGGATTAGAGTGGGCAGACCCAGGAAGTGGGAAGACCATTTTGGAGGGTGGAGCATTAGTTCTAAGTGAATGGTAATGATGGTTCTTTCCTAGGGTGGTAGCCAGTAGGAATAGAAAGGAAATGATCGAATCATAGATACATAGATTCCATAGATACATCTCAGAGAGAGACTTTACAGAGCTTGACAAGTGATGGGTGAAGAAGGTAGAGGAGAGGGAAGAGTCAGAGGCAGCACTAAGGCTTCAAGCAGGGAATCCTGGAAGACTGAAGATGCCATTGCAGAAGTAACAGGGTTTCTTTGGCAAAAATAATGAGTTCAGTTTCAGGGGGAACTCTCCTAAAGGTAGTTGGAAATATGGTACTGGTACTCAAGAGAAAAGTTGAGGCTAGAGACTGAGATTTGGGGGTCATTTACAATAAAGGTGGTAGTTAAAGCTGTGAGTATATATTAATTTGCTGAGGAGAAGAGGAAAAGTGAAAAATATTGTAGAAATCATTCAATCAGTAACTTAATTAAAAACCTCTACTAAAGATCTTCTGTGTGCTAGACACAGTACTAGGTAAAAGGATTCATAGATCAAAATGAAATGGTCCCTGCCTTCAAGGAGTTTGCATTTTCTTGGGAGAGACAACATGTACATACATAAGTACAGGGTGTTCCAAAAAAAATTTTAGTGCAATTTTAAGCTTTTAAAGTTATATATACCCCATGTCTATGAAAAAATGCACAAAATAAATACAAAGTAATATTTTTGGGAAGAGATCAGGGATCAAGAAGGCTTCACATAGAAGGTAGAACTTGATCTGAGTACTGAAAGAAACTAAGGATTTGAAAGGTGGAAGTGAAGAGGACATGTAATCTAGGCAAGAGGAATGGAAATGAGAGATGGAGTATTGTGTGTGAGAAACAGCAAGAACCTCAGTTTCTTGGACCAGATGACTCTGAAATTCCTTCTAAGTTTTGTGTTCCATGAGTTTCAGACCTGCGTACTAACCACTGTGTCAGGTTGGGCAAATTACCTAACCCCCCCCCCCCCAGTAAAATGGGGATAATAATATTTGATTTTTATCAACCTCCTAAGGCCAGTGTAGAAGGAAATGAAATCATCAATGTTTGGGGCTTCACTCTGTAGACAGATTTAAGCTACTTTTTAATGTTGAGATTCATTCTCAGGGAGAGGGGAGTGAATAGGACTGAGGCCCCTATGCAGCAAGAGTGGCCCTCAACTGGCCTTCCTGCCCCAGAAACACACAGACACACATTTACTATCCCCTTGATGTGGTTTGTGGAGCCAAGCATGCTGGGAACAGTCAGACAGATGTGTGATTTAGGGCCCATGTTACTTATTTACACGAATAACTGAGGGGGGAAAAGAAGGACGGGAATAGTAAAAGGAGTCACTATGATTTGTGAGACCTGAACACCTCCAGCAAAATGAAACATTTACAGCAGGCAATAACAATAATGAATGCAATGAATAAAGCAGTAGTGGAAACATTAGAAGCCCTTCTTTCTAATAGCTCCCCTTCTCCCTACCAGGATTTAAGAGCTTCTACCAGAGTCCTGAAAATTCTCTTGCCTTGGGAAAAGCTTTACAAATACAGTAGCAAATGCAACCCATAAATATTTATTCAGCACCTACTGTGTGCAGGACATCCTAGGCTTAGTTAATGCAATTTCATAATTAAAAGAGATATCAAAGGCCCTCCAGGCCATCTGACAGCTGAGGAGTCCCTGTTTTATATAACACTTATAGTAAGGGATCATTTAGCCTATTCTGGAAGTTGAAGAAGACAGGTTATTCCATTTCTGAGGAACTTTGTTAAGGTTTTCCTTGAATTAAGCCTAAATCAGCTTCTCGTTAGCTTCTATCCTTCTTGCTCATTTCTGTCCCTTGGAATTAAATGGAACAATTCTCATCCATCTTCCTAATGACAAACTTTCGAAAGCTTGAAGGTAGTGATCATACCTATCTTTAAATTTTCTCCTCTTCAGACTAAATTTTCCCTGTTCTGTCAAATTATCTTCAATCTCTCCTTATCTACTAGCTCCTTCCCTGCTGCCTACAGATATACTCAAGTCTCCTCTGTTCCTAAAAGAACCCTTAGTTGATCATTCCACCCCCTCAAGTTTTATTCCATTTCTTGTCTCCTTTTTAAAGCCAGTTCCTAGATAAATTCATCTATACTTGTTCCTTCATTTCCTCACCTCCTACTCATTTGTTGAAAGCTGGCTTCCAAAACCACCTCTTAATTAAAACTGCTCTTTCCAAGTTTTGCCAATGATCTCCTAATTGCTAATTTTTTGGCCTTTTCTCCATGCTCATTGTTTTGGAAATCTCTGCAGCCATTGATGTTTTTGGACACTCCCCCTTCGTGTATAGTCTTTCCTCCCTCAGCTTGTGTGAAACTGCTCTCTCCTGATTTTCTTCTTGCTTGTCTGACTACTTTTCTGTCTCCCTTGCCAGATTGTTCTCTTCTGTGGTTGTTCCCCAAGTGTCTGTCTTACATGTTCTTTTCTTTGTTTTAGACCCCTTCTTTTTGATGATCTCATCATCTTCCAAGTACTGAGTTACCATTTCTACACAGATTACTTAGGAATCTTACTATCCAATCTTAGTCTCTTCTAGATTTCAATTTCACACCAGCATCTGCCTGCTAGACATCTTCACCTGAATGTACTGTAGGCAACTAAGAGGCAGCATGTTTGAAAAAGAACTCTCTCTTTTTCTGTAGACCTTCCCCTTTTGTAAGCTTCCTCTTTTTCTGATATGGGCACCATACTCCCTCTCATTGCTAAGGTTCATATAATTGGAGTCATCCTTAACTCTGTATTCTTCTTCACCTTCTCCCCATAGCTTGTGAATTCTTGTCAATGATATCTTAATAACATATCTTGTATGAATTGCCTTTTCTAAAGGCAGCTGGTGACTCAGGGCCTATAGTCAGGAAGAAAGGAGTTCATATGCAGCCTCAGACACTTACTACCTTGTGACCTTGGGCAAGTCACATAATTTTTATTTGCTTCAGTTTCTTTAACTGTAAAATGAGTGTAATAATAATACCCATCTCTCATAATTGTAAGGATCAACCAAGATAGTATTTGTAAAAACCAAAACCAAAACACAACAGTTAGCACAGTGGCTGGCACATAGTAAACTCTATACATGCTTATTCCCTTCATTCCTCTCTAGAATCACATAGCTATCACCCTGAGGCAGGTCCTCATCACTAATCATTTATGTGTGTGGTTTGTCCTTCATTTTCTAAGTGGAATATGACATCAGCAAGATGATGAGATGACTTATAATTGACTTTGATTTAAGTGAGGGAGGGCTATGCAAAGTAACTAACCTCACTTTCTCCTCCGAAGCCATCTGGGTCCAGTGGCCAAATGTTGATCAGGACAACTGGCAGTGGCCCAGGATATAGTGAGGCAACGCCCATTCAGTGAATAGGTCTCTTTAAGAAGTGAGTTAAGGGATGACCCCTTTAATTAAAAAAAGAAAGAAAAAAGATCAAATTAGGAGGGGAAGATCTTCTGGCTTGCTGGCCAAAAGAGAAATAGTTACTATTTACATTTACTTGGAGCCAGGAGAGCCCAAAAAATAATTGCTAAGTGGTGCTTGGACACGGACCTATTGTCCAATCCAAGAGATCCAGAGTGAATTGGGTTTAAGGCTTGATCTTTGAGAAGAAAATTTAGCCAGTAAACACCATGTTAACTATAGCTACCTGATTTGTCACTTACTTCTGGTCCCTCCCCCATTCAACATGTTTGACATACAGCTGTCAAGATAATCTTCCTAAAACACAGGTTTTACTTTGTCATGCACCTGCTCAAGAACCTTCATTGGCTCCACGTGGCCAAAATACAAACTTCTTAGTTTGGCATTTAATGTCCTTTATAGTCTGACTCCAGCCTACATTTACAGATTTATTTTACCTTACTCCCCTTCTTACACAGTACATTCTAGCTGTAGTGACCTACTTACTTATTCTCAACTTCACATTCTGTCTTCCTCCTCTGTGATTTCCCCCCTACCTGCGCTCCTTCCAAACAAGCCTTCCCTAATGGGGAATATACTCTTTCTGCCCCTCTTCCTCCTAACTCATAATACTAAGCTTCCTTCAAGGTTCATCTCAGATACTTTCTATAAGAAGTTTTTTTTATTACCTTCATAGTGTTCTCTCCTTCCTGAAATTTTATTCTATTTATATATCTATGTAAATGATATACCATTCCAGTAGAATTTGCTCTCCTTGAGGGCAGGATTGTATTCTATGTTAACTTTTCGGCTTGTATCTCCAGGACTGAGTTCAGATTATTGAATTTGTTAGGTGTTAGTATGTGCTGACCTATATATTTCTTTCTTTCTTTATTTTTTTTTTTTAAGCAATTGGGGTTAAGTAACTTGCTTAAGGTTACACGGCTAGTCATTGTTTATGCGTGGGTGCTCATTTTCTGAGGCCGGATCTGATCTCAGGTCATCCCAACTCCGAGGCCAGCGCTCTTACTCACTGCGCCACCTAGCTGCCCCTTTAGGGCAATTGGGGTTAAGTAACTTGCCCAAGGTTACACGGCTAGGTTTTTTTTTTTTTTGTTTGTTTGTTTGTGTGGATTAAGTGTCTGAGGCCGGCTCCGAACTCAGGTCCTTCTGACTCCAGGGCCGGCGCTCTATTCACTGCGCCACCTAGCCGCCCTGACCTATATATATTTCTATATACACATATCTGTTGAATTCCATTGATATAATCATCCCACTACTATGATCTCCACTCCTCTTAATGTTTTGGCCCTATAATTCTTCTTGAGTTATTCCAGTTTGTCAATTTCATTCCTCAAGTGTGGTACCCAGAACTGAATTTAAGACTCCAGATGAGGTCAAACCAGAGTGGATAAACTAATCTGTAGTTCCCCTTTGTCCACTGGTCCCTTCTCTTTTGCCTATAAACACACTCAGTTCTCTCTAAGCCTAAAACAACCTGCCACCAACAAAAATGAAGACAAAGACTAAAAAAAAAACCTTCCCTTGACCCTTCCATCCCTTCAAGTTATTATCTCATCTCTTGCCCCTTTTTTCTTTTTTTAGAGGGTAGTTGGGGTTAAGTGACTTGCCCAAAGTCACATGGCTAGTAAGTGTGTCAAGTGTCTGAGGCTGGATTTGAACTCACGTCCTCCTGACTCCAGGGCTGGTGATCTATTCACTGTACCACCTAGCCACCTCTCTCGCCCCTTTTTCATAGCCAGATTCCCAGTTAAAATTCACTCTTTATGCCTCCATCACATGCCATTTATTTCTCATCTTCCTGAAATCTTCCTTCATACCTCATCACTAAACTGAAGATGCTTTCTTGAAAGTTTTCTTGATTGCCACTTCAATGGTCTTTCCCTCATCCTTGACTTCTTTACATCTTTTGATGGTGCTGACCACTCTTTCTTTTTAGACGCTCTTTCCTTACTGAGGTTTCAGGACACAGCTGTATTCTGATTCTCCTTCAACACATGTGACTATTCATCATTCTCCATGTATAGGAACACAGTTGTGATTCAGGAGATGTGAGTGCATGTCTGTATTCTAGGACTCTGCACTAGGTTCTCCTATGTCTATCCATTCTTTCTCTCTCTATGATCTCATCAACTCCCATGGTTTCAATGATCATATCATATCTGTATCTATCTATATGTATGTATATATATATATATATATATATATATATATATATAATATCTAAACATACAGATTCCCATATCTGTATGCCCTCCCCCAGTCCCTTTCCTGAGTCCCATCCCAAGTAACTGACTACCTTTTGGACATGTCCAATTGGAAGTCCTAAAGGCATCCAAAACTCAAATATGTCTAAAACCATTCATTCTCTTCCTTCCCTTGGCCACAAATCCATTTCTTGTTCCAGATCTCACTATTTCAGTTAAGGGTATTATCAACCCTTCAGTTGCTTTGGTTCATAACTTTGTATCATGGTCACCTTTATCTTACTCTCCACCCATATCTAGCCAAATTCTAAGTCCTGTCAGTTTGACCTCCACAGGATTTCTCTGGAAGCCTGGAATCAGGAAGACCTGAGTTCACATTCAGCCTTGAACACTTACCAGCTCTGTAGCTCTAGGCGAATCAACCTCTGTTTCCCTTAGTTTTCTTGATTGTAAAATGGGGATAATAATAGCACCTACCTCCCTGGATTATTGGGAGGATCCAATTAGATAAAATTTGTAAAATTAGCAGTGCCTGGCCCATAGTATGCTTTTGCTTGAAATCTTCTTCCTAGTCACATAGCTATCTACCTTCCTCATTGAGGTGGTCACTTATTTACTCTTAAAATTATAGCCATAGTCACCTTCCTAACTGGTCTTTCTAACTCTAGTCTCTCACCTTCCAATCCATTCTCTACATGGCTGCCAAAATGACATTTCTAAATCACAGATCAGACCAAGTTATACCCTGTGCAAGAAGCTCTGGGGAATCCCTCCCCCCTTTTTTGGTCATTGTTCAGTTGTTTAAATCTTGTCCTACTCTTTTTGATCCCATTTGGAGTTTTCTTGGCAAGGATATTGGAAGCATTTGCCATTTCCTTCTCCACATTCCCTTTTATCTCTGGTATAAAATGCAAACTCCTCCATCTGTCATTTAAAGTTCTTTGCACTCTGCCTCTAACTTCTCCATCCATATTTACTACATGTTACTGCCCCTTGCATTATCTGCATGCCCACCAAACAAGCTGATTTGCTGTTATCCTTATATATATGTTTCATTTCCAACCTCTGTGCTTTTGTGAGGAGTTGCTCCACCTCCTGCTGGCAGAATACACTCTCCTTCCACCCACTCTGGCATTTCTAGCTTCCTTTAAGATGCAGGTCAAGTGCAACCTCCTAGATAAGACATTTCCCAAACTCCCCAGTTTTGGGTTCTCTCCTCCTGAAATTACTTTGTATATATTTTGTGTTAATTTATCTGTAAGCATGCTGTTCCTTTTTGGCATAATGTTAACTCATTAAGGGAATGCAATTCTGTACTTGTATCGTCAGTGCTATAATTGTGCCTGGCACATAGTAGGCACAAATCCTTTTAGAATTTAATACTTTTTTGTTAACATATGACATATTGACTTATATTACGCTCAGGGTTCATTGATGCCCCTGGATCTTTTATTAACAGCTGCTATTTAGCCATTACTCTGAAGTCATATACAAATACAATTGATTTTTTTAACTCAAATGTAAGACCTTAGTTATGTTCATTAAATTTCATTCGAATAGATTTGATCAATATTTCTAGTCTGTCAAGATCTTTTTTTCCTCCACTGCTCTATCATTCAGTGTGTTAGCTATGCCTATCATCTGCATTGTATCATCTGCAAATTTGATAAATATTTGATCTTTACTATTATATAAGTCATTAATAAAAAAGTGGAACAGCCCAAAGGCCAGGCCCAAATTCTTGGAACCTTACTAGACACTGCCCTTCAGTTTGCCATTTACCTATTAATAGCTATGCTTTGGGTCCAGCTATTCAGCCAGTTTTGAATTCACTCAACTGTGTTCTCCCCTAGCCTCCTTCTCTTCATCTTATCCATAAGGAGAACATAAGAGATGCTGTCAGATTCTTTGCTAAATCTAGGCATGGTATGCCCCATCTACAGCATTGCCTTGAGCTGCAGTGGTTACAAAACAAACAAATGACTAAAGAAATGGAATAGTGCAAAGAGAGATATAGGCAAATTTTGTGCCAGGTTTGGAAGGTGTGGATTGACAAGTATTCATCAAGGAGAATGCTCCTTTAGTATTTCCCTTACTTATGATTTCACCAGTGTGTGTACCCTCTCCACAGACACAGAACTCAAACTTTCTATGCTTTAAGGGGCAGTTTTTATAATTTTCTGTAGTTGGAAAAAATACACCATCACATGACAGTATTATCATGAGTATTTGGGTATGTTGATCTTTGAATGATAGACCTACAGTTCTTTGCCTGTCTCATATCCTATGTACCTTGGTTTGTTGTTCAGTCCTTTCAGTCGTGTCTGACTCTTTGTGACCCCATTTAAGGTTTTTTTGGCAAAGATGCTGGTGTTGTTTGCCATTTCCTTCTCTAGCTCATTTTACAAAGAGGGCTCAGTGACTTGCCCAGGGTTACACAGCTAATGAAGACTTGAATGAAAATATAACCTTCACTTCTCTGGTGCTTTATGTTAAAAAAAAAAATCAGCAACACATACCCACTGTGTCAATAATCTTTACAAGTACTATTAGAAACTTATAGTGCAAGTATTTAAAGATAAGTAAACTGAGGGCCAGAGAATATTTTGCTCAAGGGCACAGGACTAGCTAGTGGCAGAGTGAGAAGCAGAATCCAGAGACTTTCTAACTCCTAGTCCAATGTACTGTCTACCAACCTGCTGGAATGAGGAGTGGTATGTGGAAAGTTAAGGAGGGAAAAATGAGGAAGCCATGGAACAGAGAGATCAAAGGTAGCAACTTGCTTGGAGTAGAGAATCTCTACTTGGCAGGAATAAGAAATAGATATGGGTTTTGTTATTAGTGTGATCATTAAGCCTAGTTAAGCATGTGTATGAGACTACTTAACGCATAGAGACTATTCAAGGTGCCAAGGGTACAGAGACAGAAATGACACTACCCCTGCCCTCAAGAAACTTACTTTCTGTGAGTACAAGGTCTTGAAAGTCAGGTTGAACTTGTAGAGTGGGCAGCTTTAATCATATTGGAAAACTGATGGTCATGGTTGTATCTCACATTTTCTTCAAAGATTTTATCTTGATCTAGAAAGAAGGAAGAGGCACCAAAGCCATGTACGAGGGATGTGTAAAGCTCTTGATTCTGCGATTTGAAGCATTTTTTCTCTCTGTAGGAATATCTGGAAAGTCAAACTGTTACAAGTGTTCACAGCAGGACAAAGAAAGGCAGAATCAGTTGGGAGATTGCTGCCTGAGGATGAAGAATTACATTAAGGGGTCAGTTCACCATTCAGATATTGAAACTAAATTTCGGTAGCTCCAATCTTCACTGCTCCTGTAAAGATGGCTCATTTACTCTCTGTCCTCTCAGCATTTCTGTGCTTGATTGGAGCAAGTCCATAAACTCACACTCATTTAGATACAATGGGTAAAGTTCTGAATTGCCTGTCAACAAGCTAACTAGACACCAAGCTTCTAGAAGGCCAGGGCTATTCTGGCTTTTCTTTTGATCGTGCTGAGTAAGTGCTGGTGACAGATTAATGTACTCAGATTTGTTGTGAATGAAGGGAGGGGACTGAAGTCTTGTTAGCTGCTAGGTCCTAGTAGATGACTTCAATGAGAGCTCATATAGAAATACTGGTCCCTCTGAAAACTGGACCTAACCAAGGACATAGAGGCACTTCATTTAGGTTTCTCTTCCCATGTCTCAGTGAAGCTAGTAAAAAGGTTAACAAATTCCTATAAAAACAATACAACCACCTGTTGAGTCAAACACCAAATGTTTATGAAACACTGTCATTTTTTCCTTTTTTTAAATTTATTTTTAATTTCAGCATTCATATCCACAAGATTTTGAGTTACAGATTTTCTTCCCCACTCTCTCCTATCTCCCACCCCAAGATGACAAGCCTACTCAATTCTCTTTCCCCCAGTATGCCCTCTCTTATGTTCTCCCTTTATCCACCCTTACTTTCTTATAGGGCAAGATGGATTTCTATAGCCCATTGACTATATAGCTTATTTCTTGGTTACATGTAACAAACCATTAAAAAATTTTTTTTAACAATTGTTTTTAAAACTTTGCATTCCAGATTCTCTCCCTTCTCCTCTTCTCACCTACCCCCACTGACAAGAAATGCAACTCAATATAGGTTATACATGTGTAGTAATGCAAAACGTTTTCATATTAATCATATTATGAAAGACTAACTATATTTCCCTCCATCCTATCCCACCCCCATGTATTCTATTTTCTCCTTTGACCCTGTCCCTTTTCAAAAGTGTTTGTTTCGAACTACCCTCTCCCCCAATCAGCCCACCTTTCTATCATCCCGTCCTCTTATCCCCTTCCCCCCTACTTTCCTGTAGGGTAAGATACCCAATTGAGTGTGTTTACTCCAATTGTTTCTTCTTAACTGCTTGAAATATTTTCTCCTTGACCTGGGAACTCTAGAATTTGGCTATAACATTCCTAGGAATTTTCTTTTTAGGATCTTTTTCAAGGGGCAACCAGTAAATTATTTCAATTTCTATTTTGCCCTCTGGTTCTAGAATATCAGGGCAATTTTTCCTTGATAATTTCTTGAAAGATGATATCTAGGTTCTTTTTTTGATCATGGCTTTCAGGTAGTCCAATAATTTTAAAATTATCTCTCCTGGATCTATTTTCTAGATCAATGGTTTTCTCCAATGAGATATTTCACATTGCCTTTTATTTTATCATTCATTAAATTTTTTTTTAGCATCTTGATTTTTTTTTTCTATATCATTAGCTTCTAATTGCTCCAATCTAGTTTTGAAGGTATTATTTTTTTTCAGTGAGCTTTTGAAATTCCTTTTCCATCTGGTAAATGTAGCTTTTTAAGGCATTCTTCTCCTCATTGGCTATTTGGACCTCTTTTCCCATTTGAGTTAGTCTGTTTTTTAAGGTGTTATTTTCTTCAGTCAGGTGTTGACTTATTTTCTTGCATCATTTTCATTTTCATTTCTTTTCCCAATTTTTCTTCTACTTCTCTTGCTTGATTTTCAAAATCCTTCTTGAGCTCCTCCATGGCCTGTAACTAGTTTGTTTTTTTCTTGGAGTTTTTTAATGCAGGAGTTTTGACTTTGTTGTCTTCTTGTTCTGTGTTTTGATCCTCTCTTTCCCCCCCAAAAAAGATTCTATAGTCTAATGACACTTCATCTGTTTGCTCATCTTGCCAGCCAATTACTTGACTTTTGAGCTCTTTGCCATTGTAGAACTCTGTTTCCAGAGTGAATAGTGCTGTGTCCCAAATTTCTGGGGTTTTGTGTAGCTGTTGTCAAAGCTTTTTCCAAGCACCTGCCTCAGAACTGTGAGGATGACTGCCTCTCCTCAGTCTTCAACAAGCTCTGCCACACTAATGCTCCTCACCCCAGGACTGCCACCCAAGACTGTGACCCAGATCCAAGCAGGGCAAAGCAAGAGAATCCTGCCTCAGCACCAGCCGGGGGATTCCTGGAAATGCTGTCTGGTCAGCCACCTGGTCCCCTACAATCTGTAGGCCTACAGCCAGAAGCAGCAGCCATGGTTACAGCTCCTGCCACCTCAGCTGTCCTGGGGTCAGGGGCCAGACCTCGCACTTCTCTCACCTAGTTTCAACAGAGTGCCTCACTGACCTTTTACTTTCTCTTTGGCGTTTATGGCTTGAGAAGTCTGGAAACCACCACAGCTGCCAGTGATTTACTGTCCTGAAGTCTGCTCTGGCCAGTCTCTGCCATGGGTCTGGGCTGGCATGGCTCACATTGGACTGCAGTCCACTCCCAGCCTGGTGAGATAGACCCTTCCTGTTGGCCTGCCAGGTAGCCTTATAGTGGGAGATTTGTTTCTCTCTGTCACTTTGTGGGTTCTTTAGCACTAAAATTTGTTTAGAGTCATTTTTTCTAGGTATGAGAGGTAGTTGGAGCAGGAAATCAAGAAAGTTCCTGCTTTTACTCTGCCATCTTGGCTCCACTAACACTGTCATTTTTTAAAACTTAGTGAAATTGATTTTCTTTATTAGGGAAAAGGGAAGGGGTCTGGACCTATGGCTCTGTTAGTGAAGAGGTCTCCTAGAAACTCAGCCCACCTACTTATATTGGTAGCTTGTCTATAAGCTATAGTCTTCATGAGTAGCTAGGAGTATATAACTAGTATATGTCAGAGTCAAGATCTGAACCCAAGTGTTCCTTACACCAAGCCTAGGATTCGATCCACTGTGCTATAGTATTTTTTTTCCTTATTAGACTGTAAATGCTTCAAGAATAGAAATTATTTCTTACTCTCCTTTAAATGCTTAGGACAAAACTAGGCAATTGGCATATTGTGGATTGAAAAATAAATAGCAGAAGGAGAGTAAGTAGGGGAACAGGAGAATAGAGAAATAGTGGAAATAGACTTGGATTTAAAATCAGAAATCATGGGCTCAAATCCTGGTTTGATAACATATTGCATTGTGTTGTCTTGGGACAAAACACTTCCCTTTTCTGAGCCTGAATTTCACTATGTCTAAAATTATGGTATTGAGCTAGAAAATCTTCAACATCCTTTCCACCTCTATATATCATCTCATGAAAGAATGAAAAAAATATTCCACAATAAATACTTAAAATCCAACTTTGCTCTGTAGTCCCAGAATCACAGTATTATAGCTGCAATGGAGTTAGGAGCCAATAATTTGGATCTAGAAGAGACCTTAGAGGTTAACCCTCATCCTTTTATAAATGAGATAACTGAGGTTCATAGAGATGAGCTAACTTGCCCAAGGTCATACAGGAAGTCAGTGGCAGAACCAGCACTCGAACCCAGGTCTGACTCTAAACCCAGTATTATTTCTAGGACATCAGCTGACTGATTCTTAACTGAAAATTTCCACTTAGGTTCAAACCCCGATCTCTTACCTTCAAATCTCAGAAAGCTAAGTTGCCTCAAAAGAAAGCAGCCCATATAGCCATGACATTAGAGATTATCTAAAAGGTAATTTTTTTTTAATTTTTAGAGTTCATTCTTGCTTGAGTTCCTGCTCCAACCACCTCCAATACCTGTAAAAAATTACTCTAAATTATTTCATTCTTTTTTTTTTTTTAAGCAATTGGGGTTAAGTAACTTGCTCAAGGTTACATGGCTAGTCATTATTTATGCGTGGGTGCTCATTTTCTGAGGCCAGATCTGATCTCGGGTCATCCCAACTCCGAGGCCGACGCTCTTACTCACTGCACCACCTAGCCGCCCCTTTAGGGCAATTGGGGTTAAGTAACTTGCCCAAGGTTACATGGCTAGGTTTTTGTTTGTGTGGATTAAGTGTCTGTCGGAGGCCGGCTCTGAACTCAGGTCCTTCTGATTCCAGGGCCGGCGCTCTATTCACTGCGTCACCTAGCCGCCCCAATTATTTCATTCTTTACCAAGAAAATAGAGGTCATCTTCCATAAAGCTTCTCCCCCTCCCCCACTCAATGTCTTAGAACTTCATGAGATTCTCATGGTCTCTTCTCCTTTACTCCAATCTGTACTGAAGTTAGCTCTTCTTCTTGCCACTTTTATCTTTAATTTAATTATCTCCTGCATATCTTCACAATCATAATTTCTCTTTTTAATCTTCAGTCCCTCTTGATTTACTTCTTATTTCCTTGCTTCCTGCAAATACATTCAGGCCTTCCTATTTCTTAAAATCAGCCAGCAAAAAACAAAAACAAATCTTACTTGACCTTGTCGTCTACACAAGCCACTATTCCTACCTCTCCTCATTTTCACAGAAATATTCCTAGAAAATATCCACATTGGTTGCTTTCACTACTTCTCCCCTCAGCTTTTGGAAACTTCTGACTCCATCACTCAACTGAATTTATTCTCTTCAAAGTTATCAATGAGTTCTTAAGTGCCAAGTCCAGTATCCTTTCCTTGGTCCTCTTCCCTCTTTATCTCTCTGTAGCTTATGATGCCATTTATTATTCTCTACTTCTGGCTGATGAACTTCTCTGGGCAACCAAATTTTGACATAATTTTCTATAAGCCCTCACAACTAACAGTATCAAAGGCCTTGGTCTACAAACGTTGTGTACATATCTCTGTTCTG
Organism: Gymnobelideus leadbeateri; assembly: GCA_011680675.1. NCBI lineage: Eukaryota > Metazoa > Chordata > Mammalia > Diprotodontia > Petauridae > Gymnobelideus > Gymnobelideus leadbeateri. The sequence goes on from WOXC01010485.1 coordinate 426,990, forward strand.
ATCCTGACAGTTCTCCTGGATTTGTTAGGCAGCAAACACCGTGTTGACTGTTTCTCAGCCCTTTCTGAAGCCACACTGGTTCTCAGGTAGATGACCAACTTCCGGGTGAAAAATCAACCTATTAAGGAAGACTCTGGCAAGAATCTTGCCAGCAGTGACTAAGAAAGAGACCCCTTGTGATTGTCACAGGAGAATCTATTTCTTTACCTTTATAAAGATGAACAATGGAGGCATATTTAAGCTTCTGGGGGATAGCCTCTTCTTGCTATATACCCTGGAAAATTTCAATCAACTTTCGTATGAGCAACGGAACCCCAACCTTGTAAATTTCAGCTGTAATAGAACGAGCACCGGGTGCTTTGCCACACAAAAGGAGCACTAATAGCATTCAGAACCTCTTCTTCAGTTGGAGTTTCAGCTAGGAAGGGATTGACTTTAACCTAAGATAAATGAGGTCTGCCAGCGCCATGCCAGGAAACTGAATCACTTCCATTTGAATTGTCTTAGGAAGATTCTGAAGATCACCTGACAGGATAAGGTACCAGATACTGAGGTCTTTTCTTGAACTGAACTGTCAAGCATTCAAACTTTACTTCAAAGAGTACAACTCCAAAGGGCTGGCCAGGTTGTTTGAATGCAAAACATGTACTTGCCAAAAAGACTGTTTTATGGAGAACTCACACAAGTCAAGTGTTCACATGGTAGTCAGAAGAGATACAAGGACACTTTCAAGGTCTCTCTCAAGAACTTTGGAATTGATTTATGGCATGGGAGACACTGGAACAGGACCACTCAACATGGGGATAATCTGTGAGTAAAGCAGAACTGAAACAGCTCAAAGGAAATGCAGGATGCACAAATTTAAATTATCCACCCCAAATGTTAACACAAACTATTTGTGCCTCACCTGTGGTAGAACATTCCAAGCTCATATTTCTCTGATCAACCATAGTTGGACACATTGAAACTTGACCTTAACATAGTGATGACATTTTTGGTCCTCTTTGAGAATGAAGGACAAACACCAACCAACTTCTGGTTACTTTTTCTTTAGATTTTTGTGACATTGCTCTTGGTTTTCTTAACATGTGTGGGGACTAGTCCTGCTCACTCTCCTTTACTAGATCATCATTCATATCTCATCCCCACCTATGGGTGTACCCCAACTCTCTGTCCTGAGATTCTCTCCTCTTCTTCCATCTTTCTCCTCCTCTTTCTCTTTATTCTTCATTCAGTGTATCCAGTGAGTTGGAAATTCTTATAATTCTGTTGTCCACATTTCTACCTTTCATGAATTCTCCTTCCTAGCCATACTGTCTTGTTCTTCATCTATATCACTCTTATCTCCCATCTTTATTAATTTCACTGGCTGTTCTCCATGTTTTGAATACATACCCTCTTTACCTTCCTTTATTAGAGTCCCTACTTTACTTCAAGGCTCAGTTATTTTCTAATCCCCCCCACCAGATATTCATGCCTATCTACCCCCATGATGTTACCTTATATGTACTCTGTATATTTTAAAAATATATATGAATCTGTTGTTTTCCTCAATAGAACATAAGTTTCTTGAGTTCAGAGGCCGTTTCATTTTTGTTTTTGTATTAACAAAGTCTAGCTCAGTGCCTGGCATACTGTAATTGCTTAACAAGTATTTGCTGATTGATTGATGGGATAGGAATAGGTATAGGGACTCAATTTGTGACTTTATTGGTATAGGGGGCGCCTATTGACATCATTTCAATTTACAGTCTTAAAGAGATTACTATTGAAGGCCATTAAAGAGACCATTGAAAGATTAAGTGACTTGTGCAGGGTCTCAGAGCCAGTATGAGTCAGAGGTAAAAGAACCATAGGTTCTCTTGGCCTTAAGGCTGGTTCTTTATCCATTATAACATTCTAGGCTAGTCTAAATCTCTCTCCTGCTTTATAGATGAAGAAATTGAATTTCAGAGAAGTAAAAAGTAAAGTAGTAAAAGAAATAAAAAGACTTTCCTAGTGTCACATGGACAGTAAGTGGCAGAGCCAGAGTCTGGCTCCAAATCAGTCTTTTCAGTATGTCCCCTGCCAATTTTCACATGGTATATTTTTGTAGATTAGTTGTGTGTGTGTGTGTGTGTGTGTGTGTGTGTGTGTGTGTGTGTGTGTGTATGCACACATATTGCTTGATACATATACAAGATTTGGTCTCAATAAAATGGGACATTTGTAGAATTAGTCAAATGGAAAATCTACTCTGCTAGTGCTTAGTGACAATATTGTCCTACTCATTTTGTGACATCTCTGTGGTTTCCGAGTACTTACCTCCTTTGCCTAGACTGCCTCACCTCCCTTCCCTCCCTTTCTCCAACTCTTCATTTGATTTCTTTAGCTATACAGCTGTTCAGCTGAGCTGGAGCCAGACGAGGCTGGTAAGTAGTAGGGTTTTTTTCTTCTCTTTTTCTGATGTTTGTAGAATCCAAGCCCTCTATCACCAGTCTAATGGGACTCATTTTACCATCTGCAACCCATTGGGAGATACTCCTCTCCCCCTCCATTCCACAATGCTGCAGTTTTTGAGAAATCACTTGCTGTTGTAATCACACCTCCACATTCGCAGCCCTGATGGGAGTGATGTGCAGCCCAGTCAGCTGAGTCATAGAGGAGAAACTCAGCACCTGCCAGACTACCCGGTGCCAGGCTGTGGTAAAGGGTTTCTTGCTGTACTTGGACCCTGTGCTCATCAAGCATTTGAAGGCCTGTCACTTGAAAATATTTTTTCCTTAAACTTCTTCTGCTTGGCCCCAGAGGGCAGAAGTAGGAGTGATGAGTAATAGATGATTTTGGATTGATGGGACAAAAAACTTTCCAGCAATTAGGAATGTTCTAAACTTCCCTGGGTTGTAGGATGTGCCCCTTATCCATAGTTGTTCATCAGAGATTAGATGGCCATTTGGGGATGTGGGAAAAGGATTTTTCTTTGGTTACAATTTTGATGATATGAGTTAGTATCTTAGGATCATAGACACAGAATTAGAAGGAACCTTAGAGTTTAGAGATGAAGTGACTTGCTCAAGACCACACAGGAAGTAAATGGAAGAGCCAGGATTCAAACCCAAGTCATCTCACTTCAAATGCCCCATGCAGTCTTTCTCCTCTGATGTCCCTTCCAACTCTGAGATTTGCTGATTCTATAGCTAGTCCATTCCATTACAGCAGAACAATCTAGGCAAGGCTAGGGGCAGACATGAGGACTGGACTTATGATTCCACTGGTGTTGGAATTCTAGGTCAGACTTGGGTTCAAATCTTGACTCTCAGGGTCATTGCTTCCATCACCTTAGCCAAGTCATTTAACATTTCTGAGCCTCAGTTTCTTCATCTGTAAGATAAGGGTGTTATGCTTCTGGATGATCTCTAACGTCTCTCCCAGATGTCGTTATACCTATGTCCAAGTTCTTGTTCCTATCTAGAAAAAGAGAGTGATGGGGATAATTGTGAGCTTTCTTTCTTTCTTTCTTTTCTTTTCTTTTTTTTTTTTAGTAATTCTGATTCAGAAACACAGGGATAAAGGAGGCGAGGGTGGGGAACTTTCTCTATCATTGAAGGTCAGCATTTGCTTTGCAACTTCGATTTGCTTAGGGCAACAAGAGGCTAAGTTGAGCAAGTTGATCAGGATCACAGAGCCAACATGTATCAGAGTGGAACTTGAACCCAGACCCTCCCTGCTGGCTCTTTATCCAGTTCATCATACTGCCCCTTCATACAAGAGAATTTAATGGATAAAACATGCCTCTTGTCCATGCAATGAAATATTATTTAAAATATTTCATCTAGCCTAATTGTTCCCACCCTAAAGCATAGAAAGGCAGAATAGCTTGTGAGAAGGAAAATATGTGGCCTTTAACCTCTCCGTATCCCATGAGAGCAGAGCTTCTGAACAGCATAGAGGTTAAGTGGGAAGGCACTCTTTATGCTGCTGTATCCACAGCTTAGAGCCCCTCTCTTTACTGGCATTTTTTTACAGGTCTTAGAACTGGAGAGTGATTGACAAACTAACTATAGGATTCCACAAGCAGTGGCACTAAGCTTTGCAATGTTACATTTATGGTTGGAGAGATTAAAACAGTATCAGATACAAGTGTAGTTTTAGGTATTAAAGCTAAAGCATGCCTTGGGTTTCAAAGATCTCTTTTTTCTTTGAAGGCCAAATTTGAACCCTGGTCCTCCCAGCTCCAGGACTGGTGGTGCCTTATCCATTGCACCACCTAGGTGCTCCCAAAGATCTTCTTTTATCAAATTTCCCTTTACTTTGACCTATTGTGCACTTACAATATTAGAGATTTGATATTCTTTAGTTTCTCACCCAAATACATATGCAGGCTCATGTGCGTGCACACATACACCCATGCATGTACAGTCATCATGGCCGCTATGTGGTACAGTAGATAGAGTGCTGTACTTGGTGTTAGGAATGCTTGCATTCAGATTCTGCCTCAGACACAGCTAAGAGAGTCCGGTGACTGTCACTGTGGCTTCAGCTTTAGTTTCTATGGAATATCTTGGAAAGATTTTAGTCTGTTAAAGGACAGATTTTCATAAAGCACATAGTAATGTAACCAAAAGAACACTGATATTAATAGGTGCCATTTATGTAGTACTTTAAGATGTGCAAAACACTTTCTATACTTTTCCTTTCTGTGAACAAAGCATCGGGTTAGGCACCGGGGATACTCACAAACTGAAACGAGTATTTGTTCTCATCAGTGTGAATGTCCCAATGCAGTAATACAGAGGAAGCCCACCCATGCCTGCCCATTCTGTGTGCCTAGCCCCAGGGGCTTCCCCCAGCAGGGGGATGGACCACTTCTCTTCTTTTCTGACATCAAAAGAATGCCTATGAAATGTTTGGTCCACCCACCTAGCATTTCTCATCCTTGACACATGACCAGCCCCTCTTCTTCATCAGTCATACATTTCACTGATGACATTTTTACCCTCCCCCACAACAAGTTACTAAGAATATTGCAATCCTCTCACACCTGCCCCATGCATTTGCTTCTGCATTGCCTCCCCTAATTTTCAAATCATTGGACATTGTTGTGTTCCATGTTCCATAGCCATATAACAAGGGAGATATAAAGATGAAATGGAACAAACACTGCCTTCAAGGAGCCTGCATTCTAAAATGAAGGATGCCCCTTTTATATTTTCAAGCAATTGTGCACATGTGCAGCCATTATATTTCACTGGAATTGGCAGACACAGGCTCACCAATTATAAGGATCCAAAATGTCCTAGACTGGCATTTTTATGGCTTCTTTAGGAAAGCTTTCTCTAAACTGTAAAATGCAAGAGTAGCATGAGCCATTTTGCTGGCATTACTACTCAAGCAAAGTAAAACTGGCAGTAAAGAAAGTAATGATGGGAGGACAACTGAACAAGACTAAGTCCATTCAGAACATATCTTATGTTAACTGGACATTAGTCCACCAACAAGCATTTCTTAAGTGCTTACTATGTGTCAGGCACCATGCTAAGTTCTGGGGGACAAAGAAAGTAAAAAACTCCTTCTGTCCCTTCTACTCATATTCAAATGGGGGAGATAGCATGCAAATAACTGTGTACATACAAGATATATACAGTGCAAATGGAAGGAGCCCCAGAGGGAAGGCACTGAGGGCAGCCTCCTGAAGAAGGCAAAATTTGAACTGTCTTATAGGAAGCCAGTAGGCAGAGGTGAGGAGGGAGAGTCTCCTAGACATGAGCGATGGACAGCCTTGGTGACACAACTTTGAAGGCATAGCAGGATTAATTCTCAAGGTCTCTGAAAGAATAGAGAATGCCAAAAAGTTAGGCAGGAGTGGGGTGGGAGGAATAAAACCTTTGACATTATTAACAAAAATATGTTACTGAGAAAGTATCATTAGTTACCAACCCACATATGCCCACTTTCCCATAAGTTTTAATTACCATACATGCCCACTTTATTTATTTTATTTATTTAATTTAATTAATTAGTCATATATGTCCACTTTCCCAATTTTCATAAGAATAATCTACACTTGATGATATCCCTGTTTAAGATATGAGAAGGGTACCAACAGGCTTGTGCAAAGGAAATTCCATAGATCATTACAATTCATAGTCGTATAACTGGCTAAAAGGTATAGAGGTATCAAGATCCCCTTGATTTTATTGTTTGAATATTTAATTTGGTAGAACAAAATGTGATCTTCAAGACTCTCCTTTGAAGAAGTGCCTCCCATGCATATGTCAAAATCCTGTAAGACTTCTTGAAAAAAATGTGACAATTAGAAATAAATTGGTTTGTGATTGACTGTCATGGTTTATAGACATCCCACACAGAATTCAAGCCCAAGTGGCATTTCTATCATGTGCAAAGGCCTCTGCATATTCTTCTTTGCATCAAGGTTTGGAATGCAACAAATTTCCTAAGTGAGAATCACAGCTAGCCCAGAGCTTCCTGACTAGCAATGCCCTAGGAAAATTCTATGAGATAAAGAATACCTCTGGTCTAATTGAATGGACAAATGATAAGAGCTGTTTATTTAGTTCATGGTCTTTGGCAGACATTGGGCATAGACTAGGAGTTGCACCCAGAATTGAGTCCAGACCTTGGAAAGATTAGTAGTGATGAAAAAAAAGTATTTTTCATCGATAATTTTGGTTTTGAAATCCACCTCCATTTTCTACTGTATTCCTCCTCTATCCTGTTTTTTGAGAGCCATCCTATATAATAATAAAAAAAAACTTTTAAAAATCTATAAAACTAACAAAAGTATGAGATTATATGCACATCCATGACCCCTCAACCCTACAAAGAAGTAGACAAAGGTTCAAGCAAAAGCCATAGTTTGATAGATTAATGCTGATGTTTTCTTATCTTCAGAGCCAAACATGGCCATTATAATGTTCTGACATTCAATTTCTATTGTTTTGTTGCTGCTATTCTTTCCATTTATATAATGGTAATCATTATCTACTTGGTTCCATTTTTGATGAACTAAAGCTTTTCCAGGATACTTCCTTCTGTGGTCCTCAGTTTTCCTCTTCTATAATAAGAGGACATTGGATTTAATGATTTTCAAGGCCCTTTCCAGTGATCTATAACCTGAAGCATAGCCCATCCTTTTAATAATATTCTTGTGGTGATGCTCTGAGGTTAGAAATCATGGAATATTACTTTCCCCACAGAATCAAAGCTGAGAGTCAACAGTCAGACTCATAATGAGGGTGAATAGGCTGCAATGTTTCCAGTGGAAACTTGCATGGGAGAAGTGGTATGAGAAATATTGCAAGTAATCTAGATGACTGGAAAAGACCATTCAGTCATAGAGTGGGAGAAGGGGATAATCAATGGTGAGCCCATGTATTGAATTCAATCCATACAGTGCCTAGGACATCTAGAGGAAGGTCTCTAAAACATGGAGTAGACAGACTCCCAGTAGAGAATCCATGGAAGGCCATGGTCAAGAGTTAAAATCAAAAAGGTATGAATCAATTGTGATCTGTGTCAATGAAGAAAGTACTCCATAAAATTGCAGTCAATGATATGTCAATAATTCAGTATTGAGTCTTATTCTAGCAAAAATCATGGTTTTGCATAACATTTTTCTTTAGCTTGCTTTGGCAAATATCATACTTGGAATCAGGAGACCTGGTTTCAAATCCTGGCTCAGAAATTGACTCCTTATGTTAACAACTGTGAAAGGTCTCAGAGGAAACTGAGGCCTAGAGAGATGAAGTGTCTTGGGGAAATTTGGATTCATTAAAAAACATGACTCAAAGAGAAGCAGAGTGAAGGTAACAATACATACTACAATTACCACAATATACATGGAAAGAATAGCAGCAAGGGGAAAACAATGGAAACTGAATGGAAAGAGTAAATTTGTCCCTGAGCCTCAGTTTCCTCGTCTGTGAAATAAAGATAAGAATACTTACCCAACGTGACACAGTGAGTGATAGTGAGGAAATCACCATGTGCACTGTAAAAGCATTGTAAAAATGCTATTATTGGTGCATATATTTGGACATTCGTGATAACTATTAGGCACTTGTAATTTAAATCATTTTGACCAGACCCTTTTGTTTTCTTTTCAATAATTCAAGGATTTTGAGCCAGCAGGACATTTAGAAATAATAGATTTTAAGTAGGAAAGGGCATTAGAGACCAGCTAGCCTATAAATGAGTAAACAAGCCCAAAGAAATTAAGATGACATGCCCAAGGTCACACAAGTAGCAAGCAGCAGATCTGGGATTTGAATCCCGGTTTTTTTTTATCATTCCAAATTTAGCACTCTTTCCTCTGAACTGTGCCTTCTGCCTCAGTTAGTCTAACCCTCTCACTTTACTTTGTGTATGAGGAAATCTCCAGAGTGTAAATATGGCTTGTTTAAGGGTCACTCAGCTAACAGGATTCAGGTTCGGGATTTGAAACCAGAGCGCTGACTATGGAGTCAAAGCATCTGGGATCAGAACTCAACTCTGATAATACCTGTGGACAAGACCCTTAATCTCATTCATTTCTCCCTCTGTAAAATGATCTGGAAAATCTGGGAAAACTGTAACTCTGGCCTTCTATGGCTCAGTAATTTCTTTTCCAAGAGAATGCTGATAACCTGTAAGATTCCTTGTAGCTCTAGGGTCTGTGACCTTCTGACCCCGTGACTTCACCTGCAGGTGCTCAGAGTACAATGCAGTGGTCCTGCTTCTACCTGTAGCTGTCCTACTCTTGCCTTTATATTTCATAATATAAATCTCTTCCTTGAGAAGAATGGCTGTGTTAGAGGTTGTAGCCCAGCGTGTTGCACATGAGATTAATAACAAAAAAGAAGCCTTCAGTGTGGGGCAAAGTGCTCTGGAGAACAACCCCACGTGCAGATGTTCTTTCCTGTTGAATGTTTGAACTCAAAGTGAAGATGGCAGATGAGCTACCGTCATGAAACTTTTACTGTTGCCTGTGAGATTGCCTGTGGCTCCTACTGTGAATTAATCTGAACTAAAACGCCTACAAAACTGCAATCCCACATGTACTACTGACTTGGCAGCCTTTGCCCACAGCTCTATCCACTGAGTTCTGCAGCACTCGTGGTCCCTTATACATCGTGCCCAAAGGTAGGCTGTGACAGGACACTGAAGGAGTGCAAGGGATTCTGGCTGCCAGAATCTTCCTTTATGTTTCAAAGGCTCAGGTGAAGCAGTGCTTAAAAATTCCCTCTGATGTAAAACTGAAGAATGCAGGCAAAAGAAAAGGAAAAGGAAATTGTTATTTTGGAACTTTCCTGGACACTCCGAGCTCTAACTTGCTGTGTAACCTTGGTTAAAAAAAAGCCTCACTTTCTCTGTCCCTCGGCGTCTTCCTCTGTAAAAGTGAGAAAGCAGAAGAGAAAATCTTTAATGTCCCTTGTAGCTCTGGCATTCAGTGGCTTGTTTTAATCTATAGGAATGTTGGTACCATATGGTTGGGATGTTTAACACTTCTTTTCCCCTTATGGATCTTGGAATGAGAACTGTCACATGGGATAAGGGAACAGAAAATCCTGGGAGAGAATCCGTAAAAGGCTGCTTTATAGGTCTATGCCTCCCCATCTTCCAAAGTCTCATTACTGGCTTATCATTTATATTTACAGCCCCTAAAGGTGGATATTCCCGAAAGTTCTCTTCTGGACCCTTTTCTCTTTTTCTGAAATCCTCTCCCACTCTTTCTTCCCCTATCCCTTCATTAACTCCCATGAGTTTAACTATCTTTCTATGTAGATGACTCATAAGATCTATATATCCAATCTTACCAGCTAGGAAGTCTCTGAGGCCAGACATAAACTTAGACCTTCTTGATTCTAGGCCCAGCATTAGGCCACTTAGCTGCTTCTAAATTGTTTAATAACAAACCAGTCAAAGGTGTCACCAAGCTATAGATCCCACCTTTGGAAACTCGTGAGAGAGAAGATTTCTGGTAGCTTGACAGTTGAAAAGAAGAAGGCTGTGTTTATAAAAGAGAAAGGCATGACCCTAGATACTGTCTATTTACCTCATTTGTTTGGAACAATAAAAAAATTGCATATAAACATGTTGAAAATAACCCAGGACCATATAATAAATACTATAACTTTTTTAAGGGACTCACTTTGCGGAGGACTGATCTTAAGTCCCCCTTATGACTATAGTAGCCAGACTGTGTCCTGAAAGATTTTAATATCTTCTAGGCCAGGGGTAGGGAACCTGCAGCCTCGAGGCCATATATGGCTCTCTAGGTCCTCAAGTGTGGCCCTTTGACTGAATCCAAACTTCACAGAAGAAATCTGGATTTCTTCTGTGAAGTTTGGATTCAGTCAAAGGGCCACATCCAGAAATCTAGAAGGCCACATGTGGTCTTGAGGGTGCAGGTTCCCTACTGCTGACCTAGGCCCTATTCAACATAGTTTTATTCCCATAGATACCTTACAGCCTGTAATAGTCAATATGACTTTTGGTAAAGCTAGATGGGTTTAGGAACTGTTTGAATGACCAGATTTCACACCAGATGATTAACAGATCAGAATAATATCTCCAGTGGGGTGCCCTAAGGCATATATACATTCATGTTCCTGTAACTCAGTGACTTACATGAAAGCATAAAGGACATGTTTATCAAATTTGCAGATAATTTGAGCCTGGGAGGGAAAAGTAATGACAAAATTGGCATTTGAAAATATATCATCAGGCCAGAAAATTAGGCTAAACATAAGATACATTTTTTAATTATGTAGAAATTTTAGATATAGATTAAAAAATACCTCTATGGGTAGAGGATGGGGGAATCAGTGTAAAAATTCTCCGAGGTTTTTTGTTTCCTCAAGCTCAGCAGGAGTTGATAAGGTGATAGGGCAGCCAACTAATAGTAATTTAATCTCAGGCTACATTAAGTGTAGTGTATAGAGTATAGGAAGTTATAATCAATTTACTCAGACCCCACCTGGAAAATTGTTTTCAGCTCTAAGTCCCATATTTTAGGAAGCTAGAGCATGTCCCAAGGAGAAGGTCCATTCTGCTGAGGAAACTTGAACCAACTTAAGGACTGAGTGAAGGAACTGGGAATGTTTTAACCTGGAGAAGCAAAGCTTTGGGGGTAGATGGGGAACTTCAAGCATCTAAAGAGTCATTATATGGATGGGGGAATCACACTGTTCCTCTTTGGTCCCAGAGGGCAAAACTAGGGACAGTGGGTAGAAGTGCAGAGAATTAGATTTCAGTCTGATGTGAGAGAAACATTTCTCGACAATTAGAACTACCCCAAAGTGGAGCAGTTTGCTTTGGAATATAATGAGTCTTCCATCTCTGGAGGTTGAGCAGAGACTAGAAAAGTAATTGATGAAGATGTCATAGAGGAAAATCCTGATAAGGCTTGGGTTGGACTAGATGGCCTGTGAAGTCCCCATGAATTCTGTAGTTCTAAGAAAGAACTCCATTTTTTTCTCCATCTAAGTGCTCTATTCGCTAAGACAGACTCAATCCTTCCATCCCCAGGTAGATGGCTTTATGAGTTGTACAAAATAAAATTCATGCCTTTCTGGCCAGCCCTCTGGGATGGGTCTTCTCTGTCCTTAGCTAGGCTGCTAGTCGGATGACAGGCACATGAGCCATGGCCCAGAAGTGCTTGAACTTGGCATGACCTACCTGACTTTTGCCCCCACCTGGCAGACCTTTCAAGAGCCCCTGACTGCTTTCATGCTATAATGACATGGAGGAGTTCTGACTTATAGTAAGCCTACTACTGTAACCAAAGCTAATGTTGTCTCTGGGACCCAAAGGGTAAACAGTGGGCTTTTCTAGCTAAGAAGGAGGCCTTGTAAAGCTTAGGATCACAGATCTGGAGATGTGAGGGATCTCAGAGGCCGTTTACATCAACCTCCTCTTTTACTCTTGAGGAAATTTGAGACAGAGCAGTGACTTGTCAAAGGTAGCATCAGGTAACAAATGACAGAGGTGGAACTTGAATGATGCTTACTTCCTATCAGCATATGGGAGAATGTAATCAGATTTTGTACCTATAATAATGTACTAGGTCATTTTAAAATTCTGAATAGCCGGGCATGGTGGTACACACCTGTAATGCCAACTATGGAGAGGGACTGAAGCTGGTGAATTGCCTAAGCTCGGGATTTATGGGCCACAATAGGACTAAAACTGATTTGAGTTCATACTAAGTCAGCACCAAAACAGGGACACAATAACCTGGGAAATAGGGGCCATCAGGCTGCACAAGAAAGGGTCAAACTGGCTGAGACTGAAAATCAAGCAGGTCAGAGCTTCTGTGCAGATCAGCAGTGGCCTTGGGCCTATGAGTGCCTGTTTCATTTCCAGCCAGGGAGGAAGCAAGGGCCACCCAGTGTCTCAGTAATTGAATGCAGAGAGAGACAGAGAGAGACAAACAAAAAGACAGAGAGACCAAAAACTCTATGAACTGTTGCAAAAGTGTCAGTTTCTTTGGAAAGAGATGGGAACCAGAAAGAGTATACTATATGTTTTCATCTAAAATTGTGAGGTCGTGGGCTCCCCATCACTGGAGCTATTCAAGCTGAATTTGAACTGCAATATCTGTTGCAAACATTGTAAAAGCATTTTGTGGTTGAGGTTGGGTTTGAGCTAGATAATTGTTTGGTGCTTTCTAGCTCCAAGAATTCTTTCATTCTATTCTCTGTGCTTTAGTCCTGAATTAATGGCTTTGGGTTTAATCTTATTTCCATTTTGGATTTAATTCACTTTTTCTCTAATGCTTTGTTTCTTTTTAATTTTTTTTTTCTCCCAGAACCTCCCACGCCCATTGCTCCTCCTGAGTTGCTGGCAGTTGGGGCCACCTATCTGTGGATTAAACCGAATGCCAATTCCATAATTGGAGATGGTCCCATCATCCTGAAGGAGGTGGAGTACCGTACAACCACAGGAAATTGGGCTGAGACACACATTGTTGATTCACCCAACTACAAGCTATGGCACCTGGACCCTGACGTGGAGTATGAAATTCGAGTGTTGCTTACTCGGCCAGGCGAGGGTGGGACGGGCCCCCCAGGTCCCCCTCTGACCACCAGGACCAAGTGTGCAGGTAGGGAGCTCCACCAGGGACTGATTGATGGCTTTGGGGGCTGGCAGGCATTCAGGGTCTGTTTCTCCTCGTGGCTTTCTATGATGGCATAATCCCTTAATGTTTGCCAAGTCATGTTTCCCATGCTTGATAGTGACAGAAAAGGCTCAGCCTGTACTTTGGAGTTGCCTTCTGGTTCAGACTGTGTTTGCAAGCCCTTGCCTAGTTTTCCTGCTCACAGAGCGTGTAATCACTGGGCAGGTGTTTAGAGGAGGCTTGCCTGGGGCTCCACAGACACTTTGTTAAACTTACTGGCATGAAGTTATTGTGGAATGAATGGTACAGTCCTGCCACCTGCACACAAAAGGATCTTACTGTCCTTCACAACCCCTCTCTTGTGTATTGTTGCCAATGCTCCTGAACACTCTTGATTTTCTTCAACCACCAGGATGAAGGTCAACAAGCCCAAGATATCTTTGCAGTTGTGGAATTGTGTAGTTGTAAACTTTATTTGGTGGTGGTAGAAACTGGGTTGCAATATACAATGGGGTCCTGTCTTTTCTCTGGAAGTTCTGTGTAATAAAAGTCATAGGTGAACCTTCAGAATCACATTCTCAGACAGGAGTCTACACAAACTAGCCTGTGGTGAGTTCTCATTGGTGGGCCCTTGCCACTAGACACCTGAACTGCTCCCAGGAAGTCTCCTCAACCTCTCTTGCTACCACAGAAGCTCCTGTAGACCAGCAGAGCTCCCACAACAAATTTTGACTTCTCTGGAGACAAAAGATGATACATATTCCTCCCCTCAGCTCTATCCCTGACTAGGACCCTTAGATTTGTCCTTGAATACAACACACATTTTTATACCACAGAGGAGGAAGGAAGGGCCAGCCTCCAGCCAATGCCTGCAGGGGCAATAGTTTGGACTGGAGCTCACCATATTATATAGAAATCCAGCTTGGCAAATTCCTCCCTAGTGAATCTGGGAAGGGTCCAGGCCATAAATAAGCAGAGCAAAAAAGACTCTGCTGCTGAGGTCTCTAGCTCTGGCAGCACTGCTGTGTCTGGATGTGAGAGTGAGGGGCTCCTCACACATGGGGCTGTACCTGGGGGCTGCATCCTGAGGCATGTGAATCTCTTTGCTGGGAGTGATGGTGGCTGTGGCAGGTTGAAGTTGTTGTATATGTGGAGAAACTCAAGTAATGGTGTCCAATACTTTCATTAGTAGAATTTCAGGAAGAATTCTTTGTCATGATTTGTATGGCAACAGTGATCCCAGATGATAAAAATGTCTCTCTTTCATGCACACATGCACATGTGTGAGTGTGCGCACACACACACACACACACACACACACACACACACACACACACACACACACACACACACACACCCAGGGTCTAGTATCTCTCCTTACTTCAGACTGGCTGACCTCTCCTGGCTATAACTGTTCCTGCCCTGTCCTTCTTGTGGCACTTTGGAGGATGCATTTCCCTTGGGAATGGCCTTCTGGTACTTATGCTTTGCTTCCTCCATTACCAGGTTCTTCCAAGTTCATCTCCAGTTATCCAGATCTATATATTATCACCCAGATGAATCTGGAGGAGAAAATCTGGTGACTTTGTACCTCCCTCCCTCACACTTAAATCCAATTCATTTGCAAGTCATGGCATCCCCTACCTGATATCTTGGTCCTCTTCCAGAAGGAAGGACAAACTATAACAACAACCAGGCCTTTTCATTTAGGCACTCCACCTTGTTTTGGGTATGAGACACAATTCTTTGCTGATATGTCTACTTCTTCCTCATTCCAGTTCCTAAAAGCTTACCAGCAGCTATTTGTATTTTCACTTATCAGTTGTGTGACCTTGGAAAAGTCACTTATCCACCCTGAGCCAGATTCCTCATCTGTAAAATAAAGGGATTCAACTAGACAGCCTTTGATGTTCCTTTTAGCTCTAGTCACACTATGATCCTGCCATGGAACAAAAAGGGAAAAGAGGGAGAGAGAAAGAAAAATATAAAACTACACATTTCAAAAGCATCATTGAAAGGGATATCAGCTCTGGAAGCCTTTTAGAAATTAAATCTAATGTGTCCCTTCAGCATCAGCATAATAAAAGGTTGTCTTTGTGAGTAAGGTTGCACCCTGTAGAGGAGGGGTCTTTACTCTAGGATCTGTGACCTATTTTTTTAAACATTTTGATAACTGTATATCAATATAATGTTGGTAATCTTCTAAATTTTATTTTGTGCCTGTAAAATCGTTATTCTGACAAAGAATACATGGGTTTCACCAGAGTGCCAAGAGTCCATCACCCCAAAAAAGGTTAAGGTTATCATAGGAAGTGCCCTGAACTGGGAAGTGAGAAATGTGTGGGTTCTGGTTATAACTCTGACACTAACTAGCTCAGTGACTGAGGACACATCATTTCCCCCTGAGCCTCAGTTTCCTTTTCTATAAAATGAGAATGGACCAGATAACTACAAATCACTTTTGAACCTGCAACTGTGAGTGTGGCCATAGTGGCCCTCTCTCTTCTCAACTTCAAAGGTCCTCTTCACACTTAGCAGAAATCTCATATCTTTTATTCAACAGTAAACTCTTCAATGACAGAGACTATCATATTCCCCTCTGTGTCCACCAGGGCCCTGCACAGTATGGGCACTCAGGGGATGCTTCTTTTTTTCCCTTTTTGGAGGGGAGAAGGCAGGGCAATTGGGGTTAAGTGACTTGCACAAGGTCACACAGCTAGTAAGTGTTAAGTGTCTGAGGCCAGATTTGAACTCAGGCCCTCCTGACTCTAGGGCCCCTGCTCTATTCGCTGCACCACCTAGCCGCCCCAGGGGATGCTTCTTGGGTGGAATGGAGGACAAGAGTGGTTCATTGTGCCTATAAGAGAGGTACCTGGTTCAGGTGCCTCTTATTTTTGATGCCCAGACTTTATTCCCAGCCCTTTGTCTTCAGCATACCAGCCCTAATGTGAATGTCCTTTAGGGAATCATTCTTTAGGAGGTGATGGAGCTAGCAAAATAAATGGAAATGCCTTTTTCTTAGATTTGCAGAAAAGCTTTTGATCAAATTCCTCATTGAAACCTGATTATGAAACCTCTTGCTTTAAAAAGGACATAAAGATGTGTTATTAAACTGGCTAATCTCTTACCCCAGCTTTGTAATACACTTTGCGTCCATAAAAGTAATTGATTGGCTCCTACTGCTACAGCTTCTCTTTGTCCACAGGGTAAATCTGAGGGCTTCTAGGGTTTTTGATCTTTACAAATGCTGTTCCAGGTACTTTAGCCGTCCCCATGGACTTATTTGCTGATGATCATATAATAATTTTGAAATTCAATTGCAGGATGATCATCTCAATAAAAATTTACAGTCTCTTGCAAAATGTTGCCCAAACCCAGAGAATGGCTTTTACATGTTATAAGAACAATTTTGTGACTCTCACTATGGATGTAATTAGTTAGGATGCTGTATGTGGCATTACATTTTCAAAAATGCTGGTATTTTAAGTAAGTAACTGCTACATTCCTGAATGGACCATATTTTATAAAATGGGCCACCCACAAGATAATCGCATCCCTATATGATGCTGATAGTACAAGGATACTCTTTCCATTATAATTAATCTTTAAAAGGCTTTCACAGCCAATATCCCTTCAGGGATATTGTTTTTGGGGGCTGTTAGACTGTGGTTGTGTGATGCTTTCTTTATTAATAATTACCCACAAAGTGCATCCAATATTTCACTTAGTAGAACATTTAAAAGCTTGAAATGCCCAGGGTCTCATTTCTGCCCGGAGGAATTTGGAACAAAAGACCAGACAAGAGTAAAACACAGAGTTGAATGGTTGAGATAATGCCCATCATGAAGAAATCAATGTTAGGGAGCAGAGTAGGAGAAAGGCATTCCAAGGAGAAAGGGGAGGAAGTAGAAGCAAAGGGTTCATTATCAGGAGGAGAAGATGACTAGCCACCTAGAAAAAGGAGTGACCTGTTGAAGCTTCCAGTGACATGGAGCAATTTACATAAGAAAAGAAAAAAAAAAACTAGGATGATTTTGACCTTGACAGAAAGAACATGGAGGAAGCCAATGAAGGGATTTGAAAGATAAGTCATTTTGTCACTACCCAGGGGAGGAAAAGAAGAGAAAGTTGTAGCCTTTCTTCTTAAACTGTTGTACTCTTCATTTGTGTATTGGGTGTATGATGTATTCCCCCTCCCCCAATCCCCTAGGTTGTAAGCTCCTAGAGGATAGTTCCAACCTATTTCCAACCTCATAATGTATTATTCCTTCTCCCACCCTCTGTGATCCCACCCATCTCCCTTTCTTTTTGTTCCTCATGCAAGACATTGCATTTCACATTTTCTGTCTTTGCACTGGCCCTTCCCAGGTGCCTGGAATCTCCTCTCTCCCTCCTCCCCTTTGTTTCAGAGAATCCCTTTCTTCCTTCAACATGTAATTCAAGCACTCCTTTCTACAGGAAACCTGTCTTGACATGCCCCCCCACCCCCAAATGCTAATGCCCTCCCTCCTAAACTACCTTGTATTTGACTACTTTGAGCATATTTTTATTGATTCTCGTTATGTATATTCAGTACATACTTTTACATGTTCCCTGTTAGAAAGTGAGATTGTTTTCATTTTTTGTATTCCTAGCACTTAGCACAATGGCTGGGACATAGGCATTTAATAAATGCTTATTGATTGATCAATAAAGATCATGGTTCTGACCATCACAGAGGGCAGGGTTCTGAATACTGGAAACACTTAATGCATGTTTATTGAATGAGTGCAATGAGGGAGCATCTAAATGGAAGTCAGAGAGGATGAGGTTGCCGTAGTAACCTTGTCTTTCTTGAAGCACTCTCCTGTCTGTGTTTAGTTTTTCTGTCTTCTTTTTTTGGCTTCTTTTGAACTTCATGCATCCTAACTTGGGTCAATCCCCACGTCTTTGGTCCTTGGTCTTTGGTTTTCAGTCCTTCTGCTCTTGCTTTTTTTTTTTAAAGTGTTTTCTTACTCTGAGCTTTCTTCCACTCTGAAAGTTTCAACTAGCACCTCTGTAAAACCGTGATGTTAGATTTTGCATCTGCCTGGCCTCTTAGTCTCACATTTGCCCCTCCATTTCCCATTGCTTAAAATTCAGTAGACCTAAAACCAAATGTGGAATTTCCCTCAATTTTCATTTCTTTAATGGTGCTACCATTATTCTTGACACCCAGGCTCCAAAGTCCAGAGTTGTCTTTGGCTCATCTCACTCTAAAATCCTTAATATTCGGGTTGCTAGAAAGCACTGTTAATTTTTCCTATGAAGTAAACATTTTAAAATATGTATCTTTTTCCTCCAATCCTACTCCCATGCTGTTGATGCAGACCTTTATCATCTAAATCATTTCTACATTTCTATGATTCCAGCATAATATAATGGAAATGGTGCTGAATTTAGAGTCAGAGGCCTTGAATTTGAATACTATCATTTCTACTTAATACTATCTTCATCTATAAATGAAGAAATTGGAATAGAATATTTCTGAGTTACATTTCAAATCTAAATCTATTGTCTCTCCAAATCCATAATGCTAATTCACATTTAGACACTTAAGTGGATACGTTTCTCATGCATGTAGGTACTTTCTCTACTGGTAGAGATCTGTGCCTTTTAACCCTATGTGATTCTTAAATCATTTCCTCTCATTAATTACCAAACATAAGATCTATACGATATGTTAGAGGAATTCCTTTGGGTATTTTGCTTGGTGTTTTAATGTTTTGTGGGTTATATATTCCAATCCATTTATTTTACATAAGAGGAAACAAATTCAGAGAGATTGAGAACCTTGTCCCCGATGCATGTTATAAGTGGCTGAGTTGGCATTTCAATCTTGGGTTCTCTTAATCTAAATTTAATGTTATTTTCAATATGCTATGTTACCTTCCAGTTATGGACCCAACCCATTTTCCATTGGAAGTGTTGGTGTAATAGGGTGGAGGAATGGGTCTAACTCATGTTGTGGTGAATCATTGGTAAACAATAGTTCTCTAGTACCATTTCCTTCTAAAGTTAATGCCCTCTATCCTTCAATTGTCTGATCTTTTGCCCTTTCATTCCATATATACCAATAAATGTATGTGTTGTCTCCCTTAGTAGAATCTAAACTTCTCGAGAGCAGGGACTGCTTCATTTCCATTTGTTGTTGCTGTCTAATTGCTGTGTTATTGATGAATTGATTAATCTCTCACAAATACTCCTGGCTTCACCTGAAAATCTTCAGTTCTAGGCATAGGAATATCATTATTCCCAAGCAGCCTATTCTTCTCTGAGATAGCTTTAAGGCTAGGGAAGTTGTTCATTATATTGAACCAAAACCTACCCCTGCAGCTTCTGCCCATGATCTTCCTACACCTCTGCCTGCTCTACTAATTCCCTCTATGCCATCCCTGATTTAAGTGGCCATTTTGCCTCTGCTCAGGTGTTGTTATTTTTGGTCAGGCTAGTGGTTTCATTCATGGGGAGACTTACCTCTAGATACTCCCACTCCCTCACTCTCCTCTGCCTACACACAACCTGGCAACTGATCTGTAGCAGAGCCAGGTCCCAGCACAAGTTTGTCTGAAGAAAAACCAGATCCTAGGTTTTCCTGAATCTCAAGGCCAGTCCTTCATTTCCTATAACATAGTCTTACCTAAGCAAATATATTAGGTTTAATATAGGGTGCATATTCTAGAAGGGAAATTGACAAACTGGGACAGGTCCAAAGGCAGGCAACCAGGATGTAGAAACCAAGACATGGAAGCATCAGTAGAAGAAACTAGGAATGTTTAACCTGCAGAAAAAAAGACTTGAAGGCATGGAGAGGGAGGCTTGATTGTTACCTTAAAATAGCTCCCTAATGGCAGGAACCACTTCATTCTTATCTAAGCATAATGTGCCTCACACATAGTAAGCTTTCAATAAAAGGACTAGCATGTATAAGAGGGATTAGATTTGTTCTGCTTGGCCCTAAAGAGTAGAATTAGGGTTTTTATTCAGCAATAAATTCAGTTTAGGGTAGCTAAGTGGCACAGTGGATAAGAAACTGGACCTGGAGTTAGGGGGACCTGAGTTCAAATTTGGTCTAAAAAATTTACTAGCTGTATGACCCTGGGCAAGTCAAACCCTGTTTGCTTCAGTTTCCTCATCTGGAAAATGAGCTGGAGAAGTAAATGGCAAACTGCTCCATTATCTTTGCCAAGGAAACTGCAAATGGGGTCGCAGAGTTGGATGCAATTAATTGACAAAAACAACAACAGAAGCTCAAAATGGTTATGTGATCTGAATGGTAAGATTAGAGAAAATTGAAAGAGAAGCAGATCACATACCCTTCATAGCTATTACGAGAGGACATATTGTTAACCAAACAAGAAGAATTACAAAGTCAATTATAAAAGAAAAACTAGATAATTTTGATTATATGAAACTAAAAGTCTTTTGTATAAACAAAATTAATGCATCTAGGATAAGAAAGGAATAGGTCAACTGGGGGAGAAATCTTTTTATCAGATATGTCTGATCAAAGTTTGCTATCCAAGATATATAAATGACTAACAAATATCTAAGACCAAAAGCCATTGCCTAATAGATAAGATAAACATTCAAAAGATATGAACAGATCATTCTCGAAAGAACTACAAACTGTTAACTATGTGAAAGAATGATCCACATTACTAATAATAGGAGGAATGAAAATTAAAACAACCCTGAGGTTTTAACCTCATAATCAGGAAATTAGCAGAGATGACAAAAGATGGGAATTGTCAGCCTTGAAGGAGCTGTAGGCAGACAACCTACTGCATTATCGATAATTCTGTAAATTGGTACAACCATTCTAGAAAGTGATTTGGAATTAGGAAAATAAAAGTGACTAAAATAGCTATGCCCCATGACTCAGATTCATCTGCTAGGCATATAGTTCAGGGAGGTTACTGACAAAAGAAAAGCTCCATCTACACCAAAATATTTATACCAACATTCTGTGTGTTGTGTTGTGTGTGTGTGTGTGTGTGTGTGTGTGTGATAGCAAAGAAGTAGAAACAAGATAGATATCCATCATTTGAAGAATAGCTTAACAAATCACAGTACATGAATGTAATGGAATATTGCTGTGCTGCCAAAAAGGATGAACATGATGACTACAGAGAAGCATGGAAAGATATATCAGAATTGGGACTGTGAAGTGAGCAGAACCAGAAACACAATGAACACAATATACATCACCATAAAAACAACTGAAATGAAATTCATGAAATAATGATTAAGCTTGGTCCCAAAGAAGACATTTGAGAAGATGCCTTCCCCACTCCTTTGCAGAGGTGGGATCCATGGATTTGCATCACTGATTATAACATTAAGTGCTTTGATATTTTTATTTATTTTCCTGAATTTCTTTTTCTTTTCTTTAAATTTTTATGTTGTAATTAAAAGGAATAGCTCTGGAAGGGGAAGGTAAGGGATTTGTTGTTCAATCATGTCCTCCTCTTTGTGACCCTGTTTGGGCTTTTCTTGGCAAAGATACTGGAGTGGTTTGCCCTTTCCTTCTCTAATTCATCTTATAGATGAAGAAACTGAGGCAAAGAGGTTTAAGTGACTTTGCCAGGGTCACACAGTTAGTAAGTGTCTGAGGCCAGATTTAGACTCAGGAAAATGAATCTTCTTGATTACAGGTCTGGCACTTTATCCATTGCACCACCCAGGTGCCCCTGAGATAAGTGGTAGAGAGGGGACAAATGCAGGTGATGGAAAAACAAAAGCTATCAATAAAATCTGCTTTAAAAGGGCTAAAGCTTTATGGGCAAAAATTACAAGGATACAAACTTCAGTGTGGTATGAGGAAGAATTTCCTAATAATGAGAGCTGCCCAGTGATTCAGTGTGTTCTCCTTGTGAGAAAGAGTGCTCCTTTGTCATCAGAGGCCTTTAGAAAGAGAATGGATGCTCACAGCCACTTGGGGATTTTATAAGGAGGATTCATGCTTTAAGCAGGGCCATGACCTTCCAAGTCCCTTCCATCTTTCAGATTCTGTGAGTCTTTGGGGGACTGGATGCCTCCTGAGTCTGCCCATTTCATCTCCATTTGTTAGAACAGTATTTTCCATTCTGTAACTTGTGCTCATTGGTCCTTGTCCTGCCCTCTGGAGCCACATGGGAGAATTTGCTGAGTCTCTTTTCCTCATGACAGCCTCTAGGTATCTGAAGTCCTTCCTGTGCCCTTTTTCCATCTTCCTTGTCAACACTTTCGGTGAACAGCTATAAAAAGAAGGGGTTGGACTGGAGAGCCCCAAAGGTCTCTTTTAGCTCGGACATTCTTTGTATGATTCTAAGTCTCTTTCCATTCAATTCTCTCCATACTACAGTTTCAAAATTCTATGCCAGGAAACCTAGTAGGTGAAGAATACTTTCCAGTGATTGTTTATCTACTTAAATCAAATGCCTTTTTTCTCCCTTGGGAACTAATTTCTTTTGACCTCAAAGAGTGCCTGGTCCCTCCATGTAAACAGCACAACTCTTGCTACAGAGAGATTGTATATGTTGCTGATTTGGGAACCCTTCAGCCCTCATTGCTCCCTGTAAGAACTGATTGCAGCTTTATGTTTTATTTACATATGTATGGCCTACTCCTTGAGGTGACAGAGCTATCTGAAAACTTTCCTTCCTTCCAACTCTGGGGGGAAAAAAGTAAAAAAAGGGGGAGGATTAGAATCACTTTTCTCAACTTGGTGAGGGTCTTCAGGCAGGGCAGGAATCAGAAGCCTGTTTTCCCTCTTGGTGAAATTAGAGGCTCCAAGTAGAATACTAATGATATTTCCTTTCCCTTCTTCCTCTCTATCTCCTTTTCTTCCTCCTCCTTCTCTCCATGCTCCCCCTCCACCCCTAAGCATGAGAATGCTCATCTCAAAGAGCCAGAAGGGACCCTAAAAATGATCATATACACCCCTTTTTCTTTCATAGAGGAAGAAACTGAGGTGCAAAAATGGGAAAGGCTCATTCTAATCTGCTGCAGGGGAGGCAGTAGCCAAGCCTTTTGGTCTCCAAGGTGGGGGCTTTTTCTCTCACACCCTAGCTGCTGACCTCAAGGGGCTGTGGGGAGGATCAAATGAGACAGGATGTGACAGAGCTGTGTAAATGCCAGCAATTATAGATAAGGAATCTTCTGATCATTAAGAGGAAGATAAAGCATTTCTTGAACCGGGAGGAGTCTTTGAAGTGGGAGAGGGCCCTGGAGCTTATTGTGATGAGATCTGAAGGGATGTTTGGTTTGCCTTTTCCCCTTCTTGCATTGTTAACTTTGTTTATATCCACATACTCATACATGCATACTTAGCCACATACATCCAGAGGCATCTGTGCGTGCATGTGCATACACACATGTTCACAAGTCTTCTTCCATATAGTTCTTTACGATTTACAAAGCACTTTACATGCATTACAAATGAACTCTGTGAGGCAGGTATTGTATTATTTTACTCCCATTTTACATATGAGGAAACAGAGGTCAAGTGATTTGCCTAGAGTTTCACATTCAGCTTAAAAGATGAGATTAGAAACTAGGTCTTGGGTCTAGGTCTCCATGACTCCAGGATCAGCCATCTGTATTTTATCACACTGGCTAACTAGAATCCACTTATCTGAACCTTTGAAAAATTGTCATCTTTTGTGCATCTTCCATTTGTGAAAAAAGGCATACAAAGAGCAAATTAAGTTCAGACAAAATGGAGATTTAGTAAAAAGCAAATAACAAAGGGAAAAATAAAGTGCCAGGAAATGTCTGTATTGTAACACCATGGAATGCCGATGGAGAGGACCTTGGATGTCTCTAATGCTGACACTCACCCAGTGTGTAAATCTTCTGTCTCTTCACACAACTTGACAGGAGATGATTTCATCTCTAGTTGAATAACTCCAGGAACAGGGAACTCATCACCTTGTGAAGCAGCCCATTGCATTATAACATAATTGTAAGAGTTAAAAAAATTCTTCCTTAAAGTGAATTGAAGTCTAATGTTTTGAAATTCCTCTCCTTGCTCTTGGTTCTGTCCTTCAGGACCTAGTTCAACTAGTCTGAGTCCTTGACCAAGTGATGGTTATATACTATATATATATATATATATATATAGTATATATATATATATATATATATATATATACACACACACACATACATACATACATACATACATACATATATATATATATATATATATATATATATATATATATATATATATATACACACATACATACATATGATATTGCTGTCCCAAGAACTCTAGACTGTACTTCTGGGGTTTTTTCCCACAGGATTTCATTTTTTCAATATTGTCTCAACGGTCTTGAGACAATATTTCTCAGAGGAAATGGTACTTGGGAATAGATAAGAGTATTCCAGAGGAGGCTGGGGCAGGCCAGGTTTGGTGCTCTTCCCAATGGAGTGCAGCAGTGGTTTGGGATTGATGCTGATGTTCAGAATCGATCTTGAACTGTGCTATTTATTCTTTTACCTAATTCTCTTGTTCTGGCTAATACAACATGACTCTGCATTAGGCTTTCTTCCCAGGCCACTGGTGCCTGGCATAGCAGCCCTAGATTCCAATAGGGTCTGACCCAGTGACAACTTTACAGCATGGGAAGCATTTAAATCCTCTGAAGAAAATCACCACTGGACAAGGCTCTCAAATCTATTCACCTTAGAGTCTTACAGATTTGGCTCAGGGACTATGAAGTTAAATGACTTGCCCAAGGTCACCTAATTGTTGTCAGATATAGGACATGAACCCAGAACTTCATGAGTCCAAGGCAAGCCGTCTCTCTTCCATGCCACAGTACTTCTCCCCATTTTTACAGATGAGGAAACAGACTCAGAGAGATTGTCATCTGCTGTTGTCACATAGCTAGTATCAGAAGTAAAATCTGAACTCAGATTTTCCTGACTCATAGTACTGACCATTGTGCCGTGGTGCTCAGAGAGATTAAATACCTTGCCCATGGTGATTTAATTATTGAGTATCAGAAGTGGGATGCGAACCCATCCTCCCTTGCACAGACACAGGGATGTATCAGGGTTCCTGTTGTAATTCTCTCTCTTTTTTTTTTTTTTTGCTTTTTGGAGGGAGGAGGGCAGGGCAATTGGGGTTAAGTGACTTGCCCAAGGTCACATGGCTATGTAATTCTTTTCTTGAGAGATATAAAGCCAAATTCAACCTTATTCTCCTTCTCTGCATCTATTCTTCCTTCCTCTTCCCCTATACAAATTCCCTCCTTCCCTTTTCAGTTCTCCTCTTTTGTACTCTTTCCCTCATCTGCATCAGTTGCTGTCTTCTCTTTTCATTTATTCCTCCTTTCCTACCCATTTCTTTCTAATCTACCCCACCTGAGCTCCAGCACTCACTGGCCTTATATCCCTGGATAAACCACTTAAATTGTTCTGAGCCTCAGTTTACTTTATTGGGTTATTCTTCTTGCAGTGCTTACCTGGAATGGTTGTTTTGAGGAAGATTTTGTTTTTTGGTAAAACTTTAATCCAAATAGTGGACTATTCATTATGAACTCTCCCCCTTCCTTTTCTCCCTGCACCCTTCTGCCCTTCTTCCTTATACTCACAAATTCCTTCCTTTTCCCCATGCCTGGTCAGTCCCATCCAGTCATTTCCTCATCTGCTTGTCTCTCCTTATTTCTTTCTCCTCGTTTCCTCACCCCTTGGAACCCACAAAGCCCAAAGAAACCCGCAGTGCCAACTTGATGAGCGTGAACTGGTGCGATCCTGGTCCAATGCTGCTTTTCTTCCAAGAATTCAAATGTTTCCCATGCTGTAAAGCTGTAGCTGGGTCAGACTTGATTAGAACCTAGGGCTGCTGTGCCAGGCACCAGCGGCCTGGGAAGAAAGCCTAATGCAGAGATCATGCTGCATTAGCCAGAACAAGAGAGTTAAACAAAAGAATAAACAGTGCAGTTCAGGATTGATTCTGAATGTCAGCACCAAGTGCAAACCACTGCTGGATTGCATTAAGAGCACTAGTCACTGCTCCTCTTGATAAATCTCAAATTTAAACCCTGTATTAGCCAAATCCCTCCGGACAAAATAAGGCTCCATCATGGCAGTGTCATCCTGGCTGTGACGAGGCACACAGCAGCATGACAAGCAAGGAAGCCTTCCGTTTCCCCATAAATCAGTGCTCCTTTAGGGCCCAGAGGAATTGCCATCCGTTCTCAGTGTTCTGAATCACACCTTTAGTGGCACCGTGGGGAATTGCTGCTTCCCTTGGCAGGACTCTGCTCCTGGGGCCCAGTGTGTCATTAACAGCTTCTTGGAGATGCCAATGTTTTTGTGGTTATTACACATTTTTCTACTCTTCTCACACTACAGTCTGGCTAAACTGGCCCACTTAGGGTTCCCCATACATGCCATTGCATCTTTTGCCTCCACTTGGCACTGACTATCCTTCATGCCAGGATTGTCCTTTCCTTCACTTCTCAGAATCCTTTATAGCTCAGATCAAGTGTCGTCTTCTCACTTTTCAATGTCTTCCCCTTGTATTTTTCTTGAATACATATGTACACATTGTCTCCCTCAACAAATCTGTAAGTTCTTTGAGGACTGGAACATTTTCAATTTTCTCTTTGTCTCCTCAGTAACTAATACTGTTCCTGACACATAATAGGCATTTAATAAATGCTTGTTGACTGACAGGGAGGAAATAAGCACTTATTAAATACCTACTGTGTTCCACACATATTAGCCCCAGTGGCCACATCCTGGTAAAACCTTCTCAGCAGATGGGCTAAACAATACTGAGGGTGACCTACAGACCTCAGAGCCATTGGTGAGCTGGGGGCCTGTCTACCCCAAACATGTGAAGGCTTCTCCCCCTAGATGAATGAGCACATGAAAACAGTTTGTTACAATGGCCATGAAGGCAGCAGATGAAGCAGGTGCTGTGGAGTTCTTAAAGCCTGGTCAGACATCAAAGAGGCCAAGTCATCCACTGCATCCCAAACCATCCCCAATCTTCCTGACTTTCTTCTTGCCACTAGACTTTGATGACTCTGGAGGAGAAAGTGAGTTTGATGACTTTGTGCAGCTGTGCCTCACTTAAATCCAGTTAAATCCAGCACAAGTTAAGACATCATCTCATGATGTCATTGGTCTTCTTCAAAAAGGAGGGCAAACAGCAGAACAACACCTGCTTGCCGGATGCTATATTAAGTGCTTAACAACTGTTATCTCATTTCATTCTCACAACAACTCTGTGAAGTACATGCTATCATCCCCATTTTACAATTGAGGAAACTGAGGCAGACAGAATTTAAATGCCCTACCCAGAGTCACACATGTAGTGAGTATGTGAGTCTGGTTTTGGCTTCAGGTCTTCCTGACTTCAGCTCAGACCTCTATCCACTCTGCCACTTGCCTGTATCAGCTAGGGTGAAAGTGTTGTATTGGAAAGGGTATTAACAAAAGTATAGTACAACCCCTTCAGCTTGTGGAGAAGGAAGCTAAAGCCAAGAGAGGGGAAACAACTTGCCCAAACCCCCAAGAAAGTGGATTAGAAATCTGTTCCCTGGATTCCTAGTCTAGTATACCACCTTGTCTTCCATAAACTTCAATAATTTCTCACTTTTTTGTTGTTCAGTTAGTTTCAGTCATATCTGACTGTTTATGATTAGGGTTTTCTTGGCAAAGATACTGGAGTGGTTTGCAATTTCCTTCTCCAGTTCATTTTATAGATGAGGAAACTGAGGCAAATAGGGTTAAATGACTTGCTCAGGGTCACACAGCTAGTAAGTGTCTGAGGTCAGATTTGAACTCAGGAAGATGAGTTTTCCTAACTTCAGGCTGGCATTCTATCCACTGTACCACCTAGCTCCCCAAGTCCTTACTACCTACCCAGTAAATTGCTATAAGCTAGAGAAAGTCAAAGGATCATAGTTCTGTGACTAGAAGGTACCTCAGCAATGATTTAGTCCAACTCTCTTAAATTTAGATGAGAAAACTGAAGCACAAGAAGATTAAGTGATTTTTTCATGGCCACAGGCACAACAACAATGATAAGAGTTGATACTTATGTGGTATTTTTAGGTTTGCACAACATTTCGCATGTATTATCTCATTTGATCCTCACAACTAACCTATTAGGTACATGTTATTATTTCTCCTATTTTATAGAAACTGAGAGTTAGGGATGTTCAGTTACCTGCCCAGGGTCACACTACTAGTATGCTTCAGAGGTAACATTTGAACTCAGACCTTCCTAATTCCAAGCCTAGTACTCTCTTCACTGATCCAGGCTTCCTTCCTTTAAAAGGATGACCATCATAGTAAAGGGACTTGAAACCAACTCCTGAAGGGGACACGAACTAGAGAGTACTGTAGAAAAGATAAAAGGAGGACACAATCATTGCCAACAAATACTGGAGTAGCTATTATGTGGAAGAGATTGATTTCTCTTATACCTAGAGGGTAGAACTAAGAGTAATGGGTAGAAAGTTATGGAGAAGCACCACTGACAATGTTTTTTCGATAACTTTGAGATTCTATGATTATCAAAGTCAGAACTTCTATATCTGGCTTTCAGTGTCCTTCCCACACATGCTAAAATTGCTCTTGCCTCCTTTATCTCCTACTGTTCCCCTTCACATATACAGGCTCCAGCCAAATTGAAGAAAGTTCCAATTCCCCAAACATTCCCCATCATTATATCTATATTCTCCCCTTCACAGGCTCCAGTCACATCAAAGAAAGTTCCATTCCCCAAACATTTCCCCATCATTATCTCTGTATTCTCTACCCTAATCTAGCAACTTGAACCTGAAGAGAGTTCTGCAGGGAAACAAGTGCCATTTATCCTTTGTCCACTTACTACAGAATCAGATCGTTACATCATTGAACACTAACTTGCCTACTCTTTACTCAGACCTCTCATTTTCTAGAACAAGTGTCTTTAAAAACAAACAAAAAAACTGTTGTCTGCTTTAACGACTTTCCATGTCCTGAAAGAGATTGAAGTCAACGGGAGTCAACATTTATTAATCACTGGGTCTATCTAGCCTAACTAATCATGGAGAGCACATGACCACTTGATGCTAAAACTCTTTTTGGCCATGGAAATCTATGAAACAAGCAAATGAAAAGAAACAATCCTCAGTCCTGTGTGGCATTTTTATGCTTCTACTAAAGTTTCAGGAAAGGGGACAGAGGGTACTAAGAATGATGTTGTTCTTAAACCATCAGCAAACTTTAATTTGCATGTTGGCACTCTGACTGTAAGACCAATAACCAGTGAGTGGACATATTGTTAAAATAACTGAGTCATATCAATGTTGACATTCTTACTATAAATTAAACCAGAAAAAAGAACAAAGTTGCAGCTAAATGAAAGAATGACTCACAGGTTCTCCTTGGAGAAGCAAAGAGAAGAGTTGGTGGAATATTTTTCATTTTTTTTCCTGTTCCTCCAAATTAAGAAACTTTTTTATGGAATGTGCAGTCATCATATATCATTGCAGCATTCATGATTTTTCCCAAAAAACTGAATATGAAAATAATCACGTTATACATTAATTAATGTCAGTTGCTGAGGACAAAATTACAGAGAAATTCCATGAAGAATTTTTAAGACCCTCCAAATTAAATCAACATATATGCTGACACTTAATGACTTCAGTGGAAAGGTAGTGAAAAGGTGAAGATGGGGTTAGGGTTATATGGACAAAATATGGTTCAGAAGAAAGAAATGAGTGAGGTTATAGATTTGTAGATTATATAAAAGCTCTTCATATCTCTCTAATAAATATGAAAAAGAATGGATAAGTGTTAGAAATGGTGAAATAAGATAAATCACAAAAATGAAATCTATTGCATTTTAACAGAAAAGAAAATTCTTATTTTGCACATGGGTGTTGTCCTTGAGCAAGTTAACTGTCCTCAGCCTGAACATTGACTCATTAGAGCAAAGATCAAAATTGTAATAAATAAGAACAGAAATAAGAAAGATATTGTATGCAATTAAGATTTAACTGTATTATTTAAATAAGTTATTGAAAATCAAAACTGTGAAGTGGACAACAGATAGGACATTGACACTAACAATAATAATTTCATGCCAACATTAAGCCAGTGTAAATCAGTTACTATACCATGGAGACTAAAAGAGCCCAGAAAGCGCTTTAGTTAGAAAATAGTTCTTTCACTTGCCTCAAAGCAAGAAAGATGGATGCAAAAAAGCAACACTATATTAGAATATAAACATATGTGTCAAATTTTTTTTATAAAGCAATTGGGGTTCTGTCAAATTTTTAAAAGAAGAATGAGGGACAGTTATAAACAGT
This sequence comes from Gymnobelideus leadbeateri, assembly GCA_011680675.1. NCBI lineage: Eukaryota > Metazoa > Chordata > Mammalia > Diprotodontia > Petauridae > Gymnobelideus > Gymnobelideus leadbeateri. The sequence goes on from WOXC01010485.1 coordinate 457,422, forward strand.
TTTATTTCATAAAGCAGAGGGAAGCAGAGTAGCATAAAACCAATTGAAATAAAGCATGGTGAGATAGTCAACTAAGCAGAGTGAATCCCACTGGTATTCTGGGGTCAAAATGAAAGGACTACAAATGGAAGAAAAAATGGGAAAGATTTGCAAAAAAAATATTATAACAAATTGTCTTCTCCATCAACTATAGAGAAACCATTATACTTGAGCTGTAAAATCATAGATACTTGTAAAGGCAGTAGAAGTGTAACCAAAAAAGGAGAAAGCAGCTGGATTATATCAAGTATTGTAATGGGAATGGGAATTTGAAGAAGTAGGTGGAGAAGAAAACCATACTGGAGGCAATACAATGGCAAGGGAAATGAAAATACAGTTTGCAAAATAAAAGTGGATTTCCCTATGACACCATCTCCCATCCAATAGCTCCTCCATCTACTCTTACTGTTCACTCTATCTCCTATATATGACAACTGCTCTTGGGTGCTACTATCATCAAATGGTAAATTAGAAGATAAACAAGAGTGATGGCTATAGGGCCTTGCATATAGTGGACAGATTATTCAAATACTCAAACTGATTTGTCATCATCAATTCATGAGCTCCCTCTAACGCTACAGATTATGAGTCATCTATGCCTGTCCATCCTGTGTGACTTTCATCTGTACCCACCCATACTATAGGAGGTCCACTGCCCAATATGCTAAAGGACTTCTTTTCTTTGTTTTGATATCACAAAGGCACCAGTCAAATACTCCTGCTATATACCTAATATCCTTCATTCTCACCATGAGATGACCAGCCCATCATTTCTTTTTGCCTTACAATTCTTTGATGACATCCTTTATGATTTTTTTTGGAATTTTCCATTGGTTTTATTTCATAACCTGTTCGTACTCACCATGCACCTTTCCACTGAGTGCTGTGTAATGATTGCCTTTAAGCCTTCACTGGTATTCCAGGTCTTACTGCCATATATCAAGGCTAGTAAAAATGTTTAAACTGAAAAGATGGTCCCTTGCTGTCATGGGAGGGCTTGGGAATCAGTAAAACTGTTTTGTACCTTCTCAAAAGCAATCCAACCTATTCCTTTCTTCCTCTACAACTCTGGGCCCAGTTCATGGTCCATCTGTATTGTCTCTCTGCTATGTATATGTATTCTTGACACATTCTGTAGGGTCTCCATTCAGATGGATGCTGAAATCTGGGTAAGAGAAAGTATTCAATCATTTAGTCTTTCTTGTGTGGATAGATAGACCAAATTTGAGCGCTAAGTGTGAGCAGGTTTGGAAATAAAACCAATGGAAAATTCTGAAAAATCGTAAGACTAGATGAAAGAGCTATTAGCCGGGAGATGGTATAGTCAGGCAGTCGCCTTTGCTATTTGAATATATTTACAAGCCTTCTTTAGGCTTTACTGCCTAACATCTTTGGTTAAAATACAGGGTCCCATACTGGGTCCCATACTATCTCTGCCATGAAGCCTTTGCTAATCTCTTCCCTCTAATCAGCTAACCTCTAATCTTCTCTCTCCTGGATTTTTATTATTATTATTATTATTATTATTGCTTTTTGGAGGGGCAATTGGGCTTAAGTGACTTGTCCAAGGTCACATGGCTAGTTTTGTGTAAGTGTCTGAGATCAGATTTGAACTCAGGTCCTCCTGACTCCAAGGCCAGTACTCTATTCACTGTGCCACCTAGCCACCCCTGGATTTTGATTATTTCTTAACACAGTCTTACAATGTAGTTATTTGTTTTCCTTTTACACACCCCTTACTGGACTCCCTGAGGGTAGATACTGTGGTTTCACAGTGCCCAACTTATGTCCTTGTACATAGTAAGTCCTCAGTAAATATTTGTTAACCAAATAAATGTGACTGTGAATAATATCTTATACATTATTGTGATCATAGTAGGTACTCAGTAAAGTCCAATTAAGTAACACAGTGGTTAGAGCACTGGGTCTGGAGTCAGGAAGGCCTGAATTAAAATTTGAACTGTGTGACCTTGGACATGTCACAACCTTTGTTGCCTCAGTTTCCTCAACTGTAAAATGTGGATAATTATAACACATACCTCACAGGGTTGTCAGAGGGATTTAATGGGATATTAAAACACTTATAACAGTGTTCGGCATATAATAGGCACTTAATAAGTGCTTGTTTCTTTCCATCTTTCCATTATTTCTTTTTTTTTTTTTTTTAAGCAATTGGGGTTAAGTAACTTGCTCAAGGTTACACGGCTAGTCATTATTTATGTGTGGGTGCTCATTTTCTGAGGCCGGATCTGATCTCGGGTCATCCCAACTCCGAGGCCGGCACTCTTACTCACTACGCCACCTAGCCGCCCCTTTAGGGCAATTGGGGTTAAGTAACTTGCCCAAGGTTACACGGCTAGGTTTTTGTTTGTGTGGGTTAAGTGTCTGAGGCCGGATCCGAACTCAGGTCCTTCTGACTCCAGGGCCGGTGCTCTACTCACTGCGCCACCTAGCCGCCCCTTTCCATTATTTCTTGAGACAATGAACAAAGCAGCATGGTGTAGGTGAATGAGCACTGGACTTGGTGTGACGATTGGGTTCATATCTCTGCTTTCCCACTGACTCCCTGAATGACCTTGGGCAAATGGTTTAACCTCTCTGAGCTTCAGTTTTCTATCTGTAAAATGAGAATAATATTTGTACCATGAAACCGTTAAAGGCTTATTGTATCAAATTAAGTAATGCATTAAGTGATCTGTAAAATGTCAAATGCCATCATAATGTCAGCTGTTGTTATTATTAATGAAACTCTCCATTAACATCCTCTGGTGCCCTCTGAAGGCAGGGAGATAACCCTGGCTTCTTAGAAACTGTGTTAGGTCCTGCCATGCTATCAAAGCTATATTCAAAGCTTTTTAATATGGGCTCAGCTTTTACCAAGAACCTACTTAGCTATGTGTGGAGAAGCTTATCAACAAGAAACTGGTCACTTCATTGTAATTTTTGGGAGGAGTGGTTGGAGGACAGAATAATTAATGAAAATTGGGATTATTCAATCAAAGTATTATTGGTGGAAGGAATTACCTGACATGAAATAAATTATGGATCTCGACATTAAAAGATTTGGAAATTGTGAAATGTTCTTAATGTTGGGTTGTTTATTGGGGAAGGAAGCAGGCTAATCATATTGGTGATTTGTGAGTATATATTCCAGAGGAATCATCCAGGATGCTTTTGTAGAAGATGAAGATAAGACCTGCAAAGTACTTTGAAATGGTGGGAAAGAGGAATCCTTACATTTTTTCATAAGAAGAGGACTACACTTCCACCAGAGTACTCCTCTAAGACTTTGTCATCACATGGGTGTAACCCCAAATTCTCAAAGTCCCTCAGAATGGGATACAAGACTTGACAATTTCCTTCAGCTTGGAAGAATTCTGACAGTTGTTCAGACAACAGAAGGTGACTGATATCTAAGAACCAACCAACAAATATTTCTTAAGTGCTTGCTATGTGTCAGACACTGGGCTGTGTCAAGGATACAATAAAAGGGGAAAAAAAGACCCCAAACTCTACCTACTTTTATTGCCTTTGAGGAGATTACATTCTAATAATTAAAATAACTCACAAAATGGAGCTGAAAATTGTATTTGTGTGAGTGGGAGAGACTACCAGTTAGTGGCATGGAGGATTGGTTCTAGATGAGATAAGCACACCTATCCATACCCAGTGTCCTAGGGGTGGAGTTCTAGGTTCCCAAAGGAATGATATGGGAATGATGGCTATTGTGGAGCTACTATAGTATGGAAATGGCTGGGAAGTGGTACTGAGGTCTTACTAAAGTTAAGATAATGTAGAAATCTTACCTATCAGGGACCTGCATCCCAGGGGTTAGGGTGCAGGTTGCTAAAGAATGAGAGAAATGATTCAGTGAATCTATGAGATCTGATGATATTACCAATCAATATGTTATAGAGGAAGAAAAGAAGCAGATCCAGTATAGAGATTTGGAGGATGCCTAAATTTAATGAATATGATGACATGGATGAAGATTCAGCAAAGGAGACTGAAAAGAAGCAGACAGATTGGAGAAGAATCATCATAGATCTAGGTTAGAAAAATATAGAGAAGAGAAAGTATCCAAGATGCGATGGTAATCAGCAGTATCAAAGCCTGGAGAGAGGTCAAGAAGGATCATATTTTATCCAGGTCGCTTGCCATTAGTGGGTTGGCCAATAGTCAACAGATACTTTGGCCTCCCTAGCAAACTACGAAACCAAGAAAGATACAAAATGGATCTTGATCCTGTGTGTTTCCCCATCATACTTTTGTAGAGTTTATATCAGAGTAGTGATAAAGTTCAGAGTGTTAGGAAACACATGATTTTTAGAGTATATACCAAGGTTGGGGAACCTGCAGCCTCAAGGTCACATGTAGCCTTCTAGGTCCTTAAGTGTGGCCTTTTGACTGAATTTAAGTTTTTCGGAACAAATCTTTTTTGTTTTGTTAAGTTTGGATTCAGTCAAAGGGCTTCACTTGAGGATTTAGAGGGCCACTTGTGGCCTCAAGCCTGCATGTTCTCCATTCTTGGTATATAGCAGTATTCACTGATTTTGCCATTGGTTCATTAAATGTGAGCTCCTTAGCCAGTGACCAATAGGTTGACATCCTACTTAGAAAAGTGAAGTTGTGTTTGGTGTGTATTTTATGGATAGTTGATGGGAAGACATGGATAAGAATAATATCAGATGAGAAGCCATGGGTGGGTTACAATTTCATTGAAAGTAGCACTCACTTTGAGATGATACTGGAGTCACTGAACCATTGGAGAAAGGCCACAGACCACTGGGGCTAGTGATCCATCTCCTGTAACCTTGTACTGTAGAGAAAAAATTTGGGATAGCAGAGGCTTATGAAGAAATAAGTCACTAGATCCTGCTATATACAACCTTGCCCAGCACCCAAACATTTACTAAGCTCTTACTGTGTAAAAAAAGTTTAGGGGGAGATGCAAGGCTTAGATTAAGAGATACCAAACCAACACAGATATCTATGATGCATACACCATTATATAATAAATGAATTATAAAGGTGCAAAACAAAATAGGTTCTGAGGGGCAAGGTTGTTACTGATTGGAGATGACTTTAGTTGGGTTTTAAAGGATTGGCAAGACTTCCAACAGGTAAAGCAAAGGAAAGCAGGACATTTCCAAACTGGAATAGCTTGAGCAAAAACTTAGAGGTAAGAAATCACAACTTGTATTCCAGGGCCAAAGGGTCATTCAGTTTGGCTGTAATATGGAATGTCTAGTGGCATCCGTCACATACCCTTTCTGTTCCTGACCCATGAGTTATGGAAGCTATAATGACTGGGCACGGAGGTGCCATTTACACTGTTCAGTTGTTTCAATCATGTCCAACTCTTTGTGACCCCTATTTGGGGTTTTCTTGGTAAAGATACTGGAGTAGTTTGCCATTTCCTTCTCCAGTTCATTTTACAATTGAGGAAATTGAGGTAAACAGGGTTAAGGGATTTACCCAGGATTATACAACTAGTATATGTTGGCCAGATTTGAACTCAGGTTTTCCTGACTTCAGACCCGGCCATCTAGCTGCTATCTATACTATATACATATATAAAAAGACAGCTTTACTAGAAATTCCATGTTCTTGGATTAGACAAAGTTTTGGCATATCCAAGGAAGGAATTCACCTCTCATTATTGGGTGGAAATGATGCCTGTCTTGCACTGTTCCTTTAACTAAAATTGAAAATATTCTACTTTAAAATACCTCCATCTCTTATTCTTTCCCATTACCCTGAGAGAATGGTTTCACAATTAGGTATCTTTGTGGGCAGGAGCTGATAATCAATCTCATTCTGTGGGCTTTATTTCATTTCATTAACTATAAACGACAGCTGCTTCCTTAGGTCTGAATGACTTCCCTTCCCCTTGGTATTTATACCCCACACTTCGTGGTGTTAACACAGGCAGGCTCTTCTTTTTGCCCATAGCCATTGTTTAGCTAGATATATCATTCTTAGTTCTTTCCATTTCTTTTCCACTTTGTTTGGATTTTCCTGACTGGCCTCAGCTTTTCTTTGTCTTCTGAAAAAATAAATTCCTTCCCATATGGTCTATATTCTAGAGACATTCTCAATAGGCTCTTCAGTTTGTCTTCTACTTGGTGTTGATTTTTAATTCTGTAGCCTGAAAGCCATGGAAATTGTTTGATTCTCAGACTTATTTTATTCAGAGTACATTGGGTCACCCACACCCCCCAGCTCACAGGGTGGGTCACCCAGAGGACAGGCTACTCCAGATTCAGTGTATTCCTTAAAGACAGAGCCCACAAATCCTGGCTGCTGCATTTATGGTCACTAGTCATCCACTTATTTACTTTTGATAGTTAGGGAACACAATTAGTTTAGGGCAAAGGCAATTTAATGGGCTGGCATAGCAAGAAAAATAACGGAGTATTTGAAGAACTTGGGAGCTGTTCTCGTAAAAATGAACATGGTACCAATAGGGATGAAAGAGTGAAGGAGGGAAATAACAAAGGGAGGGAGGAAGAAAGGAATGAAAGAGGTAAGAAAGGAAGGAAGGAAAGAGGGAATGGAGGAAGGAGGGAAAAAGGGAAGGAAAAGGGAAGGAAGGGAGAGAGGAAGGAAAGGCAGAAGAGGGGAAGGAAGGATGGAAGATAGATTTATTAAGTGCTTTATATGTGCCAGTCACCATGCTAAGAATTCTGCCAAGTAATATTTTACAAATATTATCTCATTTGATGTTCAAATCAGCTTTTCAAGGTAAATGCTATTACAGTTGAGGAAACGGAGATAATGTTTAAGTGACTTGATTAGAGCCATACAAGTCAGTATGTGTCAGAAGCAGAACTTGAACCCAGGTCTACCTCACCCCAAGTTCTGTCCTACATCCACTATGCCATGCTATCTCTCACCATTTGTTACTCTGCAAGAATATTCTGTTTCATTCATATACCACAAATGTTTGAGCTGCTCCTTGTTCCATAAGTTCCCACTTTGTCTCCAGTTTCTGCTGTCACAAACTAGATTGTTGTGATTATTTTGATCTAAATAGCATCTTTCTGTCATTGACCTCAAAGTATATGCCCAGTGGCACATAGGTGCTTAATAAAGGTTTGCTGATTGATAGGACTTATTGAAACACATGGTAGCAATTTAATGTGCTCCTATTTTGCTATTTCTGTCTTTTTCTGTGCTTGACCCTTTCTATTAACTGTGTCATCAATGATGTCTACAGTCCCTTTGCCAGATGGGAGCAGATGTAAAATGTCAGCACTGTTTTGGCTGCTCCGTCCCTCAGAAGCAAGAACAATTGATGCCTTTTTTTAGAGCCTTCAGATGCTTTTCTTCATGTCATTCCCCTGTTGAAAAACCTCTAGAGGCTCCATTGTCTCTAGGAAAAAGTACAAAGCCTTTAGCCAGAGATTTAAGGCTTTCCACAGTCTGGTTCCAATCTGGTTTTCAACTTTCCTTCATACTAGCTAGAATGCTAACCATTTCCTGAACTCAGCACTGGCTCCTGCCTGGCTGCATTCAACCTGACCATCATCTGCTGAGCCTGAAACTCAGACCCACCTCTCCGTCTTTCAGAATCCTTCTCTTCTTTGAATACCCAGCTTGGGGATCATTTTTTCCATGAAAGCTTGCCTGACTCTGAATTGACTGAAAATGCTCTCTCTTCCTCACATTTTCCCAGAGCACTGTATCTAGCTTTTTCCATACACCCTGGCTTGTATTAAACTTACCTGTGTTCATGTTACATCTCCCCAGTAGAATATAAGCTCTTTGGGGACAGTATATATGTCATTTCTTTTTTTTTTTCTTTTCATTCTTTTTGTAAGTATACTTCAGATAGCATGTGCTTAATAAATATTGGTTCAAAGGATAATGAAAACAAATATTGTTACCAGTCTTTATCTTTTATAGGGTTACACCGATGTTTCAGTTTGTGTAACTCTGTTCCTATTTTACCTCTTTTTATTTTGTTATATTGAACAAAGTGGAGTTCAGAGAAACAAGATATTAGATTGCTTACAGATGCTCTGAAATACAAAGCATTTAAACACTATTTGGAAAGCAGCAAACCAATGGTTCTGTCCTGAATTTGGCTACATTCATGATAAGAATATAGTCAAACCTATACCCCATCACCATTCTCTTCAAAGTTCTGCCTATTGTAGTCATGGAAGGTCAGAGGTAGAAGAAGCTACTTAGACTGAACCCTTGGACTTGTTATCAGGAGACCTGGACTTTCATACCTGCTGTAATGTCTAATAACTAGGTGACCCTGGGAAAGTCATTTCAATTTTCCTAGCTTCAGTTTTTTTCATCTGTAAAATTGAAATAATTCTCATACCACATACCTCATAGAACTGCTATGAGGAAAGCTTTTGCAAAACCTTCAGGCATTATATAAATGTTAGGTGTTATTATTATTATTACACAAAGTTGCCTATATTGCTCTTTCTTGATAACTTATGTTAAATGCATGTTCCATTCTAAAAGGCGTTTTTTTGTCCCAATGAAACTATATTCAGAAGCACTCAGGCAATAAATAAATAGCATTCTGGTCACACACAGGAAGTAACCTGATTTAGCATAATGCATTTTAATTTGCTTTGAGACAAGATCTGAAAAGCAGTGTAGAGAGGAGGCTGGGGGCCAGCCCAGAGTTGCTCTCAGGTTTCCTCTCAGAGCTTTTTGTATTTTTAATATCAGTATGTTTGCTAGGTAACCCAAACCTTGATGACAACTTAATTTTTTTTTCCTGCTGCTTCTTTACTTCCCTTCTGTAGTGACCAAGATGAATATTTCACATGGTTACTTTTCTGGAAGAAAGGAGGATGCTGCAGCGGAGTTTCTCAGCCTTGTCTGTCTTCTCTCTGAACTTCATGGAAACTCTAAACTATGTTAAGGTCCTAGGAACCTACACTGAGTGGAGGAAAATTATTTCCCTACACCTGCAGGTTCTCTAAAGTCTCTGGGACTTCTCACCTTTAGAGAGTATCTAGGTCTGCCCAAAGAACCTTTCAAAATGAACAGTCATCTTCAGTATTGTTAAATAGCTTTTCCTCCCTCCCAAGCCCCCCTCTCAGAATGGTGCCTAAGAACTCCCAAAATAGACATAATGAGGTCATGGTTATTTGGTCATTTTGGGCAGCTCATCTTCTTCATGCTCACAGTAAAGGAATTATTATAGGGGATGGGTTATGCCCGGTTCTCATTGAATCACAGATTTAAAAGTAGAAAGGACTTTATAAGTCATTGAGACTAACACCCTCATTTTCCAGATCAGGAAACAGAGGCTTTACTTCTTTGAGGCACTGGGGCATTAAGTGGCTTACAGTATTTAAAAACAGATCTTTCTGACTCCCAAGTCTAAGATGTTATCTACTAGGCGACACATCCCTTTCTGCTTTATAATATACTGCCCTGAGCTGCCCAGAATGCATTATGGCTGGCCAGACAATGGAAAGACCTGTCATTACCAGGGGTGCCCTTTCAACTCTCTTCTCACCTTGCCCCTGACACCAGAACTCATCTAGGCCACTTGACTGCTCATATGTCTTGGATAAAATAAGAATGAGCAGGGATATTCCTTCTGGTGAAATATAAGGTGAAATGGAGGACCATTAGGCCTTACCATCTGTTCTGGTCCTGCTTCCTAAGTTTCTCTAGGCCAGGGGTGGGGAACCTGTGGCCTTCTAGGTCCTTGGGTGTGACCTTTTGACTGAGTCCAAATTTTACAGAACAAATTAAGGGCATTCATTCTGTGAAGTTTGAGTGCAGTCAAAGGGAAACACCAAGGACCTAGAGGGCACATGTGGCCTTGAGGCTGCAGATCCCACCCCCACTCTATGCCTTAATATCGGCCTGGCCTCTTTGTCCTTCAGTCTCCCCACATTGTCATCTGATCTTCTGATGGAGCCTTAGCAACTCCTGTTCCTTAAATAGTCACTCTTTTTTCTTTTTGAATCCTCAGCACTTGACAGAAGGTTTGTCAAATATTAAATACTTAATGTTTTTCCAGTAATTCATTCATTTATCTAGTGCCTGGATAGCAAGGAAGTACTGAATAACATTTATTTTTTAAATTTTTATCTTTGATTATTTTTATATTAAGCCTTTTTTTTACCCTTGTGGTGATGTGGATTTGGTCCTTGATTCTTGAAAGTTGATCGAGCTAGAAAAGCTTTGAATATGGACCCAGTCATGGACTATAGGTCTGATTTCTGAAGATCAGTCTAGCTAAGTTCAGAAAGACTCATTCCCATATTTTGCAGAGGGTGATGAATTTCTCCACCACAGGAACTGTAGAAAACTTTTTAATGACTAAGTTGTAGAAAGTATGTGATGTGCTCTTGTGGAAGGAGGACCAATGCAAATAGACATGTGAAATACTGAAGGGAGAGCTGGTATTATTTCTACTCTTACCATTGAGGACTGTTAAGTACACTTCTGCACATAGACCCTGCACCTTCACATCTTCAGTGACTCTTTACTATTTTCTCTGATAAAACCTTAATAGAGAATATTATCAGCACGCCAGAGCCTTCTTTTAAGGCTTTTTTTACAGCAGAGAAGCAGCTGTACCTCGTGGACGGGGAGCTGACCTTGAAGTTAGGAAGACATCTATGAGTTCAAACCTTCCTCTGTGACTTCTGGGCAAGTTCCTTAACCTCTCAGTTCCCCCACACAAGTCTTTCACATTGTAAATCACGGACAAAGAAGGGGTCTCTCAGTGAAGAGAGCTTCCTCATTGTTATGTTTCAGTCATTTCAGTCATGTCTGACTCTTCATGACCCCACTTGGAATTTTCTTGGCAGAGACACTGGAGTGGTTTGCCATTTCCTTCTCCTGCCCATTTTGAAGTTGAGGAAACTGAAGCAAACAGGATTAAGTGAATTGCCCAAGGTTATTCAGCTGGTAAGTGTCTGAGGCTGGATTTGAACTCAGGTTTTCCTGACTCTAGGGCCTGAACCACCTAGCTGCCCATTTCCTCACTAGGAATTTCCTAATCAAATCAAATCAAATATCTACTCCAAAACAAACAAAATAAAAAAACTTCAAATAAAACCAGAACCATTTAAAGGGTGCTAAGCCACCATTAAGGCTGATTTGTCTATTATTACTCATTCTCACTCATTGCTGGCCTCCTTTTTTTTCTGATCATATATTTCTTGGATGACAGATTCACTTCTTAAATACTACTTGGCAATAGCTATAGATCATGTCCATTATATGATTCTCCATTGTCTTTTGGAAAGTCAGTAACTTTTTTCCCTCATAGATTGTGAGTAAGTTTCATAAAACAACTTGAGTTCAATCAATAAATAAACATTTATTAAGCACTTCCTTTGGGTCAGACACTGTGTCAAGTGCTGGGGATACAAAAAGGCAAAAGATATTTCCTGCTTTCAAGGTGCTCAAAATCTAATGAGTGAGACAACGTGCAAGGTGTGTGTGCATGCATGCGCACAGTCAAGCTGCATATAGAATAAATAGGAAAAAAAATTAGCAGAGGGAGAAATCATTGAAAATCATTGGCCCAGCCTATTAATAAGTCCATCTGTGGTACCTGACCAAAATTTGTGTAGTGATGTATTAATATAATAGACTGTTCATCCAAGCACATATCAAAGTCTAAACAACAGATTTTTATCATCCATTTTTTTGTTCCTGTGTAGATAGTGAGGGTATCCATATCTTTTGAATGATTATGAAATTCTTTGAAGAGGCTATGGAATCCTCTGTGGCTTGATGTAATCAGCTAAATGACACATTTTAGCCTGGAAGACCAAAGATATAAAGAGTACAGGATAATTTCCTTCAAATATCTGAAGGGCTATCATCTGGAAATGGAATTAGATTTGTTCATTTTGGCCCCAAAAGATAATTAGGGTCAATATAAAGGGGAAAAAAGTCACTGAGGTAAAATTTCTTAACAGAGCTGTCCAGAAGTGATAGTGGGTTGTTGCCTTGGGAGGTAGTAGATCTCCATTAATAATCTTCAAACAAAGATTAGATAGTCACTTGTCAGGGATGTTGTCTAGAAGATTCTTGGTGAGGTAAAGGTTGGACTCAATGGCCTCTACAATCCTTTCCAAATTTGACATTCTGAAGACTCCCTTCCTGGGGCATCAGAATTCCTTCTGCAAAATGAAAATACTTAGAAAGTCCTCCTCAAACTATAACATTCTATTTTCATTGTTCTAAGTTGCCTTATCATGCTGCCATTCTATGGCTCTTTTAGAATGTGACAAAATCTGTTTTAAATATACTTTATCATCACCACTGTCTTTACATAATTTTTAAGGGGGTGGACTAACTACTAAGGTAAAAGGAGCAGAAGCCCATCTTTGCTTTCTGTTTGCTTACTAAGACCAAATAGATGAGGAGGGCAGACACCAGCATTCCAGCTCAGGAATTCTGTCTCCAATTAGGGGGCGGGAATAGAGGGAGGACCAGGAGATGTGTTGTGGGAAGGCCTGTCATGTGGGCTCTGATGTGTGAATTCCCTGTGCACACTCTCACTTTGAGGGAGCTCAATGTCTTCCCCAATGGGGGAGAGTTTCTCATTCCTGCCCAGCCCAGACGTTTCATCTAATGATACAGGCTTCCTTCCCATCATCACAGCTGGAATAAATAAACAAACAATTAAAGGAAGAAGAGGCTGTTTCCCCTGCTTACTGTAAGTTACCTGCTCTGCGGGCTCCCCTTTGCAGTGGGAGAGGCCTCAGCTAGGCCTATTGGCAGGAGGAATGAAGTCTCAGCAGACTCGGATGGCTCATGTGGAGAACTCTCAGATCTCTCCCTTCTACTGAATCATTAAGCCTGCCCTCCTGGTCCCTCCTGCCTGCAGAAACATAGGCATTTCCTAATACTGGGCTCTTTTTGCTGGCTTCACAAATCCTTCTTTTAACTGCCCATAATCCATCAAATTAGACTAATCATTCTGGATGCCAAGAGCAGTAGGAGGGGGCTTAGAGAGAACACAGCCATAAAGCTCCTCATAACCCTAATATTCTAGGAAGAAGCCTGTCCTCTAAGTGATCAGAGGTCATTTCTCCTCACCTTCTCCAAATGAAATCAAAGAGAAGAGTTATCTTTTAGGCAGTAGAGCTCAATGGAAAGAGCACTGGATTTGGATTCAGAGGACCTACATTTGAAGACCTGCTCTACCACTGCTGGCCTGATTACCTCTCCTAGCCTGGCTTTCCTTATCTGTCAAATAGGGAGTTGGACTAGGTGACCTACAGGTTCACTTCCATCTGTAAAACTGACTGCTGTGATGTGAATACTCAATTCCAAGCTGTTAGCTTTCAGTATTGAGTGAAAACTTCTGACCACTGAGTGCTGTCCTACTGATAGCACCTAGACCGCAGTTCAGAATTGTGGCATAAAAGAATTGTCATCTATTGTTATAATATTAGAGCCTAAAAATTGTTTAAAAACTAAAAGCACTTGTAAAGGAGAAAGATCCAAGTAGCCTTTGATATATCCTCCCTTTTCCCAGCATGCTTTACAATTTGTCATTGTATTTCTAATGCCCAATGATAGGTGCTTAATAAATGCTTGTTTAGAGGGGTCATATGGGATGTCCTCCCTTAGGCCCATACCATTGCAAAAGACTTCCTGTCAGAGAATCTGTGTTTGCAACTGAGTTCTGCCATTTGCAAGTTAGGTGAACTTGAATGGGGAATAGACATAATAAAAAGGGAAATAAATAAGTTGACGATAATACACTACTGGTAGAGCTGTGAAGTGGTCCAATTATTCTGGGAAACAATTTAAAATTACATGAGAAAGGTGACTCAGTTGTTCATGTCCTTTGATCCTTCATTCCCACCCTTGGATATGTACCCTAAGAAAGTCAAAGATGAAAAGAAAGCATATCTTTTAGCATATCACATATGCTAAAAAGATTCATAGCAAAAGACAGGAAACAAAGGTGGTACATATTGATTAGAAAATAGGTGAATAGGCTACAGTATATGAATTTACATTTATATTGGTATGGTATATTGGTATGTTATTATGCAATAAGAAATGACAGGAAGAATTCAGATAAAAGAGTGGAAGACATGAGAAACAGCTTGGGCCAATGGTTATAGAATTACCCTTGGAACCTAGAAAACTGGCTTCAACCTTTGAAACACACTTGCTCTAAGACAAGTCCTTCAAGTTTCCAAGGCCCCAGGCAAACCTTAAGGTAGAATTGCAGAGAAGGTGTCCATTTGTACCAGAGCTTTCTTTACCAGTGAAATTATGTGTTCAGTAAAAAGAAAAAACAAACAGGGAAGACATGTATGGACTGATGCTGAGTGAAGCAAACACTACAGACAGAACAATATATACATTAACTATGAGAATTTAAATTTTAAAAATACCAAAAGATAACTGAATTTAGACTAAATGCAATGACAAAAATGAAACCCAGCAGTCAGATTCATATTGATACATCATTAATGTGTAATTGTGCATTATTGTTATATTATATGACATGTAATGTAATTACATGATATATAATTAAAATATTATATATGTATATGTAAATTGTAATGTAATCATAATAGTTTTACCTGACCATTATGGTGGGGGGAAGGAGGGTTTGAAGAGGAAGGATTACATGTGGGGGATTATTATGATATAAAAACACACATATTAATGACAAAAGGAAATGATCATTATCATCAAAACCATGTGGGAATGTGATGAGATTGTTTATGGCATTCTTTGCCATCTTGTCTGCTACTAGAGTTGTGTCAAAGCTGCTTTGAGTGAGAGCAGAAGATGAGATTACATTCTAATAATTTTGTTCAGTTTCAAAAATCAGTTATACTTTCTACCTATACAATAGACACCAGAAAATAAAATATAAATTAATAATAGCAAGATAGCTACTTTTTCCTAGGACCATTTCTCTTTGAAAACCATAAGGGAAAAATAGAAGTAAGGAATAATTATAGCATATCAAAGTCACGTGATTTTATATAGAGCATTCCTCCTCCTACTTATGATATGTGATGGGTTGTCCATGAATTCATCAATGTAGGTACTCCCATCACCCACCACAGCATAAACCTCCCTCCAAAGGCCTCTCTGATCCCCTATCATGGTATGGTGGTGACCCAAGAGCCCTCAAAGTCTATGCCAGGGGAGTTCTAGCTGTGGAAGGGCATTCTATACTGGAAAGATTTGGAATGTAGACATGCTGTTAGACTTCTAGTCTTGGGGGAAAAAACCCAACAAAGTTGGGAGAGACTTTTTCTGAAGTTTGCTGCAGATTTATTAACTTTTTGACAAACAAAACTGAAAGACCATCACTGGAAGGTTTGCCATGAGATGGATTTCATAATCTATGAATCAAAGAATCTGATAGATTCATGTGAGCTTTTCAGGAAGACTTCTTGAAGGAGATGAGATGAAAATTACACCTTGGAGTATGATTATAAATCAAAGTGAGGAAATTCCAGATGGAGCAAACAGTAGGAACAAGACACCTTCTGGATGCGATAAAGAGACTGACATAATATATTCCCTTCATTTTTATTATATTTCTAAAGTCATTCATTCCCCAAAAATTTAGCCACTGATATGCATAGCACTATGTTGGGCACTTCTTCTGAGGTTCAAAGATAATGAAGAGTGTTTCCTTCCCTCTGAGATCTTACTGGACTAATAATTCTCCCACATAATATTTGCATTCACTTTATCACTATAATTGTGCAGCCTTCACTTTCAAAATTTCTTTAATTTTCAAAATTTCAAAATTCTTAAAATACACAAAATTTGAAATCTAGGCATGTTGCCACAAGGCAGCATTACAGTCTTATGGTCACAGGGAACTATTGATGTGGATATTCTGGGAAAGATGATTAAACCACAGGCATGTCTGATTGAGAAGAGACTGGGATAGTTTTTCACCTTGTAGAAAATAATAATAAATAATTTGATTAAAATGACTAAAGATAAGCATTAAACAAGCATCAAAGTAGTTAATACTTCTTTTAAAATTATTTATTTATATTTAACATTCATTTAAATTTTTTTTGAGTTCTACATTTTCTACCTCACTCTAGTTCCTCCCCCCCTCCATTGAGAAGGCAAGCAATATAATATCAACTATACATGTGAAATCATGCAAAACAATTTCTTTATTAGCCATATTATGCCCCAAATGCAAGGAAAATAAAGTGAAAAATTTTACTTCAATCTGCACTCAGAGTTCAACAGTTCTCTCTCTGGAAGAGGATAGCATTTTTCCTTATGATTTCTTTGGAATTATCTTCAATCATTATATTCATCAGAGTAGTTAAGTTTTTTTCACAGTTGATCATCATTATAATATTCTTGTTACTGTATACAATGTTCTCTTGGTTCTACTCACTTCACTTTACATCAGATTATATAAGTCTTGCCAGTTGTTTCTGAAACCATTCCCCTTGTCCTTTCTTTTAACACAATAGTGTTTCATCACAGTCCTGTATCTCAACTTGTTCAGCCATTCCCTAATTGATGGGCATTCCCTAAGTTTCCAATTCTTTGCTGCCACAAAAAGATCTGCTGTAAATATTTTTGTGTGTGTATATATATATATGTATAAGTCCTTTTACTTTTATATGTCCTTTTACTTTTTCTTCAGTCCCTTTTTTGGGGTAAAAGGTATTCAGTTTTTTAGCCCTTTGGACATAGTTCCAAATTGCTCTCCAAAATGACTAGATCAGTTCACAACTCTACCAACAGAGACCCAATTTTTCCACATCCAATATTTGTCATTGTCTTTTTTTTCTATAACATTAGCCAATCTGATAAATGCGATAATAGAGTTATTTTAATTTATATTTCTCTAATTAGTAGTGGTATAGAGTACTTTTATATGACTATAGATAGCTTTGATTTCTTCTTCTGATAACTGCCTATTCATATCTTTTGATCAATTGGGGAAATGACTCATATTTTCATAAATTTGATCTAGTTCCCATATATTTGAGAAATGAGACCTTTATCAGAGAAACTTGCTGTAAACTTTCCCCTGAGTTTAATGCTTTCCCTTTAATCTTGGCTTCCTTGGTTTTGTTTGTGCAAAAGTTTATAAGTTAGTATAATCAAAATTATATATTTTATTTCCCATGATCCTTTCTATCTTTTTTATGGTCATAATTTTCCCCTTATTCATAGATCTGACAAGGTAAAAATTTCCATGCTTCACTAATGTGTTGATAATATCACCCTTCTTATCTAAATTATGTATCCATTTTGACCTTATTTTGGTAGGCACATCTATATTTAGCTTCTGCCAAATTGCTTTCCAGTTTCCCCAGCAATTTTTGCCAAATAGTGAGTTCTTGCCCCAAAAGCTTAGTAGTTAATACTTTTAGGGCAAGTTTTTAAAGGACACCCCTAGGGACAAAAAGGTGCTAACCCTTTTTTTCTAATTTTTAACTATCCATTTATCAATTTATTATTTTTTCTTTGCTGAATTGATTTTTATTGTGTTATGGTTCAGAAAAAGATACATACCATTTCTATTTTTCTGCATTCATTTACATGGTTTTTATGTCATAATACATGATCAGTTTGGTGAAGGCACCACGGACAGCTGAGAAATAGAATCTTTTCATTCCTATTCAGTTTTATTCCCATTTTTCACCTTAATTTCTTTCTTTCTTATCTTATAGTTAGTTTTATCTAGGTCTGAGAGGGGGTAAATTGAGGTCTCCCACTAGTATAGTTTTATTGTCTATTTATTCCTATAATTAATATAACTTTTCCTTTAAGAATATGAATGCTATGCCTTTTGGTGCATATATGCTTAGTATTTATGTTAATTCATCTAAGCAACTTTCTAGCAAAATGTAGTTTTCCTGATTATCTATTTTAATTAGGTTTATTTTTCTTTTTGTTTTGTTTGAGATGATTACTCATTTATCAATTTATTCTAAACCTAATGTTGTAACCCATTTTGATTTTATTCTTCCTTTGTGAGCCACTATACTTAACTATGAAGTTAAAAAAAAAAAACTTTCTGAAGGATGAATGTGCCTGACTCTCTAACTTCAAGTTATCTTTGCATGAATATTGTTATAGCCATTCTTCTCCCAGTTGCTTATTATCACTTCTCTAGTGATCATCTTTTGACTATTTTTGAGACAATCAGAGAGCAAGCTTTAATTTATTTTCTCCTTCCTGAGTACCTCTTTCACATTTGAGGAAGCAAGGAGAAAAATAGTCAAAGAAAACATTTTACTATGTCAGTTAAAGTCCCTATACCTTTCTCCCTGGTAAGAAAAAGATATTTTCTCCTGTACTCATTTTAATTACTCATTTTAAGAAAAATGACTTCCTCGTTTCCTTTAGATCAGGAGTTGTTAAACTTTTTTATATGCATGGTTGTGGGTGTGTGTGTGTGTGTGTGTGTGTGTGTGTGTGTGTGTGTGTGTGTTATAGACTACTCTGGAAGTCTGATAAAGAACAGAGACCCTTTCTCAGAATAATGTCTTAAAATGCCTAAAATAAAATGAATAGAATTAACAAAGGAAACTAACTATATTGAAATATTGTCAGCAAAATATTATTTTTAAGCTTATGGACACATGGTAAAGCATCCTAGGTATGCCCCATGTACTTTACTTCCATCTTAAATTTGATTTCTTAAAGTAATAGAGGGTATAACTATTTAATTGGAGTTAGTGCACCTGGATCATAGGATTAAAAGCAGAACAGTGACCCTTGCCCTGAAGAGCATGTAGTCCAGTGGTATTAAACCCAAATAGAAATAGGGACCACTACACCATACATAAGGATACCTGGGCCCTGCATATTGACTTAGTTTTATAATATAATATTCTCTACATTTTACTATATTATTTTTCATTTTGTTCAAATTTTCCAGTTATATTTTAAAAATAATTTTATTTTCCTCTCAGTTACATGTAAAAACAATTTTAATGATTCTGTATTTTTAAGTTTTAAGTTCCAAATTCAATCCCTCCTTCCCCCCCCCTTCTTTTCTCCCTGAAATGGTAAGCAATCTAATAGAGGTTATACATGTGCAATCATGAGTGAAGTCAGCAGAACCAGGAGAACATTGTACTTAGTAATAGCAATATTATACAGTGAACAACTATGGATGACTTAGCTATTCCCAGCAATACAATGATCCCAGTTACGTTTTTTGTGAGTGAAAAATTCTTTATTGTGCCGTTGGAAATTAAATTTTTTTTTCTGGCTTCTAAATTTATGACTCCCATATCCAAAATTCCTTCTAAAAAGTGGCCCATATGCTTCACCAAGCTGTCAGAGTTGTCCATGATACACCATAAAGTTAAGAACCCCTGTGCTAGATTAAAGCTGAGCATTCTTCTTTCTTTCAGACTATGGAATTCTATTCTGGTTATAGTTTAATTTCTTTCTGGCCACATGTGACTCACAAGCCATGTGATTACTCTGCTCTAGTTCAGTCCTCATTTGATAGCCATATAAACTGAGCAAAAGTGAACAGCTAAGTGGTTTTTCCCAAGGGTAACTCAGCTATCATTTGAGCCCAGGTCTTTGCTCTCCAAATCCAATGGTTTCTCCACTATGCCATTGAGCTCTTATATCTTGCCAGTCACCCTAGCAACTGAATTCAACTCTTCCCCTAGGAGCTGATGTGCTTTTCTTAAAGTTTTGGTGACATTGACAGTGGAACTTAACATTTTTATTAAGATGTTCAGTCAGTCAATAGTCACATGTGCCAGGCCCTGTGCTAACCAGTCAGGATACAAAGAAAGGCAAGTAGCTTCCCCTGACACACAGAACTAGCTGAAGGACAGCAAGATGAAGTGTGGCTCTACCCTCTAGTCAGTCTATTCCCTCTATGCCATTCCTTTTTAAAATTTTTTTAGAAGCCCTGTCCCTAGTCTTTCAAATGTACAATGCTCTTAATGACTTTACCTCCCAATGTGGTGTTTTTACCTCAGGAAAAACAAATTGTAAATTCATTCATATCAAGATACAAATAAATGAAGTCAGAGGATCATGAATCTGGAGCTGCAAGGGACATTAACAGTCATCTCTTCTGACATTCCTATTTTTGCAGATGAGAAAACTGAGACCTAGAGAGGTTAATGATTTGCCAAAGCCAAATGGGTAGGAGCATTTGCCCTTGAAAGAGAAGGGGCAGTATCTAAGCCTTAGTAAGTTCAGGAAATAGTTGCACCTTAATGGTAGAGTTTCAGGCAGCAGCATCAGATGAAGGAGGTTTATTTTAGGATAAAAAGGCTTTACTGGCAACTCTTTTATACCAGTATTACAGATAGGCAACCTCCTGGATTTGTGCATGAAGGCAACCCCTGGAACCAGCCATTGAGGACTCCTTAGTGAGATGAAAGAGCTGCTGTACCTCCCAGAGGAACCTGACTTAGAGTCAGGTAATTGGGTAAATGCAAGCAAGCATTTCCATTACCAGAGGAAGCTGGGAGGTAAAACCAGAAGAGGCACAAATCTAAGCAGAGATTTTATATGTTAGCAAGTGCCATTTTATGGAGAAATTCCATGTATATAAAGTGTTTTGCATACTGACTTCCTTTGACCATCACAACTAACTTGTAAGCAAGGTAGTACTCCCACGTTACAATGAGAGATGACTGAGGCTTCCAAGTCTTCTAACTGGCATTTCACCAAAGTCAGTATTTGAACCTATGTTTCAGATTCCATTGCATCACATGGCCTTTCTTTAAATTCTGTACATATATACTGTCAGAATCAGTTGATGCGATGTTGGTTTTGCAGAACCATTTTTTTCTCCCTCTTTTTTATTCTTTTGATGGCTCTCTGGATAAGGAGGGAGAGATATGTTCAGAAATAAGGGTGATCATAAAATGCTTTAAAATCAGTACTTTTTTTTAAATTAAAAGAAATTATCCATGCATTTATCTTGTAAGTGCTCTGTGGGGATCAGTAACATGTAAGGGACAAGCAAATGTTCATCGCTAGTACTTTATTGCTGCAAAATACTTCCAGGAAAAATCTTATGCTGGAAATCACTGTGTCCTAAAACTAAATGAACTCAGCTTAGCATGGTAAAAAAGAGTCCTGGAGTTGGAGTCAGCTGAGGGAGGTTTCTGGTTCTGCTTGTATGACCTTGAACAAAATGTTGAAATTAAACTCTCCAGACCCCAGCATCATCATCTGTATAAAGGGGAAGGTTGGAGACTAAATGATCTCTAAGATTTCTTCCAGCTCAAAACCCTGTGAACACCTGGCATATGCATAAAACAGTGAGAACTCAATTTTTTTTCTTTTTACTTCTGGTATAATCCATGAACTCTTATGCCTTGCTAAAGCCATTAAAAGGGCAGCTAGGTAGCACCACAGTGCACAAAGTGCTGGGCCTGGAGTCATGAAGACTTATCTTCATGAGTTCAAATCCAGCATCAGACACTTATTAGCTGTGTGATCCTGGGTAAGTTACTTAATCTTGTTTGCCTCAGTTTCCTCATCTGTAAAATGAGCTGGAGAAGGAAATGGCAAACCACTCCAGTATCTTTGCCAAAAAAAAAGTCCAAATGGGGTCACAAAGAATCAGATATGACCAAAAATGACTGAATGGCAACAACAATGCTATAAAAACCATAATGGAGAACAGCATCAATCTATAGAGGACCATGAGATGCTCAGAGGCAGTGGTGGAGGGCTGGATGAATTTGTGTCTCCAAATGCTTCTTATTCTAGTCATGGTACCAGAATCACACAATCATGAAATCTGAGAATTGGAATGGATCTCAGTGGGCATCTGGTCTATCACATATGCTAGGAAACTCCATTAAAACTTGCTCAGCAAAGGGGACCCACCATTTCTTGAGGCAGCTCATTCTCCTTTTAGACACCTCTGTTAGGAAGTTTGTGTGTGTGTGTGTGTGTGTGTGTGTGTGTGTGTGTGTGTGTGTGTGTGTGTGTGTGTGAGAGAGAGAGAGAGAGAGAGAGAGAGAGAGAGAGAGAGAGAGAGAGAGAGAGATCAATCTTCCATTTGCCTCTTTTCAACTTCTATCCCTTGTTTTCGGGTCTGTCTTCTGGAGTCAAAAAAATTCCAAACCAGATCTGCCATCTTATCATGTTGTTGGAGTATTGTTTGCAGACTTTGCTCAGTCATTTTAGTTGGGTTCGACTTTTTTTGAGCCCATTTGAAGTTTTCTGGACAGATACTGGAGTGATTTGCCATTTCCTTCTCCAACTCATTTTACAGATGAGGATACTGAGGCAAACTGAGTTAAGTAACTTGCCCCGGGTCATGTAGCTAGTAAGTGTTTAAGGCTAGATTTGAACTCAGAAAGATGAGTCTTCCTGACTTCAGACTCAGCACTTTATCTACTGCATCACCTAGCTACCCTTCTTTCCAGATTAAGTATTCCCAGTTCCTCCAGTTGATCCTCACATAACAAAAACTCCATGCCTTTAACCATTCTATCCTGGTTGCCATATGGATTCTCTCCAAACAATCAGTGTCCTTTTGGTCCCCAGAATTCAATGGAACACTCCATATGAGAGCTAACCAGGAAGATTTTCACTATTTCTGGAAGCTGCATCCTTCCTAATACATTCCAAGATGTTATTAACTTATTTGGCTTCCAAATTACACTGTTAAGTCATATTGAGTTTGCAAACCACTAAACCACTAAAAACTCCCATATCCTTTTCTGAATAAATTTTGTTGTTTGTGGAGATTGAGGCTTGGCATGATCTGGCCCATATCCATTCTTTCAGATTTCAAACCTGGGTCCTCCTCTTTTCTCATGCTGGTAATCATGGAAGCCCATGTAGCATAGGAAAGCTTTCAAAAGGGAGAGATTCTACCATAAATTCTGTGACAGCAAGGGGAGATATGTCCCACAACAAGAACCATGAATAGCATGCAGATTTCCAGGTGTAACTCACCTAGATGAAGGGGAATCAGGAAATAATCATGCACAGGAACTTCTGGTTCCTTAACTTTTCCACATAAAGGAATGCTGCCAAAATCAGTGGTATGGTAGGGAGGTCCCCAAAATAATTCTGGTTGGGGACTCTTATTCACAAGACTGAGATTTGTATGAATCTATAGCATATTTTAAAGTGAAATATATTATTCAAAAATAAACATTGAATATCAAAGAAATCCATTAAATGTGCTAAGTCTCTATTTATATTCAGCCTCCAAAGTATACTTTTTTTCTGTTACTCCCTCTAAATTCTTATCATTTGTTTATTTTTTCTCATTAATTTTTCCTCTTACAGGGTCTCAGTATAGAATCATTTTTTTGCTTCTGTTCTTTTCACTTTATATTATTTCATAAATGTCTTTCCCAGTTTCTTTGTATTTCTCATACTTGTCTATCTTAAAGACACTGTATTCTATCCTGTCACTGCACCATGATTAATTTACCCATTCCCCTATTGTTGGACATTTAAGATTCCTTTTAGCTTTTTGCCATTACATATAATGCTACCATAAAAATCTCTGTACAGTGCAATCTTTGGAATCACTTTTATTGTTTGTTTTGTACAGATTGTGATTTCATAAAGGAATTTACAGTGTGGAAATTCTAGGCAGTCTATTGTAACTTAATGTCTCAGAGAGTCACCTGGGAAACAGAGAAGTCAAGCAATTTGTCTATTATTTCATTATCTCACTAATATATATAAAACACTTGAACCTAGGCTTTCCTGACTCTAAGGCATCAACGTCAATCCACTATGCCTTGCTGTTTCCCTCTATCTTTGACCTATTTGGGGTGTGGGTATAGTAGTAGTATTGCTGAATCAGAGGATATATATAACTTGGTGACTTTTGGGGTATAATTATCAAATGATTTGCGCAATTTCTGGACCAGTTCACAGTTCTTTCAATGAAATTAGTGTGCCTATCCTCCCACATTCCCTCCAACAACTGCCAGTTTCATTTTTTATCATCTTTGCCAACCTTGATGATTATGAGGTGGAATTTCAGAGTTGTTTTAATTTGTATTTCTCTTATTATTAGTGATTAGGTCCATTTTTCATATGGTTGTTGACAAATTACATTTTTTCTGAGGGCAATTCCCAAAGAGGAGTTCAGACATGTTCTAGGCAATAGCCACCTTAATGGAATTGGTGTATAGCATTAGAGGGGATAAACACTCATTTGGTCGGATAAATTCTGGCATTTTTATTAGAAAAAATCAAGCTCATTACTTGTCTCAAAAATGCCTTCCTCTGGGCGGCAATTTTCCCTAGTGATGAGGAATTAAAGCCAAACAGAGTTCTTAAGCCGAAACTTCAGGACATAACATCTCTACCCAGATCCCCCCTTAAACGTTCTCTGTGCCCTGGCTCCCTAACATCACAGGATCTGTATGTAGACCACATGAGACATTCCCCTGGGGAAGAAGAAAGACATGCCACAGAAACTCCTCTCTCTTCCCTTCCCTTCAGCAACAAGGACAATATAGAACTTCACTGAGGGAGCAAGAATGAAAAACATGGGCCTCTGAAGCTTGGTCGTTCAGAGGGTTGTAAGGGACTTACCTAGCTATATATTTCCTCTATGACTACAAAGACTTCTTCTTTTAAAAGTTGGGCTAGCCCAACAGTGGAATACTGGGACTGAAAACAATATGGAGTTCATTTAAGTGGCTGCCCCTGCAGCTTATCTCTTGGGTTATCCTAAACTTGTTCCTCTGTCCCGTCCCCGTTTCTAATATTCTATATTTCTCAAAGCCTTCTCCCTCTCTTTATCCCCACTACAGCCATCCTGTGTCAAGTACTAGTTTCTTCTCACCTAGCGTATTGTAACTCCTCATTAGTCTTCTTGTTGTCAGTGAATGCTTCTCTAATCTAATGTACACATCACAGTCCAATTAATCTTGCTAAGGCAGCTAAGTGGTACAAAGAATAGAGTTTTCTACCGGAGGAGGACTTGAGTTCAAGTGTGACCTGAGACACTTACTAGCTGTGTGATCTCAAGCAAGTGACTTACTCTGTGTCTGCCTCAGTTTTCTCACGTAAAATGGAATAATAACACTGGCCTCCTAAGATCATTGTGAGAATAAGATGACATACTGTATATAAAACACTTTGCAAACAATGTGTATATAAATGCTAGCTATTATAATGCATGTCTCAAATCAGATTATTTGATACTAAAAAATCTGTTTTCCACTGAATAATAACATAAACTCCTGATGCTACCATTTAAGGCCCTTCCCAATTTATTTCCTACCTCATTCTCCAGATTTATCCCATATAATATGTGATTTATTCTAATTTCCAGTTATACTGAATTACCCTGTATCCTCCATTATCATCCTGATGTTTCCTGCCTCTAGGCCTGTGTTATTGACATCCTTCACACATGGGATGGAGTCTCCATCTTTATATCTGTCAAAGTTCTTTCTTTCAAGGGTTAACTCTGCCTCCTTTGTGAAGCCTTTCTTGACCTTCACCCCCCCAAGTGAAAGTGTCTTTTCCTTCTTAAATTTCTCATAGTACTTTTCCTAGAGTTTCTCCTTGTAGTTATCTCATTTTCCCTTTTATTTAGTTATCTATGTGATGGTCTTTCTTCCTCCCCATCCTGCCACTCCATTAAACTATAAACTGAGAGTATGGTATATGCCACATCTTTTGTGTATCCTGAGCACCAAACACAAACCTTGCACATAGTAGGCACTTGTTAAGTATCTATTGAATTGAATAGTCATACTTGTCTGTGGAAGGCAGATGATGTCTTACTTTGTCTTCTGGGCTCTTTTTTTATTTTAAGACTAGTTGGGTTTCATTTAGTTCAGTGCTTTCAACTCAGATTGCATGCTTTCCCCAGAGCCTGTTGCTTATTGCCTGAAAAAAAAATGAGACACTGTCTCATCCAAGCAGTTGGAGTGGTCCAGCTGGCAGGAACCCCCCTGGAGTCATTGTGTTCTGGTCCCTATGAAGCATCCTTTGCCTGTGGGTTCTGGCGGGACATCCAGTGCAGACAGGTGCACACATCTCCAACAGCATGAGCCTCCCCTGCTTGGGGAAACGAGTGAGACATCCAGAATCACTGCAGTCATGGCAGGGTCTCTGCAGTTCATCAGGCTTCTAGTCTTTCCCCAGCAGGCTCATGTTGCTAATGGGAAGCTGTGTTTGCCTGCCTGTGTCTCTCTCCCTGGGATCCCGGGCTAGCAAACCTCTATTGTCTCCCCCACCTGATTGCTAAAGCCTGATGGGAAGGAATGTTATCTGGGAAAACTGCCCTTTGTTTTCCACAAATGCACCTGCCTGCTCTAGGCTGGATCATTAATGCATTAGCCATGCTCTTCTTCCCTAGCAGAGAGGGCCAGGAAGGGTAGGTCCTTGGAGTCTAGAAGCAGAAATCAACTAATGGAAAACAACGGGGCAATGACTCACAGTGATCTTTGGAATGCTGGGAGTCAACAGTGACTATGAAAAGCCCAAGGCCAGCTATACTTAAAATAGGGAGCTTTCTGATTCACCTACTAAAATACATGCATTTATTCATGCACCAGGTATTTAAGTACTTACTGTATGCCCAATGCTTTGTCAGGCTCTGTTAGAGACTTTGGTGATAATATTATCTCTGTTAGAGAAGATAGCTGATATCTATATACACTTCAAGGTTTGTAATATAATTTACATTTGATCCTTACAATCCTATGAGGTAGAGATGCTAGTCCCATTTACTTTTTACAGACAAGGAAACTGAAGGTGAAGAGGTAAAGTTAGTTGACCAGGGGCATTTGAGCAGTAAAATATTTCACTTCTTTTTTAAAGGACCATGGTTAATCTTTTGGGCAAGCAATGGGTAACTGCTCTCTAATTCTATCAGTTTTGATCAAAGAACTTTCTCATAACTCATAAAGAATTAACAAAAGTCTTGTTTAATACCTTAACATACGTTATCTCTGTGACTTGCCTTCTGTAATTTCATCTGTAAATACCTATTTGTGATTTTATCAAGTCATTAAGTCTTCATCCTGTTACCAGTTACCTACCTCACATATATATGCTGTCTCCCCTGATAGAATCTAAGAATCTAAGCTCCTTGAGGGTTGGAGATGTTTCATTTTTGTGTGTTTATATCTTCAGTGCCTAGAAAGTCTATTCACTGCACCATCTAACTATGTATGCTAAATCATATTTTGGCAATGATATTCTGCAATGATTCTCTGCCCTTATCTTTATAGGGCCTATGGACTTGATAATACGTGTGCTAGTCTGTTTGCTGAGGAATACAGCAGTACTTGACCCATTGTGACATTTTGTTCTTAAATATCAGAAAATATTGGGTCAATTTTTATTTTTTAAAATTTCTTGAGAAAGTTATTTCACCTCTATTGGCTTCAGGTTTTTTTTTTGTTTGTTTTTTGTTTTTTTTTTTTGTAAAATGAAGGATTTGGAACACAGATCTTACATCCATGAGTTAGTTTTTGTTTCAATTGTTGATACAGTAGCCTAGGTCCCATAGAGGCTGCCTCTTTGTGGGTCACCAGGACAAACAAACCATAGTGGTCACTGTTGATAAACCGTTTATTTTAGAAAACGTTTTATAGCCTGAATAGAATTAAACCACAGAAGGAATAGAGTCATAAGATGGAGGTTTTCCACTCTCAGTGTTTAGAAGGGCACATAGTAATGATGATGTTGATGATAATGAATAAAAAGTATTTATTAAGCTCTTACTATAAATAGAACACTATGCTAAGTGTTGGGGATAGAAAAAGAGAAAGCAATCCTGTCCCTACTCTACAGGAGCTCATATTCTAATACGAAAAGAAAATGTAAAGTCAATTATCAATAAACATTTATTAAGTGCCTTTTATGTACCTAGAACTGTGGAAAGTGCTGAATGTAATATACAAATAATATACTATGGCATATATAGAGTCCATTCTAGCTGTAAGTTAAATGGAAAGACTCAATGTGAACATATAGCAACAAGGTACATGTTAATTTATCTTCTTTAACACTGTTTCCATTGATAAAACCATATCCATTGAGCCACTGGACAATGCCAAGGACTGTGTTAGTACATATTTTTTTTTCTGGTTTTTTTAGTAACTATGTCTGTTGTGTAGTGAAAGTAAATTATTCCATCAGTGAACATTTTTTAGACAAGTACTAAATGTGGAGAACATGCGAGGCAGAGACTGAATAGGAGGATGAGAGGAGGCTTGATTACATTTGGGAAACTGCATACCACTTTCAAAGACCTCAAAACAAGAAAAAGCATCTTTTAAACACCAATCTCCTCTGCTGATGTTATAGAGTGTCCCAAAGTCTTAGTGCCATCTTAAGCCATAGTAACTCCAAATCACAAAATGCAATATCTCTAAAGAATTAAAATACTGGGTGACTCAGAGGTTAATGGCACCACAGGAAGCAAGTGGTTGATAATGTGTTATCCCAGAAATGTATAATCAGAAAAGTCATCAAGCCAGTCATGGAACAATAGGAAGAGATAACTGATGGACAGCCCAAGTGCTACGCTGGTACACAAAGAATAGTTTTTAAAAACAAAAACAGTAACAATATCATAGTGGAGAACTTTCAGTATATTGGGTAATTCCAATATGGAAGATTCACAGAAACATATAGATATGGATGGGTTGTGACCTGTATTATTGTAGAGGAGTACCCACATTGAGGATATCAGAAATCTATAACACCATTAATCTATGATCCCATAAATAAAGAAATCATAGAAATGCATAGCTGAAAAGTAATGGAGGTGATCTAATCTAATGCCTCCTTTTGCAGATGGAAAAATCAAGGCACAGAAGTTAAGTTACATGGTCCAAGGCCACAGAGTCAGTAAGTGGAGGAATCTGGAATTCAGACTGAGGTCTTATGACTAGAGCTCTTTCCAAAACACTCATCTTTTCTAAGAAAGGAGGTCTTATAAGATTCTTGGTCTTCCTAGAATTGGAGTAATATTGGAAATCTTTTTAAAAGTTACATTTATAGACATTTTCAGTTCCTTTTCTTTGTATAAATAATATGAATATTTCAATTATGTACCTTCTGAGATAATTGAGAATGTTCATTTTTCCATGCTCTTGGTACATTTAAATTCAGTCTCTTTCTCCTGCTCTTAGTTACCTCCCTATTGGTGGCTCAGTATTCTCTAGTGTAAAATACAGGCTTATAGCCTCCTTTGTTGGAAAAGATTCTATTCACAAACTCATGCTTTCAGTAATGCCCTAAGTGCTCACCAGTTAAGAAACATGATTGGGTTTTATATTGTTTCCTTTAAACATCTCTTTTCTCTCCTTCTTGCTTCAAAGGCTAGGTTGTCTGAAGAATGGTGCCACTTTCTGAGGACATAGCTCTACCTTTTATGTAAACCAAGTGGACAAACGGAGTTCCAACCTGCCAGGTTGTAGCCATTGACAGGAGAATAGAGGAAGGACACACACAACTGTTCTGTACATTCGGAGTCACCTTAAAAAGTCATCCTTCAGTTTTATATAAGATTGTGTGTAAGGGACTTGCTCTTTTGGTTCCCAGTGAATAAATGAATGGAAGAAAGTGTTTATTAAGCACTTACCATGAGCATCAAGAATATTGTATCCTTCATCCTTGAAAAGGACCATGACATCAGGAAGGCAATACAATGACTTGGATTTAAGTGAGGGAGGGCTATACAAGGTCACCAACCTCATTTTCTCCTCTGGAGCCATTTGGGTCCAGTGGCAAGAATATAAATCAGGATGACTGGAGATGGCCCTCATTAGAAATATTAATACAAAATCAAAAGCAAAAAACAAGTCCCTAACCTCAACAATCTTGCATTTTAGTAGGAGAGACAAAGCATATAGTGGCCATGGAAGCATAGTTTAATTTGTAAAGTTAAAGGAATAGTGAATAGAGCCATATAGCAGAAGAAATTGACACACACTTTCTAGGAGCAATGACAGAGTTGATTTGCTTTATGGTTCAAGGACTGGAAATGAGGTTGGATTTCTGAATATGGGACTGGTAGATGGGGGTTAAATGTATTGTATGGTAACTGCTGAGATGGCCTGGGAGTGAAGTGTAGCTGGAGCCGATTTTGGAGGGTAGGGGGCCACAGAGACAATCAGCAATCACTTTGCCAAACTAGAGTTCCAAACATGAAAGAGATAAGTCTTTCAGAGCTTGGTTTCTGATCTTGTTGTCCCAGCATTTGGTGAGATGACTGGACAGTAAAGTGAAGCATGGCTGGAGTCTCAAGAAATAACTTTCAGAAATAATAATAGTAACAACTAATATTTACTGATTTTAAAAGTATGTGCCTAGGGAATTTTATTTAACAACCCTAGGTACCATAAGTAATATATATATATATATATAATGCCTATTTTACAAATGGGAAATTGACTCCAGACCTATACATGTAGTATTAGAAACAGAATTCAAACCATGGTCTTATGATGCCCAAATCCAGAGAGGTATCTGCCTCACCAGGCTGCATCTCTAAAAGAAAAAGACGACTAGCAATAGTTTCTTAGCTACCATATGGCAGATGAAGAGAGAGGAGGGGAAGAAGAGGGACTCAATTTAGATGCCAAGACCTAGCTAAGTTTTGGATCCTGAAGAGACATTTTGTGGGATGAGGGTTTGGATGTGGAGTTGTAGAAAGTATACAGGAACTCGGCAGCAGCTGGTGCATGGAGAATAACTACACTGTGGCTATGGGGAAACTACTAATGGGACTTTTTGGTGTGTTCACACATAATGGTTGGGAATTAAAATAAACTCTCATTCAATGCTACAATTTCTAGTTATCTTCTAACTATTTAGGTTACCTTCTGTTCAAGAAAATGGACAAAATATTTTCTTTACCTTCTCTTAAAGGACAAACCAAGAAAAAAATGACTATGTAACCAAGGGAAAAATTAACCTATGAAACTCTTTGTGTCAGTTTAAATATATGCCCTCCAGATAGGGAAAAAATTCAAGTTGGAGATACAATACTTCAAAATCAGTAATCTTGAATATTTCATTAATTTATGTGATTGTTTAGCCACTGAATTTCCATTTTAATTTTTTAAGAAAATTAGTTATTTTGCTATAGATAAGGGGAACACATTTCCTTTTACCAACTCTCTGTCCTTTACCTTCAAACACAGAAGTCTTAGAAAAACTTCCTCTGGATCTTTCCTTTGCTTGTAATCACTTTTTATCTTGAATCAGATTTATGTGCACATATGAATGCCTCCATTCCCAATAAGATTATAAGTATTGTGAGGGCAGGCACTCTGTGGATTTTCATTTTTTACTACATGTATAATTAATTAATTTTTTGTTTTCAACATTCACTTCCATAAGATTTGGGGTTTTAAATTTTCTGCCCCTCCCTCTCCTTCCCCCTTCCTAAGATGGCATGCAATCTGATATAGGCTTTATATATACATTCATATTAAACATATTTTCACATTAGTCATGATGTAAAGAAGAATTAGAACTAATGGAAGGAACCATGAGAAAGAATAAATAAAACAAGAAAAGGAGAGCAGATAGTCTGCTTCCTTCTGCATTCAGACTCCAAAGTTCTTTCTCTGGATGTGGATAGCATTTTCCATCATGAGTCTTTTGGAGTTGTCTTAGATCCCTGCATTGCTGAGAGTGGTTAAGTTGATCAAAGTCAGCCATCACACAATGTGGCTGTTACTGTGTACAGTGTTCTCCTGGCTCTGCTCACTTCGTTTAGCATCAGTTCATATAAGTCTTTCCAGGTTTTTCTGAAGTGTCCCTGCTCATCATTTCTTATAGCACAAACAGTATTCCATCACATTCATTTTCCACTTGTTCAGCCATTCCTCAGTTGATGGACATCCCCTCACTTTCCTATTCTTTGACACCACAAAAAGATCTGCTATAAGTATTTTTGTACATGTGAGTCCTTTTCCTGTTTTTATGATCTTTTTGGGATACAGACCTAGAAGTGCTATTTCTGGGTAAAAGGATATGCACAGTTTTATAGCCCTTTGGGCATAGTGTGGTTTTTATTTTTGTATGCTTAGTATCTTGTACTTAGTATGCACTTATTAAATTAATTAAATTGAAATAAAGGAGAAAAGGAGGGAGAGAGGAGTTTAGGAAAGGAAGAAGAGAGGGAAGGAAGAAGGTTCTTTTCAATATTGAAGAGTTCAGGCTTAATGTAAGGCCAATATGAAGATCAAATGAGATAATGCATGAGACAGTATGGTCTACCCCTGTAGGTAGAACAATGAACTTAGAGTTGAAATTCTGGCTCTTGACATTTACTAGTTGTTTGATCCTTAGTAAATTATGGAACTTCCTTGAGTCTCAATTTTATCTGCAAAAGAAGGAACCTGATGATAGTATAACTTGACTCGCAGGATTTTGTGGGGAAGAAATCATATAGCATTCTAATGCGTCACTGTAGTTGTCCTCGAAGTTTTCATCATCATCATCATCATCATCATCATCATCATCATCATCATCATCACTACCACCGCCACCATCACCACCATCACTTAATCCCTGGGTGAAACAGTTCAGCTCTACAATGACCTCTTCTCTCAAGCCCCTTGCCTCCTTATCCTATCAAATACCTTGTCCTGCCAAGCCTCAGCCTTGGATTACACTCACCATTTACTGCCTTTCCTCCTATTCACATGCTACTGAATGAAGCTGGAGAAAATGGTGAAATTGTACTGACTATATTCATTAGAAACTTATGTTAGGAAATCTCATTTGGGTCCTCACAGCAGCAAGGCAATCCTTTTATCGTTTTATAAATGACCTATTTTCTCACTCACTACAATATCTTTTCCAAATCTTTTTCCTCCTTTGGAAAATTCCTGTAGCTCCTCTCTACCTTGTTTTCCTTCTTCACATTTTTAGTTGAATACTTTGTCTCATATTTCAATGAAAAAAAAATAGGTCATTTGCTATGAGACCTTTCTTTTCTTTTCTTCCTTATCTCACATCACTCAGATGTTTTCCATTATTGGCCCCTTCACCTCCGTTACACATAGACATGACTTTTCTCCTTAATAAAACAAACCCCTCCATTTGCAGAAGTAATTCCCTTTCATCCTGTGTTTTTCAGCCTCCCCTATCATCCCATTCTTCAGTCTTTTCCTATCTAGTCACTGTTTTCATACTATAAGAATGCCTATGTCTTTGTTATGCTCAAAAAATCTCTTTTGTTCCCTCCAGTCTTTGCTAGCTTTGGTAGCGTTTCTCTCCTCCCTTTTGTGGCTAAACTCCTTGGGAAGGTATTCTGCAATTGATGCTACCACTCCCCTTCCTCTCATTCTCTTATTGATTCTCTGTATTCTGGCTTCTCACTTCATCATTCAGCTGAAATTGCTCTCTCCAAAGTTACTAATGATCTCTTAATTGCCAAGTCTAATGGACTTTTCTTAATCCTCATCCTTCTTCACCTCTACGTAGCCTTTGACTGTTGAATACCCTCTTGATATTCTCTTTTCTCTAGGTTTCTGTGGCAGTATTCTATCCTGGTTCTCCTAATACCTTTCTGACCAATTCTTCTCAGTCTCTTTTGCTTGTTCTCATTCTAGGCCATGCCCACTAACGATGGGTATCCCACAGGACTATGTCCTGGCCTCCTTTTTCCCCTCTGGATTATTTTGTTTGATGATTCCATCAGCTCCCATGGATTCATTTATCATGTCTGTTCTGATGATTCTCACACATACTTATCCAGCCCTAACCTTAACTTTCATTCTTACATTTCCAACTGCCTATCAGGCATTTCAAGCTGTATGTGTCTTAGACATCTTTAACTCAGGATGTCCAAAACTGAGTTCGTGATCTTTCTCACCAAATCCAATTCTCTTTTGGATGTCCCTGCTACTGTCAATGGAACCACCATCCTCCCAGTCACCCAAGCTTTCCATTTATTTGTCATCTTTGACTGCTCATGCTTCTTCACTCTCCATATCCTATCTGTTGTCAATCTTATTGATGTCATCTTTGTAATATCTCTGTACATCTCCCCTTCTTTCCTCTAATAGAGTCATTGCTCTGGTACAGGATCTCATTGCCTAATTCCTGATCTATTGCAGTGGCCTTCTGATTGGTCTCTCAACATCATCTCTCCTTGTTTCAATCTATCCTCCACTCAGATATTAAAGTGATTCTAAAGTGCTGATTTGACCATGTCACCTCCTGCCCCCAATTCAGTGAACTCCAGAGATTCCATAGAATCTCTAGGATCAAATAGAAAATCTTCTCTATGATAGTTAAAGAGCTTCATAATCTCTCTCCCCCATGTCTTTTCAGTCTTTTTAATACTTTGCTTACTCCACCCATGTTCTGTGAACTAATGATACTTTATAGTTCTTTGCACAAAATCCTGTCTTCCAACTCTGAATTTGCTCTGGCTGTCTCCCTCGTCTGGAAATCTTGCTCTCTTCTTCTCTGCCTCCTGGCTTCCCTGGCTGCCTTCAAGTTCCCACTAAAATCCCACCCTCTACAAAGAGCCTTTCCCACCCCTCCACCCCCCAACACTAGGGCCTTGCCTCTGTCCTTTACCCAGTATTTGTATTATTTGTACTTAGTTATTTCCGTGTTGTCTTCCCATTAGACTGCAAGCCCCTTGAGAGCAGCGATTGCCTTTTGCCTTTCGTTATATTCCTAACACTTAGCACAGGACTTGACGCATAGTAAACTGTTAATAAATACCCATGGACTGACAAATTGCTGCACCTGGAGTCAGGAAGACGTTTGTTCTAATTCTGCCTCAGTATTACAGTTTTCTGACCTGCAAAATGGAGACAGTAATGGCCCCTATCTCATAAGGTTATTGTGAGGGTCAAATGAAAAAAAATTGGGAGAAAGTGATCTATAAATGTTAGCTATTTATTATTATTAATTATAGTATATAATACTTATTATTTCTAGTACTGATATATAAGATTTCCCCCAAACTTATAGCTTAAATGAAAAAAAATGGTCTAGAAATAGAAACATGATCACCTATAGAGGTCCTAACGATGTTTCATCTCTGTTGTATCTTGTAACCTCTTTGCATCCAACCAGTGGCCCTATAAAGCAGTGACTGTGTGAAACAGCCTGTCATAAGAACCGTACTAATGTCAGACATAGGGTAACTTATGGGCGGGTCTTTCACAGAGAGGCCACATTTTGGTTTGGACATTTCTCTGAGCTGGCTCTGTCTTTAAAGGTTAAATGATGCCAGACTGTGAGTCTTAATCTTAATAGGAAAAAAAAGGAAAGGTAATTTGAATTTTTCATTTTTGTTTTTCCCTGATTAAGCCCATCTGTAGCACTGGAACCCTTCAGAGTTTTATGTTATTGAGAGAGCTGGAGTGGAAGCTCCTGGCTCTTTCCCTTTCCATATGGCATTTAAGCCTACAGCGCCTGGCTTGATTCTGTCCTGAGATTGCCTATCAACATGTGGATTTGTCTGAGGTAACCCTAATTTCTGGGTCTAACCAGATACTTTACAAAGTAAAGTTAAATCAAGTTGACTGATTCTGTGCAACAGTAGAACATTACCTTCCAAGACTGTAATTAGGGACATGTGCCATGTGTTGCAGAAACCCATTCTACATGGTATAGAATCCGCTACCGTGTGTTATAGAGTCCAATTCCTATATACCTCCAGGGCACCATTACTCAGATGAGCATTTTGGCATATCTATTACCTGGATGGAGTGTTAGCACCGCAGCAGGAAGACCTGAGTTCTACTCCTAAATGCTACAGGCATTCCCTAAGTGACCCTGGACAAATCATTTAACCATTCTCAGCTCTAGTTTCCTCATTCACTACCTTTCAAGGTTGTTGTGGGTTTTAATTAGGATTTTATACACCTACACACATGTTCTCTCTCTCCACTTATGTGTGTGTGTGTGTGTGTGTGTGTGTGTGTGTGTGTGTGTGTGTGTGTGAGATCTCATTTGATTCTCCCCATAGCCTCATGATAGAGGTTGTGATAAGAACCAAATTTCATTCTCATATATATACAGACATGCATTTGTATGTCTGCATGTTTACATATACATATATGTATATTATATATAATTTATATATGTACATTACATATTCTATACATATATGTGAGATAATGCACTTTGTAAACCTTAAAGCACTATGTAAATGTCAGCTACAGCATTTTGGTGTGGGCGGGGTGACAATCGGAGTTAAGTGGCTTGTCCATGGTCACACAGCCAGTAGCTGTCTGAGACTGGATTTGAACTCAGGTCCTCCTGACTCCAGGGCCTGTGCTTTATTCATTGCACCACCTAGCTACCCTTTACAGCAATTTTTTGAGTCTACCTTCTTCAACCAAAGACTAGGTGATCATTTGTCTGGCATTTTGTAGGGGATATTCTTGTTAAGGAATGGGTTGGGTTAGATGGTCTCTCATTCCATTTCCAGTCTGAAGTTTTGTGAGTCTAATCTTATGCTTTTCTTTATCATGTTCTAAACATTCCATTAGGAGCTTTAGCTTCCTCACATGACCTTGAAGGCAGTGACCACAGCTAGCAGCTGGTGTGTTAAAGCCTAGTTCCTGACTTGGTTCTAGCCCCATCTCTTCTGCTAAATTGCTGTGTGAACTTGGTAAAGTCACTTTACTTTAATGAACCTGTTTCTTTATCTGAAAAATAAAGGAGTTTAGTATTAAGATTCTTTCTGGTTTTTCTACTTTGTGGCTTTATGGTTTTTTGACGATACTCTAAATTCCAGATACTTAAGGCAAAAAAAGTAAATTCAATCTATTTATTTCCAGTCCTGCCGATTTGCATAGTGCTGTGCAGTTAGGAAAGCACTTCCATATCCATTATCTCATTTGGTCCTCATGACAACGCTTTCTATAAGGGAGGCAGGATGAGGATAATAGTGGTAATCCACTCACTACTTGTTTCATGAGGTTGTGGCGAGAATCAAATGAGATAATGGATTTAAAGAACTGTATAAATCCAACATACTATTATTGTGATTATTACTCTGAGTCCTTTTCGAATATCCTTCTCCAGTGGCTCATTGTGGTGTGGTAGTGACCCTGGGATCTTAAAAGCAATGATGGTCATGCATCCTGGCAAGTCCTATTAACCTGGAAAGCTGTTAGTAGCACACAGATGGTGTGTCTCTTGTCCAGAGAACAATCTAGCCTTGTTCAGAGAAGGTCCTCATTAGATTTTGGAGGTTGGTGGTTCTAGTGGTTCTGGTGGTGGTGATGATGATGAACTACAGGAACTCACAATGCTCTCTCCCAAAGTATGGAGGAATGACTACTCAATAGTGCTGGTGCAGGAAATGCCCACACCAAAGAAACTGGAAATCTTCTGAAACCCTGGAACAGGAGTAATGCACAGTAATCCAAATTCCAGAGAGTCTCAGGGTTGGAAGGGATTTCAGAGGTCGTCTTGTCCAACTGGTACATGACCTGGAAATGTCTTCTACTGTATCACCAACAGATGCTCACCTGTCTTTCCCTTTGAAGTTCTATAGCCAAAGGGAGCCCACTACTTGTTGAAACTACCTATTCCGCCTTGGTACAAACTATAATTATTAATGATCATTCAACAAGCAGTATTAAGCACTTGATGTGTCCCAAACACTGTGCTAGATGGTAGAGTTACAAAGACAGGAACAAAACAGCCCCTGCCCATGAGGAGTTTGTATTCCTTTAAAATTTATTTTTAATTTTACATTTATTGACTTATTTTTAGTTTACAGCATTCCATCCCACAATCCCTTGAGTTCCAAATTTTTTCTCCCTTCTTCTCCTCACCTCCCCCACCCACCCAAGGCAGCATGCAGTCAAATATAGGTTCTACAAATACCTTCCCATTAAACATTAGTCAAGTTGTAAAGAAGAGCTATAACCGAAGGAGTGAACAAAGATGGAAGGAACAAAACAAAACTCAAAAGACAGCAAGTAGTTTGCTTTAGTATGCATTCAGTCTCTGTCTTTCTTTTCACTGAATGGTGGATATCCCTTTCCATCATGAGTCTTTTTGAGTTGTCTTATAATCTTGCATTGCTTAGAGGAGCCCAGTCTACCAAAGTCAGTCATCACAGATACACCATGTCTGTAATTGTGTACAAAGTTTTCCTGGTTTTGTTCTTCTCACTCAGCATCAGTTTATATAAGTCTCTCCAGGTTTTTCTCAAGTCTGCCTGTTCATCATCTTATAGCACAGTAATATTCCATTACATTCATATGCCACAACCTGTTCAGCCATTCCCCAATCGATGGGTTTCCCCTTGATTTCCAATTCTTTGTCACCACAAAAAGAGCTGCTATAAATATTTTTGTACATGTGGGTCTTCCTCCCACTTGTATGATCTCTTTGGGATACAGTCCTAGAAGTGGTAGAGCTGGGTCAAAGGGTATGTACATTTTTATAGACTTTTAAGCATAATTCCAAATTGCTTTTCAGAATTGTTGGGTCAGTTCACAACTCCACCAACAAAGCATTAGCATTCCAATTTTCCCACACATGAGTTTGTGCTCTACTGAAGGAAGCATTCATATGTAAATATATCGAACACACATGCAAAACAAATACAGAGTGAAGACAAAATGACAGAATCAGGTCTGATAAATCAGGGAAAAAAGAATTAATATTTAACATCTATGTTTTGTCAGGTACTATGTTAAGGACTTTATAAATATCCCATTTGATCTTCCAAACAATCCCAGGAGGTAGGTGTTAGTTATTATTATCCCCATATTACCATTGAGGGAACTGAGGTAGACAGAAAGGTGATTTATTTAGTGTCATATAGTTAATGTGTCTAGGGTCAAATTTGAATTCAATTCTTGCTGACTCCAGTCCCAACAACCTATATACTGCACCACTTAGCTTCCTTTGTAGCTTCTTATTCATGAAAAGAAAAGAGATGGGTCAAGGCAAGTTTTTTTTTTCCTTAAGAGTGTTAAACTGACTAGCACTTTTTGAATCAGCGCTTTTGGATTCTGGCAGCACTGGGCATCTTTGTGGGGCCTTTTACATGTTGGATAGTCCTTGACATTACTTGCTGTGAAAGGACCTCCCCAAACTCCCTATTTGACACCCTGGAACCAGTTTATGTTTAGTCAGTGGTCACTGGGAGTTGGAGCATTTGAGCCAAGGGAGGACATCACTTCTGTAGGTATAGCTTTTCAGTCCACCCTTCTTTATAAAATTATCAAGAGAATATCTGCTGTCTCAAACCTGAATGCCCTGAGCAAGTTGAGAATCCATTGTTTGATAGCCCATGGAAGCTAAGGCTGTCAAATCCAATTTCTACTTTCTTCCTACATTTGAACTTGTCTGCTGTTTCTTTATGTGTAGAGCCTGGGTCTTTCCAACAACTTTGGAGCAGAGGTAAGCCTGGATAGGGAGGCTCATTCCTCCTCTAATCTTCAAAGCCTTTTGTGAATGCTGTGTTCAGAAGTATAGCTGGTGGAGGTTGTGGTAGGCAGGGCAGAAGGAGCCATTTCCAACCCAAAGCTGGACTGCTCCGACACTGCTTTTCTGCTCTGTGAGCCAGCATGAGTTTCATACTCAATGTGATAGGCCATGGGAGAGCTTCACTACCCAGAAATCTCACCAACTACCATGCTGCTTAGACCAGAAACCAAGCCCTGGAGATCACAAAACTTTTATGTCTGGAGCTCCCACTCTGGGGCCCAGTTGTGCTGATTAGTGGTTGCCTGAGTCACCCAATCCATTTCTGATGTGTTCTGGTGTTTCATTTCACTCCCTGGGCATCTCACCAGCCAACCTGACTCTAGTCTATCCTACCTTTTTTAGTTTTGCAACCATAATCCAATCAGCTCTATATTTTCTCCTGGAAATGGTGTGTCAATATACTCTCCTATGGCTCTGTTCCCCAACCCTATAAATTTCCAAATGAATATAGCCTGCCAAGCAGTGCCCTAAATATAGCATCTCCTCTATTTTAAACTATAAATTCTTTGCCTGAAGGTACTGTCTTTGCTTTTTTTATTTTTATCCCCACAGCTTAGCACAATGCTTGGCACATAGCTTACTAATACAATTACACTTAATAAACTAGTAGTACCAAAAATAGTAG
Organism: Gymnobelideus leadbeateri; assembly: GCA_011680675.1. Taxonomy (NCBI): domain Eukaryota; kingdom Metazoa; phylum Chordata; class Mammalia; order Diprotodontia; family Petauridae; genus Gymnobelideus; species Gymnobelideus leadbeateri. The sequence continues at coordinate 497,476 of WOXC01010485.1, forward strand.
TACCAAAGGGTTTTAAATTGGAAGAGACATTAGATATCACCTCATTCTAATGATCCTTCTTTTATAAATAAGGAAATTGAGACCCAGGTGTTAAGTGATTAGCCTAAGTTTACACAAGTTGTAAGAGGCAGAGACTCAGTGAAAACATGGGTCTTCTAAAATTTAGCATTCATGGTTTTCTGTCCAATGTTTTGTTGTTGTTTATTCTTTGTGAGTAAACATTTGGGGTTTTCTTGGCAGAGATACTGGAGTTGTTTGCCATTTCCTTCTTCAGCTCATTTTACAGCTGAGGAAACTAAGGCAAACACAGTTAAGTGACTTGCCCAGGGTCATACAACTAGTAAGTGTCCGAGACCAGATTTGAATGCAGGAAGAGTCTTCCTGACCTCAGGCTCTGGCTCTCTATCCACTGCATCACCTAGTTATCTAGTGATTCTCATATTTTTCATCTAATCATAAGATCCTTAGCCTAACTCTACAACAAATCTCAGAAGCCATCTAGGCCAATTCTCTCATTTGTAGATGAGAAAATTGAGGCTCAGGGTGGTCCAGTGATTTATGCAAACCTCAGAGATTAGATTAGATTAGAACCCAGAGTTCTTTGACTCTTGAATCAGTGCTCATTCTACTCTGTATAGCGGTCATGACTTGGACATCCAAATATGGTAATTGTATTATCAGTAGCAATGGTTAAGAAAGCAAATAACAGAAAAATGTGGTTGATGCACTTAAGGATTTGTGGACCCCTTGAAGTAGCTCTGCAGTGCTCCATTCCCCAGGGGTCTGTGGCCAATGGATTGGAAATTGCTATGCTATATCATTACCTGGAGGAATGAGCTTTGATAACACAGGTAATTGATATAGCTATTCTGAGAAAATAATCTGGTATGATGACATGGCTGGAGCCTACTGGAGTGCTTCAGGCTTGATTACAGCTTGTCACCTCTGAGCCATATAAGACTCTACCTTCTTTCATAGACCTGGTGTCATGAAAAAGACTCAGAGTGAGAAAACCTGAATTCTAGTCTTGGCCCTTCCATGAGCTATCTATGAAACTATGGATAAGTTACTGCCCCTTCCCTATGACTCAGTTTCCTTATCTACAAAATGAGAATCCTGGCCATGATCTCTAAATTTCTTTCTAGTCCTAAAATTCTTTGATTCCTATATGGAGATGTTCACAAATGAGTGTATTTCTCATTCATATGGCTCATTCATTGCCAAAGGGCTTCCAAAACTATCATCATTGGAAAGAGATGCCAGGGATGGCTTATTTGGGGGTGAAATACTTATTGAAATGAGTGTTGATGCATGTTTTGACTTTCCCGGAGAAGTAATTCTGTCTTCTCTAGTTTAAGTAATTACATTTGTTGCTAAATAAAGTGAAAGGAACTATAGTTGTCAGTGAATGCATAGAGCTGACTTCTCCATTTACATAGCAGCAGGCGGAAGAGAATTTAAAGTTAATTATGATATTCTAAGCAGAATTACTGCAAGGTGTTTTATACTCATTCAACTGCGCTGGTGCTATTAGGCACCTTGTGAGGCAGGACAAATTAGGGAATCTGATCAGCACCTCTGAGTGGGAAGAATCCCGGCACTCAGTCTGTTGGAACATCAGCTCCACTACATCCAGCAGCATCTTTTGGCCTATGCAAGTGGTTGATTGTGCTGGAATTCTCTCATGGGTCACAGTCCATTCTCCCACTGGCATCTTGTGGCAATAACTTTCAGAAGGTCTGTGAATTCATCTGATGCTTCTTAAGTAGTGCTTGTGTTAAATGCCCCATTCTGGGGAGAAAGATGAAGCCCTTGTATGGTCTACAAATTTGATTGAGTTCAAAGGAGAAATTTAGATAAAGTGCAGTGTGAGGTGTGAGGAATGAAAGATAATTTTGAGAGGTCTTGGAAAACTTCATGGAGGAGAGGTGGTATTTAAGGTGCTCTTTAAGTGACAGCTACATTTTGAAAGGTAATGGGGGAAGAACTTTCCAGGCCCAGAAAATAGTGGGAGGAAAGGCACGGAAGTGAGAAATCTTGGGTTAAGTGTAAAGGACATTGAGGAATCTGCATTGATTGGAGTGTGGAATGAAGGTTAGCAAACTGGAAAGGTACCCTAGATTCGCAGAAATTAAGAGTTGGAAGGGATCTTAGTGACCACAACTCCAAACCATAAATGAAAGGAATCTATGAAAAGCTAGATTGTGGAAGGCTTTGAATACCAATATGTTGTTTAATTCTATTTTTAGTTCTAAAATCTCTCTCTCTCAAGCCCCTCCCACAGTCACCTAGGAAGGCAAGAAATATTATTATACATATGTAATTATTATGTAAATATTACAAGGATATACATATATAACATTTCAATAATAATTTACATAATAATGCTATATTTAGCATATATTCCCAGCATACCTATGAAGTCATGAAAAATCTATTTCCACATTAACCATGTTGACTCCCCCCATCCCCAAACAAGACAAAGCAGAAAAAAATTGTTTAATCTAGGCTCTGAGTCTATCATTTCTCTATCAGGAGGTGGATAACATTTTACATCTTGAGTTCTTTGAAGCTGTAGTGTCTCATTATAGTGATCAGAGTTACTAGTAAGTCTTTCATGGTTGATTATCATTACAATATTGCTGTTACTGTTAACATTGTTCTCCTGGTTCTGCTCACTTCACTTTGCATCAGCTCCTGTAAGTCTTCCCAGGTTTTTCTAAAAACATCACCTTCACTTGAATGACATTTTGAAAAGTCTGGGCTTTAAGAGGAAATGAGGAGCCACTGCATGGTTCTGAGTAGGGGAATGCCCTGACCAGCTTGAACAACAGAATTTCGGTGGTGCTAAATGGCTATGGATTAAGGAATGAGGAGCTTCTGACTTAGATTGAAAGGTCTCCTGGTGGATCTCATCAGGACTGCATTTTAGAATGGGCCAAGATGACTTTCCTATGTAATGCTAGAAGATGAACTGAAAACAAATGATATAAAGTTTTCCCTGGGCTTTCCCCATATTTTTTTGGAAAACCTAGTTTCCCTCTACCCACATTTGCTTCCCTAGATTTTTATGATAAACTACACACACACACACACACACACACACACACACACACACACGTGCACGCGCACACACACACATGCACACACACACAACCTCAGCAGGGCTTTAGACTTTTTCAGTAATAAGAAGGGAGGAGAAAATGCTCAGATCATCACCTTTCAAGGTGAAGACAACCCTACAGGTCCCCCAGTCTATTTTATAGGCAAGAAAACTGGGCTCCAGACAGATTATGCCTTATCCAGGTCTACACAACTGGTAATGGCACAATCAGCATCCAAACTCAGGACTTCTGCCTTCAAAACTAGTACTATTTCCTCTTTCCACAGTAGCACACAGCCCCCTGTTCTGCTAGGATCAGAGGGAAAAAAGACCCAGGAGGAAGCAGTGGAGGGGAAGAGAGAACAGATAGACCTGATCACTAAAGAGTAGAAGAGTAGAAAAGAATAAAGGGCTGAACAGAGCCAGCCTGTCATGAAAGAACATCCATAGGAGAGAAACTTGTTTTCCACTGGGTTAGACGGACCATTATACCATTTAAAAATCCCATAAACAATGGTTTAATTTCTCCCTGATGGGAGTCCTTAGGTAGAAGTGCCTGAGTTTCAAGGAAGGAAAGCCCATTTTGACTATGGACTATATCTATGTAATCTGTCACCAGGTTTTGACTGTACATGCCACAGACTAGCTCAAACTATTGGCAGTCACTTTTTGCCCCTGGTACCCAGCAGGATGCCAGGAACGACTTTTTCCAGATGGATAAAGTTGGAAGGTAGGAGAGGAGATTTCCAGAAGTACTGGAAAGTCTGACTGACTTTCAGGGAAGTGGTGGGGGTTCCCTAGGGGTTTAGTCAATTTGATGCCATGGAAGAATCTAATCTGTGCCATGATAATGGCTCATTTTATGTTACCCTTCATGGTGGCTATTTCTTAAATTTGAAAGGTTGATGAATGTGTCTTCCTCACTGGAAGCATCCACAAAAATGACAAAAGTCTTCGACCACAAAATGGAGTCATTCAAGCAAGTCTTTCCCTATAGGACCATTGGGAAGAGAATTCTTTGTAAATCTCAAATCCTATATGAATAGGTGTTATTCAAGTGAGCTCTCTATCCTTTGTATTCCCAGAATTTGGGAATGCCTCGTACACTTGGCACATCCTAGTTGATCATTAGAAAGGTGTTAGAAGATTCACATTTACGATATGACTATGGTGTGGTCTACAGAAGGCATTCACAGACCCTCAAGAAGGCTAGAAAGCATGACTTGTCAGGGAAGGTAAGAAAAGTATACAGAATTCCTGTTATAATAGCAATAGCAGCTAAGATTTATATAGTGCTTACTATTTGCCAGACACTATGCTAAATGCTTTATAATTATTATTTCATTTGATGCTTATAGCAACACTAGAAGGTAGGTGCCATTATTATTCCCACTTTACAGAAGAAGGAACTCAGGCAGGTAGGGATTAAGTGACTTGCCCAGGTTTACACAGTTAGTATCTGAGGCTAAATTTGAATTCAGGCCCAGCACTCCCACTACTTCCTCTACGTTGCGGCCTTAGTTGTGATAAAAGTTGGTGCAGATCATTTCTTGTTTAATAGGTGGTGGTCTGTTGGAATCAGTGCTGGCATTAAGTGGTCTAGGCAGATAGAGTGCTGGACTCCAGGGATGTCAGAGAAATATGAGTTTCAATCTCGTTTTACTAACTTACTAGCTGTGTGAGCCTACACAAGTCACTTAGCCTCCTGCTACCTCAGTTTCCTCATCTATAAGATCAAGCTAATAGCACTTATCCCACAGGGTTCTTGTGAAGATCAAATGAGATAACATTTAAAGTGCTTCCCCCCACCCCAGACCTTAAAGTAATATATAAATGTTAGCTGCTCTTTTACTCTTTGGAGTCAGTAGAGAAGTTCAAATCCTGATTCTGACATTTACTACCTATGTGACCTTGGTCAAGTTCCTTAAACTTTCTGAGCCTTAGGTCCTTCTTTTGTAAAATGGAGATAAAATAGAGTTTTTTGAAGCCACATGGTCCTTTATCTAGATCAGAGATGCTTTCATACTGCATTTGGTTGTGGGTCAGAGGAGTATGTTCGGTTCATATTAAAAAAGAAAAAAAAATAGGACATAAATATAGTCCTTCTCTGAGGAATGTTCAAGCCAATGAATAGAGGTAGCAGAAGTCATACCCATTCTTCCCAAATCTTTCACTTAATTTCTATTACATTTTATTGGTTCTTTCCTTCCGTTTTCCCTTTCTTCCTTTACTTCTTTTCCCCCTTCCTTCCTTCCTCTTTTCCTTCCCTCTTTTCTCCTTCTTTCCTTCATTCCTTCCTTCCTCCCTCTCTTCCTCCCTTCCTCCCTCCCTTCCTTCCTCCTCCCTCCCTTCTTTCCTTCTTCTTCCCTTTCTCCCTTTCCTCCCTCCCTCCCTCCCTTCCTTCTTTCCTCTTTCTCTCTTTCCTCTCTTTCTCTCTCCTCTTTCTCTCCTTCCTTCCTTCCCTTCCTCTCTCCCATTCCCTCTCTCCTTCTCCCTCTCTCCTTCTCTCTCTCCCTCCCTCCCTTCCCCTCTCTCTCTTCTTTCTTCTTTCTTTCTTTCTTTCTTTCTTTCTTTCTTTCTTTGTATTTCTTAGTGATTCCCTTCCCTAATGCAACCTTACCATTGGAATACAAGTAAATACATATATACGTTATTGTTAGTTATATCCAACTCTTTATGACCCTATTTGGGGATTTTATTGGCAAAGATACTAAAGCGGTTTGCTATTTCCTTCTCCAGCTGACTTTATAGATGAGAAACTGAAGCAACCAGGGTTAAGTGACTTGCCCAGGGTCACACATATAGTAAGTGTCTGAAGTCAAATTTGAACTTCAAGCCCAGTGCTCTATTCACTATGCCACCCAGGTGCCCCACAAATAAATATAGTTAAATGATAGCTAAAACAAAAACAAACCAACTGTCCCCCAAAACAAAACTGAAGATGAAACATAGATTCTTTGACTATATGAAAATATATGCCTAATTCTATGCCTATAATTCACCATATCTTTGTTAAGAGAAGGGAAGCATGTCTCACTTTCAAGTCCTCTAAAATTATCATTGGTAACTGCACAGATCAGACTTCTGAAGTCCTTCAGGGGTTGTTTTCCTTTACATCATCATAGTCATTTAATTTGGGTATCTAGGTGGGTCAGTGAATGGAATGCTAGGCCTGGAGTCAGGAGAACCTCATCTTCCTGAGTTCAAATTCAGTCTCAGAAACTTACTAGCTCTGTGACCCTGGGCAGGTCACTTAACTGTTTGCCTCAGTTTGCCTCAGTTTCCTCACCTGTAAAATGAACTGGAGAAGGAAATGGCAAACCACTCCTGTATCTTCCACCAAGAAGATCCCAAATGGGATCACAAAGAGTTGGAAGCAAATAAAAATAAAAGACTGAATCAATGAATGAAAATTTTTTCTGGTTCTATTTGCTTCGCTCTGCAGCAGTTCATATAAGTCTTTCTAAGTTTCTCCAATTTCTTCATATTCGTCATTTCTTATAGCTCAGTAATATCACATTACATCCATATGTAACTTTACTTCGCTCTACCTACATATACATTTTAAGGAAACATGACTATCTGTTGTCATGACTGCCTGGCCTGTACCCTATGAAGACCTATGTGTCCTGAGGGGATGTGAAGAAGGGGAGGTTTTAGGTCCTGGGTATAAAATGAATGTGCTGCCTATTTCAACAGCTCCAGCTATTCTTATACTATGCACATATCCCTAAAACCTTATCTAGGTTGGCACCTGGGAGAAAACTTTGGTTTGTAACTCACCTCCAGGGTACCACTTGAAATAACACAGTGAATGGTCCATGATGTTAAACTGCTGTCCAGAAACAAATGAGAGAAGACAGACAGGGGCACCGCAGCATGGCAGGGATGGCCACACTGAAGCAGCTCTGTTTAGGTGGGAAAGGAATGTATGAACCCGGAATTAGTCTATTAAATTATTCTTTCCCTTTGATGTACATGTTTGATGCTACCTTCTTATCTTACCTGGAGGGAAGGTACACTTGCATTCAAAAATAAGCAAGGATAACAAAGCCTATAAAAAAATAAGTCAATAAGTTATTGACATAAGAAATGCAATTGTAATTATCCTGTCCCTTACCATATGTATGTATGAATGTATATGAGCATGTGTATAATAAGCATGAATGTTTATAATATGCTGTGCCATGTTACATATTATACAGTATGCCATATACACTTATGTATATGTGTATATATATATATATGTATGCGTGTATATGTGTATATATTTGTATATGTGTATATATACAGTTATCCCTTCCCTATCATGGGGCTTAGAGACACAGCATCTCCATAATTCATGCAAGGTTTTTTGATCTTCCCTTCGATACCAGAGAAGAAGTCTAAATTATTATGGTATTAAAATAGAATATATTTTAATAATTTATGATAATAATTTCTAAATATATACATATAATTGATAATAATTGATAATATATTATATAAGATATATTATACAATACTATATGTATATTTTATGCATTTCTGAGTTTTTAAACATTTCATATGTCATCTGCTGATCTTTGTGTGTTATTTGTGGCTTCTGCAAAACTCCCCCCAGATCCCCATCTAATTGGTTATGTTGACCTGTTATATGTCAAAACCACAGTAGGAAAAGTTGCAATGTGGAAGGGATAACTAGAATATGTATGAATATGTACAGATATATTATGGCTTTGCCTATAGTGGGTGCTTGATAAATGCTTATTGAACTGATTTTGGAACTTCTTAAGTATATATTTTTAAAAAGAATGAAAACACTTAAATAATGCCACAAGGAAAGTGAGTATGTAAAAATACCAGGCAAGCAAACAACAAAAACACAATAAAAGACTGTAAATAATTGTACAGGTGTTGGAAAAAAATTCTATTCTCTGATTATTAACCCAACTCCAAAAGATGCTTATTTGGACTTTGTCATGGTGATTTTAAAAGTACTTAAAGCTTTTAGATTATACTTGTATATGTATAGGTACTATATATACATTATTACCCGATATATGCTCTGTATAGTGTTATATTATATACATAACATTTCACTTATAGAGTGTTATCTCTCTGTAGTTTTCTTTGTTACTTTGACACATCTCTAATCTCATCAAAGTGGGGACTTGTCTGAATGGAACAAACTGAAACCTCTCCATCCCTTCTCATTCTGTCCAGCTCTTGTTCACACATTCCCACAAGCCTCCTGTAGTATATCCCCCAACATTTTAGGTCTCTATCTTTAGTTGTCTTGGTGTTGCATGGGTATCATTAGAGAATACAGGCTTTCCATTGGTTTCCATTTGCTCTTGCTACATGACTGCCCTGCCTCCTTGTCCAGTCCTATATCTTTTTGTTGACATTTGTGTGTGTGTGTGTGTGTGTGTGTGTGTGTGTGTGTGTGTATGTGTGTATGACCATTTCTGCTACTCAGTTCTTCCTTGGTAAGATACTGTGGTCTTCCTGTACCTCCTATGCATTTCTACTTTTTCTTATTGAGTGACTTTATAACTTCATTTCTTCAGAGATTGTGGTTTGCCATGATTTGCAGCCATGTAGCATCACTAAAATAAAATTACTTTCAGATTATTCATGTCAAGTATTCCACAAAAGGGGTAGATGGCATGCTTACCAAAGGTACTTGCTGTTGTTGTGGAGGATGTCCAATAGAAATGGAAGAAAAAGAATCTATAAATACTCAGGTCTTTCCTCATCTGTAGAATGAGATTGGACTCGCTGGTCTCTGAGGACTCTTCTGTTCTATAACTAGCTCCACATGATCCTCCGATGCTTCAGATAATTCCATCTGTGATTGTTCTGGGCTGATGGCATCATGCCCTGGAACATCATGCAGGCTCCTAAATGAGATTCCTAATTATTGAAAAAAGTTTGGCTTTGCCTATAGTGGGTGCTTGATAAATGCTTATTGAACTGATTTCAGAACTTCTTAAGTATATATTTTTTAAAAGAATGAAAACATTTAAATAATTCCACAAGAAAAGTAAGTACATAAAAATACCAGGCAAGCAAACAACAAAAACACAATAAAAGACTGTAAATAATTGTACAGGTGTTGGAAAAATTCTATTTTCTGATTATTAACCCAACTCCAAAAGATGCTTATTTGGACTTTGTCATGGTGCTTTTAAAAGTACTTACAGCTTTAAGGTTATCCTTATTTTCATTTTTCATCTGACTTAAGCTAGTGTGTATATAATATAGATTTGTTTCTGATCTTGTTGCATGTGATGACCTAGTGGCAGCCTGTGTATATTGGCCTTTTGACTGTATTTTGTTCATTTTGAATAACTTCACATAAATCTTCCAGTAATACTCTGAATTCTTCAAACATCATTATTTCTTATGGCATCATAATATTCCATTACATTTATATACTATAATTTAATCAGCCATTCACCAATTGATAAAATCTATTTTGTTTCTAGTTTTTTTCTTTTTATAAATAATGATATTGTGAATATTTGCTAGGATGGTTTCTTTTTTCCTCTTCTAGATAATAAGTTTCTAGGGACATAAGGCCCAGCAGTGGAGCTCTGTATTGAAGTGTATGCACATTTAAAAAAAATAATTTCTGTTGCTTAATTCCATAGCATTTTCCAAAAGGGTTAGGAATATCTATAATTATAATAGCATGCCCACTTTGCTGCAGCTGTGCCGATGTGAAATTTTGTTCTCTTCTAGATTTTTGCCAATTTGATGGGTGTTAGGTGAAATTTCAGTGTTGCTTTAATTTTGATTTACTACTAGAGATTCTGAACATTTCTTCATATGGTGATTCAGATTTTTTTTCTTCTTTTGAGAACTGCCATATCCTTTGAATATTTATCAGAAAATGACTCATACATATCTATGTCAATTTTGAAAAATAAGTTATGGATATTAGGCTTTTATCAGAAATATTTTTTCTACTTTGTTTATTTCCTTTCTTATACTAGATGCATTGCTTCTTGTTGAGAAGACTTTTATTTTTATATGAAATATGAAGGACTTTTATTTTTATGTAGATTCGTTTATTTTATATTTTATAATTTGCTTCTAGAATTTATCACTCTTCATGCCAATAAAAGATAAAATAATCTTTTGTCTTGTTGCTGTTTTGGGATTTTTTATTTTGTTTTTTAAGACCATTTAGACATTTGGAATTTTTTTCAGTCTATGGTACAGGCTATTGGTCTGCTTCCGTTTTTCGCAAAATTGCTATCCAGTTTTCCAAAAAATGTTGGTTGAATAATGAATACTTCGCCTAGTGTTTTACAGTTCCATATTGATTGAAGACTAGACTACTGTGTGTTTCTGGTTCTAACTCAGTATTGTCTCTATTATCCTTTTAGTCTCCAAAGTTTGGAACCTCAGTCTTATCTTACACTTTTGATTTTTCTTTGCCTCATATATTTAATTATTTGCCATATTGTGGCATCACTCATGTCCAACACTTTTCCAATCCACACATCTAATCTTACTTAAGGGACTTCTTACTTCTTGCCTAGACTACTGCAGTTGTTACCTAATGGTACCCTTGCATCAAGTCTCTTCCTTTTCCAATCCATCTTCCTCGCTCTATGTATAGTCAATTAATCTTTTCCAGCCTTAGTTTCCCCAAAAGTAGAGTATAAAATGGAATTAACAGTGACATCTATGTCATAGGATTTTGTGAGGATTGAATGAAATGATAGAGTTAAAAGACTTTGCAAACCTTCAAGCACTATATAATTATGTTTAGCTATTTGATATTGGTTCTGTATTATGTCATGGATTATATTGGAATATAATGGATGATGGCTGCAGGTAATGGGATTGATGGTCTGAGGAGTAATACTATGCCTGGGGTTCTTGGGCTTACTTGTTCATTGGCAGTTGTTTGGCAGATGGTGCTTTCAGGCCCTTTTCTACAATGGTTACTCTACTGGATATTAACTGACCTTTTTCGCCAACTTTTCTAAACTGTTGATTTTCCCGTTTATCCTCATGGATTCTTCCTTCATTGATATTAAGTCTATTTTATAGATATTCAATCTTCTTTTGCATATTTTATTGAGTTCCTAAAGCACAAGTGAATTTCTTATTCTATGACCATTCTCAATGCTGAGGGGTCAGAATTGTGTTTTTAAATTTTTTTTCTTGTTTTCTATAAGGTGTCCTCTCTTTCATCCCCATATTTCATCATTGTACTTGGGACTTTTTGTTTTTATTTTATCTTAAATCTCTGTTAATTTCTCTATGAGGTTTTTCCTGTGATATTTTTTTCTTTTCACTTCTATTATGTTGCTATAATTTTACTTTTTGTTGCTATATTAAGGTGATCTGGGGAGCTGAATTTAGTTACAACCACTCATTCTACCATTTGTCAGAAATCCATAATTTAAAGTATTTTAAACTGCAAACTAAGCATATTAATATCCTTTTTCTCCATTGTTAATATAAGCATTCAGGGAAATAAATTTGCCTCTTAGAGCTGCTGTAGCTGCATTCCATAAATTTTGATATAGCACATTATTAGCTATTATCTTTAATATATTTTTTTGGTTTTTCAATTTGTCCTTTGACCCAGTTCTTTTTTCCCCCAGAATTTATTTATTTTTCATTTTCAACTTCATTTCCACAAGATTCTGAGTTACAAATTTTATCCCCATCGCTCCTCTACCTCCTACCCCAAGATGGTATATATACTGATTACCCCTTCCCTTATCTACCTTTCCTTTTATCCCTACCTCCCCCTTCCCCTTACTTTGTTGTAGGGCAAGATGAATTTTTATACCCTGTTGCCTGCATATCTTATTTCCAGGTTGCATGTAAAAACAATTTTTTAACATTTGTTTTTAAAACTTTGAGTTCTAGGTGCTCTTCCTTCTTTGATTTTCACCCACCCCCCATTGAGAAAACAATCAATTCAGTATAGGTTATACATGTGTATTTATGCAAAACATTTCCATAGTAGTCATATTGTAGAAGACTAACTATATTTCCCTCCATCCTTTCCTGCCCCCCCATTTATTCTATTTTCTCTTTTGATGCTGTCCCTTTTCAAAAGTGTTTGCATCTGACTATCCCCTCCCCTAATCTGCTCTTCCTTCTATCATCCCCTCTTCTTATCCCCTTCCCCCCTACTTTCCTGTAGGGTAAGATATCCACCTAATTGAGTGTGTATGTTATTCTCTCCTTAAGTCAAATCTAATGAAAGTAAGGTTGACTCATTATCTTCCACCTCCCTGCTCTTCCCCTCCATTGTAACAGCTTTCTCTTGCTTCTTTTATGTGAGATAATTTATTATATTGTATCTCTCCCTTTTCCCTTATCCCAATATATTCCTCTCTCACCCCTTAGTTTTATTTATTTTTTTTCTTTTTTTTAAACAAATGCTTTATTAACTTCTGTTTTACATCATTCATTTCTGCCAGATTTTGAGTTACAATTATTTTCCCCCCATTATTCCCCTACCCAACCTCCCAGAATAGTAGTCCCACAAGATATCGCTTCCTCCAATCTGCTCTCTCCCATACCTTCTCCCATACCCCCATTGACTTTTCCATTAGAGGAAGGTGAGTCTTTGTGTCCCAATGCCTGCATATCTTATCTCCCTATTACAAGCAAAAGAGTATTAATAATAGTATTTATATATATTTGAAACATCTAATGTTACGACCTCGAATTTCAGATCCATTTCCTTCCTCCCTTGTCACTCATTCCTTCTTGGGAGATAAGTAATTCAGTATATGTTGTACATGTCTAGCTATGCAAAACATTATCATAGTAGATATATTGTACAAGGCTGCTTATAATGCCCTCCCACTCATCCCACCCCCCACCTGGTCCTTTCCCTACATGATCCTGTCCCTCTTTTATAGTGGGTACTTCCAACCTCCCCTCACCCCAAGGATGCCCTCCCATCCATCATCCCTCCTCCCATCCCCCTTCCCCTATCCTGCTGCAGGTTGAGATATCCCATTTAGTATGTATGTCATTTTCTCCCTGAACCAAATTCAATGTGAATGTGGTTTTGCCTTTTTAGCCTTCCTTATTCTCTCCCTCCTTTGCAACCACTTCCCCTTGCTTCTTCTACATGGGATAGTTTACCCTACCCTATCTCTCCCCATCTCCTCTTGCTACTTTCCTCTCTCACCTCATAATTTCATCCCTTGAGTATTCTCCCTTCCCAACAAATTCAACCTATGCCCTCTATCCATATATAATTGTAACCATATACACACACATTCACATATGTATTCATATGACCACACACCCTTCTTCCATTATTTTCATAGCGAGAAAGATATCATCAGTCACAGTTATTGCTTTTCCATATAGGAATGTAAATAGTTCAGCTTTGATAAGTTCCTTTTGATTTCTTTTCCCTGATTACCTTCTCAGGCATCTCTTGCTTCTTGTGTCTGGATGTCAAATTTTCTATTCAATTCTGGTTTTTTCCTCAAGAATGCTTGAAAGTCCTCTATTCCACTGAATGACCATATTTTCCCCTAAACAAAATACTCAGTTTTGCTGGGTAGGTGACCCTTGGGTTCATTCCCAGTTCTTTTGCCCTCTGGAATATCATATTCCATGCCCTCTGATCCCTCAGTGTAGAAGCTGCCAGGTCCTGGGCTATTCTGATTGTGTTTCCACAATATTGAAATTGTTTCTTCCTGGCTGCTTGTAGTATTTTCTCCTTGATCTGGGGATTCTGGAACCTGGCTATAATATTCCTGGGAGTTTTCTTTTTGGATCTTTTTCAGGAGGTGATCAGTGGATTCTTTCAACCTCTATTTTGCCCTCTGGATCTAAAACATCAGGGCAGTTTTCTTTGAGAATTTCTTGAAGGGTGATTTCTAGGTTCTTTCTTTGATCATGGCTTTCAGGTAGTCCAATAATTTTTAAATTGTTTCTCCTGGATCTATTTTCCAGGTCAGTGGTTTTTCCCATGAGACATTTCACATTGCCTTCTAATCTTTCATTTGTTTGGATCTGCTTAACAGCATCTTGATTTCTCATAAAGTCATTAGCTTCCATTTGCTCCAGTCTAACTGAAGGAATGAATCTCCTCAGTGAACTTTTGAGATTCTTTTTCCATCTGGCAAATTCGGCTTTTTAAGGCATTCTTCTCCCCATTGCCCTTTTGGGCCTCCTTTGCCATTTGAGTTAGTCTATTTTTTAAGGTGTTGTTTTCCTCAGTCAGGTTGTTGACCCTCATTTCATACTTTTCCTGCATCCTTCTCATTTCTCTTTCTAATTTTTCCTCCACTTCTCTTATTTGATTTTTAAAGTCCTTCTTAAGGTCCTCTATGCCCTGCAACCCGCTCATGTTTTCCCCTGGGGCTTTTGGAACAGGACTTCTGACCTCACAGTCCTTTTCCCATTCTATGCCCCCAAAATAGGAGTCTAGGGTTGCATTTTTCTGTTTCCTTTGCCTTGGCATGTTGCCACTTAATTGCTTGACTTTTGGGCTTGTTGCCACACTATGGCTTTAAGGCCAGATAGAGGAATTTTCGTCCCGAACGTGTGGGGGGCAACTTCCTTTTCTGGCAAGCTGTAAACCCACCCACAACTTCCACCCTAGATTACAATCCAGATCCAGGGAGGTTAAAGCAAGAGCGATTACCCCCCAAGACTGATCGCTGGATCTCCCCACGATTTGTAGGCTGGGAGCCGGAAATGCCTCTGAAAACTACAAAATGGCGTGTCTCCTCAGCTGCTTCTAGCCCCCAGGGGAGGGAGCTGACGCATTCCCCAAATACAGGTCCCAAAGTCCATAGGAGACTAACCTCTTACTTTGTCCTAGGCAAGTCTATGTTGATAATTCTGGAGTTGCCACAGCTCCTGGTGTTCTGGGGTTCCTCCAGCTGGCTGCTGGCCCTGCCCCCCTGGGGCTAAAACCTCGGCTCACGTGGACGTGGGCTCGGCTCAGCTCTGCTCCCTGTGCTCTGCGCACTGCCAGGTCCCAGACCTCTGCGCTGGTCCTTCCTGCAGGGCTGCTGGGCTGTCGTCAGCGGGAGGTTAGCTTCTCTGTGTCGTTCTGTGGGTGCTGGGGCTCCAGAAGTTGTTCAGAGTATCTGGGGGCAGAGAGGCTTGGATGAGCTGTTTCTACTCCGCCCCCCCTTAATTTTATTTTTTATGTATTATCCTTTCATATTCAACTCACCCTGTGTCCTCTGTATACACACACACACACACACACACACACACACATCCTCCCTTCAACTGTCCCAATACTCAGAAAAGTCTCATGAGTTAGAAATATCATCTTTCTATGTAGGAATGTAAACAGTTCAACTTTAATAAGTCCTTATGATTTCTCTTTCCTGTTTACCTTTTCATGCTTCTCTTGATTCTTGTATTTGAAAGTCAAATTTTCTGTTAACCTCTTATCTTTTCATCAAGAATGCTTGAACGTGCTCTATTTTATTTAATATCCATTTTTTCCTTTGAAGTATTATATTCAGTTTTGCTGGGAAAGTGAATCTTAATTTTGATCTTAGCTCCTTTCACCTTCAGAATATCATAGTCCTGGCCCTTTGATCTCTTAAGGTAGAAGCTGCTAGATCTTGTATCATCCTGATTATGTTCCCATAATACTCAATTTTTTTTCTCTTTGACTGCTTATAAAATTTTCTTCTTGACCTGGAAACTCTGGAATTTGGCTACAACATTCCTAAGACGTTTTGTCTTTTTTTTTTTTTTTTGGTAATCTTTTTCAAGAGGCAATCAGTGGATTCTTTCAATTTCTATTTTACCCTCTGGTTGTAGAATATCAGGGACGTTTTCCTTGATAATTTCTTGAAAGATGGTGTCTAGGTTCTTTTTTGATAATGGCTTTCAGGTAGTACAATAAATTTTTAAATTATCGTTCCTGGATCTATTTTCCAGGTCAGTTGTTGTTCTCATGAGATATTTCACATTGTCTTCTATTTTTTTTCATTCTTTTGGATTTGTTTTATAATACCTTGATTTCTCATAAAGTCATTAGCTTCCCTTTGCTCCATTCTGATTTTGAAGGAATAATTTTCTTCAGTGACCTTTTGCACCTCCTTTTCCATTTGGCCAAATCTGCATTTTAAGACATTCTTCCCCTCCTTGGCTTTTTGGACCTCTTTTGCCATTTGAGTTAGTCTATTTTTTAAGGTATTACTTTCTTCAGTATTTTTTTGGGTCTCCTTTAGCAAGCTGTTGACTTGGTTTTCATGGCTTTCTTGCATCACTCTCATTTCTCTTCCCAATTTTTCTTTTACTTCTCTTACTTGATTTTCAAAATCCTTTTTTATCTACTCCATGAATTTGTGTTTTTCTTGGAGACTTTTGATGCAGGAGTTTTTACTTTGTTGTCTTCTTCTGGTTGTATGTTTTGTTCTTCTTTGTCATCAAAGAAAATTTCTAAAGTCTGCTTTTTCCCTCTCTTTGCTCATTTTCCCAGCCAATCACTTGACTTTTGAATTTTTTGCCAAGGTAGGACTCTGCTTCCAGAGTGGGGAGTGCCCTGTCCTAAATTTCTGGGTTTTTGCACTGCTTTTGTCAGAGCTATTTCTAGGCACTTGTAAATTTTCAGTTCTTCTAAGGTGATATGATCAAAGGACAGGTGTTTACTCCTCTCCTGGCCTGTGGTCTGGTCTTTGACCAAAAGCACTCTTTTCTGCCTCAGAAAAGTGAGGAGGATTCCCTCTCCACAGCAGCCACAAATTCTGCCATGCCAGCATGCCTTCTCATCCCAGGACTGCCACCTAAGACTGCAGCCCAGATCCAAGCAAGGCAAAGTAGGAGAATCCTGCCTCAGTTCCAGCAAAGAGATCTTTGCAATTACCCTCTGATCAGCTGCCCAAGATACCCATCATCTGTGGGCCTGGAGCTTTGGAAGTAGCTACTGCTGTTGCCCACTTTCACCTCCACTACCCTGGGGGCTTGGGCCAAACTGTGCACTTCTCTCACCCAGGTCCATTAGAGTTTTCCCACTGACCTTTTATTTTATCTTTGGCATTTGTGGGTTGTAAAGTCTGGAAACCACCACAGTTGCCACTGATTAAGTCACCTGAGGCCTGCTCCAGCTTGGTCTGTACTGGCATGACCCATATGGGGCTTCCCTCCATTCCCAGCCTGGTGCAATAGACCCTTCCTTTTGATCTGCCAGGCTGTCTTCAGCTGGAGATGTGCTTCACACTGTCATTTTGTGGGTTTTGTAGCTCTAAAATTTTAGAGTCATTTTTTTTGCAGGTATTTGAAGGTGATTGGTGGGGAAAGAGCTCAAACAATTTCTTATTTTTACTCCACCATCTTGGTTCCACCCTGACCCAGTTCTTCTTGAACAGTTTATTTTTTTGGGTAGGGTAGTTGGGGTTAAGTGATGTGCCCAAAGTCACACAACTAGTAAATGTCAAGTGTCTGAAATCAGATTTGAACTCAGGTCCTCCTAACTCCAGGACCAGTGCTCTATTCAACTTCAAGAGTCTGGTACTACCTCTTAAACAATTTTAAAAACAAAAATCCATTTAGAACTCTATCTTTTGATTCTTTTTTTTTATTCACAGTGAAATTGTAATGGTAATGGTCCTTAAAGCTAATGCTTAAAATTCTTGCTTTTATGCATTTATTTATAAGTTCTTTATGACCTAGAGTGTGATAATTTTTTGAAAAATATCCTCTGCTCTTTTCAGTAAAACTTAAAATGTCTTATAAGTCCATTCAGTTCTTTCTCTATAGGAAATCAGATGTAGTCTCTCAATAATAATGTTTTTATATCTGGATCCATTTGTAATTTAATTTATTTTTCCTTTAAATATATAATTGCTATGCTATTAGATATGTATATATTTTGAATTTATATACTTTCATTGCAAATGACTCCTTTAATCATGATACAGTTACTCTGCTGTTGGACTACCAGACTAGGCTGAGCAGATCCTCAGTTACTTGGCAGCTGCTATCAAAGGTGGCCTGAATATGTTACTCACCATCCAGTGTCCTACCTGAGTGCTGTATCTATGCTGGCTAGGTGAATGCACTGGAGACTCTATGGACTTCCTATATAATGGGCAACTCCTGGTGCAGCTGAATGTTAATAGTGTTCTTTTTAGCAAGTGCAAAGGATCTGTGGTCTAGCATAGGCAGAAATGTCTTTTCTTTGACTGCCCCCGCTCTGAGCTTTGTCACCTAAAGACAAGAGGTAGGCTCTGTCTAGCCTCACCTATTTAACAGTTCTTCCCATCACAGAATAGGCTCTCTCACTAAAATGAATCCAACATTACTTAGGTCACTTATTCTTCCAAGACTCCTTTTGGGTGTGTGGTCTTTTTAAAATGAGTGCTTAGGGATAAAGTTAATCATTGAGACAGGTGGCTCCGGTCAACTTTTTTGTGTTTCTATTCAAGGTAGCTAGCTATTCAAGTCTGCAGAACCTTCTGAAATGTGTCTAGGATACACATTGCAAATGGCTAATAACTTGGACTTAAAATTTAATAGGTATACATAGGGGGACTGCACATTGTTGGAAATCACAAACCTAAACTCCACTCCTACACAAAAATCCATCTTTATAACACAAGTGACTTCTAGGGATGCTGAATTTTTGTGAATCCTACATTATAATCTCTTTCCTCTCTTTACCCTGTTAACCAGTGACTTCATCTCCCATGGGTTTAATTATGCAGAAGATTCCCAGATTTATAAATCCATCCTTAGTTTCTCCCTTGAGGACCTGTATCAGATCATGGATTTCTATCGAATTTTTTGGACATTTTAAACTGGTTGTCCCTCAGGTATTTCAAACTCACCAGGACAAAAACAGAACTCGTTATCTTTCACCCCAAAACATACCCTGTTTCTTCCCTTTTTCTGTTGAGAGTACCACCATTCTGCCAGGCTCTAGATTACAAACCTTCTCATACTCAACTCACTCTCCCTTACACCACATATCAAATCAGTTTCTAAATCTTATTTTCTATCAATGACATCTTTTACCAACATCCTCTTCCTTCCATTCACAGGGCTACCTGCAAATTGTGATATTTTTAAAATTTAATTTGGTCCTCCATTTCTCCTTTTAACTGGTCTCCCTGCCTTAAGTTGTTTCCCATCCATCGTCTAGCCAGCCACCAACATGATTTCCCTAAAATTCAGGTCTGATCATGTCACCTTCCTCCCCCTATTCAGTATATTCTGCTGGCTCCCTAGGATCAAATGTAAACCCTCTTTGGCATTCAGTGTTCTTTACAATCTGGTTCCTTCTTATCTCATAGGCCATGATGTATCACTCTTCTCCAAGCCATGCTCACCTTCTTGCTGTTTCTCACACGTGGCATCCCCTCTCTCATCTCCAAATTTCTACTGCCTAGGTCCCCTAGAGAGGGCAGTAACATTTGAGGGAAAGGCCTCTTGAAGCTGGTAATACTTGAGCTGAGCCTTAAAGGAAGCAAGAGTTCTAAAAGGCAGCGGAGAGGAGGGAGAACATTACAGGATTAAGGATGGCTTATGCAAAAGTGTGGAGTTTGGAGATGGAATTCTGTATAGGGAGTAAGCAGGCTAATTTGTCTAGACTAGGGCAGATTATCTAAAGGGAATAAGGTAGAATAATTATGCAAAGATATGATGAAACTCAAGTATGAAGGGATTTAAATGCAAATACAAAGGTGTAGTCAGTGAGTTGGTTGATTAATTATCTCACTCCACTTAATGTGTTTGCAATACCATGCTCTCCAAATTTGAACCCACTTTCCCCTGAG
The DNA here is from genome assembly GCA_011680675.1 of Gymnobelideus leadbeateri. Lineage (NCBI taxonomy): Eukaryota > Metazoa > Chordata > Mammalia > Diprotodontia > Petauridae > Gymnobelideus > Gymnobelideus leadbeateri. The sequence continues at coordinate 517,321 of WOXC01010485.1, forward strand.
CTCTATATTTACTTGTGGAACAGTGTGCAATGCATTCTTGGTGGGGGTGGGGTAAGGGTTTGGACTATTTTGTACTAACTAAACCATTATAGTAAATACCTGTTTCTAAAAGTTAATTTATTCTAGCTAAGTAATATTGACTAATAATGGGAAGGGGAAGGCAAGGAGGAAAGGGGAAGCACACTGGGGGACTTGTGAACAATAACATTAGAAAAACAATACAATTCCTAACCCCACTGAATACTACATCTACTCTGTGTATGTGTTGGGGGCGGGGAGCAGCGAGTAGTAGCTGCTTTTTTGGTCATCCAACCTGCCTGCACATTTGGGAGTTGGAAGAGTCAGTCCAGAGCCTGAACTGCTCTCCAAACAAAGGAATTTGTATTTTATTCTGTAGGTAATAGGGATTCATGTCTCAAGGGAGGAAAAGATGAATGGTCCAAGCGATGTACTGTTTCAAAATGTAAAAAAGACATATGTGCTCTGGCAGATTACAGATCTTCTCTTTGAAGAATTTATAGGAAAACATGGACAGCAATTGCAGAGGAGGAGAGGATGCTGCTGACCATATTACTTCCCTGCTCAATAAACTACACTGGCTCCATATCACCTCTAAGATCAAATATAAAATCCTTTTTTTGGCATTCAAAGCCCTTCACAACCTGGTCCCTCCTTAACTTTTTTTTTTTTTTAAAGCAATTTGGGTTAAGTAACTTGCTCAAGGTTACTCGGCTAGTCATTATTTATGCGTGGGTGCTCATTTTCTGAGGCCGGATCTGATCTCGGGTCATCCAAACTCCGAGGCCGGTGCTCTTACTCACTGCGCCACCTAGCCGCCCCTTTAGGGCAATTGGGGTTAAGTAACTTGCCCAAGGTCACACGGCTAGGTTTTTGTTTGTGCGGATTAAGTGTCGGAGGCCGGCTCCGAACTCAGGGGCTTCTGATTCCAGGGCCGGCGCTCTATTCACTGCGCCACTTAGCCGCCCCCCTCCTTAACTTTTAATATTCTTATCATTATACTCCCCTCTCATCCTCCTAAACACACACACACACACACACACACACACTCTCTCTCTCTCTCTCTCTCTCTCTCTCTCTCTCTCACTCATTCTTTTCTATCCAATGGTACTAGCCCCTTTTGCTGTTCCTGGAACAAGACAATCTGTCTTGGGCATTTTCATTCACTGTCTGCCAAGCCGAGTATGTTCTCTTTCCTCCTCTGTCTCCTGGTTTCTTTCAATTCCTAGCTAAAACCCAACCTTCTGCAGCAAGAGATTCCCAATCCCTCTTAATTCTAATGACTTCGATCTTTTGATTATTTCAAATTTATACTATGTATGACTTGTTTATACATAATTGTTTGCTTGTTATCTTCCCCATTAAACTGTGAGCTCCTTAAGAACAGAAGCTTCCATGATCTTTCTTTGTATCCCCAGGGCTTAGCACAGTGTCTGGCATAGAGTAGGAGCTTAATAAATGTTTATTGACTGATGAAATCATAGCACCATTGATTTCTTTTTTAGTTTTATTAATAATTTTTTATTTGTAGACCACTGTTACTCCACTGATACCAACTGCCACCTAATAGAATACTGCCTTGCAAGAAAGAAAAATAGTTCAGCTAACTCACACAATCTATTAGGATTCACCTATGCAACATTATATGCCTTCACTTCCCTATCTTTAGAGAAATGAAGTAGTTTGTTCATCCACTGAAACTAATATTACTCATTGTGTTTAATTGTTCAGTTGATTTTTATTATTATTTTATTTAGATTATTGTAGCAGTATATTTCATTTTCCTAGTTCTTATTTCTTTTCCCTAAATTGATTTATCCAAGTCTTACTACATTTCTTCAGATCCCTTATATTAATCCTAATTTCATATGTAGTAATATCCCATTATAGTTAGATACCAGTTTGTTCAGTATTTTTCCAATGATGGGCATTCAATTTGTTTTTAGGTTTCTTTGTGAGTTTTTTTTGTTACCATATATGTGCAATTATGAATATTTTCTTATAAGTGGAACCATCTTTTCTTTGACTTTTTGAAGATGTGTGTGCTGGGTCAAATTTGGTAACTTCTTTGCACAAATTCAAATTATTTTCCAGAATGTTTAGACCAATTGTAAACTCCAACAATGGTATATAAATGTATTCATCTTTCCACAGCCCCTTCAACTTTGTTTACATTTTTATCACTTCTGCTAGTTTTCTGGGCATGAATTGAAACATCGCTTCAATTTATATTTCTCTTAATAGATATTTGAAACATTTTCATATGTAATTATTGACAGCTGGCTCTTTTTAATTGAGAACTAATTATAGCTTTAGCCACTCAGCAGTTGGGGAATGGCTATTCTTCTTTCTTAAATATTACATTTTTATTGGAGATATTAGATAGCAAACATTTTTATTCAGTCCAGTGTTTTTTTTTTTTTAATTCTAATTCTGTTGATTTTGTGCACATGTAAAGAAACTAGTTGGTGATTTATTGCTAGAGGTTAAATGTGTTTCTTTTCCACAATTCTGCTTTGTTCATTTTCTTTTTGAAGAGGAAAGTACATTTGCTTCATTTGGGGGAGTGAAGTGTAATTCTCTCTCTCTCTCTCTCTCTCTCTCTCTCTCTCTCTCTCTCTCTCTCTCCCTCTCTCTTTCTCTCTCTCCATATACATACACACACATATATAATATACATATATACGTGTATATATGTATGTATGTGTGTGTGTATATATATATATATATATATATATATATATATATATATATATATGGAGAGACAGAGACAGAGGGAGACAGAGACAGACATTGAGGGAGAGGAAAAAAGCTCCAATTTATGGGAAATGGTCCAATTGTTACTTTTATTACTATGCTATTCAATTAAATTACTTTGCTATGAACTAAATACATCCTATAACTGACTTGTAAGAGTATATACTTCAGCACAGAAGAATTATGGTTTGAAGGACATTCTAATCCAGAAAGTACCTTGAACCTGGGAGAGATTTTGGGTAAGGCATTGGACAAAAAGGTCCCCCAGTGCTGCATGTACAAATACCTTTAACCAGTCAATTAACTTTCTATAATCAAACTTGTCTGTTTTGTACTTTGTGATCTATAATCCATATTTGCTATGGATTCACTTGTCTGCCATGCTTCTAAAAGATATCTATTTATTCAGAGCCCATTATGGTATTTGGTATAAGATGCTAATCTAAACCTATTTTCTTCTACATTTATTTTTAGAGTTCTTAGAAGTCCTTGTCAAAATGGAAGTTAAGTCTCAATAGTCTGTGTTTTTAGGTATATCAGACAAAGCGCAACTGTGTCCATCGGCTTCTAGGTCTGACTGCCTTATATTGTTTGCTCTACCCTATTGAAGTTCAGCACAAGTATTTATTCATATGGAGAGAGACAAGAAGCAGGATTGACAACTAGGGACTCTTTAGTGATTTTTCACTGTGCCATGTTGACCTCATAAAGCTTGCAGTCTAGTAAAGGGCATGACACTGCTTATAATAACTTTAGTTCATTAAGTACATGAGACTAAGTCCAAAGTGCTTTAAATTTATATGAGGAAGATCTCACTTCCAGAGGAGTGAGTAAGTGAAGGCTTCACTGAATAAAAAGCAAATATGGGGGTGGTGGAGAATGAATCACATATATATAGAATGGTTTGTATAAGAGAATTGAAGAACAAAGTAACTTTGAACACTTCAGCTATTATTTTTAAACAACTGAATGCTGCATGTATATTAAAGTCTATTATTCTCCCATTTTGATACTGCACCTGCCTTACAGCCTAGGATAGTTGAAGTTTTCAAACAATTTGCTCACTATACTAGAAACACAGATTTTTAATGAAGTCAAAAGTAGAGGGAACAAATTGTGTTTTTCAAAAGTCAGTGTGCTTAAGTCCATATGGACAGATGTTGTTCAAGATGGTATCATAGAGTGTGAATGAAAAAGTGCCCGCTGTCAAAAAGTCATTGGAGTAGAAATTCTGTTTACTATAGAATAAAGCAAAAATTTAGAACAGAGTTTGTGGGTTATGATAGAGGCTATAATGTGGAAAGTTAACTCATTACAGTAAAACGTTCTAGTTGGAAATGGAGTTCTTCATTTGACTTTAAACCTTGTTCTTCTGGACATGAATATATTATATCTAAAATTTGGTTAATAAATGAAAAAGGTGTCATCTAGGATATATATGTATACATATACACTTTTAATAAAATTATTAATTTTATTTTCTGGAAAAATATTATAGAGTTATAGGATGATAAAGTGGGTATATATTTTTGGTGACGCTGTATATTTTCATTTCTCCAACAATTTTTGAAGTTTGCAGGACATGCGTTTCATACTTGAGAGCAAGGTTCAGTCAACATTTTAATTTACTCTGTAATCAAAGTACATGTTTCCTTAATCAATAATAGCTGACATAAAAATGAAGCAGCTCATAGTGGGTAAAAGGAGTTTGCAGTATATTATTTTTGATGATTCATATGCATAAAGTGGTATGAAATACATTATCAAGGACACAAGTAATTGACAGAAGATAGTGGCTGATCATGCTGTGAGTGTAAAGGCTAAGCAGTCACAGGCCAAAGTATTGCATTGGAACCCAAGAAATATTAGCATACCTAGAGGAGTGCCTCAGGTGCATTGCATGGCTCTTCTTTAGAGGAGTTATGGTAAGATAAGCTGGAGTTATGTGTGACATGAAAGTGTAGATAGTCTGTGATCTCTACTGGTGAAGGGAATTCCATGTTGATTGGGACCACGGGTACATTGAAACTTTGAAACATGTAAATTGGATTTTTAGTTTTGAAGACCTTTATAGTCATTATGATTACCAGAACCCAACAAATAGGTAGTAGCACTGTGATTATTTCCATTTCACATATAAAAATTGAGGCTCAGAAAGGTTAAAAAACTTACCTAAGATCACACAGGAAGAGGTAAATCCAGGAATCAAACCAAAGTCTTACGATTCCAAGTCTATCTTTTTTTTTTTTTCAACTACACAAACAAACAACACTGTTAAGCAAATGAAAATGGGGGAATCTGAGTCCAAATTTCACTTCAGGTACAAACTCCTCATCTGTGAACTATACATAATAATACTTGCATTCCCTTCCTTACAGAGTTTGTATAAGGAAGATACTCCATAAAGTTTTTGAAGTTATAGAAATCTTAGAGTGCTTTCTGCTTTTATTTATTTAGCACTATCCTCATGACAGTGCTGTGAACATAACCTGTGATATGTTCTAAAACCCATTTCACAGATGAAGAAACTGAGACTCAAAGAATAACTTACTTATCCTCCTATTGTTATTGAGTATCCAAGCTAGAATTTCAACCTTGGTCTCCTGACTCTTTGCTCATTGCTCATTTATTTTGTGAGTCATTGTTGCCATCACCATTTTGGCTATGGCTCTTAACTACTAATGGACCTATAAGAAAGGAAAGAGAAACTGTATTAAGGTTCATAAATTTGCTAAATGTTCCTCTTTGCTTCAAACATTAGTCTGCCTTTGTCTATGTTTACATGAACTCAATAGCACATACATTAAAAATAAACCAGCCTGTAAGAAAACCACAGATTCATAGATTTAGAACTGAAAAGGACCAAAGAAGTCATCTAAAAAATACTTCTCTTGAGATGTGAACTGTTTGATCAAGTAGTAAATAGGACAGTTACCAAATGGAAGATGTGTTCACATTGAGGTTGGGTGGGTGTTCACACACAGGGTGTGTGTGCATTTTCAGTTTTTTTTTTTAATTAAGAAACGTTAATGTTGAATTCCCATTGCAACAATATTTTCTCTCCTGTCTGTCTGTCTGTCTCTCTTTTTCTCTCTCCCCCTCTCCCTCCCCCCCTCTGTCTCTGTCTGTCTCCTATTTTATCTCCTCCCCTTCTCTCTCCTACCTCTCTTTCTCTCTGTCTCCCCCCTCTATCTCTCTGACATATTCATATCCCTCAGAATAGAACAAAACCCACATCTTGAAGATTAAAGTTTCCCTTGAAATAAATAATGATGATGATGCTAGCCTGTGGCTGCTAGGTGCTGCATTAGTCTCCCACTGAAGGTTGTCTGTTCCCAGCCTAGCATTAGGAGAAAGACAAAGGACCTTCTGAGAAACAGAGCCTTTGGCTGCTCTCCCTTGCTCTTTTTGAAATCCAAATGTGAGGACCATTAGGAGCAATGCATTGCCTGATCTTCACTTTGACAACATGGAGAGGAATTTTCTATAAACACCAAAGCAGGGAAAGCATTGAATGAAAAGTGGCTGTAAGTGCTAAGCATGATTATCCCACATAGCCTGGTTAGCTCTGGAAAGCAGCTTTTTCTCTGCACTAATGAGTTCAGGGCCATGACTCACCAGAGAAGGGTGTTTTGATATCCCCCACTCCTCGCATTCCTTATGATAGGAATTCATAAGCTGCTCTCAGTGACAGTTGTGCCAAATGAAAAAGCTCTGCAAAATGTGTGGTGAATAGATTATTCTGATGGCTGGTAAATGTGTGATAAAGTGTGAGTTTTGTCGTACATCAGAGAACAATAGAGTGAGGATCAACTAAGATATGCATTATATAAATAAAATGCACATGGACTGATCTCTTCTGACACCCCGACTCTCTTTGTGGCAGGAGATGTGGATCATTACAGAGGTGGGTGCCCTGTGTCTGGTGCATCGTCTCCTTATTAGGAATGATGAGAATGAGGGAAGGGAACTGAATTGCACTTTCAGTCGGGGGGGGGGGGGGAAATTCCACTGTGAATTCTGGGAGGCTCTCAGTAATGTGACATCATTATTATTGCAATTACTGGAGATGGAAGGAGCCTGGTAGACTGACAGGTGCAAGAGCATGATGTGGAATTGAAAGTCCTAAGAATCATTCCCATTCCTCTAGTGCTGTGATGCTTACCAAGTTCTTTCCTCATAACAACTCTATGAAGGAGCTACTGTCAGAGTTCTTATTCCCATTTTATAGATGGAAAAATTGAGACCAAAAATGGTAAAGTGACCTACCCAGAGATGTATAGTCAGAACAAGTTTCCTGACTCTAGGAGATAACAGAGAATGGGTTCACTGGAAAGAATTCCAGAAGTTGGTCATGTAGGTCAAGAGTTCCTTCCAAGGATCCCCAACTACATGGTCATCCAGCTTTCCCTGAAGGACTTCAAGAGAGGGAGATCTCACCATTTGCCAACATTGTCTACTAGGAAATTTTTTCAGCCTCAGTTTGCATCTCTGAAACTTCTCCCCATCATTCAGTTTTGCAATCTGTGGCCAAATAGAGGAAATCTCATCCCTTTTCTAGCCCTTTGAATACTGAAGATAAGCTAACTGTCATGTTTGCCTTAAGCCTACATCCCTAGTTCTTTTAACCAGTCTTCATATGGCATGGACCCTAGTCCTCTCATCATTCTAGTGATCTTCCTCTAGATCAGGGGTCGGCAAACTATGGCCTGCCGCCCCTTGTACAGAAATAGGCGTTGGGCCGTCGTTTGCCGACCCCTGCCCTAGATACTCTCCAGCTTGTCAATGTTCTTCCTCCAGTGCGGCAACCAGAACTCAGTGAAGTATTCCACGTTTTGCCTGATCAATGGAGAGTATACTGAAACTCTCATATCCTGTTTTCCAGCACTCATCCTCTCCTCATGTGGCCTAAGATGGGGTTAGTGGTTTGGCTGCCATGTCCTATTTGAGTGTATAGTCCAATAAACCCCTAGATCATGGTTTTGGGTTGTTGTTTTTTTTTTTTAACTGTTGCCCAGCCATATTTCCTGTAACTTGTACTTCTGAAGCTGTTTTTTTTTCTAGTACAATTACAAGGCACTTATCTCTATTAAATATTACTTTTTTGATAGACATTAAGGTGGTCAGTAAAGAGTACTTGCCGTGGAGTCAAGAACCTTGGGTTCAGACCCCAGTTGAGATATTGAGTTAGTATCTGACTACTATTCCCTGCCTTCTTCCTCTGCTATCTTTTTTGTTGCTTTAAGACATAGAGACACATTCCAGCCTTCTTGTGTTTGAATCTGTCATTCACCTTGCTTGGCATCCAAACTGTGCTTGTACTAGTCATTGCTGAGGGGGCAGGGAGAGGAGGGAAGAAGTGTTTATTTAGCCCCTGGGCTGCCTGGCACTGTGCTAACAGCTTTACAAATGTCCTATTTGATTCTTACAACCCTCCCTGGGAAGCAAATGTTATCATTCCTGTTTTTTTATAATTGAGGAAACTGAGGCAAAGAGAGTTAAATAACTTATCCATGTTCACACGGCTGATGAGGGTCTGAGTCCCAGTTTGAATTCAGGTCTTCCTGGTTCCAGGCCTAGAACTCAGCTGCAATATCCAAAGCTATGGCATTAGAGGTCATAGGAGATAGTCCTGGTTCCTGTTTTGCATTTTATCTTCTATGAGTTGCTAGATATCTAAATGGTATTCTTTTCCCTATGCTGGGCATGCTACAACCAGAAATATGTAGATTGTGACATATGTACACACATGTATACTTATATGTATATTTAATTTATATATATAATATTGCATCATAATACTGTATTGTATTACATTGTATCATACCATATTGCATTGTATTATATTGTAAACAACTTTCCCCCATTTCTACTTTTTTTCCATTTAAATTCTTGATTAGATTTGGAAATTCTAGACAAAAATATTTTTATGATCCCTTGTTAGGTGCCCTCCATCCCTGGCTCACAGATCTTCTAACTCTAAGTTCAGCATTGTTACACTATGTTTCTACTAATATAAATTCATTCATTCAACATTCAGTAGCGTACAACTATGAAAGACCAGGGTCTATGTTAGACACTGAGGAATATACATACATAAATATAAGAGAAAGTATTTAACTCTAAAAAAGGCAACACAACCAGACAGTCTATATTTTATGCCCTATGAATAACATAATAATTATTCCAGAAGTCAGAAGAGCTGCAGATCCTGATTGGAGATGGTCACCCATCCTACAGGCATAACCAGTTCACTATTTGAGGCATAACTCTATTCTAGGTCCTCTATGGCAAAACAAAGAAGTATGATCCCTTTCCATGGAGACTTCTAGGTCTCATTGGCCATATGAGTTTTTAAATGTGAGGGGAAAAAGAACATTTCTGAATAAGTCAATATTAGAGTTGCCTCTACCTAAATGAGAAGGAAATGAAGGGTTATTCAGGAAGACTTCATTGAGTAAGTGAATATTTGATTGCAGAAAGAGGACAGATGAAGAGATTCCAAGTTTAAATGGTGATAAATAAGTAGATACAAATAGCTAATGAATTAAGTGGTGTGTGTGTGTGTGTGTGTGTGTGTGTGTGTGTGTGTGTGTGTGTGTGAGAGAGAGAGAGAGAGAGAGAGACAGAGAGAGAGAGAGACAGAGACAGGGAGAGACAGAGACAGAGACATAAACAGAGGCAGAGAGTCACAGTGTCACAGTCACATAGTAAGAGAGAAAGCCACAGTCACAAGTTCTGTACAATCCATTGGTATTAGCACAATGAAAAGAAGCCACACAGCATGTTGAGTGTATGCTGAATTTGTAGAAGGATATGTACAAGAATTGCATTAGAGGGGCAAGCATGGATGATTTACAAGCTGTGTCCCTTGAGGGACTATCCAACATCACAGATCTATTAGCATATTAGAATCATCTATCAAGGAATCTGTTATTATCTTTTTTTTTTTTTTTGCCTTTTGGAGGGCAATTGGGGTTAAGTAACTTGCCCAAGGTCATACGGCAAGTTTTTGTTTGTGTGGGTTAAGTGTCTGAGGCCAGATCCGAACTCAGGTCCTTCTGACTCCAGGGCCTGCGCTCTACTCACTGCGCCACCTAGCTGCCCCATGGAATCTATTATTATCTTAACATGTGGATGGCAGGCACCTGCTGAAAAAGTGTTTTAGGTTCCATTTTCCACCAGTCAAACTTTTCTTTTCTTTTGTAATCAACAAATAATCAACACAATGAGATCTTGTATTCTTTACATTTCAATTATTTGTGTCACTATGAAGACACAGTGTGCTGTATAGACACACTGTGTCTGTGAAAGCTTACCTGGTTCACTTTCATATTCTAGTGAGGCTATCCTCAAGATGAATGAATTACTGGATGAACTATTTCTCAAGAACTTTATATGTACAAAGAGCTTTGTTAAATGCTGGGGGAAGTCCTGTGCCTCATGGGATCATAGATTTGGAGCTGAAAGGGACCTGTGAGGTCACATCGTCCAGCTTCCTCATTTATAATGAGGAGTCTGAGACCAAGAGAGGTTAGGTAACTTGCCCAGCTAGTAAGAATCTGAAACATGTCTTTGTAATTTCAAGTTCAGTGCTCTGTCCTTCTGGAACACTCAGTATAGCAATTGATTATTCTCGATAATTTTTTTGTACTAATACTCTCCTTGAACTTATCTATTCTTTTGGAAGCTACCCTTCTCTGGATATCTTAGATATTTTTTCTTGGTTGCCCTTAGAATTACATCATCTGAAGTGTAAATTCCTTTTTTACATATTTAATTATTGAGACAGGGTAGCATAATGGATAGAAAGATGGCTTGTTGCTTTCCAACTCTTTGTGACCCCATTTGGGGTTTTCTTGGCAGAAATACTGGAGTGGTTTGCCATTTCCTTCTCCAGCTCATTTTACAGATGAGGAAACTGAGACAAACAGGATTAAGTAACTTGCCCAAGGTCACATAGCTTGTAAGTATCTGAGGCTACATTTGAATTCACGAAGATGAGTCTTACTGACTTTAGGCCCAGCACTCTATCCATTGCACCAACTAGCTGACCTCCCAGTGGCTTTAGGGTCTGGAAGACCTGCATTCAAATTCTATTTCTGGCACATATGGATAGTATGTGGTGGGGAAACTCACTAAATCTATCTATTTAGGCAACTCTCTATGAGTATAAGTTGCAAGATAATTGCTAATCTACATTGATTAAAGTTTTCTCACAAGATATTCCCTACTCCTAGAAAATCATACAAATTTAATTGATATGTAAATATATGTATTTATATATGTTTTATTTTACCTATTAACTCTTCCTAATATTATCATCTATATTTTTGAATTTCACCTCCTCAGATAGGTTATTAGATATTTGCATTTGAATATCCTGGTTCCACTGTTATCGATGATGATAACATTGCAGAGCTATTCCATTTCACATCAATTTGCTTTCCTCCTTCACATTTCATTTATTTTTCCGTCCATAGCATTTTACAAATGACCTTGTATCTCAAACCAGTATTGCCTTTGGTTCCTTTGTCTGCTAGGTAAAGAAATGAAGTGCTAGTTTACTAAGGGCTACTTTTCCCCCCTCTAACTAACAATCTTCTTTATTGGCTAAATATCTTGGGGAAATAGCAATGATCAGAATCAGTGGTTTTTACTTTTATCCATTTCCCATTTTCTAGAAGTTAGCAGCTTGCTTAGATAGTTTGTGTTGGGGAAAGGCACTACCATTCCCAAGGCTCTTGGTCTGGGGCTCGAGATCCTGGACCATTTCTTAGATTTTAAAGGGAGACAGTGGTCAAGGTGGTGGTTTGACTTGCCTGGTACATGCTGCCTCCTATCTTTCTGCAAGGTGCCCTAATGCTTCAGCCAGGCTGACTTGCCTTCCCTCTAGCCCAGGGGTGGGGAACCTGTAGCCTCGAGGTCACATATGGTCCTCTAGGTCCTCAGGTGTGGCCCTTTGACTGAATCTGAACTTCACAGAATAAACCCTCTTAATAAAAGGATTTCTTCTGTAAAACTTGATCTCAGTCAAAGGGCCACACCCAAGGATGTAGAGGGCCACATGTAGGCAGCCTTGAGGCTGCGGGGTTCTCCACCCCTGTTCTAGTAACAGTTGGAAGTAATGACTGGTCACTTCTCCGTCATTTTGCTTCCCTGGATAATGGCAATGATGCCTGGATTAGAAGCATCTAGTCATCTGGGAGGTGCTACCAGTATTTCTTTTAGAAAAAAAATTAACATCTAACAAAGATAAAGTTTACTCAATAGTAGCATGGAAAAAGTACTCAGCAAGAATATAGCATTGATTCAGTTGGGTGCAGATTTCTGGTGTCACCCAGGCTCTTAACCTAAGTGTCATGTTCCTCACTCTCTTTCACATTCCTATTTACAGTCTATTGCCCTTCCTGTTAATTCTGTCTTTGTAAGTTCTCTCATATAAGCTCCATTCTATCCTCTGACAGTGCCACCACACTGGTACAGACCTCATCACCTAATGCCTGGCCTGGTGAAATAGCCTGCCTACCTCAATTTCCTCTCCCCCCTCAGTCAAGTCCCTCATCCACTCAACTATCAAAGGGATTTTCCTAAAGCATAGGCTTGATAGCATCACCACCTTTCAGTAAACTCCAATAGTTCCATATCAGCTCTAGGATCAAATACAAAAATCTTATGGTTCCTGTCAATATTTCTGTTTTGCAGGTATTAGGTTTCCCTGTAATTTAAAAATTAGAAATTTATTTCATGTCTTAATTCCACACCAAAATTCCCAGCATCTTTTGTTCTTTGCTATTTTTATTTTTTAGCATTAACAATACTAAATATCAAGATATGTGTTCACTTGGCATGTCAAGTTCCTCATAGAGCTTCTTGTTTCCATTCCCCTATGTTGTAGATACAGGGATATGCACTGCTTTTAGCTTTATGGTAGTTTGCTTATGTTTACCAGGAGCACTGCAAGACTAGATGACTAGATACTCCATGAAATCTGGTTTCTTGTTTTGGGGTGGGAGATGGAGGTACCTTTATAAGCTCCTTTATTAGCGTACTCCAAGGAGAGCTCCCTCCATTGGATCCAAGCTGTCCTGAATGGTTAACGAGTAACTACAGGTTGATGTAGTCTGCCATATCTAGTTAGCCTCAGACCTGCCTATGGTTCACACCCCATGTAAGCAGTCAGGCTGGATTATCTCATCATTTTGCCATATACCTTGTTGATACATACATACTATTATTTCTGGTAAAGCAGTGTTAATCAAATGTTCTTTGGTTCCAGGTTCCACTCATCTGTCAGACCAAACTCACACACACACACACACACACACACACACACACACACACACAATCGACATATCCCAGATATGTTCCTGATTAGATTTCAGGGCAAGTCACTTTATAAATTGAATTATCATCACTTTACACCTTGAATTGTAATTTCAGCACACTTGGAGAACTTGGTTATTATTAAGGAAATGCTGAGTATTAGAAAGGAGCAGAATACTTGGATATATGTCCTACCATCACCTTTACTTTATTTCTCTGAGCCTCTCAGTTTCCTTGTCCAGTATGGTCACAGTATATTAATCTTAAGGTATGAAAACAATAAAACATTATATAAATGTAAGCTATCGTAATTTTAGTAAGCATGGTGAGTCAGAAACAGTGTGGTGTAATAGATATAGCACTGTGCTTGGAGTCAGGAAGACATGTATTCAAATTCTGCCTCAGATATTTGTATCACCCTGGGAAAGTCTGTAGTCTGTGCCTCTCTATATAACTTCTCTATGATTCCTTTTCCATATATAAAATCAAGGAGTTGGACTTGATGGCCTCTAACGTCTCTTCCCACTCTTAATCTATGATCCTGTAATTATTTGTAACATTATTATTAAAAAAAAAAACTTCTAGCAGTGAATCCTATTATGGTAGAAATAACCCCATGAATGGATAAATGGTTGACATTATAGTTTAGAAATAGCCAGAAAGTTGTTTCCACTAATTCAATTTTCTCTCTGTCTTTTCCTATGACTTTATAAGTTTAGCTCAATCGCTTATTTTGTTTCCATAAAAACATAAGCCATTTGCTGTACATACTTCACCTGCCAAGCCTTAAATTTCCAGAATCAAATGGAATAAATGCCTCTTTGTTGAACAGATCTTATAGGTCAAGACACATCTGTCACATGTCATTGTTGTATGCATATGGAGGCATAAGGTATATTTAAAAATTAGAATGCACTTGGATGAACACATATATGGTGTATGAAAGTGTTTATGTCTATTTTCTAAAAGGGCCAATGATGGCCCTTTCAGAAAAGCTACAAGAAAGCCAAGCTTACAAAATGTGTTAGGCAGTAATTAGCCTTTCCAGAAGCCTTTTCTCACAGCATATTTGAAAGACAATATAACAAGAGCACTTGATTTGCCCTCAGGTTTGTTCCTTATCTGTAGGACAGTGGGCAAATTTCTGGGCCTCAGTTTCCTTAAATGATATTTTAGGGGTTGACCTGGATTTATTCTAGTTCTAAGTTTCTAAGTCCTATATTAAGAAAATGAGCACCTCAGAGTTTGGCTTTTCAGCCTCTTTCCTTGTCCCTGTGGTAGAGGCTGGAGGCAATGGGAGAAGCCATGGAGGAAGAGGCCTGTTGGCCCATGAACCAGGGAAAGAGACGGAGGAAAGAGATTTGAGGTGAGACAATGTTTGTTCTTTTTTCTTGAAACCATAATGAGTTTGTCCATCACAAAGGTGGCCAATCTTTGACATGACTGGCAAATCGTTGCTGAGGGTGGGGTGAATAGTAACCCCAGAACAACAGGGTAGCCAGAAGGAGCAATGATTTGAAGTTAGGAGACCTTGTCTTTGCCAAGTTCCTTTCTCTTTCGGGAGTTAAAGTTCTTTATTTGTGTAATCAGGGTATAGATATATAATATTTGTATAACTTGTAAAATAAAGGTATAGATGGCCTCTAAGATTTCTTCTAGGTCTAAAAGCTATGATATTGTGAATAACAGCAACCATAATAATAGTTAGTATTTATACAGTGCTTGCTATGTGCTAGACACTGTGCTAAACCCTTTACAATTACTGCCTTCTTTGATCCTCACAGCAATCTAAGGAGGTAGGTACAGATGAGGAAACAGGCAAAATGAAGTTAAATGACTTGACTAAGGTCACAGACCTAGGTAGTATCTGAAGCCGGATTTGAACTCACATCTTCCTGCTTCCTGGTCCAGCACTGTGCCACCTAGATAAATCATTAATAGGTATCAAGGGCATAGCATCACATCATAAAAATCACTGGATGTTAAAAGTTTAGGACTGAAAGCACATTAGAGACTCTCTTACTGATCTCTTCATTTTAGAGATGAGAGATCTGAGACCCTCAACACGAAAAGGATTTGCTTAAAATCTCCAAGTAAATGAATGGGGGTGAGGGTGGACTTTTGATCCAGGTTTCTTGACTTCTGGACCAATACACTTTCTACTGTGCCATGATGCTTATCTATACCACATGTCCCAACTTCCCCCATTGGCCTTCTTTGTCCTAATCATCAACAAATAGTAAATATGATTATCAGAGTTATCGGGCAACCTGTGTCCACTAGGAAGTCCTAAGCTTATTCCAGATGAGTTGTTGACTCAACCTAGTCCAGGCTCCAGAATTACCTCAGGAATTAGTCCAGGTAAAAATTGGCCTCCTAACCCAATCCTCCATCTTGGTCACAATAGGGATTGGGTGAGAGTGTGGACAACTCAGCATGAGTCCAACCCTAGGTCTACACAAAGAGCTCAGTCCCAATGCCCAGCAAGCAACCATACTATTATACATAGCTCATGGGCAGAGCTGGAGATCTCATTTCCTTACACAGTGGTTTCTCTGAGTAGGGTTGCGCTCTATCAGAGAACAGGGACATCAGGCTCTTCCCATGGACTGTGACAAAGCCTTAGCTTTTCTCTAACTTCCGAAGTCTATTATGTGTGAACAGCTGTTGTTTATCCTGTAGATATATTCTCTTTCCTTTTGGCACAAAATCAAAGCTATTATCCATTCCAAAATTGGATGTCTATAGGCCTTTTCATTCTGAACATAGAGGGGCAGAAATGATAACACTGAGTATTTATATTGCACTTGTATTTTTCTAAACTCCTTATATTCATTAATGAATTAATCCATCCTAACACCCTCTCCCTTTATTAGGTCAGCATTATTGTCCTTATTTGGCAGATAATGAAACCAAGACAAAGAGGCTGATGCTTCGCCCAAGGTCATATGCCAGGTCTTTGCATGCCAGAATGTAATGTGCCTGAGTTTATCCTTAGGCCCAGGCTGTGTCTAGACCAGGACTGAATTAGTCAGGTGGCTGCTAATGCAGAAGTGAGGACTATGTACCAAATGCCACCTAAGTCCAAGGAACTGAGCTTAGTGCCAAGGATGCAAGGACGACAATGAGACAATTCTGGAGGTTAGGGAGCTTATGTTCTCAGTTCTCAATCTACAGCAGCTGACTGAGGCACTACCACAGAAATGAGGAAGATTAATATTGGATTGTCTTATTTAATGGCCAGTATTTCTATGTGAATCATCCTTTTCCTCGTTTTGACAGATCCTACTTTTGAAGGACAGGCAGTTTCTGAAGGGCATGATTAAGGTGATTACCCCCAGCCCCCAAGGCATCTGCTTACTAGCCTTAGTAGGAGCCCTTCCTTCTGCAAGTGAGTTTGAGCTAAGGCCTTTCCTAGGGAATGAGTCTTGTGTCCTTGCTTTTCCTAACCTGGGTGCCCCAGTGATGAAGATAGGGAGGAACTGGGAAGTCTCCTCATTAAACTCCCTAGCTCCTCATTAAAATGGTCACCGATCAGGGTTGCCTTATGTTTGCCAATAAGGGTCCACCTGATGTAAATCAGGCCAATGAAAAGGAAGGCATGCCTAGGCTTAAAAGATACTGTCAGGCCTTGCTTGGGGTCTTTGGCAAAAATGGAAGCTAGCCATAAGACCCCTTTGTTACCAGACTGCATGCCCTTCTAATAAAGGATATCTCACTTGGAGAATTACCTTTGTCTGCCTTTTGTTAAATTCCACTCCTGATAGTCAGTCAGTTAACCAACAGACATTTTTAAAGTGTCTACTGTGTTTGAAGTACTTTGGAAGACACTGGGCATATAAATGCAAAAATGAGTTGTTATTTGCCCTCAAGCTCTTGACAAACAGCATGATATTCTGGGTTGAGCACTGATCTTGGAGTTAGACTTTAGTCTTAGTTTAGTCTCTGACCTTAACTAGCTTTGTGACCCTGGACAAGTCATCAATCCCTCTCTGAGACTCCAATTCTTTGTAAAATGAGATAACAATAATTATCCTGACTCAAAGGTTTATTTTGAAGAAAGTGATTTGTAAGATATTGACTGTATGAATATGAGGTATCACTATTAATGACCATGTGGTGATGGATATTCGTCAACAAGAAAATCAAAATAAAGGGATTAACCAGTCCTAGATTTTTTTTTTTACACGAATTTTTGTAATAGTAAATTGAGCACTGAGGTTGGAGTGATGAAAATACCGATTCAAATCCAGCCTCAGACACTTTCTAGCTTGCTAGCTGATCCTGAACACTTCACTTAACCATGGTCTGCGTCACTGTCCTCTGCTGTAAAATGGGAACAGTTGTGCACCTACCTCCTGGGGATTTTGTGAGGATCCAATGAGAGAGTATTTGTAAAGTGCTTAGTAAGTGCCTGGTGCATAGTAGGTATTTAATAAATGCTTGTTCCTTTCCCCATTTAGATTGGAACGGCAGGTTGTGAGACTTAAACTACTAAGAAGAGACATAGCTATTATTTGTATAGATTTAGAAAGTGCTTTTGCTCAGTTTTTTTTTTTTAAGGTAGATGTGGAACATATGATTGTCTCTATTTTAAACATGAGGAAACATAGGCTTCTAGAGAAAGTAACTTGCCTAGGGCCACATAGTTAATGAGTGTTTGAGCCAGGATTCAAACACAGGTGTCCTGATTCCACGTGTAATGCCTTTTCCATTGTAACACAGGATTATGGTATTCAAGTCACAGGCCCTCGCCTGGGCTAGCAGTGAGGGGCAGGTGGTAGAAATCTGTGTGGTGCTAGGCCAATTCAGAGGAATAAGGTAGATACAGCATCTGAGTAAATGAACTGGAGCTCACATTTCCCATACAGGAGAGCACAGGCAGCAGCTTTGTTCAAATGCATGTACAGGAATCTATGTCCAGGGATTGGAACAAACATATGGAGAAAGGCAGTGAAGAGAAATTGGACTTCCTAAAAAATTTGGAGCAGTGTCCTTAGATCTGATGGTGATAGGCAGGTCCTCATAACGATGTAACCATGGTGTTTATCCAATACTGGGCTTGGAGGAAGGAAGATTCATATCCCACCACCAACACTTAGCATGTGTGTGTGTAGCCTTACTGTGTTTGTTACTTACTTTCCTCTTCTATAAAATTTTCTATATCTTCTGAGGAGCCTTCCAGCTCTAAATCTGTGACTCTTTGGTTCAAACCAATATATATTTCTTTAATATCTACTCTATAGGAAAAAAAAACACCACCACCTTGGTGTTTGTCAGAATTCAAGAGAGAATGGAGCAACATGCTGGCATAGAGTGCAAAGAAAAGGTAGTATCTGGGGCAAATAGCAGTTCATTCCCCAAGGATATGCCTACCAAGTAGGATATGTAGAGAATAGCTTTACATTTCAGTTGGAGGAAGATTTTTTTCCTCATTTCTTTCAGGAGCTAGCTACAGTTAGTAATTTTAAAAGTCAGCTAGAAGGAGCAGAACTTTGTTTTATTGATCAAAACAACCTATCTGTGGTTATGAGTAAAATGGATGGTAAGATTATAGGCAGAGGGACAAGGTGAGAACAGTTATTGCCATTGCTCATAGAAATGAGACTCTTGGACTTTTGTCCATGATATCTTTAATGCAGTGAGTATAAGGCATTTATGGGTGTTTGTGTTAGTTCAGAAAAATGTCTTGTCCCACTCCAGAGCATAGACATAGTGTCCCACCAAATCAGAATATCTGAATGGTTAAGAAGCTGTGTTCTAGATGCAGCCAGCAAATGCTTGATTGTACCAGCTAAGCTAAAAGTCACTCCTATTACCAGAGAAATCATATGTGATAAAAGATGCCAAGATATAGCAATGCTGAAAGGGAAAAAAATTATAGAGTGAATCCCTGACCTCCTGGAGTTCACAATCTGGTATATGAGGCAAGGTATGTGCAAAATAACCATAATGCAAAGTGAGATGTGGTAGATGGAAACCAAAGGATTAAAATCCACCAACAAATATTTATTAAATACCCACTATGTGATTGACACCATGCTAAGTAATCAAGATAAAAGATAAAAATGAAACAGTCCTTGCTCTCAAGGAGCTTATACTCTATCAAGAGGAAGACCATGTATGTAATGTGTATATACGCACATATTGTATATACATGTGCATATATGTACATTCACACATATGCACATATATACATACAATGTGTATGAAGTAAAGACAAAGAGAATTTTGATGTGTAGGATACTAACAGCTAGGAAGACCAAATTTTGATTGTATGTAGAAGGTAGTATTTGAACTGAGTTTAAAAGAAGATAAAGTATCAGTTCTAAGAGGCAGATGGGAGAGGGAATCCATTCTAGGCAATGAGAATAGCCAATACAAAAGCAAGAATATAAGAGATGAGTGCCATATGTGAAGAATCAAGAGGAGGGTAATTTGGCTAGAAGAGAATGATAAGGAAAGTAATATACTATAGGACTGGAAAGATTATGTTGGAGCCAGGTGCTGAAAGGCTTTAAAAGACAAACAGAAGATTTTGTATTTGATCCTGGAAGTGATAGGGAGCCACTGGAGTTAATTGAGCAGAGGAGTAATCTGGTCAAATCTGTTCTTTAGGGAAGATCTCTTTGGAAGCAGTGCGGAGCATAGATTGGTGAGAGGAAAAGAGAGATAGGGAGGGAGATCAATTAGGAGTCCATTGTGGTAATCAAGAAGAGAGGTGGGTAACAGGAGGCTGTAATAGGTGGGTAACAGGTGGTAGCTGTATGAATTCAGAGAATGGGAAAGATTTGAGAGATGCCGGACATATAGGAATGAAAAGGTTTGACATCTTAACAGATTCACAAGATCACAGGATGATGAATTTGCAGCTGGAATGGGAGAGATGGAGGCTTGAACTCAGATCCTCTGACACCACACCAAATTTTTTACTTTCCCATCACATAATATCCAGTGGGGATAGGACATAGAAGAGAGTGAAGAGCTGAGGACAATGCTATGGGAAGACAGAAAAGAGATTCAGCAATTGGACAATGAATCCTGGAGGGTTTCATGAAACAAATAGCTTTTGAGCTGGCATTGGAATATGGGTAAGAATTTTAATAGGTCCTTTGCCTTAAAGGGGTGTGTGTGTGTGAGCTTGTGTACACACACACACACGCACATTTTACATTCAATTTAATAATTGTAGAATTACAGAATATCAGAGTTGGAAGAGACCTCAGAAGTCCTACCCATGCCTGAGTGGGAATCTGTTCTGTAACATCCATACACCTCATGTGGCCATCCAGTCTCTGCTAGATGACTTTTTCTAATGGTAAATACATTGTCTCCTGAGGCAACCCATTTCACTTATTAACACCTCTGACTGTGAGGAAGTGTTGCCTTATTGGACTCCAAGCTTGCCTCTCTGTAGCCTTCCCCCATTGTTTCCTGGTTGACCCTCTGAGGAAAAAATAATTCTCACAATATCTCTTCCACTTGATAATTCTTAAGTATATGAAGGCTTGTCCCCAAGATGATGTCCCCGGAGGCTCTGAACTTTTTTTAGAAATTCTTTAGGGAAGCTCTAACAATATTGATCTCAGTGATAATTAATCAATATTTATGTGGACATCTACCATTCATGCTAAGTCCTAAGGGAAGTAGAAAGGAATAGTATATATGCTATGGACCCTCAGTGAGATTAAGGTCTAGTTGGTGCTTGTTTAGTACTAAAAGACATTTTTTTCTCTGGCCCTTGAAGAGAATAAAAGGAAATAACATTAAAAAATCAGATATTATTTGGGGCTCTGTTGATTCTTCCATTTAGTTTAATATTTAATCTAAAACTCAAGAATCATTATAGGGGCTCAAAATAAGACTCTCTGATTTGCTTCTAGGAATTGCTAGCAAGTGGTATAGCCCAAGTCAATCTTTATATTTTTCTTCCTGTGAATTCTGACTGATTATCTGACTTAAACGTAATTCTTAGCAGTTGGAAGAAAAATATGAAGGCAAATTCATATATGATGATGGATGTGATAAGATTAATTTCTTTCCCCCCCCTCTTTATTTTTTCTCAATTACATGTAAAAAACATTTGACATTAAAAAAAATTGACAAGTTCTCTCCCTCTCTCCTGTCCCCTCCTTGAAAAGGCAAGCAATTTGATATAGATGTGCATTCATGAAAAAATGTTTTCATCTTAACCATATTGGAAAAAAAAAACAGACCAATATTAATTAAGAAAGTAAAGTATGTTTTGATCTCCATTCAAACTTTATCAGTTCTTGTTCTGGAGGTAAATAGCATTTTTCACTGTAAGTCATTCAGACTTATCTTGTATTGCTGAGATCAAATCCTGGAGGAATTACAGTTGTCATTCCTAGTTCAACATTATACGATATTGCTGTTAACTGTGTACAGTGTTCTCTGCTCACTTTATGTCTTCACAGGTTTTTCTGAAAGCATCCTACTCATCATCTCTTAGATCTTTTGGATCTTTCTATTCATTGAACAGTAGAATTCTATGGTCATTTACCACTGTGTATTGTGTACCTTTTCTATTCCACTGATCCGCCACTCTATTTTTTAGCCAGTGCCAGATTGTTCAGATGATTACTATTTTATAATACTATTTAAGATCTAAGTTTGCAAGACCACCTTCCTTCACATTTTTCCCATTGATTCCCTAGATATTCCTGACCTTTTGTTCTTCTAGATGAATTTTATTATTTTTTTCTAGCTCTATAAAATAGTTATTTGGTAGTTTGATTGGTATGGCACTGTATAAGTAAATTAATTTGGGTAGGATTGTCATTTTTATTATATTGGCTCAGCTTGCAACATTTCTCCAGTTGTTTGGATCTGATTTTATTTGTGTGAAAAGTGTTTTGTAATTGTATTCTTATAATTCCTAGGTTAGTCTTAGCAGGTAGACTCCCAAGTATTTTATATTGTGTGCAGTTAATTCAAATGGAATTTCTCTTTCCATTTCTTCCTGCTGGACTTTGTTGGTAATATATAAAAAAGCTGATGATTTATGTGGGTTTATTTTATATCCTATAACTTTGCTGAAATTGTTAATTATAGAGAATATTGATTTCTTATGTATCTCAGTAAACTCTTGTCCTTTTTCTTAATTTTCAACTAAAATAGACTATATCCTGGTGGGGGCAGATCCTTGTTCAAGAAAAAGGACTTTGGAAGCTTTGTGGAGGATAAATTATTAAAATGGAGAGAGACTTGAGGGAGTGAGAATAATTAGGAGGCCATTGCAATAATCCAGGCAAGACATATTAAGGGCTTGAACTAAGATTGTGGCTATGTGAGTAGAGAGGAGTCAGATAGTAGAGATGTTGTGGAAGTAGAGCTAACAAAATTTGGCAACTGATTGGATACGTAGAGGAAAGTAAAGTAAGGAGTCAAGGAAAAAAGTCAAGATTATGAACCTGAGAATAATGGTATTACCTTTCACAGAAGTAGGGAATCATGGAAGAAAAGGTGGTTTGGGGGAAAATGTATTAAATTCATTTTGGGGATATGTTGAGTTTGAGATGGCTCTTGGACATCTGCTTTGAAATGTCCAATATGTGGTGCTAATGCTGAACTGAAACTCAGGGGAGAGAATGGGGCTGTGAGTCATCTGCATAGCAGTGATAATTAAGTCCTTTGGAACTGACAGAGTCATTAAGAGATGACAGGGAGAGAAGGGAAGATGGCCCAGGACAGAGACTTTGGGAACACTCACAGTTAGGGGGCACGATAGGGATGACGATAGAGCAAAGAAAACAGAAAAGGAACATTTATTTTTTTTCCTTAATAGTATTTTAATTTTTTCCAATTACATATAAAGTTTTTTTCAGCATTCATTTTTGTAAAATCTTGAGTTCCAAAATTTTCTTCCTCTCTCTTCCCTTCCCATTCCCCAAGACAGCCAGCAATCTGATATCGGTCATGTATGTACAATCATGTTAAATTCATTTCTCCATTAGTAATGTTGTAAAAGAATTGGAACAAAAGGGAAAAAAAAACATGAGAAAGAAAAAAAAAACAAAAAAAACCAAAGCAAAAATAGTATTCTTCAATCTGCATTCAAACTCCAAAGCTCTTTTTCTGAATGTGGTTTGCATTTTCCATCACAAGTCTTTTGGAATTGCCTTGGATTATTGTATTGCTGAGAAGAGCTAAGTGATGGAGTGGGAAACCTGCAGCCTCAAAACCACATGTGACCTTCTAGGTTCTCAAATGCAGCCCTTTGACTGAATCCAAACTTCATAGAATAAATCCCCTTAATAAAAGTATTTGTTCTGTAAAACTTGGACTCGGTCAAAAGGCTGCACCCAAGGACCTAGAAGTCCACATGTGGTTTTGAGGCTGCAGGTTCCCCAATCTGGCTAAGTTTATCATAGTTAAATACCACACAGTGTTGCTGTTGCTGTGTACAATGTTCTCCTGGTTCTGCTCACTCCATTTAGCATCAGCTCATGTAAGTCTTTCCAGGTTTTTCTGAAGTCTGCTTGCTCATCATTTCTTACAGAACAGTGGCATTCCATTACAGTCATATACCACAACTTGTTCAGCCATTCCCCAATTGATGGGCATCCCCTCAGTTTCCAATTCATTGCCACCACAAAAAAAGAACTGTTATAAATATTTTTATACAAATAGGTCAAAAGGAGTATTTGATAGGAGAACCAGGAGAGAATAGTGTCATGAAAAAGTCAGCTATTGTATACAGGAGGAGAGGGTGGTTAAATATATCCCATGTAGCAGAGGTCAAGAAGGAGGAAGACTGAAAAAGGGCTATCAGATTTGTCAATTAAGAGAACATCGGTACCTTTGGAGAGGGCAATTTCATTTGAATTATGAGGTCAGAAGGTACACACATGTGGAGGTTAGCAAACAACTAAGTGTTAAAGAGTTAAATATAGGTAGTGACCTGAAGTGCAATAGATAATCAGAAAACAAAAATCAATAGGAAATGTAGTGTAGTCTGTGAGACACAGAGAGACAGAGAGACAGAGTGAGCAAGAGAGGGAATGTGCTTGTGCATCCCTGGGTAGGATGCAAGACAGACAAGTTAGAGGCCAAGCTTTTACAGGAATAAGCTGTGTGAGCTTGTCTAAGTCTCTTACCCTCTCTGGGTCTCCATATGCTCATGTGTTATATAACAGGGATATTACTAGAGGATACCTAAAGGCCTCTTCACATCTGACATTAATTTTATGAGTGTGGTTTAGAGCAGTCAGGGGAGACTTCCTAGAAAAGATAGAGCTTGATTTTGCCCTTGAAGAATGTACATTAGCGATAAGAAGAAATACTCCTATTTCCGTAATGCTTTACGTCTTATAAAGGACTTTCCCCATTACAAACAAAAAAACCCATGTCAGTGTTGATGCAGATATCATTTCCTTTTCACCTATGATGTAAACATTAAATGACTTGTTCAGTTGCAAAGTTCAAAATGTTGGAGAGTGCTAAAAACAAGTCTTCTGAGACCAAATCGACAGTTCTTTTGACCACACTAGACTGCCTTAGTGCTTTAAGACTTATGATACCCTTTCCCTATTAAAAAATAAAAACAAAAAAACCCCTTATGCGGATTAAGACAAGTATCATTATTTCCATTTTATGGATGATAAAACTGAGGCTCAGGGACAATGACACAGCTTGTAAATGTGAGAGCCAGACTTGAAACCCAGTTCTTTTGCATCCAAATCCAATATCCTTTCCATGGTAATGAAGCTGCCTTTGGAAAGGCTGGAGAGGAGGGGGTGGCAGACTTCCAAGGGAGAGTGATAGCTTTTTAAATTTAACACAAGCTTGGGAGCAATCACAGGGAACAGTCAGAGAGCTCCAAGAACAGCTGCAGCTGGAAGCCATGGAGTAGGCAGCAGGAACACCTCCTGGAGCCTCACAGGTCTTTTCAGTCTGCCCACCTGGAAGGCAGTGGCTGCTTTTCACCATTCTGTGTTCTTGCTTATTGTACTTGATGCCTCTCCTGTATGTTATTCTTCTCAGGATTTTCCCCTGATGCCTCCTTGAGGCATGGAAGTGACCCAGCATCCCCTAAGTCTGTACCAGGAGAAATTAAGCTCTGAAATGTCTTCCCAAGTTGGAAAGTTATTAGAAAAAGCCAAGAGAAGGGCTGTGTGCCTGTCTTCTGAAAGTCAGCCTGTGTAAGTTAGACTTATCACCAGTATGTCCATAGGAGCATGGATATTCAGCTATATTCACAAAGACCATGTCTCAAGGGGTAGAGCTGTTAGTAAAAGGTAGACACAGATAAAATCATAGATCCTTCAAGTAAATATTCAAACACACACAAATACAATTTTGTTGGGTACATCAAAACATCTGATTTCATTGATGTGGGTAAGGAAGGGAATAGAATAAACATTTATAAAGTACCTACTATATGCTAAGCACTTTACAAATATAATATCACCTGATCCTTACAACAATCCTGAGAAGTAGTTGCTTGTTATTATCCTCATCTTCAGTGGGGGAAGCTGAGGCAAATAGAGGTCATATGACTTCCCCAAGGTCATACAAGATAATAAGTGAATGAGGAAGGATTTGAAGTCAGGTCTTCCTGACTCCAGGCCCAGTATTCTATCAGTGGTGCCACCATTCCCTTCATAATAAAGATATATCCCACTTCACACCTTGGAAGCCAGTCTTCATAAGATGATAGGCACAGTAGGGTTACAGATATAGATCTGGAAGGGATCATAGAAGTCATCTATCCATCTTTTGGTTTTATAGATGAGAAAATTAAAATCAATTAAAGAAGTCATAGGATCATAGGTCTATAACTGGCAAGGACCTCAGAGCAGCAACAATTTCGTCCAACTTCCCCTCCCTCCCATTTTACAGATGAGGAAACCAAGGACCAGGGAGAAGTAACTTGTTCAGATTTACATAGGTAGGGAGTTACAAAGCTGGAATTTGAGCCTAGGTTTTTTTATTCTAGATTCAATTTTTTTACTTCAGTGTCATACTGCTTCCTTGGAGGTCCAGGATTTCACTTTCCTGTGAGTTTATGTAGTCAAAAAATAGATCACGTAAAGACCAACCTATTGGTTGGTGATAAGCTTTCAGGGGCTTAGGAAGGCATGTCCTTAGCTGACAGGCATGTAAGCCATTGCCTGACATCTTTCCAGCTTTGTGTAGCTCCTTCCAGGGTTCATGCTCTGTTAACATAGCTTTTGAGAACCCAGGGTCATCTGCACATTATTCTGAGACATTAGAGGAAAACTTTAATGGAAGATAGAATAAAGCCTTCTATAGTGAGCATGTCATCTTTTATCATGATGTCTCTTGATCACCAACAACGTTTGAGAATGTGGAGAATGTTATTGATATCCCTGCGGTTACTTCAATGGTTTGTCAGAATACTAATATTAAATCGTAAGCCACTTGAGAATACTGAGCTCAGGAACACCAATGCTCTGGGATAAAGCTTGAGTTCAGTTACTATTACTCATTTAGTCCTTGACCTTTTTGTTAAGACTACTGAGGAGGGAGTAGATTGATGCCACATGTCAGAGAGGCTGAAGTAGAGAGTCTATCAACTCTTGCTTCTAGGTACTGTCTAACAGTTCTGGTCTGGTCCCAGCTGATTAGTCTTGAGCTTGGCTTACTTCCTGGGATGAGCACAAAATTCCATCCCTGGCTCAGTGATCCATAAACAAACATTCATTTAGTACCTACTGTGTGTCAGATGCTATGCTAAATGTTGGGGACGCAAAGAATCAATCCTTTCCCTCAAGGATCTTGTGTTAATCCTAGTAGGAGAGAACACCTGTAGCTAAAGAGATGCAAACATCTTAAAGAGTAGCAAAAAGATATTATAATTATCTCTCAGGAAATTAAAGAATGGGAAGTCTTTACCTCCCTTTTCATTTCTTCCCTTCCATCTATTCAAAAACAGCCACTGTGGTTCAATTAGCTGAAGAATTCCTGAGGCTGTTAATGGACAGAAAAATGGCAGAATTCCAATGTTGGTGAATATATCACTATATTTACAAAATATTAACTGAAATTCCACAAGTCAACTGATGGTTCCAGGTTCTCAATGAAGCTGGAACCTGTGTTGTTTCCCCTAGTAGGATCACGGGATCTGATTCCTTATACTCCCCTTATTCTTTATATGTACCACAGTCCCATCTTGATTCTGCCTTCTTGCCTTTTTGTTTTGAGCAGTGTCTTCAAGTCTGGGAGTTCTGCGGTCCCTATCAGCAATTGGAGACCACACTGGCAGCTCCGCATCCTTGTCACAAGAACTCCATATAATTTTAGAAGAGATGTCCTTGTGAAGTGAGCCCTTTGTGGGAGAACATGGTGATACACAGAGCCCATTGTATAGTTAGGGGATGTGTGCTTCAGAAGCTAAGCCAGAAATAAATGTTAGTGACACAGAGCTAGAGGGAAACCCACCCACTAAATTACCTTTGTGAACAAGAAAAGAGCTGCAGGCAGAGTAGGAATAAATGTGATGGAGATGGCAATGACATCCAGAGAGTAGAACTGGTAATGAGGCAAAGAGGCCGCAATTATTCCTACCATAATATCCATGGAATTTAATTATTTTTTCTCTAAATGGTTGCAATAAGTTTTCCTGGCATTTCATATTCATCAGCAGAATGCCTGGCATCCTGCACTGTGATCAGTAAAGCCTAGGAGCATCTAAGTTCTGTTATGGGGTTAAAGGGTCCAGAATCCTCAAGGAGGTTGGTTTGGAAGGAGTTTGGAAGAATGTATGGAAGACAGATGGTTCAGTGGGAAGATGGCTGAACTTGGAGGCAGAGATTTACCACCTCTCTGGGCCTCAGGTCCCTCGTCTGAAAAATGAGGGATTTGGACTACATTAATCTGAGGTTCTTTCCAGCTCTAAATATATTCTGAGGTTCATTCTGACTGAGATTTTGTTATTCTTTAACACTTTAAAGAATCAATCAATCAGAAAACACTTATCAAGAGTTTACTATGTGCTAGGCACTGTACAAAGTGCTAATAATACAAAGACAAAAATGAAACACTGTTCCCACAAGGATTTTACATTCTGAGAGGACAACATGTATACACACAAAGGTAGCACCCTTTCCAAGGCTAATTATCCAGTTCCTTTTATATTAGTAGTCTGAGTCTCCAGGGAGAAGATATTATTTGCTCTCAGGATTCTAGGAGTAACCACAAGGGTCTGGGTTTGATAGGCCTTCCATTCTTCAGCTTCTACCTGTATGCACCACCACTGATTATAAGCCAATGACTTCAATTAGTTTTGAGAAAAGGCTATTTCCTGATGTGATAGAGTAAGAAGAGTTGGTATAAAACATCTGCCCCAAAATAATGGGAGAACACTCTTTCTCTATACACCTAAGGTCCCTGGGTGAAGTGTGCTCCAGCTTAATGTACAAAGGCATTAAGGTACTCACATAGGGAACATGTGTGGCAAAGGTGTAACTTACAATTCCTAGCTATTGGCCATTTCTTTTTCCTGTAGTTTCCTCAAGAAGTTCCTCTTCAGTGTAGCTTTCTGGTGGACTCTGAGATTCAGTGACTTCTTAAGAAAACAGCAGGCATCCCCTTTACTATGAAGAGTCTGATTTCCTGAAGTTATTTCCTTACCCATATGGATTTTCTTGTGTCCTTATCCTTGGTGCTGCCTATAAGTATTATTAGCAGCTGGTCCAGACTCTTTCATAACATGCTCAATGTTGGAGGAGTATAGCACTTACTCTGGGTTCTCTCCTCCTTGATGTGTTCTAGTATGAGCAGGAGGGGTTGTTTCTTCAAGACACTCCTAAGACCAGTGTCAACTACTGAAAGTCTACTGCTATACAAAGCCCCAGTGGCATGATTAACCAATCACACAGTTCCTTTCTTGACCCATTTTGAGGAGTTTTGCACCTCATAAAAAGATCATAGAGTGTCAAGTATCTTGTTCACACATTTAAAGTATCACTGTTAATTGGTGTTGAAGTGGTACTCCCACCTTTAGAAATCTACAAAAAAATTTTATCCAGAATATGTACAAAAGAAATGTGGGATAAATTTTGGAAGGACCCATATGCAGGTGATTGAGAATACAAAAATGTCATATTTTGAAGTGATATTTGAGTTAAGCTTTGCTAAAAACTAGGGATTCTAACAGGTGAAGTTAAGGAGGTAGTGCATTCTAAGCATAGGGTACAGCCTGTGCAAAATCATGGAGGTAGGCAATTCATAGGTGAGGAACAGCAAAAAGGATGGTTTTGCTGTACAAGAAGAGTGCAAGAAGGTGAATAATGTGCATTTAGGCTGGAAAGATGGTTGGAACCATGGTCTTTGAATGCTAAACAGAGGAGTTTTTAATTTGGTCCTAAAAATAATAGTTTATTGATTCTATCCATTATATCATCAGCACATATTCTCTTTCTTTCCAGCAGAGTTTGGGGGGTGTGGTAGAAAGATCACTGCACTTAAAGTTAGGGCTAGGTTTGAATCCTACCTTTCATGCTTACTAGCTTTGTGACCATGGAGAAGTCACTTTATTTCTCTGAAGCTCATTTTCCTCATCTCTAAAATGGATATGATACCTACATCGTAATTACCTTTCTGAAGATCAAAATAGATAATGCACATTTGAGTGCTTTGCAAGCCTTAAAGTTCTCTTTAGATGCCAGCTCTCCTTATCTTTACCAATATAGATCCCAACTCATCTGCAGTTTCTCATCCTGTATGATGCTTAGCCAAGTCCTTCTAACAAAGTATCCCTAAGAAATCTGTCCAGTGTGGTAGAGTGTTTTCCTCTTGTCCTTGTACTTTTTCTTGGAAGCCACTGGTGTTATTTTCAGGCAGTGCATCTTCTTTCCTTCTCTTGTTTCCTCCTTTCCTTCATGCCTAAACAACTCACATATTTAGCCCTTAATGGTTATTTCATGGCTTCTCAAGAAATTCCTTGGGACAGGTTTTGCTGTGGGTTCCCCTGACTGGAGAAGAATTAGGATGTGTTTTCCATTTCATTCAATAAAACATGTGATAAATAAAGCCCAAAGAGATCCTGAGATTTGAGAACTACTATCATGAAATTAATCACACTAGGGAAGTTGATTTCACGAATGGCTATGTAGGGTCAAGTATGATTTATTTTATTTTATTCAGAATGTGAAGGGGGAGGGAGTAATGGGTGATTGAATTTGAGATCAGTGTCAAATGATTTGAAGATCGTGACTGGGGCCTTGAAACAATCAGATCCTTCTTGAGTGTTTTAGGAGTAGGATGTGATCATCTTCAACATGAAACCCTGTCCCATCTGCTGGTTCTATGAAATGTCATTTAACTTCTCTGGGCCTCAGTGTCATCAACCAAATGAAGAGATTGGATGGAATGGCCTTTAAAGGCCATTTTGGGAAGGTAAGTCTATGTCTGTGGTTTTATAATCAATATTATTGATGCTAAGTATGAGCATGTTGAAAGCATGGATGGCTTCATCCTTTGTATTCCAGCGCTATGCCTGGTACATAGTAGGTACTTAAAAATGACTTTTGGTTGATATTAAAGGTAGACTTTTTTCAGTTCATAATCTGTTCCCTATAATCTTACTTCAAATTCTAATATCAATATCCACATTCTCAAAACTTGGTAGAAAGTGTAAAACTATTAGCCTTGGTCCTTCGCCTCCCAGCCAAAAATTAGCCCTTTTAGAGCCTGGGGCAATAGAAATGAAAGAAGTGGGGGCATTGAGGGTGGTCCTACTTTGTCACGAATAGATTACCTTGGTTAATGACACAATGTATTATAGGAAGCAGCTACATACTTCATTAGAAATGTAAAGTAATGAGCCCAGAGAGCAGAACAGCCAAGCCTTTGATCAAACATAGAATAATAAAAGTTGCAGGACTCCAAATGGAGTAAATTAAACTGCTGTACTCCAAATTCAGAGAAAGAGAGAGAGAGAGAGAGAGAGAGAGAGAGAGAGAGAGAGAGAGAGACCGACCGACCCATAGCACAGTACTTAAGTGCTGAGATATCTAGAGTGTTGAACCTGTATATTGAACCCTCTTCAAGGCCCTATTTGGGAGCAGTTGTCAGGGAATTATAGAGCCTTTAGAAGAATGAAAAGAATAGCACCAAAATGAAGGCTAAGGCTAAGACTTGGAGACCTTGCAGTAGTTAGTGTAAAGGATACTGGACCTTAAACCAAAGGTTCTGAATTCACATGTCAGCTTTGCCATTTAATTATCTAAGTAATCTTGGGCAAGAGACTATCTCTGTAAAAAAAAAAAAGGACAGATGGGTGGCACAGTGGATAGAGCAGTGGAGTCAGGAAGACTGGATTTCAAATGTGACTTCAGAGATTTACTAGCTGTGAGACCTGTTTGCCTCAGTTTCCTCATCTGTAAAATGAACTTGAAAAGGAAATGGAAAACAACTTCAGTATTTTTGCCAAGAAAACTCCATATGAGGTCACAAAGAGTCAGACATAACTGAGATAATTGAACATCAACAAAAAGGAGTTAGACCTGATTATCTTCAATGATTTCATGCAGTGATGTATTGTTTCAGGATCCAAGGGATCCTGAGAAAGTTTCTTGAGAAAAGTTCAATTTGTATCCTTTCTTAAAGGAGATTATGGAAATGGAGTGGTAGAGAGGAAAACCGGCAGGTTGCAGAAGCATTGAGAAGTGGATGACTGGTGTGTTTGTGTGTGTGTGAGGGGGGAATCTTGAGAAATTATCCAGACCAGGGATATCAAACTCAAATGCAAATGGATCTTGCAGGTGATATATTGATTTAGAAAACCACAAATCAATTATATCTATGATGTATTATATTTTTATTTATTTTGTTAAACATTTCCCATTTATATGTTAAGCCCTTGGGAAGTTGTGCAGATTTGATACCTCTTATATAGACCATCCTCTAATGATAATATTTAACTGGGCTAGTCACACGGGGATGAGCCTTGGTTCCTGTAATCCTGGTACTTATAGTCCAGAGAGGGATAAGATATGAACTTCTTTGTAGCTTCTCTCAACCAATAAGCAAGCATTTATTAAGTATTTACTATGTGCCAGGCATTGGGCTAAGCAAAGATAATACAAATTTTAAAAAGAAGCAATAGTTCTTGTTCTCAAGGAACTTAGTTTTTTTCTTGGATTTTTTTAAGAAAATATTTTCAAAGTATATATAAAAACAATTTTAAACATTTAGTTTTTTTCGATTTGAGCTCCAAATTTTCTCCCTTCCTTTCACCCTTTACCCACCGCACCCCTTGAGAAGCTAAACAATTTGATATTGATTATACATGTGTAGTCATGCAAAACACATTTCTATATTGGTTGTTGTCCTTCATTCTTGAAGAAGACCAAATGACATCACTGTATTAGAGTCACATTATAGTGTGTCCAGCTGTGGCTGGTCAGACCAATAGGAGCTTGGAATGCATTACCACAGGTCAGGCACAAATAATTCATGTGGACATTTGGTGGGGGGATTCCCTAAATTTGTGCATCTTGTGTTTCTCCTGAGCTATTTCAATTCCGCTTTGCTCATAGAGCACAGCACCTTCTCTGATGTGGGCACAGCAGTGATGTGGGCAGTCTCCCAAATTACACAATCAACTCCAGAATTCTTGAAAGACCTTGAGAATGTCCTTGTATCGATTCTTCTGACCACCATGTGAACACTTGCCCTGTGTGAGTTATCCATAAACAGTCTTTTTGGCAAGCGTGTTTTACTTTCAAACACGGCCAGCCCATGTTGTAGTTACATTCTCTGAAGTAGAGTTTGAATGCTTGGCAGTTTAGTTCTAGTGAGGACCTCAGTGTCTGATACCTTATCCCATTGGGTGATCTTCAGAATATTCCTAAGACAATTCAAATGGAAGTGATTCAGTGTCCTGGCATGGTGCTGGTAGACTGTCCAGGTTTCACAGGCATACAACAATGGGGTCAGCACAACTGGTCTGTATATCTTCAGCTTGGTTGTCAGTCTAATACCTCTTCTCTCCCACACTTTCCTTCGGAGTTTCCCAAACACTGAGCTAGCTAGTCATGTTGCAAAAGCAAAGACCACAAAAAAAAACCTAAACAAACCAACCCAGGAAAATTAAAGTGAAAAAAAGTTTGCTTCAATCTGCATCCAGACTCCATCAGTTTTCTCTGGATATGGGTAGCATTTTCCATCGTAAGTATCAAGGATCTTAGATTCTAATGTGAAGAACAGCGTGTATATAAATAGTTATACATACAAAATGTATGGAGTAGATACAAAGTAACCTAACAACTTGAGGGCTGGGACAGACTTCCTACCAAAGCTGGTATTTAAGCTGATTTATGAAAGAATTCAGGGATCCTAATAATCAGTCAGAGGTGAGGAGAAATGCATTATGGACAGAGGGAACAATCAATAAAAAGGAATGCATTGGGGGCTGGGAATGGAATGAGGAACACCAAGTAGTCCTGCATGGCTGGAGCCATAGAGTATGTGGAAGGGAATAAGGAATGTGAAAGAAGACAGGGATATAGGAAGGGGTCAGGTCATGAAGAGATTTAAATGCCAAAGAGAAGAGATATTGATCTTGGGGTAACAGAGAGCCAATGGAGTTTAATGCAGAAGGGGAGGAAGGGTCATGGTCAGATCTGTGCTTTAAGAAAATCATATTGGCCACTGTGTGGAGGATCCTTTGGAGTGGAGAGAGACTTGAGGTAGGGAGGACAATGAGAAGGCTGTTCCAATAGTGTCAGAGAGAGGATTAAAGCTTTCTCTAGGCGACTTGGGTGAGTGGTGGGGACACATAAGAAATATGGAAAGAAAAATGACAAGATTCGGCAACTTACTAAATATATGAGGAGAGTATGAATGTACATTAGAGAAATTCAAAACGCAATGTTATGGAAGGAAGGTCTGTATAAATTAAGGAAGCAAGTAAATATTAAGGACTTACTGTGTGCCAGGAACTGTGCTAAGTACTAGGACTACAAATACAAAAAAAGGCATTCCCTACCCTCAAGGATCATGCTAATGGGGAAGGATCATGCACCAAAAGGGTGGTGGGGAAAGACAGTCACCAAAAAGTGGAAGTGGGGGATGAGGAATGAAGGTACTTAGGTATGTGGATTTTACCTTGGATGTTACCAGCACACTATTCTTGGTGGAAGCATAGAAAACATTATTACAAAAAGGTCCTTCAGGTGCCTTCTGTATTAAACCTTGTGGGATGGAGTCAAAAGGGGAATCACCTCCTACTGAAATCTGTGCTAGGCTACTGATGTCATAAGTGATTGTATATCAAACATCCCCTCATTTTATGAAATGGGACATCAAGGCCCAGAGGAGAAACTACCTGTCCAGGGTTATAGAGACAGGCAGGATCACTGCCCAGATCAATTGATCTCACATCACTCATGAGGCTTCTTTCCTTTTCAGAGCTAAAACAGAGACAGCAGACTCTATAAATTAATTCAGCCATGCCAGCATGTTCACCGCAGGCTTCCAGCTATGCCTTTCTTCCCTGAAAACACAAATCACTCCTTAAGCCTCTAACTTTCTCACTGCTCAGAAATGGTCCGAGCCTCTTTCTTTGTTATTTTCTCAGAAGGCAGGCTCAGGGAGTTGTGTGGCTGAGCAGACTCTGGTGGCCATGTTCTCAAATAGGGAACTGAGGCAAGGCTGTGCTTCAGTCTGGGATTCCAACAGACTGCATTGGGTAGACTGCCAGGGGAAAAGGCTTGTCATAAACCCATGTGGGGTGGACTTATAGGAGAAGGAGCAGGAAGGAGCAGCAAAGCAGAAGAAAAAAAATAAATCAAATAGCTATGATGAAGACAGTGGGGATGGCGTGGAGAAGCGTCTATGTTCTGGAGCTTAAAGCTTCAGCAAATTCTAAATTCTGTTTGAAGCAGGGAAGCGTTTCATGTGGTCATTGCATTCAAAGCTAAGGCAGTGTTAGAGGGAGAAGCTGAGCCGGAATCAATTGTCCAGCATCTCCAAGAAGGAACCACAATTCAATTTAATTCAAGAAACATTTACCTACTATGTCCTGGGCATTGTGCTAAGAACTGGGGAATACAAGAACAGAGATGAAAACAGCACCCCCACAGTGCTCACCTTGAATCTATTTTCTATCAGGGAGAGGTAAATATCAAATAATTTCGGGGAGGGAGAAATAAATATCATAGGGACCAGCAGAGGCCTTGTGTGAGAGGTGGTAGGCAAGTGAACTGAGCCTCGAGTTTGGGATTTCAAGGAGAAGAGAAGAAAGAGGGCAGTGCAGGCATATGAGGCAGTCCATGCAAAGTTGTGGAAGTAGAAGACGGAGAGTCTGGTCTGGAGAATAAAAATAGGTCAGCTTGGTTGGCATGTAGAGAACAGAGGAGACCGCATAGAAGGAGGCTGGCATCACTCGTCAGGAGGCTTGAGTTCTAATTCTAGGAGTGCCCTAAATTTGCCAAATGATTCTAGTTCGGAAGCCCCTTCCCATCCTGTGGTATCACTTTCCTCATATTTACAGTAGAAGGGGTTGTATTATATAATCTAGTAGGTTTCCTGCAACTACATGAGCCTTGATTTGTTAAATCATTGAGAGAAAGAATGGCACCAAGTAAATCTATAGGAATTTTGGCTCATATTCCAAGATTGGGTATTTTTCTATGTGACACTGTGCAGAGGTCACTTAGGCTTGCTTCACCTTGATTTCTTTATCTGTAAAATGTTGTTGATCATGTACTGCTTACTTCATGGAGTGAGTGCAAAGAAAATGATTGGTGAAGCTTAAAGTGCATATTAATAAAAACTCATTTCATATAGTGACTTAAGTTTTGAAGAGATGGACCTGTAGAGTGTGTGTATATGTATGTATCTGTGTGTGTATATGAATGTTTGTATGTGTGTATACATACACATATAAACACACAGAAATGTATATACCAGTATTCAGAGCCAGAAAGACCAAGGTTCAAGTCCCATATCTAACATATATTAGCTGTATAACCCTGGGCAAGTCACTTAATTCTCTGAGTGCCCTAAGCAATTCTCTAAGAATTTAAGTTGCAGAGAAGGTGATGACCTGAGTTGGCAGAAGCTGTTTTCTCATATGGGAGTTCCTTAAATCATTGAAATCACAAGTCTAGTCCCTTTCTGTTTCTGTTGAAGTTTAGCAAAATAAATTTTAAATATTAGCTCATTTGGTCCCTATAATAACACTATGAAGTAGTTCTATTATTTACTCCCATTTTACAGATGAGGAAATGGAGCCCTAGAGTAGTTAAATGATTTGCCTATGATCACATAGATAGTATTAGAGGTAAAATGTGAACTTGGTTCTTGATGGCTTAAGCCCTGGCATAGTACGTAGAGAGTTCCTCAAAGACAGGAAGATGTGTTGTGTTGCCCAGAATTTGTGTTGCCCCAGGAGAGTCACTGAGCCTCCCAATGCTCTAGGCAGCTTTCTAAAACTTTAAGATATAGAGAAGGTACCAACCTGCACTGGTAGAGGGAGCTCCTCACTGTGTGGTCCCTATAATAATGCAAATATAGGTTAAATCCTTATCCTAATCATGGCATTGTATCCACTATGCTTTGTCACCTATTACCACCACCACCATTATTATGATGATTTATTGTTATTAGTTTGAACTACTGCTTTTCCCATTCATCCGTATATCCGTACATGCCATGCTTCCTCTGACAGGTGTGTTTGCAGCGTAGGTATGGCTGGGCTGCAGAGACCTTTGCCTACTAGTCCTGGAAAGTCCCATATCCTTTTAACAATTATCCTTTAATCATAGAAGTTCTGGTAACCATGTATTCTTCTAGGGTCCATGGGCAAAATGGCCCTGAACTTTGAGCTGAATCTGAATGAAAGTATTAGATCCTGGGTCAATACTTAGCCTTAGTATAAATGTTGAACTTGAAATAACCTCAAACCAGTTCCTTTTTCTCCAGGCAGCACTGGCCATAAAGGAGGCTAAAATGAATTTTTCTGGAAGCAAACCTATAACTTCCCACCCTCACTGAAACAAAGGAACCACTAGTCACATGACCACTCAATCTTTAGAGCTGGAAAACAGGGCAAATATATCTCTTAGTCCAACACCTATCTGATCAGGAATCCATTTACAAAGTCCTGAAGGGTGGTCATTTAGACTCTGCTCAGAGACCTCCAGAGAGGAGGGACTGTCAATTCAGTGAAAACATCTGGCACTTTGTTCTTTGGCACATGTAAGTGTACATTTATTGCCCAATTAATGGCAATCTTCTCTATTGTGTTTCTTCTCTATCCTTAATCTAAAGTAGCCAAATACTACCCTTCTCTATTCTGTTTTTCTTCCTTGAGATTTTCTGCCTCTTTCAGTGAGTAGGTATCTTTACAATTCATTTAAAAGTTAGCAAGTCCATTTATCCACAGGATAAATAGTTATCATACTTCCTTGGACTATGCATTCCTGGGGGCAGGGGGGGGGGGAATTCAGTTTGGGTTTGCTTTGTTGCTGTCAAACCTCTAGCTGGATCAGGAGATGATGGGAAGTTGTAGTTGTGGGCTTACATCTGGCAGGAAGATGTCTGAGAGCATTCTTGTGATATGTGGACTTTAAGGAAACATGTTCATGCCAACTCCGAGTGACAGACAGCCTTGGGAAACAGCTCTCTACCTGCCTGGAAAGCTAGAGTATATATTGTTGTCACAGCTGAAAGGGATTCTTATCAGAAGAATGACAGTTGGAAAACGATCACTTTTTTCCCCCCTTAAAAATCATAAATATATCTTTTTTTTAAGACTATGACTTGTCCACTTAACACCACATTTCCAGATTTTTGGTGTCTCAGTATATCCAGGCCCTTTACTTAGGCTTCTAATGCTATAGTAAAGACAGTTACCCTTTGTGGACTCAGTTTGCTCACTTAAACAATGGGGATATTGGATTAGTTATAGACTATAGGAGATGCCAAGAAGTGTAAGAATCACCTAATCAAAGAATCTTAGCTTTGACTTGGAAAGGAACTTGAAGGGCCTTAAGGCTAACTCCCTTATTTTGCAAGTGAGTAAACTGAGGCAGGGAGATCAAATGATTTGCCTGGGCTCACACAGGAAATATCTGGAGTAAAATGTGATCGTCGGTTTTCCTGAATCCATGTACAATGCTCTATCCAGTATTCCATACTTCCTCTAATCTCATTTTACATAGGAGTGCCCTGAGTCCCAGAGAGGAAAGGTGACTCACACTAGGTCATTCTGCTAGTTAATGGTAGAGATAGGACTAAAATCCAGGTTTCATATTTGCCCATCTAGGTGTCTTCTTATTTTTCACGTAGTTATTGTTATCTCCTGGCAGCTAACCCCCACCCATAATTTTGGGATTGTTAATTTCTTGTGAAAGTATTCAGACTCCAAAGAAATGGTTAACTCTGCTTTACTGCATATCCTCAGCACATTTTCTTTGGAACATGACATTCAACATTCATTCAACAGTTTTCAAATATCTACTATATAGTTATATTTGGATACTATTAGAATGGCTCCCAAAATGTAATGAGATTTCTTGGTAGTGAATTCCTTGTACTGTAGGTCTGCAAGCAGCTGGAAGAGGTGGAGCATGGGGAATTTCTATCCAATAGCAGTCAACAAAAAAAATCATAACTATATGTTAAGGTCCCACTGTGTGCAAAGTCATAGGAACTGAGAATATAAAGATAAAAAAGATGCATTTCCTCCCCTAAAGGAGAAAACATTCTGCTTGAGAGAATGAATATAGCATATATAGATGTTTATATCACAGAAATATAATATGTATCATATAATACACATTAATATTTGTATTATGATATACATATTATATAATAAAATCTACATAATACTGTGTGTATATGTGTATAGATGCATATCTGTATATTACAAAGCAGGACAGTGGGGCAAAAGAAATACAAAGTGTTCTGGGAAAATTTGAAGAGAGGGAGAAGATTTTTTTAAAAGAAAATAAAACTTTTAGGTGGGGAAGGGAGCTATGATCAAGGAACATTCCATACAAGAAGTAGAAGGATCATGGGATCATTGATTATAGATTTAAATCTTAAAGGTTCCTTTGAGGGCATGAAATCTGGCCATCTCATTTTACAGAGAAGGAAACTGAAGCACAGAAAAATTAGATTACTTGCCCAGCCTCATGTAGCTAACAAGTCTGAGGTTGCCTTTAGAGCCATTTTTTCCTGACTCCCGTTCCACTACTTCAGCCATGGTACCATGCTGCCTCTGGTGGAAATGAGGAAGGCATGTATTTTAGACATGGGAGAATAGGTGTACCCTAAGGTTAATCAATCAATTATCAATTTAAGTGCCTACTGTTAGGCACTGCGCAAGGTGTTAGAGATTCAAAGATGAGAGAGAGACTAGAGAAGGAAAGGAAAAGAAAGGAAAAAATCTTCTAAGGCATATAAATACTTCGTGGAGAAAAGGGCTTCTTGTTGGTGTCATGGACCCCTCTGGCGGTGTGTTTAAATCTAGAAACCCCCTTCTCAGGATAAAATTTTTAAAAACATAAAAATAAAATATATAGGATTACAAAGAAAATCAAGTATATTGAAATAATTATTTAAAAATTTTTTAAAAAGGGTCACAGACCCTGGGTTAAGAACTCCTGAAGTAAAAGGTGCTGCTTGGGTTACATCTTGAAAGAAGTCAGATGTTCTCTGAGGCACGGATGAAAAAAGAGTGAATTCCAGGCCTGTGCTGTGCATGAAGAATAGAGAGAAAGCCAATGTAGCTATACCAGAGATTTCAGGAAGAAAGTAATTTATAATAAGGTTGGAATGACAGGTTGGGACCAGGTTGTCAAGGGCTTCAAAAGCCAAACAGAGAAGTTTATATTTGATCTTAGAGGCCATGGGGAGTTACTGGAGTTTATGGAGTAGGAGAATGACATGGATAGACCTACATTTAAGGAAAATCACTTTATTGGCAGTGTGAAGTATGCATTGGGAAGAGGGAAAACTTGAGTCAAGAAAATCAGCTGCTGCAATAGACTTAAGTAGGAGGTGATGAGGGCCTGATCAAAGACAATGGCTGCATAAGTAGAGAGAAGAGATTGAATACAAAAGACATAGAACTAGAAACAGCAAGGTTTGGCAATTCATTGGATAGGTGGGTGAAAGAGAGGAGCACTGGATAAAGCCTTGGTTATGAACCTGGGAGACTGGAAGAATGGTGATAACTTCAACAGAAATGGGGACTTTTGGAAGAGGGATTGGGTGAAAAAATAATGAGTGTTGTATATATGTTGACTTTGAGATATCTCTGGGGCATACAATTTTTATTGTCTAATAAGCAATTTGTCATGTGAGACAAAGCTAAGGAGGAGAGAGAGACTTGAGCTGGATAGACTTTAACTGATTCAGAAGTCATCTATGAAGAGATGGTATTTAAAGCTATAGTTGTTGCTGAGTTCACCAAGAGAGGGAATGTAGGGAGAGAAGCATAGAGGTCTAAGAAAGAATATATGAGTATGATATAGTTGGTAAATTAACAAAGCAGGCTAAAAAGGAGTGGTCAGACAGAAGGAGAAATTAGAGGAAGTAGTATCACAAAAACTCAGGGGTAAGAATTTACCTAGGAAAAGAAGATGGTCAGCAGTGTCCAATGTAGCAGATGAATCAGGAAGAATGATTCAGAAAAACAGAATGAAACATCATTTTCCAATCAAGAAATCATTGGTAACTTTGGAGAGAATTATTTCAATTGAGTGATGATGTTGAAAGCCAGATTATAGAGGGTTTAAAAGAAAATGAGAGTTGAGAAAATGGAGGCAACTACTGAAGGTAACTTTTTCAAGTTTACCAGAAAAAGAGAGGAAACATAGAGGATGACAGCTTGAGGAGATAATAAGATCAACTGAAAGCTTTTAAGGATGGGGAAGAGTTGGATATGTTTGAAGGAAATAGAGAATGAACTAGTGGGTAGTGAGAGATTGAAGATGAGAGAGAGAGAGAGAGAGAGAGAGAGAGAGAGAGATGAATAGTTAACATTCCAATCTGTTGAAGACAATGGAAAGGATTGGCATCAAGGCTACCCATAGGGTGACTGGCCTAGGCAAGGAATAGGGTAACCTCATTGTCAGAAACTAGAAGAAAAGAGAGGGTGGGACATGATGTTAAGGGGTTTTAAGATTAAGAGAAGGGGAGAAGAAGGAACTCACATGAATGACCTTAATTTTCTCAGTAAAGAGATGAAGTTCTCAGTTGAGGGAATCAAAAAAGACATAGAGGAGAATAGAAGGTTTTAATTTCCATGGGCAGCAAGATAGGAAGTCAATTAACATAGACTAATAGTCTTATCTTGCATCAGTGAAGGCCCAGTTGAGGTTAAATAAAATAATTTGTAGTGGACCTACATCATGGCTACATTGCTCTCTCCCCACCTCTTCCTCCTAGCTCTATTCAGTAGTTTGTGAACAGGAGCAGTGGAGGCAGGTAGTTGTAATGATCTACCATTGGGATCCACCAATGGATGAGTGCCTACAGGACAAGGGAACAAGAAATTTGAGAGTAAAGGACAATTGAGACATGAGTTGGGTAACTAAAGTGTTGAAGTTCAGTTCAATTCAAGAAGCATCTACTTAGTTTCCACCATAAGCAAGCTCCTGTCATTGGTCCTGAGAATACCAAGACAGGAATAAAACTGCCCCTGCCATTGAAGAGTTTTTACTCTACTGGGAGGGGATGAGAAGTCTCCTAGATGGAGGTATCATGCAGCCTATCTCTGATGGCACAATCGACTTCATTGTTGTCCATAACCTTTCAAAAGTTTGCCAGGAGAGGTTACACTCAGTGCAATGGGATGCTTCATTGAGTCCTCTTGACATCTCAAGGATACTAATGCAACATGTAGAACATCCACCGTTGATCTCTCATTTTCCCTTGTGACTAGCCCATCCTCTCTTGTGTTCATTT
Source organism: Gymnobelideus leadbeateri (assembly GCA_011680675.1). Taxonomy (NCBI): domain Eukaryota; kingdom Metazoa; phylum Chordata; class Mammalia; order Diprotodontia; family Petauridae; genus Gymnobelideus; species Gymnobelideus leadbeateri. The sequence goes on from WOXC01010485.1 coordinate 559,336, forward strand.
ATTTCTTCAATAATATCCTTTATATATGTATACATACATATATATGTATGTATGTATGTATGCATGTATGTATGTATAGGGAGGTGTATGTCTATATAAATATATTTGTGAGTGTGTGCACATGTATGTACATATATACATAGAGAGCACAGGATGAGTTGAATATGAAGGAATGAAATCTAAAAAATAAAATTAAGAGGTGAGAGGAATATATTGAGAGAAGGAAAAAGGGAGAGAGAGAGATTAGGGTAAATTATCTCATATAAAAGAGGCAAGAGAAAATTGTTACAATGGAGAAGAAGAGCAGGAAGGTGAAAGGGAATGGATCAACCTTAGTCTCATTGAATTTGGCTTAAGGAGAGAACAACACACACACTCATTTGGGTATCTTGCCCTACAGGAAAACAGGAGGGTAGAGGATAAGAGTGGGGAGAATAGAAGGGAGGGCAGATTGGGGGGGGGGGAGGGTAGTTAGAAGCAAACATTTTTGAAAAGATAGGGTCAAAGGAGAAAATAGAATAGGTGGGGGCAGAGAAGGATGGAGGGAATTCTAGTTAGTCTTTTACAATATAACTACTATGGAAATGTTTTGCATAACTACACATGTAAAATCTATATTGAATTGCTTATCCTTCCAGTGGGGGTGGGTGAGAAGGGAAGAAGGGAAAACATCTGGAACTCAAAGTTTTAAAAACAAATGTTTAAAAAATTGCTTTTTACATGCAACTGGGAAATAAGATATACAAGCACTGGGGTATAGAAATCCATCTTGCTCTACTAGAAAGTTGGTGGGGGAAGGAAGATGTAAGAGAGAACAGATTGAGGAAGGGGTATTCAGTAGGCTCACTATTTTAGGATGGGGGTAGGGGAGAGACAGGGAGAAAAATTTGTAACTCAAAATCTTGTAGAAATGAATGTTGAAAACTAAAAATAAATAAATAAATTGGGGGGGAAAAAGAAAGAGAAATAAAGCCAAAGGCCATTGTGAAGTCAGGAAAAAAAACAAAGAAACAAACAAAAAACTATTTGATCTGAAGGATCTTGAAGGTCCCTCATAGTTGTAGAACTGATTCTAAGGCATTTCTCCTAACTTCTATCTGTCTGTCTCTCTTGCTACAGCTTTTCTAATGCTTTAGAGAAATTTTTGAAATGGTGTCCAATAAAGTAGCAAGGGAAACACACATCTGGGTATAAAGGAAGACAATTCTAATGCCACAATTGAATGTTTTGGACTATACCTGTGATTTCATTAGTATAGGGTGATCCTGATGAGGAAACTACTTCTACCATTGGCATTGGCACCTACTTTGTAATTTGTAGCCTTTGTGGGGTGGCTAGGGTATAGTGAGGTTAAATGACTTGACTAGGGTAAGGCAGCTAATACAACTCAGAAGTAGGACTTGAAGTCCATTCTGGACTCTGAGACGAACTTTTGATCACTCTGAATAGACACACGCAACCACAGATAGATTCCCCAAATGATGGAACTTTTTTTTTTTACATTTTGAGTGTTCTATTGAAAGAAAAATCAGATTTTTCTATTAAAATTTCTGTTAAACAAGTTATATTCATATATGCACATATAGATATCTATATAATACCACACATATATATCCTATTTGTGTAGTATTTAATTGACTTTCAGAAAAAGTTGCTATTTGGGTATTCGGTAGTGGTTGTGAAGAAAGATGACAGGAAAGGTCACCTGCACTACTGGTGGTATTTTATTAAGACTTTTTTTCTCTACAACTCACTGTCTGAATAAAATCTTTTCCTTAAGTTAAAAAGATATCCTTTAAATTGATTATTTTTTTAGAATTCCTTATTTATAATGTATTACAGGCTGCTCACTCTCATCATTGCTTAATCTTCATCGTTAGTCCTTTAGGAGCTATAATGCTTGTAGACTAGGAGTTTATAAGACTAGGGACTATAATGTGTGTGTATATATATATATACACCTTCATATATGTATGTAGGTATAAATACATGCACACAGATATGTAAGTGTATGTGTGTGTTTCTCTCTCTCTCTCTCTCTCTCTCTCTCTCTCTCTCTCTATATATATATATTTATACATATACATATCATACCCCCATATATAGGTATATATACACTATAGTCCCTAGTCTATATGTATTATAGTCCCTGAAGAACTGAAGATGAACAGCCAAAGGAGGGGCAAATGGTGAGCAGGAGTCAGCTACAACACATCACATATGTATATGCATGCACCTATCTATAGATATCTATATGCCTACGTATCTATAGGCATATATACATATATACATATTTATTGCATATATGTATGTGTGTGCACATACACATAGAGTTATGTATATATGAGATTGATTTCAATTACTTTGCATGTACTTTGTATTTCTGATTTTTCTTTCCATATGTAGTTTCCCATATGGAAGAATATGGATTCTCCATGTATGGAGAGATTATAAATGCAGAGTATATGCAGAGTAATTAAAATGAATACAAGATGGAAAGAGCCCCAATAATTGGAAAAAGGGTAGAAAACCAGTCAATCAACAAGAATTTATTAGACAAGGTACTCTCTTAGGCCCTTGGGATACAACGACAAAGAATGAAACAATACCCAAAGTCCTCAACCATGAGGCAAAATTTGAGTTTGATTTGAAGGAAGCTAGTGACTCTCTGAGGTAAAAAGGAAGTGCACTTCAAACATGGGGGACTATCTGGACAAAAGCACAGAGGCAGGAGATGAAATGTCATATAGATTCTATGGAGAGGGCTGGGCTTGAAGGCTGAGGTCTCTATGTAAGGTACTGATAAAAATTGTAGAAGGTTTAGAAATTTTAGTATGGTCAGTTTGGACACTTTGTAGGCACAAGAAATAAGGGCTATTTACCTGATTCTGATCACCCTGATAAGATGCTCTTTTTTTTTTCTTTTTGGATGGCAATTGGGGTTAAGTAACTTGCCCAAGGTCACATGGCTAGGTTTTTGTTTGTGTGTGTTAAGTGTCTGAGGCTGGATCCGAACTCAGGTCCTTCTGACTCCAGGGCCAGTGCTCTACTCACTGCACCACCTAGCTACCCCAAGATGCTCTTTTTTTCTCCTTAGAAATTTGGATATGTTTTTACATTCAGCTGACCAAAAACATTGCAGGCCAGATAAAAGGAATAGTGCTTGTAGTGGCTCATTCAGTCATCGATCATATTTTTTTTCAAATGGCTTCTGTAAGCAGCTGTGGAAGCTTGCTCAGGAAGAATCTGATATAGCCCTGTTCAACCACCTGGCCAATCACTAGATGGCTGTTAAGTAATGATACTGACCGATGGTTCTGGGCAGCTCTGACATCTCCTAGACTGAATGGTTTCATCCAAACTGTAGCATTTGACATCAAAAAAGTAATGTCCCCGACACCAAATGTTGTCATAAGATCAATGTCTCCTTCTTTGAGAAATGATCTCCCTGAAGGTTGGGGCCTTTGCACAGTGACAGCCCCATGCATGCTTCAACTGGGCTTATCTCTTAATTCTCAGCCTTTAAGTGAAATATCGACAGTTGGGGTTTTCTTCTTGTTTAAAAGAGTAATGTTCCTGAAGTAAAAGGTGACTTCAGGGGGCAGAGAACTAGGAGAGGACAGTGTAAAATATTAAAGCACTACAGATAACCAACAGCATGTACAAGAAGGGGAAGAAAAGGATTTGTTGGCACAGAAAACGTCATGGCAGGGATGGATATACATGACTCCTGCCAATTACTACCAAGCATTCTTCAGAGAGATCTGAGATGAAGATGTTTGTAACATCCATGAAGTTATGAGTGGTATTATGAATGTTGAGAATACATTAATTCATCAGGAACACAAAGGGAAATAGGGATATGGGGGAAGATGGGGAAAAATAGGAAAAGATATAGGGAGATGGAAAGATGGAGAGAGAGAGAGAGAGAGAGAGAGAGAGAGAGAGAGAGAGAGAGAGAGAGAATGAGAATGGAAAGAGAGGACATGACTGAGGAATCCATTTTCCCACCTTCACCCTTACCTTTCCCTAAGAGATGGAAAGGTAAACAGTAGCAGAGGAAGTAGAAGTGGTGGCATGGAAGTAGGAAAATTAGGAGAATTAGATTGGACCAAATGAAAGCTAATGACTTTATGAGAAAGCAAGATACTATAAAACAGATCCAAAGAAATAAAAAAAAAAATAGAAGGCAATGTGAAATATCTCACTGGAAAAGCCACTGACCTGGAAAATAGATCCATGAGAGATAATTTAAAATTTATTGGACTACCTGAAAGCCATGATAAAAAAAGAACTTAGAAATTATCCTTCAAGAAATTCTCAAGGAAAATTGCCCTGCTATTTTAGAATAAGAGGGCAAAACAGAAATTGAAAGAATTCACCAATTACCTCTTGAAAAAGATCCCCCCCAAAAAAACTCCTAGGAATATCATAGCCAAATTCCAGAGTTCCCAGGTAAAGGAGAAAATATTACAAGCAGCCAAGAAGGAACAATTTTACTATTGTGGAAACATAATCAGGATAACACAAGATCTAGCAACTTCTGCACTAAGGGATTAAAGGGCTTGGAATATAATATTCTAGAGGTCAAAGAAGCTAGGATTAAAACCAAGAATCACCTACCCAGCAAAACTGAGTATATTGTTTCAGGGAAAAATATGGTCATTCAGTGAAATACAGGACTTTCACAAATTCTTGATGAAAAAAAAACAGAGTTCAATAGAAAGTTTGACTTTCAAATACAAGAAGCAAGAGAAGCATGAAAAGGTAAACAGGGAAAAGTAATCATAAGGAACTTATTAAAGTTGAGCTATTTACATTGTGACAAAAAAAAAGAATAATTGCAACTCATGACACTTTTCTCATTATGAGGACAGTTAAAGGGAATATATATGTATATATATACATATATGTATTATATGTGTGCATACATATATATATATTTATATAGGAGGGTATATATGTGTATAAATACTTATGTGAGTGTGTGTATATATGTGTACATGTATAGATAGAGGGCACATAATGAGTTGAATAGGAAGGGGTGATATCTAAAAAACAAAATTAAGAGGTGAGAGAGGAATATAATGAGAAGAGATAGGGAGAGACAAAATAGGGTAAATTATCTCATATAAAAGAGGCAAGAGAAAACTGTTAAAATGGAGGGGAAGAAGAGGAAGCCAAAAGGGAATGGATCAACCTTACTCTCATTGAATTTGGCTTAAGGAGGGAATAACATATACACTAAATTGTATATCTTACACTATAGGAAAGTAGGGAGGAAGGGGATACGAGGGGGGATGATAGAAGGGAGGGCAGATGGAGGGGAGGGTAGTTAGAAGCACACACTTTTTTTTAAAGCAATTGGGGTTAAGTAACTTGCTCAGGGTTACAAGGCTAGTAATATTTATGTGTGGGTGCTCATTATCTGAGGCTGGGACCAATTCTGGGTCATCTGGGGCCAGCGCTCTTACTGCGACACCTAGCTGCCCCAAGAAGCACACACTTTTGTAAAGGGACAGGGTCAAAGTAGAAAATAGAATAAGAGGGGGACTGGATAGGATGGAGGGAAATATAGTCAGTCTTTCACAATATATCTACTATGGAAATGTTTTGCATAACTACACATGTACAACCTATATTGAATTGCTTATCCTCTAAATAGGGGTGGGTGACAAGGGAAGAAAGGAAAGAATCTGCAAATTAAATTGTAAAATCAAATATTAAAATTTATTATTATTATTTTTTTACATGCTGCTGGAAAATAAGATATACAGTCACTGGGGTATAGAAATTCATCTTGCTCTACTAGAAAGTCAGAGGAAGGAAGAGGGAGGATATAAGAGAGAGCAGACCGGGGGAAGAGCGTTCAGTAGGATAACTATTTTGGGGTGGTGTGTAGGGAAAAGACGGGTAGAAAATTTGTAACTCCAAACCTTGTGGAAATGAATGTCGAAAACTAAAAATAAGAAAAAAATAAAAAAATAAATGTGGTATGAATGAAGTATAAGCAAGGTAAGTGGGAGTTCTGAAGAATGAGATCAATTCTAGTTTTAGCAATGGTTTACTGTAGTTCACATTTACCAGTGACTCACTTTGTGTAATTATCCAGGGCAGCTGCTCCTGTTGGAGAGGGCCCTGGAAATGAGGATGGCGTTTGGCACCTGCCATTTGTATTGGTTCATTTCCCTACCCACTTGTAACCTACATTCCCCATTCTTTGACCTCATTCCTGCCAAACTACTTTTTTTGGGGGGAATGTAAGTCCACATCAGGGTCAGGGAAGGGTTCATGATATCCTACTCCCTCTGGCTTAACCTCCAATTCTCACTTCTACCTTTTAGGCTTGCCTGAACTATATACTGCAGGGTGTAGGGAAATGACCGGACAGATTGCTCTAGGCTAGCAAACAAACAACTTGGGCTAGCAAATTGCATTTTATAGGGGGCCAGGAAGAGGATGCTGTGTTTCATTTACCACAGTCAGCCTTTCTGATGGGGCATAAAAGGAGAGCCACAGAGAGATGCCCTGTTACTCGGTTGGAGGAATAGTCCACCGTTCTGTTTGACCCATTAATAGTTTAACAGACCGTCATATCCCAAGTGCTATGCTACTCCAACTGTGGGAACCCATGGATTGCTTCATTTCCAGGGAATTTGTGCTGGAAATCAGAGGAGCCATCTTTGTTATTTTCAATCACAGGGCAAGAAGAGCTCCTAAATTGTGGACTCCTTATTAGGAGACAGAGATAGAGACAGAGACAGAATGAGAATGAATGGAAATGAAAATGAATTCCGAAGTTCCTTGATTTAAAATAGCAAGGATTCCAAATACGCTTATACAATGCAGTGAGACCTGCTTGTGAAGAAACCAGAGGGGATAGGCTAGGGCACAAACCCAAATTACAAACAGTTTTGAGGTCTTAATGACAAGTAAATATGGAAGGAAGCCCACCAACTCGGCAGGAGAGACTGATGCAACATTCAGGACATCATTTATGAGTTGATATTTCTTTCAGAGATGAGACACCTCCACATTTTTTCTTCACATCTTTCTGAAACTGTTCAATCCATTTAACACTTTTCCAGCAGCATTACTGGATTAAAAGAAATGTGAGAAATGAAACTCCTAGTTTTGTTTGTTCCTGACTAACCCTGCAATCATGGTAGATTGGTCCTTTACTATTCTTACAAAATCTGGAGCCCATGATTACTAATGAATTATAAGCCATCTGTATACCCCCTCTGCTGTTCACTTGGTAAATTCATTCTGAGTTTCTTCAGGGTGGAGGGGTGGATAGGAAATTGGCTTAATGATAGGAAGCAAAGGGTAGAGGTAAGGAATACTTCTTCAGATTGACAAATACAAACACTAGGGCTTTCCAGGTATCAGTGCTATTGACTTATTTTCTTAAAATATTCATAACAGGTCTAGAGAAATGACTAGCACAGCACCCCAAACCTCTAACAATGTTAGGTACATGGTTATTTAGTAAATGGTGGTGGTGGTGGTGACTGCTTTTGAGGAGAACGCACATGGTGAGATAAAGTGAGCTTTGGAGATAAATGGGCATTAATAAGTTAGAAGAGTGGGCAAGCAGTGAATTAGAAAGGAAAAACCATTGATCTGAAGTCACGGGGTCTGTGTTCAAATTCCAGCTCTTGTGCTTTCTACTTTGGACAGCTCATGTGATAACTCTAGACCTTAGTTTTGTTTTATGTAAAATGTGGAGGTAGAACTAGGTGAACTCCAGATTCTCCTATAGTTTGAAATTCATGATCCTATGATTTTTGTGAGATTAAGGGGAGGTATAAATGTGGCTTATGGGTTTCATCATGCTTTAGTACAAGGTCGCTCACCTACAGGAACATAATTCTGGCTCTCTATGAAAGATTTTGAATTCTCAGTTATGACCCCATATAGAATATTAGAAGTCATGGGTTCTTAACCTGGGATGCATGAACTTAAAAAAAAAAAAACAACTTTGATAACTGTATTCCAATAAGATTTATTTCCTTTATAATTCTTGTATTTTATCTTGTGGATTTAAAAATTTTATTCTGAGAAAGAGTTCATAACTTTTACTAGGCTGCTAAGTGTGACAACACAAAACATTTAAGAAACCTTGACATAGACAGTTATATGAAAACATTGTCCCTATATGTTGCTGTACCCATGTTGACCATCACAACACTGCATGTTATCCAAGATAGAAAACTAAGCAGAAAATAATATTATACTCCATTTATAGGTTATATAACACCACGGATATTTGATAACTACCTAACAAGTAAAATATGCTGGCATCTTAAGCCATAGTCCCAAAAGAAGAAAATTAAAAAAAAGAAATAAAGGTATGATGGGACTGGAGATGGTTCAGAGATGGTCAACTAGAATGATCAAGGGAAGTTAGGGGAAAGGAGAAAGCTGCTTTATGAGGACATGTTGTCCAAAAAGATGGAGGCTCAGAGGAGATAAATTGAGATAATCATATAAGGTTAAAAACAGGGTAAATTGTTTATCAAGATTTGGATCACTTGAGTGAGGGACCCACCTTAAAGTCTGAGAAGAGAGATGAAGATTAGGACAAATAAAATGAAGTCCTGTTTCACATAGGAAATATCAAACTTACAGAGTTTATCCTTAGGCTACAGGGGCCCCTGGAAATCCTGACAAGTGGAAATAGATAAATGGGTCATCTGGGAGTGGAGGGAGCCATGTGCAGCTATATATAGATCCAAAGGTTCCCTCTTCCCTTTTCTCTGCACCTATAAGACATTTCTATGCAGCACTTAATTCTTTCTTTGGGACTGGGCTCCAAGAAGGAGGCCTTTGCAGCCTGAACTAGGAGAAGTGAAGACAGGGCTAGGGCATATCTTGGGGAGCTGTGCTGGTAGAAGTAGAGACAAGATGAAGGCATGATGTAGTTAGTGGGTGAAATCAAGGGCAGAGATGAGATGGGACCTGTCAACTTCCTTAAACCTTGGCAACTAGTGAGGTCAGTTTTAGAAGGCTGATCCCAACCTTTAGTGCTTCCCAACTATTTCTGTTTTGTTTTCAGAGCTATTCCGGGAAGGTTGCAAATATGCTGCCCTTTTTATCTTTCCCTAGAACAGGAGGAAACTTGGAGGTTAACTAGAAGTTGAAGGAGAAGGGAATGCTTGAGGATTTGACTTTTCTGTGTTTCCATAAACATGGTCACAATATGGACAGATAGATCAGAATGAAATGAAGGAAATTCTTCAGGCATGGGGTTAGATTTAGCAGGTTGAGATTTCTTTAATTTTGTTTTCTGTTTTAGAGTGATAGTCCTTATTCTTTTATTGTATAGATCTGTATTGTATTGGGACCACTGTCTGCTGTGCCATTAGCTCTGTGATCTCAATGTGGTTGGAGACAAAGAACTTTTTAGGATGAGTGTCCTCTGGTAATCAGTGGCAATCCTGTAGCTTTGGGAGAGTCCAGAGTTTCATCAGAGTTAATCATACAAGCTGGGTACACAATGATGAAACCACTTGGCTGGAAGCTTGAATGTGTCATCATCTGGTCTACAAATTATATATAATTCTCCCTTGCCAATTAAGCAATTAATCAATTAATTAAGAGACTGTCTGCTTTTCTGTAGGCTTGCAGAAAAGAGGACATGAGTTGAGAGTGGGTTGCTAATACTCTTGTAGCCACTTGGGAAATCCTCATAAGTAAACATGCACTGTGCTCCATTGTCACATGTATAAACACAGATCTGTGATCTCAGGGTACTGTCCAGTAGTACACATTACAAGCCAATGACGTATTCCAATATTTTGTGTCTCTTGTCTTCCACAGGAACCTAAATAACATGTTAGCAACCTTTCAATCTGTTGACAAAAACCCATCCAGAACATAGGCCATTCATAGGTTACCTCCTGCTCATGCTCTGTGATTGGTCCACCTCTTTTTATGATTATCATTTCTTTAATGGTGTGTGTGTATACATATGTGTATACACATACATAGTATAATATAATATAATATAATATATCACTCTTTTGTGTACAATTTGGTATTGTATATGTGGCTATTTATAGTATACTGTAGTCCATTTATGCCCACATGTACATTTTTTTCCCATATGATTATCCTTATTATCAGAATGTTTATTATTTGATTCCCTGCTATTACAATAGTTGTGTTTTGTTTTGTTCTGAATCTATGATTTCATTGACTTAGGGAATTCTTAGTGAGGACCCTTCCTCACTAAGAATGGAGAGATGATCTCCTCTCCAACTCATTGTCTTAGTGTTCCAGAGCACTGAGTTTGGAAGACTTATTTAGGATCATACAGTCAGTATGTGCCAGAGGCAGGTCTCAAACTCAAATCTTCCTGATGCTTGGGCCGCCTCCCCATTATGCCCTGATACCTTTCTGAGAGGTTGTGAAGAGAAGCACACAGTCATAACATGTACAAAAATCTTCAACTGTGAACTGACCACTTAAAAATTAATCTTTATATAACATTACTCCCTGCTTAACATTGGTGGCATCACTGCTTCTCCTATTCCAACTCATTAGGTTAACATTTTTATGGTCTATAGGTGCTCCAGAAGAGAATGAATTGAATATTAAAGTATTTAGAGAGGTCTTTGGGGAAAAACAAGCAAAAACAACTGGTGAGGCCCTTGAATGTTTTAACAGTTGTAACCCTCTTCATGATTATACTATAAATTGCAGTCAAACATGAAGTAAGAGATGGTGGAAGCAAAATTTGAAGGATACTGAAACAATTTCATATAGAATCCTCTTCTTCTGTTCTTCAGTATATGTGGAAATGTTCTCTTTTTATTGGTATTTAAGTTCATAGTTCTGAAAAAAAGAAAAAATATTAAAAGTCAAACATGAGGTGAAGGATGTTATATTGCACTGTCACATAAATCTGTCAGAAAAAAAAATCTCCACCCTTCCAGGGATGTCAGTCTTTGTTCATTGTAAGAATTACTGAATAGATGCAATTATGATCTAAAAATTTTAAATATGTAATATAAAATAAACTTTTCATAATTTAAGCTTAATGTTCCAAGATAAAGCCTCAATCAGACCTTTATTTCACTGTTTTCTCTGAATTGTTACCCCCTCCTTTCCTAGCCATTTTAAAGAAAATCACTTTAAATGGCCTTTTTCTAGTATCCTCAGATATAATCATGAATAATGAGGATCTTCTAACTTTCAAAGACCCATAATTTCATCAGTGTGAGAGCAACCTTTCCAGCAATTCAAAGCACAATTTTTCCATACTTTAGTAGATTATCGTGAGTTGCTGTGGATAAAATATTCTTTCTGTGGTGGTAAACCTTCTACTGATGAGTGACTCAACATTTGTCTAAGCTAGGCCTTGATAAAAGACACACAATGTACCTTGGGGACTCATACTCAATTCACTTTGAGTCTGATAGACTTAGAAGAACTTATGTTCCATTGGCATAGTCTTCAAGAACCCAGGGGTCACCTCTAAGCCAAAGTTATAAATTAGTGGGCACCAAAAGTAGAGGAACTACATAATATAATAATGAGAATTCACATTTTATGGCACTTTATGGTTTACAAGGCACTTATCTCCCACAATACTTCAGTGAAAAAGGCAATACAACTAAGTATCACCCTCATTTTACATTAAAGGAAACTGAGGTGGGGGTGGGGGCTATGTCTAACTCAGAATAATATATTGCTACTATATGGGAGCTAAACTTCCCACATGTCCTGACTCCAAATCTCATGTTCCAGTACCTACTTCCTTAATATATGTGTGCATGCACGCATATATTTAAAACACATATAAGCATAATTTATATTGCTGTATATATGTATGTTATACATGTTGATGATATATTTTATTTGCTCTGTAAAGCAGTATGAAAATTTTAGTACTGTTCTATTGTGTAATGGTAAGAGCCATGAATTTAAAGTCATCAGGCCTGCATTCAACCCTGAGTTCTTTCACTTACAAGTTTTGTGAACTTGAGAAGGACGCTCTACCTCTCTTGCATCTCTATTTCCTCCTCTGAAAAATGGATGATAATACTAGAGCTGTTTGCTTTACAGGGCTGTGGTGATGGTCAAATAAAATCAAATGTATTTAATGTGTTTTGTCATGGTTTAAAAAAAACTATTGGAATATGAATTATGACATTTTTTGAGTAATTTTTTTTAACTTTTTTTAAAATTTATTTCTTTTTTTTTAAACAAATGCTTTATTAACTTCTGTTTTACATCATTCATTTCTGCCAGATTTTGAGTTACAATCATTTTCCCCCCATTATTCCCCTACCCAACCTCCCAGAATAGTAGTCCCACAAGCTATTGCTTCCTCCAATCTGCTCTCTCCCATACCTTCTCCCATACCCCCATCGACTTTTCCATTAGAGGAAGGTGAATCTTTGTGTCCTAGTGCCTGCACATCTTATCTCCCTATTACAAGTAAAAAGAGTATTAGTAATAGTATTTATATATATTTGGAACATTTAATGTTATGACCTTGAATTTCAGATCCATTTCCTTCCTCCCTTGTCACCCATTCCCTCTTGGGAGATAAGTAATTCAGTATATGTTGTACATGTCTAGCTATGCAAAATATTATCATAGTAGATATATTGTACAAGGCTGCTTATAATTCCCTCCCACTCATCCCACCCCCCACCTGGTCCATTCCCTACATGATCCTGTCCCTCTTCTATAGTGGGTACTTCCAACCTCCCCTCCCCCAAGGATGCCCTCCCATCCATCATCCCTCCTCTCATCCCCCTTCCCCCTATCCTGCTGCAGGTTGAGATATCCCATTTAGTATGTATGTCATTTTCTCCCTGAACCAAATTCAATGTGAATGTGGTTTTGCCTTTTTAGCCTTCCTTATTCTCCCCCTCCTTTGCAACCACTTCCCCTTGCTTCATCTACATGGGATAGTTTACCCTGCCCTATCTCTCCCCATCTCCTCTTGCTACTTTCCTCTCTCACCTCATAATTTCATCCCTTGAGTATTCTCCCTTCCCAACAAATTCAACCTATGCCCTCTATCCATATATAACTGTAACCATATACACACACATTCACATATGTATTCATATGACCACACCCCCTTCTTCCATTATTTTCATAGTGAGAAAGATATCATCAGTCCCAGTTATTGCTTTTCCATATAGGAATGTAAATAGTTCAACTTTGATAAGTTCCTTTTGATTTCTTTTCCCTGATTACCTTCTCAGGCATCTCTTCCTTCTTGTGTCTGGATGTCAGATTTTCTATTCAGTTCTGGTTTTTTCCTCAAGAATGCTTGAAAGTCCTCTATTCCACTGAATGACCATATTTTCCCCTGAAACAAAATACTCAGTTTTGCTGGGTAGGTGACCCTTGGGTTCATTCCCAGTTCTTTTGCCCTCTGGAATATCATATTCCATGCCCTTCAATCCCTCAGTGTAGAAGCTGCCAGGTCCTGGGCTATTCTGATTGTGTTTCCACAATATTGAAATTGTTTCTTCCTGGATGCTTGGAGTATTTTCTCCTTGATCTGGGGATTCTGGAACCTGGCTATAATATTCCTGGGAGTTTTCTTTTTGGGATCTTTTTCAGGAGGTGATCTGTGGATTCTTTCAACCTCTATTTTGCCCTCTGGATCTAAAACATCAGGGCAATTTTCCTTGAGAATTTCTTGAAGGGTGATTTCTAGGTTCTTTCTTTGATCATGGCTTTCAGGTAGTCCAATAATTTTTAAATTGTCTCTCCTGGATCTATTTTCCAGGTCAGTGGTTTTTCCCATGAGATATTTCACATTGCCTTCTAATCTTTCGTTTGTTTGGATCTGCTTAACAGCATCTTGATTTCTCATAAAGTCATTAGCTTCTATTTGCTCCAGTCTAACTCTGAAGGAATGAATCTCCTCAGTGAACTTTTGAGATTCTTTTTCCATCTGGCAAATTCGACTTTTTAAGGCATTCTTCTCCTCATTGCCCTTTTGGGCCTCCTTTGCCATTTGAGTTAGTCTATTTTTTAAGGTGTTGTTTTCCTCAGTCAGGCTGTTGACCCTCATTTCATACTTTTCCTGCATCCTTCTCATTTCTCTTTCCAATTTTTGCTCCACTTTTCTTATTTGATTTTTAAAGTCCTTCTTAAGGTCCTCTATGGCCTGCAGCCTGCTCACGTTTTCACCTGGGGCCTTTGGAGCATGACCTCTGACTTCACAGTCCTTCTCCCGCTCCATGCCCCCAAAATAGGAGTCTAGGGTTGCATTTTTCTGTTTCCTTTGCCTTGGCATGTTGCCACTTAATTACTTGACTTTTGGGCTTGTTGCCACACTATGGCTTTAAGGCCAGCTAGAGGAATTTTCGTCCCGAACGTGTGGGGGGCAACTTCAGTTTCTGGCAAGCTGTAAACCCACCCACGACTTCCACCCTAGATCACAATCCAGATCCAGGGAGGTTAAAGCAAGAGCGATTACCCCCCAAGACTGATCGCTGGATCTCCCTACGATTTGGAGGCTGGGAGCTGGAGCCACCTCTGAAAACTGCAAAATAGAGTGTCTCCTCAGCGGCTTCTAGCCCCCAGGGGAGGGAGCCTACACATTCCCTAAATACCAGTCCCAAAGTCCATATGACACCAACCTCTTACTTTGTCCTAGGCATGTCTATGTTGATAATTCTGGAGTCGCCACGGCTGTTGGTGTTCTGGGGTTCCTCCAGCCGGCTGCTGGCCCTGCCGCCCTGGGGCTAAAACCTTGGCTCACGGGGACCTGGGCTCCGCTTGGCTCCGCTTCCTGCGCTCTGCGCTTTGCGGGTTGCCGGCTCCCAGACCGCTGCGCTGGTCCTTCCTGCTGGGCTGCTGGGCTGTCCTCAGCGGGAGGTTAGCTTCTCTGTGTCGTTCTGTGGGTGCTGGGGCTCCAGAAGTTGTTCAGAGTTCCCTTTTACATAGTTTGGGGGGAATCTGGGGGCAGAGTGGCTTGGAGGAGCTGTTCCTACTCCGCCATCTTGGCTCCGCCTTGAGTAATTTTTAAAAATCTTACTTCATCATTCACCAGTGCAGATCACAGCTCTTCCGTGCTATGATTTTCACAAGTTGCTGTGGAGGAAAAAAAATCTAAAGGCCATGCCTGTTATGATGAGTCTCTACTAACATAGTTATTGTGGTCTTTGGATGACAGACACACATCACTGGGCCATGTGCTAAGCCTTTCATGCTGAGTGGCACTGGTAACAGTTAATGGTCCAGTGACCTCAGTCTAGAAAAACTAGGGTACCTTCTGTGCCACTGTAAGACAGTGGTGAAGGATGTCAGTGGAGGACTGTTATCACCAATATTGTATTTATCTTATTTTCTTCTGCTCCTTATTGTCCCTGACTTTAAGCTGACTTCTGCCCAGCCTCCTTCCTCCAAATTCTCTCCTTGCAGTTTTATCTCCCTTACCCAGCACATTGAACATTGGGGGAAAATATACAGCTCATCAACTTTCTGGTAGAAGTATTGGATAATATTTAAAATTGATTCGGGAAAAATAAGTGGATTTTTGCAGATTAGCTGCAACTACCCAGCTATGGTCATTAAAAATAGGTTTCCAAATGAATGGGCACCCTGGAAAATTATTTCTTAGCCCTTACTCACTGGGGCAGTGGGGGTATGTGTATGTGTCCTGCATCTTACACCATTCTGAAATATTGAAAGATCTTGTGATACCTCTGGGTGCTACACTTGTTATTCATTCTGGTGTTTCTGTTTATCAGACTAGTCAGACAGGCCGACTCCACATTGTGAGCTTAGAAGCATGGGAGAAAGTCTTGGTTTAATATCCCCAGTCTGATGATGTTTATTCTGTTTATAGAGCTGGAGGCTCCTCTTGGCCCTGCTGCTCTATTGCAAATGTCTATCTAGTCTTCCTAGGAGAATGGTTATCTTCCTTCCTTCCTGTAACTGCCTTAGCCACATGGAGAGTTCTGAATATCCTTCTTGAAATGTGCAGATGTTAAAAAGGACTCTGGCCTTGAACATGTTTAACTCCCACAGATTCTGTTTATTTGTATGAAGGTCAAATCTGAGAATATTGGAGTTGGAAAGGGCCTTAAAAATGATTGAATCCCTCATTTTAACCATAAGGATACTGAGGCACAGAAAAGGGAACTGGCTTGCCCAAGGTCACTTAAAGAGTTAACGGGAAAAGTCAAGACTAGAGCCCAGACTTTCTGATTGCCAGTTTTAGGATCTTTGGTGTCACTCATTTGTCAAATACAGGAAGATCTAATACCCTGTAACATTCCATTCATTATTCCAAAAATGAAGTAATTTCTTTAACTTTTTTGTTGACTTATGTTGGTCTCCTTGTGGTTCCTCTAACATGACATTCTCTCCTAGGTTCTTGTATTTTTCCTGGCTGTCCCCCATGCTTAGAATTGTTCTCCTTCCTTGTTTCCACCTTTAATTCCTTGAAGCCCAAACTAAGATTGCACTTCCAGCAAGAATCCTTTCCTAATCTCCCTTAATGCTACTTCCTCCCCTCTTAGACTACCTCCAATATATGTATATCCAAATATGTATTTATATACATGCTTACAGATACACAACCTACATATACACATATGTATGTATATATACACATATTTTTATTGTTGTTCACTTGTGTCTGGTTCTTTGTGACCCCATGGAACATAGCACGCCAGGCCCTTCTATCCTCTACTATTTCTCAAAGTCTATCCAAGTTCATGCTCATTGCTTCCATGACACTATCTATCCTTCTCATCTTTTGCCCTCCTCCTTTCCTTTTGCCTTCAATCTTTCTCAACCTCAGGGTCTTTTCCAGAGAGTCTTGTCTTTTCAGTATGTGACCAAAGTACTTTTAAGCTTCAGCTTCAGTATTTGGCCTTCCAATGAATAGCAGAATTAATTTTCTTAAGTATTGACTGATCTGGTCTCCTCACTGTCCACAGAGGACTCTCAAAAGTCTTTTCCAGCACCACAGTTCTAAAGTGTTGATTCTTCAGCACTCAGCTTTCCTTATAGTACAACTCTCACAGTCATACATTGCTACTGGAGAAACCGTAGCTTTGAATATACAGACCTTTGTTGGCAATGTGATGTCTTTACTTTTTGATATGCTGTTCACATTTACCATAGCTTTCCTTCTAAGGAACATCTTTTAATTTCATGGCTGCAGTAGCTGTCTGCAATGATCTTTAAGTCCAAGAATGTAAAATCTGACACTGTTTCCATTTCTTCTCCCTCTGTTTGTTAGGAAATGATGGGACCAGTTGCCAAAATCTTAGTTTTTTATGTTAAGCTTCAAGCCAGCTTCTATACTCTCCTCATCAAGGAACTTCTTAATTCTTCTTCACTTTCTGTCATCACAGTGGCATATCTGAGATTGTTGATATTTCTCCCAACAACCTTAAGTCTGGTTTTTGATTCATCCAGCCTGGAATTTCACATGATGTACTCTGCATATAAGTTAAATGTGGAGACAATATATAGCCTTGTTGTACTTCCTTTCTAATCTTTAACCAGTTAGTTGTTCCATGTTCTGTTCCAAGTGTTGCTTCTTGGCCTGAATACAGGTTCCTCAGGAGACAAGGAAGATGATCTGGTACTCTCATCTCTTTGAGGACTTGCCACATTTTGTTGTGATCCATACAGTCAAAGACTTTAGTGTAGTCAATGAAGTAGAAGTAGATGTTTTCCTGGAACTCCTTTGCTTTCTTCATAATCCAGCAAATGTTGGCAATTTGGTCTCCAGTTCCTCTGTCTCCTCAAAAACCAACCTGCTCTTCTAGTAATTCTCTGTTGACATATTGCTGAAGCTTAGTTTGCAAAATCTTAAGCATAACCTTTCTGGCATGTGGAAATTGTGAAATTGTTTGGTAATTTGAACATTCCTTGGCATTGCCCTTCTTTAAGATTGGAACATAAACTGATCTTTTCCAATCTAATGACCCACTGTTGAGTTTTCCAAATTTGCTGACATATTGAGTGTAGCAGTTTAACAGCATCATTTTTTTAGGATTTTAAATAACTCAGCTGGAATTCCATCATTTCCACTAACCTTACTGTTAACAGTGCTTTCTAAGGCCCCCTTGGTTTCATTCTCCAGAATGTCTGACTCTACATCAGTAACCACACCATATTGGTTATCAGTGATGTTAAGATCTTTTCATATATACAAGCACACACTCAGAGTTTGTTCATAGTATATGTACATACTATGTTATTACATAATATATATTACATCTATATGTACACACATTATATATACATATATGTATAGTTACAAAATTGTTTATATGTTGTCTCTCCCATTATATCATGAGCTCCTTGACAATAAGGTCCTTTTTAAAAAATTGTCTTTATTTGTATCCATAGTGTTTAGTGTCCAGTTAACTTATTAACTTGATCTGGTTGGTTTTAAAGACTTGAACCATTCTTTTTTCAGCATATCCAGAATTCTGGTTGCAGTTCCCAATATCACGTATAAAAAATGCTACACTGGGATGTGGGTATTGAAGTCCTCATGACATACATGAGTCTCCTTTACACTTGTAGTAGTCAGCTATTTGAGTTTTTAGAATAAGTACCTTGATCATGATGTGATCAGTTCAGTCCTGCCAGTGGTTAGAAATTTGGAGGACTATATGATGAGTCTGTCATTTGACAATATAAGCAATAACAAGTGAGAGGGGCTGGCCGTTTGGTGTCTGACAGGTGTTCTTTCCAAATAGTTAGGGATACACCTGGCTTTTCCAGCTGTTGTCTCTGTGAACTTGGCAAGTTAGTTAACATTTGTGGGCCTCAGTTTCCTCATGTATAGAATGAAAGGTCTGGAGGAGATGTCCTCTATGATGTCTTCAGATGTAGAGCTATGATTAGGTATGCCTCAGTTTCCTCATCTCTAGAAATGACCCAATTGACCTACATGACCTTTAAGGTCCCATTCAGTTCTGAGTTCCTTAGATTCTATTAGCTTATTTGCCACTAGAAGAAGAACAAGGAATCACAAATAAGTGTCCATAATAAAATCTAAGAGCTTGAAGATTAAGTAAGAGGTCATCTAGTAGAGCCCTTTGTCTAAGGCATGAACCCCCTGTAGGACATCCTTGGAAAGTAATTGCCCATTCTTTCTGCAAATGCTTCTAGTGATGGTGAAGCTATTACATTATGAGAGAGACAAGAGGTAGCATGATCAAATAGATAGGGAATGGGACTCAGTCAAGAAGATTTGGGTTCAGATCCTACCTCAGACGCTTGCTGTGTGCCTGTTTCCTCATCTGTAAGTGAAGGGATTTGACTCAAAGGCTCTAAGGTCCTTTTAAACTTTAAATCTCTGATACTATGATCATTTATCTGTCAGGAAATTTATCCAAAGGGGTTACTAAAGGCAGGTAGGTAACAACTTCCTTGGTTCAGGCTATAATGATGATAAAGAGGAGAGTCAGAGTTGAGTTCTGAACTTTGGGCAAAGGCTAAGGGCTCTCTGCCTTATGTGGTAATAATAATCATGAGAACTGACATTAACATTTTAACATTTGCAAAGTGCTTTATATATATTGTCTCATTAGATCCTCACAATAATCCTGTGAAGGTAGTTATCATAGGCATTGGTATTTACATTTTACAGATAAAGAAACTGAGGTACGACATGCTTAAGTGATTTGCCCCTGGTCACACAGTTAGTAAATGTCAGAGGCAGGTTTCAAACCCAGCTCTTATGGCTTATGGTCTAGCACTCTATCCACTCCGCTCCAGTTCCCATGTATATCTGCCCCTTGAGCCCAAAGGCAGTAATCAGAGCCATAAGGAGGTCAGAAATCTTCAGGTAGAACTGGCCCCTCATTGAATCAGGTGCAGACATGCTCAAGCACCTGAAAGGCATACAGTTAGAATGCAGCTGAATAACCCTTTTATAAGGTGCTTATGTGGGAATTAATGGGTTCACAGCTATTAAAGGCTTTCAGTTCCTGGGAGGAAAGTTTCTTTTCAAATCCAAGAGTACTGGATTATTTTAGCTTTTTTTTTTTCTTCTGTTCATCCTTCTCCTTCCAGAGTGAGTGTTTCAAACTTATGACTGGCACACAGATTGAAGAGTCAAATTAGCCTCCCCAACAATCAAATTGATCATTCCTTTTTTCAGAGGCATCACACCATAATGGAAACAAGGTTGAAGGGGGGGTATTGTGAGACTTATCTGTATTGCTTCTGCAAGCAAAAGAAAATTAGAGAAAGGACATAGACAACATGTGACATGGCCCATGAGGTAATTCACCAACCAGCCTTCCCCCTTTTCCCAGGCTCATTGTTGTCTAAGGGTAGAGAAATCCTTGGGTAATCATCTCTGTGAAAAAATTAGCCCTTTTTGTAGTGGTGGCAACAGCTGCTGTAACCAGTTTCTCTTCAGGCAATGTGAAGTGTCACATTTCCAAAACTGACCAGAGGCCACCTTCTTAGGCACAGCAGGGACTTTATAAATTGCTGATGAATTTTTGCCTCCCAGGCAAACAGGAAATGCTATGATCCTTCTCCTAATTTGGTGGCAGCAGCCAGACTGTCACACTGTGGTGAACTGAGCAAAGATAATGATTCCAGCCTATTAGGAGATGATATTCCTAACCCACTGGTAGTGGGACAGGAGATTTGGTACTTGTAGGGTAAAGAAATAAAATAAAAAAGAGTAGGAGTCAGCAGGCCTCAGTTCCAGTTCTATGTCGTCCATTGATTGACTATGTGTTTTTGTGTAATCCACTTCCCCTATAAGGTCTCAGTTTCTTCCTCTATAAAATGAGAAAGGGGTAGGACTCTGATCCTAAGCGAAAATCATAGCTTTAGAACTGAGAGTAAAATTAGAAGGCTTCTAGTCCAGCCTCCAGCCTCTAATGAGGAGAAACTTTGGTAAAGAGAGACTCTTAAAATAACTTATACATGAGCACCCAGTGAGTAAGTGACAGAGCCAGAATTTGAACACAAGTTCTTTGATTCAAACTCTAAGTCTCATTGCACTGTCCCCTTTACACCCTTTCTAGCTTTTATAGTCTATGATTTCTATGAGTTGAATTTCCCAGAGTGGGGATGAGTTTGCCCTAAGCTATCCATATTCTCATGATTTATCTAACGGCCCTCATTTGTAAAACCCCCAGAATCACAGATTTAAAAGAAACTTTGTAAGTCACAAAGTCTTATTATTCACCAAAGTCTCCCAGATAAGAGGTCATTCTGACTCCATTTCTAGTAAAGGTGAGCTCACTGTCTCAAAAAGCAGTCAGATAGTTCCAGTTGTTATAAAACCTTTGTATTGGTCTGAAATCTGCCATTGTGGACCCCCTTTCCATTTACTGGTTCTAGTTGTGACAACTGAAGCTACATAGGATGCTGGTTCCCTTTAAAATGTTTAAAGTGAGCTAACATGCATGCTCCTCTCTGAGCTAAAAACATCACCCATCATTTCAGTGTTTCTTCACCTGACATGGTTGCCAAATATCTCAGCACCGTGGTCACCCTCCTAGACAAAGAATCATAGAACTTTAGAGCTGGAAAGGACTTTAACGATTATCTAGTCCAAGCTTCTCATTTTTCAGATAAGGAAAATGAGACTCAGAGCAAGAAAATAACTTTTCCAGAGATAAGGGAAAGAGTTTAAAGAGTGAAAAGGACTCATGCGTATTGTGGAAAGCCACTTGGATGTAAATGACCTATGCACAAATTCTCACTAAATTCCCCATTTCCTCCTAGATTTGGAGAGAGTAATAACAGCTCCCAGGCACTTCCCTCATAACTTTGCATTGCATCTTCATAGAAGAGAAATGTTCTTTTTTTTAATTAATTAATTAACTTTTAGTTTATAGCATTTAGCTCCATAAGCTTTTGAGTTCCAGATTTTCTCCCCTTTCCTCTCCTCCCTCCTTCTCCCTATGGCGCCATGCAATCCAATATAGGTTCTACTAATACCTTCACATTATACATTAGTCAAGTTGTAAAGAAGGATTATAACCAAGGGAATGAACAAGGAGAAAGAAGGAACGAAACAAAACAAAAGAGAGAGTAAGTAGTTTGCTTCAATCTGCATTCAGACTCTGTAATTCTTTCTCTGGATATGGATAGGCCTTTCCATCCTGAGTCTTTTGGATTTGTCTTATAGAAAAGAGGAATGTTCTTAATGAAACATGCTTGTTATTGTTGAATCATTTCAGTTGTATATAATTCATATGTTTTGCCTTCATCTAACCTTATTCCCTGGGTAGCTAGCTAGATGGCACAGTAGATAGAGTGTCGGGCCTAGAGACAGGAAGAGTTCGAATCTAAGTTCAAATCAGTCCTCAGCCACTAGCTGTGTGACCCTAGGCAAGTCATTTAACCCATTTGCCTCCATTTGTTCAACTGTTCTTCGTACAAGTCCAAAAACTATCCTGGAAGTTTTTCCTTTCTTGCACTGCCACCCTCCCCAGGCCAACGGCTAACTATAAGTTTATGAAATCTCTGTGTCTTCCCCTGAAATACAACAAACTGCCTTCAAGCCTAATGACCGACTGGTTGTGAACCCCCCATGCTATCTGTTTTCTGTATATTATTTTAAGCATCTGTGGGTTTTTATTCAGAAACCCTCTGACCTCATAAAAACTTCCTTTCTCTGTGGGCCAACAAATGCTTCTTTATGCCATGACTTCTTTTTTTTTTTTTTTAAAGCAATTGGGGTTAAGTAACTTGCTCAAGGTTACACGGCTAGTCATTGTTTTTTTATGCGTGGGTGCTCATTTTCTGAGGCCGGATCTGATCTTGGGTCATCCAAACTCCGAGGCCGGCGCTCTATTCACTGCGCCACCTAGCCGCCCCCATGACTTCTAATAATGGAGTAAATTGTTTTTTTTTTCATTACTGACTTGTACACTAAATTACAAAATGTGTTTTCTATCCATGTCCAGACCTTTAGATACCCTCTAATCCAAACTCCTCATTTTACAAATAAGAACTTAAAGAGGTCAAGCAATTGGTCTAATGTTAATGATTATTAGTAAATCAGCAGCATGCTTGGAATCTCAATGTGGATCTTATGATGCCAAACGTAGGGTACATTGTACTGCATCAGGCTGTCTTGTCTATCAAAGGTTGCCGGGCCTGATCTTTTTGCAACTTTTGATGTTCTTAACTCCTCCTTCCTTCTAGAAACTCTCCTCCCTTGATTTCCGAGATACTGAGCTGTCTCGGTTCTCCTCCAACCTCTCTTTCTCTTGCTCTGCAATGACTCTTCTATTCCTAACCACCTTTTGTGTACATCTGTGTGTATTTGTGTTCCTTTAAGACTCTCTGTCCTTGATCCTTTTCTTTTCACTCTTTAAATTCTTCCCTTTAACAATTTGACCGAGTCCCATGACTTCAGTTAATACTTTCCCAGATCTTATCCTAGCCCAGACCTCTTTCCCAAATTCTCCCCCCAAACCTCTGATTTACCTATAGGACAGCTGTCCTTGGACCTTCCTCTGGTACCTTGAACTCAACATGCCACAAACCTAGCTTATGACAAACCTGGAAAAGCTAATCTGTCTTGTTTTGGTTTTTAATCTTTGGAACCTTTTTCTTTTCTTTCATTTGCCCCTTTTCCTCTAATTGTTTTCCAATTACTGTCGATTCTACTTCTATTATTCCTACCACATCCATCCCCCTTTCCATTCCCATTGTTTTCTCTCTAGTAAAGCCTTTCCTTATCACCAACTTGGATGTTGCAATAACCTTCAGAATGAACTCTTCAATCCTCCCTTCTTCAAGTCCTCCTTCCTAACGCTGCCACAGTGACCTTCCTCATGCAGAGCTCTGAACATGTGGTAACTCCAGAAACAAGTGTCTATGGTACAGTGATTTAACCTTCTGAGCTTCAGTTGTCTTGTTGATCCACAAAATGGGAATGATAATATTTCTATTAACTTTTTACAGGGTCATCATGAGGGAAGCATTTGTGAACTATAAAGCATTATAGAAACATGAATGGCAACTTCTGCTTAGAGTCCTTCAATGGTTCCCTATGTCATCCTGACCTTCAGGGCTGGTCTTCAGGGCTTTCTACAGCACAAAGCTATTTCATATTACTCTTCTAACATAGTCTATACACCATCCAAATTAGATTACTCATTGTCCCCTGTATGCATCCTGCATTTCCTGTATCTGCTGATACATTCCCTATGCTTTGGATTGCTACTCAAACTCTATACCTGCTGAAATTCTACTCGCTCTGAGTGATGATGATAATATAATAATAAATGTGATGATGATGATGGTAAGAGCTGACGTGTGTGTAATATAGCACTTATTACACGTCAGGCACTGGACTAGGGGCTGTACAACTCTTATCTCTTTGGTCCTCACAACAACCCCAGGAGGCAGGTGCTATTATTCTCCTCATTTTACAAATGAGGAAATTGAGGTAAACAGGGGCTAAGTGCCTTGCCTAGGGTCACAACTAGCAAGTGTCTGAGGCTGGATCTGAGCTTATGTCTTCCTGACTCCAGGCCTGGCGCTCTATCCACTGCACTACCTGGGCTGCACATTTCTATTATGCATTTTATTCCAATCTCCATGTAATATTGCGCGTTAGTTATCTGAGTATCTGTCTTATACTTCTTCTAGACTGTTGGGTTCCATGAGGGCAGGGCATTAGATAAACTTCTGTATCTTCCCTAGCAACTAGCATGGGGCTCTGTATGCCACAAGTGGTCAGTAAATGTCTATTAACTTTAAGTATTCTTTGGAAATCAGATTGAAAATGTCATTCATTTTTGGTCCCTTGAAAAAAGGCAGTTTTATTTAAACCACCACAAGGATACTCCCATTGACTGTTGTACAGATAGTTGGCAGCTTCCTTCAGAGGATTCTGTAATAAGTGGCAGCTTCTGGGGATTTTATGCTAACTAAGACCCCAGAAGGCTGAGAGGGAAGCCTTACCTAAGGCTTGTACTTTTTGCCTTGGCTAGTGCACGGGCATTCTGCTCTTCATGGCATGGTGGTAAAGATATTCTGTGTATGTGCATTGGGAAGAAGCAGCAGGCTAAATGGAAGGTCAATTTTCAGGTCTCAGTATGGTCCTGTTAAACTTTGTTAATAGCAATGGAGATTCCCAGTCTAATACTGTCTCACTGTTTAGAAATTGCCCAAAGCTGTACCTAGGCAAAAATATGCCAGGAGCAAATTCTGCTGGGGGGTGTTGGGGAGCAGCAAAATCTTACTGGGAGAGGATAGACATGGAGATAGTCTGAGCCTGACAACATCTGTTGGAGCGGGGCATGGTAGTGCACAAAATAGTTCTAATTGGGTGGTTGCATATCTCCCAGATAGTTCCTAAGGATAATTGTTCTCTAAACCTTGGAGGAAACCCTTAAGTCCTGTGGCAATATTAAGGAAGAATTGTGAAAATAAGCTCTCCCATGTAGTAAGAAATTCCACCACCACATTATTAGCACCTGGAGCAAAGACCCACTTGTTCCAAGCCAGGTCCAGCTCTGGAAGAGCCCTCTCATTCTCAGTATCCCTTTAAATTTAAGATCTCATATGGAAGTTTATGCACTCTAGAGGAAAACACGGAATTACCAGAATAACTCTCCAAAGGATAAACACACGATCTTTCTTTTGTAAAAACACAACATGTATTTGATTTAAACAAAAGAATCTCCCTGAAGCTCAGTGCATTCTAAGACTAATGATTGTCTCTAAGAAAAGTTTCAGTTCCCAAGAGTCCCATTCACAACTCTCCATGGAGCCATTGGAATAAATTGGAAATGAGAGTTGCCATCCAATCCAGTCAATCCACCTTGTCTATGTGGTGTTGTCTATATGTGAATCAAGACTTTTACCAGCCCAGGCTGCACCAAATGGAACTTCACATTGGGTCCAGAAGAATACTGGACATTTTGGAAAAAGGCAGTTATCTGCTCTTATTTGAGCTAGAATGTCCCTGTATATGGACATCTCTCTCACAGCCCATGAGTGGATAGCTGGAATACAGTGACATCATTTGAGACCAGATTCAAATAACCAACCAGTTCAGTAGAAAGACACTCAACCATAACAATAAGCTAACTTTCTTGGAATCATACAGACAGAAACTTAGGTATTTGACTGCATTTTCCTGATTCCAGTTGATTATACTAGAGTGGTATGGGCCTAACTGTTGTGAAGGAATAATGTACTGATACCTGTTGATCTGAAAGTTATCTTAGAAACCAAACTAGAAGAGAACATGAACATATCTAGCCTAACCCCCTCATTTTTACAGATGAAAAAACCTAGGCCCAGAGAAGGCAATTAATTTGTTTAAGGTCACATAGGTAACCAATAAGAGACCTAGGACAGAAGCATTTCCCTGATTCTGACTCATGATAAGCATTTTTTTGTCTTAAGTAGAACCAATACAGAGAAAGACAAAGGTACAGACTTTATAAAATAGAGGAATCATTAATTTTAGACATTGAAATCTTGAATTTTAGTAATTTCTAGTCTAGGTAGGCAATAATCTTCCTTGTGGCCAAGTATGATTTCTGTTATCTCAGCTCTGGCAGACATTGCAAAGAGGGAGCAAATCACCCTCTTCTACCCTGACCTGTTTACTTGTTGGGCATTTCTACTTGAGTACTTTATGATATGGGGTCAGCTAGGTGGCACAGTGAATAGAATACTGTGCCTAAAGTCAGGAAGCCTCATATTCCTGAGTTCAAGTCTAGCCTCAGACACATACTAGCTATATGAAAAAGTCACTTAACCCTATTTGCTTTTAGTTTTCTCATCTGTAAAATGAGCCAGAGAAGGAAATGACATTCTAATATCTTTGCCAAGAAAATCCCAAAAGGGGTCACAGAGAGTCAGACACAACTGGAAAATGACAAAAGAACAACCTCCATGATCACAGTAACTCACAGTGTCTAAAAATGAACTCAGTACATTGTCTCCAAAATAAGCCCCTCCTTAGGACACTGACAGTGGAAAGGAAGGGGCAAGGGCACAAATAGAATGGGGGTGGGTGGAGAATCAAGGAAGGCTTCTTGATATGAACTCCTAAGTTAATTAAAATTTTGACAATCTCATTAACAAAAAATAAGGAGTCAAAACTGGGAGTTAATTTTGAAGGAATGTGATGAGTTTGTTTTCCTTGACTTGTCTTTTACTCAATTTACCAAGTGACTTTTTCATTTCAGAAATATCTACTTAATTTAGGAGGGAAGGTAGGCATGCACACAAATAACCATACTCCATATTAGATTATAGAACCTACAAAGGAGAATTCCAGCATGCTTTGAACTCAGGTGAAGATCTTATTTTCATCTGGGGGAACCAAGGAAGGCTGTAAGACCATGGCATCAGAGCTAAACACTGCAATAAGAGGATGATTTCAATCAATACAAATATTGGGGGGTGGCAATGGACAGAGATATCTACATTAGAGAGACTGGCATGAGCAAAGGTGTGGAAATGGGAGAGGGCAGTATGAAAATTGGCTTTGTTCAGTGGTTCGGTATGTTGTGCATCCTTCATTCACAAAGAGGACCAATGACATCAAGAGGGTTATGTCTTAACTTGGTGTGAATTGGATTTAAATGAGGCAGAATCACAGAGTGGTTAGCCTCATTCTCTCCTCCAGAATCATTGAAATTTAGTGTCAAGAAGACTGGTGATGGCCCAGGATGCAGTGGGTGACCTTGGCCTTTCTGAATGAAAGTCTTTCTCAGTTTGTTTGTCTGAGGCATGCCCACTCAATGTCTAAAGGCCACTTAAGAATGGAGACAAAAGATGGCCCAATTCATCATCACAAAACTCTCACTCAGGCCAGTGAGAAATTAAACTGGAAAGGCAGGATGGTGATAGATTATGAAAGGTCTTCAATGCCAGCAGGAGGAATTTGGACTTTACAGAACAATAAAACAGAACTGGGCTTTGTTTCTCCTTGTTAGAATCCTGAAGGGCTGGGGGCTGGGGTGGGGGCCACAGCATTCTCATTGTCAATATAATCATCATTGTAATCATTTAGCACTTATCAAGTGGCTAGAGAGCGCTCCATTTGGGCTGATTTACAAAAGATAGAATCCCAGCTCCTTTGTTCTTCAAATTGGCTATTTGTTTCTCTGTTCCTTTATTCTTTCATTTCAGTTATTTCTTTAGAGCAGAATTTAAGTTGTTTATTGATTTGGACTGTAAATTGCCCAATAACACTCCAGGCGGGAGCCCAGACAGTAATGTGAATTCCACCATGCATACTTTAACTGCTCCCTCCTCCAACTGAGTTATTTTGAGCTAGAATGACGATGTCTTAAGCATATTTGCTTCCAAAGATCACAATTTTTTCCCACTTAAAGGCAATGCAATTTGTTCTTCTCCAGAGCTCCTTTTATCTCCCATTTCAAGTTTTATTTCTCAGGTTTTGCAAAGTCCTTTAGCTCAAAAGGGCCATTAAAGTTGCACACCCCCACCCAATTTCCCCCTCCCTCCTCAAAAAAGATTCACAGACCAAAACTTTGTGATTCTCCAACTGTTGCTGTCCTTTGATTTCCACAATTAGGCTTTTTCATCTTTCCCCCACCTCTTCCCCTCATTTTACCTGACAGGCATCTGGGGTACAGCTCTTCTTCCTCCTACTCTACTGTGTCTTACCTTTGGGAAGCACAAAGGGAGGATGCAGGCATCCAAGTGTTACCAATATGGGTCCTATGCACAGTTTCTGCAACTTAGGAAATCTCTGATAACAACACCAAAAAATAGAGTGCCATCCATGGCAGCCTAGAATAATGGAATCAGAGTTGGAAGTTAAATAATCTAATCCCTCACTCAACACTGAAACTGGGGCTTTATTTTAGGAGGTCACATTTTAAGACATTGACAACCTTGAGAATGTCCAAAGGAAGCTGGCCAAGCTCATGAGAGAATAGGCAACCAAGACATAGGAAAATTATGTTAAGGTTAGCCTGTGGGAGAAAAGACTTTGCTGTTGATTGGGGCAAGCTTAATAACTGATTCAAATATGTGAAGGGCTTTTATATGGAAGAAATATTAGACTTTTTCTTTTTAAGTGTACAAAGCAGAACTGGAACAACTTGGTAGAAATTGGAGGGAAGGAGATTTTTAGATCATCCACAGGAAAACATTCTTAACAATCAGAGTTACCTTACAAATAATGAATTTTCTGTTATTGAAGGTTATCCAGACAGATGATGGACAATCACTTGTTGAAGATAAGGGACTACAAGCATTAGGTAGTATGCTCCCACTAAGAGATTCTGTGATTTTTTTCCCGTTTATACTCTTTCTGTGTCTCTGTCTGTCTCTGCAAAGAGAGAGAGATATGATAGAGGGAAGGGGGACGTTTAGAGTAAGGAAGTGGAGGAAGACAGATTGGAAAGTTACTGGACACTATACTTTCATTCCTCAATCAGTATTCACTACATACTTATTTGGTGCCAGGCCATGAGAGCAGAGAAGACATTGCTAGTGGAGTACAGGATAATTCTTATAATATAAAGTGTAGTGTCATATTTTATCATCATATCATTTTATCAAAGGGGCTGCCACATGGTGAGCTTCAAAAATAATAGTCTAATTGACTGGCATGTTCCTATTGGGTGTGGAAGCAAGAGATTACAGATGATAGGGCTTTCCTGTCTAAACTCTTTTGTAGTGTTACCTCGAAATGTCTGCATTGATGATTAAATGCCTAATTACTTGTGAGCCTCTCACCTTCATAATTAAGCAATAAAGACACACCAGGCAGCACATTTGTGGGTGATGATAGCATGGAGTAGGTGGAGTTAGGAAGTTGAATCTGGAAATGAGGGGTATGAAACACCTGGGAATTGTATCAATCACTGAATTCCAACCCTGAAGGGTTGGTGGCTTTTTTATGCATTGAAAAATATGGATAAAAATGAATCATGTCAAGTTGGGTTGGGGGCGTGAGGCAGAGTGCTGCCTGGGGTCTGAGTACTAGTTGAGCTTAGGGATAAAGGCAGGCTGGGAACCAGGGCTCAGGACTAATCATCTCATCATTGTCCAACATAGTACCAAGGATTGAATCATCACCATCCACTCACTGGCCATGCATGACTGAAAAATCCCCTGGGGATTCGTTTAAAGGGAAGGATATTCCCAGTAGAAGAAAACCTATCTAGCAAGAATTAACTAGTTCCCTTGCTCAAGTTATTCCTTATGTCTGGAATAGTCTCCAATTTCACCATTTATTGAAATCTTACCCATCATTCAAGTCCCAGGTCAAAAAATGACCTTCTAGCCCTTTGTTTACACTCAACTGGGCCTATCACAGTCTCTTTTATTATAATTATTTTCTACCTGTCCTAACTCCCTTACTAAATTGTAAGCTGCTTGAGGACAAAAACATTTCTTCTTTATCTTCGTATCTTTCTCAGTATCTAGCTCAAGACATTGTACTTCGCAGGCACAAAATAGCTATTTGTTGAATAGAATGAGTGGGTAAATGAGGAAACGATGTCTGACTTAATGGAGACATGGGCTCCACTTCTGAGCTGTCACTAATTTACTGTGTGTCCTTGAGCAAGTCCTCAAGTTTAGAAAGGACTTGGAATGAATAATCCATAAAGTTCTTTTGAAATCTAAAGTCATAATCCTATCATCCAACTCAGATATTCCATAATTTTAAAACCTTAAGTACTAGGAATCAATGAGAAATGGGACACAAAATAGTGGTTTCTCTAAGTTTTCTATAACTCATGAACTTATGTGAGCTCAAGGAAGTTTCCTGCTGAAAGCTCCCAAGAGACACATCTCAGGTCCTTCCCAGATGTTTTCAGGTTCTTTCCTCAGGTACAATGGGATTTTATAACATGGTCTGGCTAATCTATAGCTTTGGCAGCTGCTCCCCAACACAAATACACAGATGTATTTATGGCTTTTATTCAGCATCTTATCCAGGGAAGCAGAAAGGGGAACAGACTGACTCTCATATAAATTCTTCATGTGATACAGTTTTCAATAATGTATCAAGATAATGATGGAGTTTTTGTTGCCATTGTTTGTCACAGGATCATGGACTATTAGAGCTAGAAGAGACCATGGTGGCCTTCTAACCTAACATACCCTTGGGTAAGAGATGTATGAATGTTCCTGACAGTCAGCATCCCTGGAAGACATCCAATGATGAGAAACTCATTGTCTCCTGGAACATCCTATTCCACTTTTGGATAACTCTAATTGTTGAGAAGTTTTTCCTCTATGTACTCAAAATCTCTCTCTGAGACTCTCACCACTTCCATTACCTACCCTTAGCCCACATTAGTTCTAGTTCTACCTTCTAGGACCAAGCAGAACTGGTTTAATCCCTCTTGTGGCAATCATTTAAATACTTGAAGATACCTATCACTCTCCATTCTTTACTGCTCCCTTCTCCTCCCAGCCTAAACAACTCCTTCAACTGATCCTCTAATGACAAAAGCTCCAGTCCCTTCCCTATGTTGGTAATTCTTCTTTGGACTCACATTCACTTCAACTTGTGAATATCTCCTTCCTCAAATATCACATCAAGACTGACCATGATAACTCCAGATGTGGTCTGTCCAGGACAAAATGCAATGGAACTTTCATCCTTGAGGTAGAAAATATACCTCCCTTAATTCAGTCTCAGAGAGCATTGCCTTTCTGAGCTGCCATGGCACCCTATTTGACTCACAGGAAACTTCCAGTCCACAAAACCCCTATTCCTCTGAATGAACCATTTGGGAGTTCCTTCTTTTTTTCTTTTACTAGTGATGTGCCTTTCAGTAGAGCCAACAGTCAATGTAATTGGGCCATGGAGGTACCTGAACTAGACAGAACACACAGTGGATAGCAATCTACCACTGGATATTAGGTCATAGACAAAAATGCCCAGTAAAATTAAATAACTTCAGCATAGGTATGCGATAATCTTGGAATCAAATTATTTATTGACAACTCCCAAAGAGCAGCCTATAGTGGCACTATTAAACCTCATTACAGATGTAGAGAGACTGCATAACCCAGTTACACAGAGGGCCAACCTTGTTGTCCAGGAAAGCCTAGACTTAAGTCCTGCTTCTGACACATATACCCTGTGTGTCTATGGGCAAGTCCTTTAACTTCTCTGCTGCACACAACTCTCTAACAATATAAGTTATAGATAAGTTGCTGATCTATATTGGTAGTAGAGGTTTCCACACTGGGAGTTTCTTATATTATTATAACCACAGATTCAGAGCTCCTCCCCATCAAAAAAATTATAGTGTCTCCCTAGACTCCTTAAAGATTGTAGAGTTCAGCCTGCTCATTTTACAGAAACAGACCCAGAGAGGAGAAATGACTTATCCAAAGTCACACGGCTAGTTTGTGGCATAGGTAGGGTAAGAATGTTTATAGGTTTATGAATTTCTACAGATTTTCTAATAAGCCAAAGTTGACTCATCTTTCCTCACCCAGTTTTCCAGTTGCAGCTAGATATACACATGCACACAAAGAGGAGTATACACATGTACTCTCACAGGAAGAGCCCCAGCATACACATGTGCACACACAGCCACACAGACAGATGGGCTGGATGAAACCTGATGCACTAGTGTAGCTGATGTTTATGCCTGTCGTCTGAGCTGTGAGGCTTGTTGTCTATTTATTTTCGGTTGGATGAAATATAATTGCTCCTCGGTTGACATTGATAAATGGTGTTGAGTGGAGTGTATTCCTTTGATTGCCTCAATAAGCCCAGTGCACCCATGCTGATTTCTGATGGGCAGGGGAAAAAGCGTGCATTGCCTAGAAACTGGCAGCTGATTAACCTTTAAACTTTGGGCCTCCCAGGCAGAGTGGGAGAAATGCTTGTCTTTTGCCTGTCAGCTGTCTGGGGAGTTATGGTTCTTGTGACTGTTGGCTGGGTGAAGATTCCGCATGGTGTTGCACTGCCCTGTTTCAATGAAAGTCCATACCTGGGCTGGACAGAAAGGAGTATCATTGGCTATTCATTGACATGCCATTCTCATTTGCAGTCAGAGGTTCAAATCCTTCTTCTGTCACTTTCTGGATGACATTGAACCTTTCTGGGTCACACATTCCTCATCTTTAAAACAATGAGATTACATTAATTCATCTGTAAGGTCAAGTTTAGCTCAAAATTTATGATCCTATGTTCATGTGGTATATCAGAGAGAACCATTCTCTCATTCAATCAATAAAATTACAGTTACTGAAGACCTACTAGGAGCAAAACACTGAGGAGGAGAAGACTCAAACAGATTAACCATAATACCTAGTAGCAAGGGTGCTGGATTTGGAGTCAGATGGATCTGAGTTCAAATCCTGTCTCAGTCACTTACTAGTTATGTAACCCAGGGCAAGTCTCTTAACCTGCCTCAGTCTCAATTTCCTCATCAGTTAAATGAGGATAATAATAGCACCTACTTGGACCATAAAATTCAACCGAGACAACTTATAAAGAACTTTGCATCGTATAATTTCTAGCAGTGATGATAAGGATGGTGATGATGATGATTGAAAGGAGAAGTTATAATTCAAGGGATCAGGGAAGGAGTCTGACACATACTGTCACAGCCAGAATGGACCTCAGTGACCGTCTGATCAAGCCCTCCCACTAACAAAGGAGAAATAGGTCTAGAGATAGGAAATGATGTGGTCCAGGTTACACAATTAAGTTCTATCAAGGAGTAGAGCCCAGATTTCCAAGAGTCCAGTCCGGTGCTCTTCACAATATAGGACAAATGTTCTCATATGTATTAGTGCTGACAATTAGTTCAGTGTTTCTTGACAGTGTAAAAACTGTGTGATTCTTAGTATCTTCTGCCGTGTTTTATGTCCCTCTCCTATTATCCTTGCTCCCATGGAAGGGGGCCACACAGGGCTTCAGTGAGGCCCATTTTGCATTTTTCTTTGCTTCATGGGTTGCTAAGGCCAAAGAATCCATTGCTAAAGTGCTCCTCCTACAGAGAGTCAGCCTTTCCATATTTAGTTAAGTTGGTCTTTGGAATGCAAATATAGTCTGTTCCCAGGGTTATAACAGAGGTGTTTTCAAGCTTATTAGAACTAGTCTGAGTTTCTGCTCTGCTGGCATAGCTTTCAAGAACCTAGGCTCATCTCCATGCAACTATATCTACTTCTAATCACTGAAATTAGAGTCAGATGATGCATTTAGAACTTTTACTCTGCCTCCTGAACTCTGCAATACAGTCAAAAGGTTCTTCTTTTTGTTCTTCATCCAGAATACCACATCTCCCACCTCCATGCCTTTGCACTGGCCATCCTGTTCTTGGAATACCCTTCCTCCTTATCTCTAACTCAGAGTCCTTCTCTTCTTTCCAGATACAGCTCAAAGGCCACCTCTTACACAAAGCCTTCTTAGTTGTAACTACTTTACAAAATATATTTGCTCCAAAGAGCCATTGTCCTTTATTATCAGGAGAAAGACATTGCCCAGGCATAAGATCAGAGGAGAGGGATGAGCTCTTAGTTAAGGAAAATTAATGTCTCCTGCTTTGATGAAGACCATTGTAATGGTAAGGGGATTTGAAGATCTTCCCCGCCCCTTAATAGGCCTATGGAATCTTACATTTCCACATAATCTTGGGTCATACTCTTCTACCTGTGCACATAGTGTCTATAGGGGATAGAGGGGGCACGACTTAAAGAAAACTTACCAGGGAGGAACATGAATAGGAAAAATCCATGTTTCTACTACAGCTTACAAGTTTAGAATGCAGACCACTTTTCCTTTTTGGCCCCACTACCCTGTTGCTGGGCATAGCAGCTTCTCATACTGGCTATTACTCTCAGGTCACTGAAGCAATGTTAATTTTCTCTCTAGAAAACAGAGGCCCTAAACCTAGGGTCTGCAGAACGATTCAGGTATGCTACCTTGGCTAGGTTCCGAGGTAGCACTAACTAAGCAAAACTCTTTGTTTCCCTAAGTCATGAGTCTGTAGAGCTGTTCAGGTCTGCTCAATGAGCTGTGAGGGGGTTTGCCCTTTCAGTTCATATGCAGCAATAAAGAAAAAAAAAGTTGGAAAAAACCTTGAGGGGTTTCCATATTTTAAGTTGTAAGCGGTTGTAAAAGGGCAAAGCAGACTAAAGTTTTCTTTTTCCAGCCAGCTCTTGACATAGCTAAAGATCCTCTCCCCTAATCAACTTTTTGAACAGTGGGATTTTTCTATCAGATTAGTTCCTAGCAATAGCTTCCAAGCCTGTCTTCCTCCAGTCAGATCAGCTTTTAACAACAGTTGAAAAGTCCATCTTCCTTCACTCATCTGGTCTCATTTGGGTTAGGGTTGATGTAGATGCTCTCCTCTTCAGTGTTTTCATTCTTCATTGACTTCTGAATGTTCTCCTGCATCAAAGTAGGATTCCCTGGTGTGATGTGAGTCACCTCTATCTTAGAGTGAGAAAATAAAATCCATATTTCTGTCATATACAAAGCAAATAGTTCTCACAGTTACTAGAAAGTTATAGATGTCAGAATTTCCCAACAAGTAACCTTAAGATGCTCATAATAGTCAAATGTAAATTAGCTAGTGAATAATAAGATATCTGGAGCATCTTTGCCTTCAGTAAGTACTTTTCCCTTTGAGGAACCATTTTATCTCAGGTCCTCCCAACAATTTTAACAGAGGGACTACTTTTTCTTATCTCCTTAGAATTGCATTTGTTCAGTGTTTTTTTTTTTTTTTTTGTTGTTTTTGCTTTTTGGAGGGCAATTAGGGTTAAGTAACTTGCCCAAGGTCACAAGGCTAGGTTTTTGTTTGTGTGTGTGTTAAGTGTCTGAGGCTGGATCCGAACTCAGGTCTTTCTGACTCCAGGGTTGATGCTCTACTCACTGTGTCACCTAGCTGCCCCTGTTCAATGTTTCTTATAAAAATATTCCCTTTTTTGTATCCCTTTCAATAAATGAAATATCCAAATAAGAAATGAGTATATATCTATAATGCACTTTTTAGGTTTTAAAAAAAATGCCTACTACTATTACTACTACTCCACAACTACCATTACTATAACTGCTGCTGCTGCTGCTGCTACTGCTACTACTACTACTACTATTACTACTAGACTGCTATCACAACTTAATGGATGGGGTGGGGGTGGGACACAAAAGTAAGTATGATATAAGGAAAAATGTAACAAAGCCTAAGGAGATCCAGACAGAATAATTTCAGAATATTAGAGGAAAGAGATGACTGAATGACAGCCATAAATATCTAAAATCCCTGAAGATATTTATAAATGTGTTGACTGTAGACATGCCATTCTTTATTCTTCCAGGTCCTGAGACCTGTGTTGGGCAAGAAAGATTCCAGATTCTATTGAACACTGTTTTCAGAATTGCCATGGCTTAAGAACTGACCTTTGTGTGTCCAGCCTTTACAGAAATGGTGAACTTGGTCTTTAAACAATAGACATAGTTTTATTTTTCCAAAGAAAGAAAAAATGGCACAGAGTGTATTTTTACTGAAAAGGGAGCATCTAAGAATAGTAACTACTGGCCTGTTTTCTTATGATAGTGGTCTGTGTATCATTGAGAATATCCTGGATGAAAATATGAAAAGGCAGCAGAAAACGTTCAGACATGATGCTCTGTAGTAGCCCACCTCTTCATAGTCACTATGAAGTCATTCTCTGAACTGAGAGTTTAGTGAACTCAGGATCTCAATGTGCTTATTGTTTCTTGATTCCAAAAAAGTACCTGACTTGGTAGAGAAAAAGACAGCCTTTAAAGACTCTTCCATGCATAGACCCTACACAACATTGCTTCATGATATAATCAAAGAAATCACTTTGTTGGATGATCTCTTGGTGATCATTATGAAATAAGACATAAAGTAGGGAGTTGTATCTTCATCAGAGGTACTCACTAAAGTCCTGGGGGTATCCTTGCAAAGATCAAATGGAAGGGGGGCTTGATGTAGTTGGTGAGGTTTTCCAGATGCTCTCACTTATGAATAAAATTGTATAGACTGTGCCCAAGGTTCAAGCATTATGGAGCTACTCAGTGAGCTACATGGCACTCAAAAGAAATCAGTTTAACCATCTACCAAGGAAAACCCAAAATGAATGAAGATTATTACATGAACTGGGAAGAGAAAAAGCCATTAAGTTCAATTCATTTTAGCTCATTTAAATTCATATGTACTTGTTGAATCCCTACATTATGTTCAGTAACACAAGTTAGCCTATATGTATATGTATCTTGGACAGACACTTCTGTTGGCCAGTTAGCAGAGTATTGACTTAGAAAAGGGCAGACTAATTTACATTTGGGAAGTTATACCACAGTGTTAATGAACCCAAGTTGTTCCGTGTCATCAAATTGCAACTTTTAACATCAGCATTCTCTTAAGTTTTTGTTGTCCAGTTCAGATCTTCATGACATCATTCAAGATTTTCTTAGCAAATATGCTGGAGTGGTTTGCCATTTCCTTCTCCAGCTCATTTTACAGATGAGGAACTGAGGCAAGTAGGATTAGGTGATTTGCCCAGGGTCACAGCTAGTAAGTGTCTGAAGCCAAAATTGAACTCAGGTCCTCCTGACTCCCCACAGGGCTTTACCCATTGTGCTACCTGTCCTTTCTCCTAAAAGAGAAAGCCAGTGTGACATTATTGTTAGAGAGCTGACCAGTGAGACAAAGATTCCTAGATCCTATGTCTGATACCTATTGGCCATGTGAGCTTGGATAAGTCACTTGGGAAAGACATTCTCAGTGTCTTGGACAAATCTCCAAGATTATAACTTGCAAAACAGGTGTTGATCTCTGATCTGCAACAGTAAAGACAGTTTCCTCTTTGGGGATTCCCCATAAAAGAAAACATAGCTCTGGGCAATAAAGAAAAAATACTCAACTCATCATTTCAAAAGAATCAAAAGTTCAGGTGACCCAATATTCAGTGGAAAGTTGCATTGTGTGAATAAATGGGCTACAGCATATTACCACCGATGATTGGTGAGGAAGAATACCAGGAAGGACATGAATAACCATAAGATAAAACAATTTGCTTATATATCAAAAGTGAAGGATGATAAATGAATAGTCTGAGACCCAAAGGAAGTGGTCTACTGCATAGTTGATATGAAAGATTTTTGTAAGGATATGGACAAAATGTACATTGAATTTATACTGGTGAAGGGAACACATATGTTGTGGATTCATCAAAAGCCCAAAGTGTGAAGCAGGAACTGTCATTATCAGACAATGTTGAATCCTCTTAACCCCCTTGGAGGTGGGAGTGCTTGCACCTGGGAAATCTGAGCATGGGATTGAATATGAGCAATCAGGCCAAGTCTTTCCTCTTGGAATTAGAGGAGGATGTAAACATCTGGAAAATTCTCTTTAAGGACACAGGCAAAAGTGTTTGCTGATGCAAGAGCAGGTCATCTCTGAGGTTATATTTCTGGGGAAAGACAAGCTGGTATTGCCTTCACCAAGGGATTTCAAAGAGCTTTCTTTGGAGGATTGCTCTGCTTAGGAGAATCAGAGCTCTCTGACACCACCTTCTCCCTTCTCAGAGTGTCAGGTTAGCTAACCACAGGGCTCATCCACCCCATTCCAGAGGCTTGATAGCAGCTGGTGCTGACCTTTCAGCTACTGAAGGATAGATGTCATACACAAATATATATGTATATATGCCTTTATATAGAGATATGGCAAAGTTTGAGCTCTTTCCTCAGAAGGCAGAACTAAAGGAAAAGGGAATCGGAGGTAGACACCTAGGAGCACTTTAATTAACAATCAAGAAGCATTTATTATTTCACAGACAGCTGTCACAGCAAATAAAATAGAAGACTTGGGGTCAGGAAATATCTGAGTTTGAGTCCAATCTCAGACACTTATTAACTGTGTGATCCTTGGCAAGTCACTTTTCCTTCCTGTGCCTCAGTTTTCTAATCTGAAATATGGGGGTAATAATAAAACCTACCTCCCAGGATTATTGTGATGATCAAATGAGATATTTATAAAGAACTTTGTAAACTTTAAAGTGCTACATAAATGCTAGCTATTATTGTCATCACCATCATCATCATCAACAATAAACAACTACTACACACTGGGATTTCTTCTGGGCAATGAACATTGAAGTAAACAGAATATTCTCTTCTGCAAGAAGTTTATAGTTTATTGGGGGAAATAACAGGAGCCAATAGTGGTAGGAACTAGGTCTCATTATATCTCTCTGTTGATTCATGTTTGTCCTTCTGTCTATTAAACAGGTGGGAGGGAAGGCACTGGCTGA
Organism: Gymnobelideus leadbeateri; assembly: GCA_011680675.1. NCBI lineage: Eukaryota > Metazoa > Chordata > Mammalia > Diprotodontia > Petauridae > Gymnobelideus > Gymnobelideus leadbeateri. The sequence goes on from WOXC01010485.1 coordinate 598,552, forward strand.
TGGGGTACCAAGAAAGGTCTCATGTAGGAAGAAGAGTTTGAGAGGAGCCTTGAAAGAAATGAGGGATTCTGAGAGACAAAGGTGGAGAGGAAGTATGTTCCAGTCATGAGGAACAGCCTGTTCAAAAGCACAAAGATGGTATATGAAATGTTATGTGTGAGGGACTACAAATCGGTATATTTGGCTGAATGCACGAGAGAGGGGACAGTTAGTGTTTAATCACTCTGGGAAGTTAAGCTGGAGTTGGATTGTAAAAGGTTTTACGTATACTGAGTTTTATATTTAATCTCGTGGCCACTAAGTCACTGGACACTGGAACCTTTTGAGCTAGGGAGTGACATGCTCAGTCTAGACTTTTAAAAATATCACTTTGGCAGCTGGGTGGAAAGATTGGTGGCAAGGAGACCAGTTAAGAAGTTGTTGCAGTACATTGGTCAGGAATTGTTTAGTCATTTCAGTCATGTCCAGTTCTTTGTGATCCTGTTTGGGATTTTCTTGACAAAGATGCTAGGGGTTTGCCATTTCCTTCTCCAGCTCATTCTACATATGAGAAAACTGAGGCAAACTTGCCCAGGGTCACATGGCTAGTAAGTGTCTGAAACCAGATTTGAATTCAGGAAGATGTGTCTTCCTGACTCTTGATCTGGTCCTCTATCCACTATGCCACCTAGCCCACATGGTTACATGCGTGGAAAGAAAGGAGATAGATAAATAGACTCAACAATATCTGTCAACTGATTAGGTATAGGGGATGAGAGAAAGTAGAGTTAAGAACGATTCTGAAGTTGTTCTAGGTTGCTAGAAGGTTTGTGGTACCCCAGACAAAAGGAGGGGAAAGGATAACAAATTTTGTTTTGGATAGTTGAGAATATTGGTGATACAAGACTGGGGCTCAGAAGAGAGAATGAATCTGGATTTATATACACAGATACATACATACATAAAAATAGGGCGGGAAGGGAGGGAGATAGAGAGATACATACACACGGGGTAGGAAGGAGACAGAAATGAAGAGAGGAGATTTGGGAGTCATCTGTATAGAGAGAAAGATGGGGAGAAAATTTGTAACTCAAAATCTTGTGGAAATGAATGATGTAAACTAAAAATAAACATAAAATTTAATTAAAAAAGAAAAGAGTTTTGTTAATATTGCTGTCATTTTCTAATTACTCCACTACTACCACCCAGAAATCTCTTTTGTTACAAAGACCTATTGCAGTGCAGCTAACCAAATGTATTGATCATGTCTGACAACATATGCCTCATTCTGTACCTGTAGTCCACCACCTTTCTGTTGAGAGGAGGATGGCATGCTTCCATGCTCTCCATTCTTTGTAGTCAAGATTGATAACTATTTTGACCATTTATTGCTTTCGGTGTTTTTTTTGTGAATTATTGTGGTCATTGTTTAAGTTGCTCTCCTGGTTCTGCTTATTTACTTGGCATCAG